>CM066032.1:822090495-822690495 GCA_033557465.1 Ichthyophis bannanicus
CTCAACGTTGCACAACCCATGGTGGTCGCCCCTATTTGTTACCCTGCATATGCAGATACCCACATCACCACAAGATGTGTCCATTGACTATTTAGCCAGCTGCCTTGCCTAGCTGTGTTGCTGTGTTAGGCTGTGCGACATCGAACACCACCAGACTGCCATAAGGCCAGGGGGGCATCATGTCCTCTGTGGACACATACGGTCACGCACCTGGCTAAATGCCCAACCACCCAGATGTGATACACAGTGCATATGGAATGTGTTTCACCTGGCTACACTTGACCTCTCTATACTAATAACACACAACAGCATGGACATCTGTCATCAACCCTGTCTGTGTATATGTTTGTTGTGCCGTGTGTCTATTAACTTACGTCACGTTGGTGTCTGCCTGACGATTGAATCGCCTGGTCAGCCTCTCCCATGGGCCCTCTGGACCTTTGCCATGTTTTTGCTCCTGGAGGGCCCTGGGAAGAGGCCTCTTCTGTTTCCTGGCAATCAGGGTGGACAGGTGGCACAGCTCTCGTTGGCTGAACGCCGGTTTCCTTACTCGGGACGCCATTTTTGTTTCAGGGTGTGTACACGCGCGAACACCTAACGACGCAAACTTCCGCATTTGCACGTAGCGGTTCGCGCTGGTGCACGGCGCATGGCTGCCGCGAATAATCGAGGCGCGCACGTGCGATCGGTATTGCTGTGTGGCAAGATGTTGCGGTTATTACCGTACGCAGTATTCATAATAATAGTTTATAATTTTAATAAACAATATGTGTCATGTGCTCAGCATACTCACATAACTACGAGGTGCCTCTCCTGTCCATTTAAATATGCGATAAATATTATGTATTACACCTGTTTCCACACACTCTGGTCCTGAACCTATGGACACATATCCACTGATTTCTGGGCCATTGTCAGATGAGGGGTGCTATGTGTGTCACATAGCAGGTAGTGCTCTGACACTGATAGCAATGGGTTGCAGCCAGAACATCAGCACCAGGTGTCAATCAGCCTGGTGATATGGGGTTCTGTATGTTGGTGGACCCATGTTTCTGTGGTGTATCAGCTTGTACAGACACCAATGCTGTTTGTTTGCTGTAGGGGTCTTTATGAGATTCATATATGAGCATTGCACACATACATTATGTTGCGTGTTGGACATTATGAGGTGATGTGGTCAGCATGTCAGCACACTGCACAATAACCTTTGGTATGTGTGCCGGCATACAGTCCTGGTGGCTGTGATCTTGCACAATGTTTGCTACATGGACTGCTTAACCAGGCGTCATGGGTTACATCCTCCAGTTGGGCTCTAGTGTGCCAGTCTCAGTAAGCTCACATTATCATACTTTGTTACACCATTGGCCATGGTGCTTTCCATGTACATCTATGCTTTTGCCAGCATATATTTTCTGACATTGCAACATTATTACCTGCCACAGACCCCTTTCAGGATTACAGAGGTGATGCTAGTGGCAAGACCCTCACACTGCTGCCTACATCATGTGCGTTACACCATTCTCAAAAATGGATCACCGCACCCCTGGTAACCACAGCACACAGTCTGCAGGATTGCCTCTTTAGCCAGCCAGGCATCTGTTCTTATCAATCTAGTTGTGGCCCACACCTGACCTTGCTGCATGTGGAGCCAGGGGTTCCGTGATTCCATACACAGTGGGGTGTTTGGTGAGTGCAGCCATTGACAGGTCCCTGAGTGTGAACTAGTTGTGGATGTTCGGAGATCCTCACAGTGCTGTCAGCATCAGGTGCTCCCCACGCCACCATATAGTGTGGACCTGGCTTACTGCACTGTCATGGTGTTGGGGTTGCCAGTAATACATGATATTACACACATTCCATGCGTGACAGCCCCCATGAACCTTGGAAATGATTGTTTAAATGTTACAATGGCTTGTTCTATGTATGTTAATTTCCTGCAATGTAACCAGCACTGCTGCTGACTGGTGGATTATATGGGACAATGTGAGGATCAAAAAACATTGCTTGTACAAACACACCTCGGATTTGAACCGCCAACCTTTTGATTCCGAGGTATTGCAGTCACCAGTGGACTACAGCTCTGTGGCTGTGATGAGAGGTATGGCTGCCTGCAATATGACCTCTGCAGACTTTGTGCTGCAGTAAAACAGGGTGGTGTCAATCCACTCACACCCATGATGCACTGCATATGCACAGCAGCGGTCTCATGATGGCCGGACAGGAGGTTTACAACCCCACAGCACCTAGGCCTAGTGTTGGGCACTAAACCTTCAGTGTTGCAGCTACAGAGTGGGTGCACACCATCACAGTGTGTGTGGTGTGTGCTCACCCTGAGGGTGATGTGAGACACACAGCACCTATCCTGTCTGAGCTGGCTTATACATCATGACAGCTTGTCTGCCGATGTCTGATAGGTTGGCACATCAGACACACCTACACTCCACCTTGCAGAATCTGTGCCTCCCAGAGCCTTCTGGGCTGCAATGCTCCTCAAAGGGTGCATATCCTGTGTGGGTGCCCTGCCTTTCATGATATATGTGCAGGGTGTGTGTGGGAAATGGAGATTTCCATACACATAGGCAGAGTGTGTCTGACCACCAAACCTTCCGTGTGGAAACACAGTTTCCCCAAAATGATGATATGTACATTCTATATACCATCTAGGGTGCTAGCAGCTGCCAGCAACAACAGACGCAGTCCAGCTGTGTTAAGGACAACCTGCAGGTCACTCTGTGCAATCTGGGACAAATCCATAATTCCGGATCAGGCAGACAAACAGTGGGGCTAGGGACCCCCTACACACCCATCACCATCTGACATTCTCCAGCAAAAGGCACCGTGTGTGCCCAGCTAATGACCCTGCAAGGTGTTGCTGCCAGACACATGCAAAATGCAGACAGGCCACTAGCCAGTCCAAAGTGCATGCTCTCAGGTAAACTCTGTGCATCCTTAACTGGGATGTGAGCACACCCACCACGCAGTTGATTCAGTGATTGGGCACCATATACACAGAACCCATACACATCACATGGGTGAATTACTCTGTTGTGTCCTAGCCATCCCCTGGTCCATGATCATTCAAGGTGAGAGTGACCTCCACACAGAGCATGCTATGGACAACATGTCTGTGGAGGTGATGGCAAGGCACAACATGGTCCTGGCATGCACATTTGCCCTGTGTAGCTGCATCCTGCTCCTGCCGCCCTGTCTGTTCTGTACCCACAGTACTTTGCTCCTCATTATGCACATTGTCAGGCCAATACTGCCAACAGTGCTATCATTGTGGGCTGTGGGGGTTGTTCACAGCCAACACACACTGGATAGACAGACACACAATCCCCACACCTAGGACAGCATGTAGCTGATGCAATATTATTTGGGAGCCCTGACCAACGCAACACTAATGGGCGAGGTGCAGGCATGGCAACATTGGGGTGTACATTTAGAGATCTTTCCCAGGGTGCTAGTCTCTGCGGCAGACATGACCTGACACGCATTGCACATACATCAGAGACGTTTGTATGTTACAGATGGATGATGTGGTTGTGCTTAGCATAGGCGTTTCTATCAGTCACTGCTCATCACAGGCTTTCAATATGTGTGTGACATCTCCACATCTGTATTGTGTGATTGATCATGTATGCACATGCTAGTTTTTAGAGGGGCACACTAGGCCCAACATCCTGCCACTGCATTTGTCTTAAGATAGTGGGGCCTGCAGGTGGATGTGTTTCTGCCTCTGTTGGCCAGTGTTCTATTGCAGATGTTTACAACTCCAGTCAATGTTGTGCAGACACAGGTTGGTTTTTCATGTTGTCCATGATGATTATGGCTCTGATACAGCTGCATACCATGGTGGTGTTTACGTGACTTGCAGCACACCCATATTTGTTGGATACATCAGCAGAGCTGAGTGATTTGTGACCCTCCATGGCTGCATTTGGGATACTCTGCTCTGGGTGATGCCCTTGTTCATGGTGTGTGGGTGCCTGGGATGTAAAATAAAAGGCAGGTTTACCTATCCTATGCCTGTGTCATCAGCCTTAATGGATTGTGCTCAGTATCTCTGTTTATTTCTATGGCAAATATGTGTTCAGGATTGGGAATAGCCCCAGCTGAGCTTTGAGCCTGTGACCTTCTGGTTTTGCATACACTGTCTGAGTGCACTGCACCACTCTGTAGCCACAGATTGGCTGAGTTCCCTGGGACATTCATGACTGTCCATCCAACAGGGCCTGTCTGTTGCAGTGTACAGTGCCATCCTGCACATGGCTAGCCAACTGCATGCTGTGGCTATCAAACACTGGCCCCACCACCACTTGTACCCGTCCGACACCATGCTGACATGTCCCTATCTTTTAAAACATGTGAACATATAGAGTTGTGCCACGCCAGACCTGCACTTGGGCGACTCGGCTGTCACTTATGCCCATTGTAATGGGGCGGGGGGGGGAGGGTAAATTATGGGGTGTTGAGACATGCTTATGTTCTCTGCAATGAAGGGGTGTCCTCACTATCTGTGTTTGATGGTGGTTAAGATATGTGTTCAGGATTGGGAATAGCCACAGCTGAGCTTTGAACCTGTGACCTTCTGGTTTTGCATACACTGTCTGAGTGCACTGCACCACTGTGTAGCCACAGATTGGCTGGGTTCCCTGGGACATTCATGACTGTCCATCCAACAGGGCCTGTCTGTTGCAGTGGACAGTGCCATCCTGCACATGGCTAGCCAACTGTATGCTGTGGCTAGCAAACACTGGCCCCACCACCACTTGTACCCGTCCGACACCATGCTGACATGTCCCTATCTTTTAAAACATGTGAACTTATGGAGTTGTGCCATTCCAGGACTGCATTTGTGCAAATCAGCTGTCAGATATGACCATTGTAATGGGGTATGTGTATATTATAAATGGGTGTGTACATGGGGTGTGTACTGGGGTGTGTGTCAATTATAACTGTGGTGTGTAAATGGGGGATGGGGTGGGGTAAATTATGGGGTTTGGGGACACGCTTATGTTCTCTGTAATAAAGGGGTGTCCTCACTATCTGTGTCTGATGGAGGATAAAATATGTGGACTGGGTTGACAGGGGCACCAGCTGAGCTTTGCACCTGTGACCTTCTGCTCTTGCATACACTGTCTGTGTGCACTGCACCACCATGTTGCCACGGATTGGTTGTATTCCCTGGGAGGTCCATGACTGTACATCCATCAGGGCCTGTCTGTTGCAGTGGACGGGACCAGCCTGCACATGGCTTGACCACTGTCTTCTGTGGCTAGCAGGCACTTCCCCCTCCACCATCTGTATTGTTTCGCCACCATGCTGGCATGTCCTTATCTTGGCAAAGGCATATGGCAAGATTGAGTTGAGATACTCCAGGGCTGCATTTGGGTGAATCGGCTGTGGGTGATGCCCATTGTTCTGGTGTGTGTGCGGTGCAGAGTAAAATATAGGTGTTTGCTACATGCTTATGTTCTCTGTAATAAAGGAGTGTCTTTACTATCTCTGCTTGGTGGTGGGTAAAATATTCTGACTGGGCTGGCATGAGCCCCAGATGGGATTTGAACCTGTGTCCCTCTGGGCTTTGCATTCATGGCTCTGTCCACTGCACCACACTGTTGCCACAGAGATTGTGCAGTACCTGGAGATGGTACACCTGGCAGGATGGGGTCCCAAACCCTGCTCTGCACATTTTTACTGTGGGCTGCTTCACCCTGTCTGGTGACAGACGTGAAAATAAACCCCAGACATGACCATGGAAACGGGGGATAATATATGACCAAGATGGGCAACAGTGATATTGATGGCCAAACATGGGGGACACTCCCAGGAAAGCTCCATAAGGGGGAAATGCTTTTTAGAGGTGTCTCCGCTCCATACACATTTCCTCGCTGCATTTTTTTTTGTGACTTTCCTGCGTGTGGTTTTTTCATTTGGCCCATTACTGGACCTGTTCCCGAGCTGAGCTACTATTAGTCATTTTTTTTCCTGTGGTCATTTTATACTTCTAATTGCATTTTTGTGCTGTGCACGGGTCTCACACTGCTAACGTTTTGCAGGTTTCCCCCGTTTTGCTGTACATTGCTGACGGAAATGGTTTCTCTTCCCTTTAAATGCCCTCTACCGCGAGTGTTTCACTCGCGCTATTTTTCCATTGTAAATTCGGGCCCGATAATGTGCGGGGAGCCTCTCCCCTCCCACTCTCCACCCATTGACCCCGTCCCTCCGCCCCTCCAGAGCCTTCCTCCGCCCTCCGTTAGACGTTCCACGCCTCTATCGGAAATTTGCGGGCCCGCACTTGTAAGGGGCCCGTTAGTCTGCCGCGCACCTCTGCGGGGGTGACACGCAAGATTGCGGGGCGTTTAAGCGCTCTTAAGTACCGCTTTTAGTGCGCTATTTTGCGGCGCGCAAATTAGCGGTTTTTAGTAAACATGCCCCTTAGTTTGCCTGTAAAGTCAGCGAGAAATGCCAGATCACATAACCACTCCTCATCTTCCAACTCTGCTTGGTCATCTCCCCTCTCCTTCAAAAAACTTCTTATTTCATTCAGCAAATCACAAAATCTTTGCAGAAATTTGTGCCTACTTAGCCAGCTTACATCTGTGTGCAAAATGATTTCCGCTGCCCCTTCATCAAGAGTAAGATTGAAAGCCGTCTTTGAAGTGATCTTCCACGAACTGAATTTACAATTTGAAAGTGATGTCCATGACAGTCTTTGTATTGAGTCTCTTGCTTGCAAAAACTTGCCGGTGAATGATGCAGTGGTAAGAAAGGAAATCTGGGAAGTCGTCAAGCTGTCTACAGAGGGCTATGAAACTGTTAACCTCACCAGTAGTGATGGAAACAAGTCTATGCAATGGAAGATTACACTTTGTCACAAAAGAATGGAAAGAACTGAATATTTCCTGACCGGTGTTTCTTGACAATTGTACATCTTGAATAGCAGCTATGATCTCTTTCTTATTTTTAAATCCTTCAAAAAGATTGTCAGCTGCTTCAAGAAAACAATCTTTTACAAATTCCCCTTCAGTGAAAGGTTTGCATTTCTTTGCAATCAGGTTGCTGACCTTGAAGGATGCTATGGTTGCATTGACCGAATGTGACCTTGGCTTCGCCATCAACTGTTTGCTCAGTAGCCAATTTCGATTTAAGTTCTTTGAGCTTCAGTTTACGAATTTCACTTTTGGGTGGAAAATCAGCTATGCAGAGCCTTATAATGACATTCCAGATTACCCTTTTTGGGCAAGGATACTGGGGCGTTACAAATTAGACAACAACACTTGTCTTTCACCATGATGAAGAAGTAATCCATTTCCCATTCATCATGAAAGTGGTAGGTTTTGCTCTTCTTTGGAACACGCGTCTTCATTATACTGGGGTGGCTGGATGTAAGAAGGCCAAATCTGCTAAGTTAGTATAAACACTGGCTGAATCTGGTCCAAAACTGTCACTGTCCCAAAGTATTAAAGATCAACAGGAACTGAAGACCTCTGGATGATGGGCACTACAAGGATTGGAGATGCCAAAACCATACATGCATTTCTAAAAGTAAAAATAAGAATTCATCATACTGGTACCAATAATCAAATACCACCAAACAATCATCAAAAAACTCAAACACCTGTCCAGCAAACCAGATAAAATCAAACACCGCCAAACAAGTTCAAATACCAGCACAGGTGATTAATAAATTCTGCACAGAGTGTAGAATCAACGCAAAGGCAAGGCAAAATAAAATTGCAGTGTAGAATCAACGCAAAGGCTAGGTAAAATAAAATTGTAGAGGCAAGCAAAAGTCACAGCGGTTTGAACCAATTCGAAGGCAAGGCATAGGCAAGTTAGAACAAAATTGGAAAAGCCCGCCAAAATCACCAAATTCTTGACACTTTGTTGTGTCTGCCCAAAAACATTTAATGAAAGTGAACTATAAAGCGACCAACGACCAGCACACGACACATACGGTAAGTGTATTCAGGTAAAGCTCAGGCGAATGGATATCGCCCGGTATATAACACACTTCAAAGGGGTGTTGGGGCGGGGGCAGGAATGGGTGATTCTGAGAGGCAGGAGACCCGGTATGACGCCGGGCCTGTGGCTTCTCATCGCGGGGTGTGGGCCGCGGCACCCTGGGGTAGTTGCCGCTATTTTTTGCTCTTCTTTATCTATTACCCAGATCTCTACACCAGTCCTCCATTATCCAGAGTCCCTCTTTCTGTGTCTCCATACCTCGCTGCCTATTCATCTTCTCATCTATGCCCCACCTGCTCCCCATCCCTATCTTTGGGAGGTCTTTACTCTTACCATCTCTGAAGCCGCTCTTCAGTTCCCTCATATTTTCCTTCTTGGTGACTTCAATGTTCACTATAGCTCACCTTCTTCTTCCTGGGATCGTACTTTCCTCACTCTCCTCCAGGACCTCTCGCTTTCCCAATATGTTGTCTCACCCACACATGCAGCTCAGCATACCCTGGACCATATCATTACCCCCTCTAGCTCCCCTTATGTACCTACATCTATTGTTACCAAACCAGTGCCGTGGTCAGATCACTATTTCATCGACTTACTCCTTTGACTTCCCTCACCCACTGCTCCAGGAGCTTCTACTGCAAGTACTTCTGTGCCTGTCCCATCTTGCCTCTTCTGCCTCATCACTCCCACCACTTTACAAAGCTTTCCTACTGCAGACCAGCTCTTGCCTTCAGACTTTTCCACTCACTCTCCAACTTCACAGGCCTCTATCTGGAACTCTTGGCTCTCATCTGCTCTCAATTTACTTGCTCCTCTCCATCCTTGTCATTCCCGTTCCCCTTCCCATCACCCCTGGTACCACCAAGTCCTGCACCTGCAATGCTCCCAGCTTCGCCGTGCTGAACACCTCTGGCAGAAGGCAAGGACCTCTGATGCCCTGCAACATTTTAATTCCTGTCATCAGCACTACCAATCCCTTATCCTCACAGCTAAACAATCCTACTACTCTAAACTCATCTCCACTGCTCCTAATGCCATGTTCCAACTTTACTCAGTTCTCAAATTTTTATTTAATACTCGTTCCTCCCCCCCACACTCTTCCGCCTCCTCTGTCCTTAGCCCTTTCCAGCTTGCTGCTGTCTTTGCTGCCAAGGTACGGGGGCTTTGTTCTGTTTTTTTTTCCGCTTGTCCCCCTCCGTTGACATCCCCCCTCCTCTTTCTCCCCCTTCATCTCCATCCCTCTCACATGTCTGGTCTTCCTTTCGGTCCATTACTAATGCTGAACTCTCCAAATTTGTCTTTGCTACTCATAAAACAAGCTGCCCTCTTGATCTCATTCCTTCAGCATGCCTCCTGGAATCCTCCTTTACCCATTTGCCCTCCATAGTCACCATGCTTAATTCCCTCACTACTGGTGTTTTTCCCATGCTTTGGAAGCATGCACTAGTCCATCCCATTCTCAAACAACATTCACTCGACCCTGCTGACCCTGCCAATTTCCGTCCAGTCTCCAATCTTCCCTTCTTATCCAAATCTTGGAAAAGGCCATCTTCTCCCAGCTCTCCTTACATCTAGATTCTACTCACTTCCTTCACTCATGACAATCTGGCTTTCACACTGGCCATAGCACCGAGACCATCTTGCTTTCCCTACTTAATGAAATCAACATCTCTCATGTCCGCAGTGACATTTCTCTGGTTGTTTCCTTGGCTCTTTCAGCTGCCTTCAACCTTGTAGATCACTCTATTATAGTTTGTTTATGGGCATTCCTCATAGAGAAATAGAAATTAAGCGTTCAACAAACTATAATTCAGCTTTATGCCCCAACAACAGCAGCAGAAGAGGAAGAAGTTGATGAATTCTGTGATCAACTATAAGTTGAAATTGACAGGACATGCAAAAAGGATATCCTGATAGTCATGGGTGACTGGAATGCAAAAGTTGGCAACAAAGAAGAAGGCAAAATGGTTGGAAAATATGGATTTGGCAATAGAAATGAAGCTGGAGAAAGACTGATAGAATTCTGCAAGATGAACGATCTATTCATCTCAAGCAACTTCTTCCAGCAACACAAGCAGTGACTGCACACATGGATTTTACCCAAATGATTGTACAAAAATCAAATTGACTTGTGGAAGTCAATGATGGATAAGCTCTATAAAATCAATAAAGACAAAACCTGGAGCAGATTACCAATTACTAATTTGCAAACCTAAGCTAAAGTTGAAAAAGAGCAAGCCACACGTGCATGAAGCAAAATATGACCTTGAGAATATACCACTGGAATTCAAAGACCTCCAGCAAAATTGATTTTATGCATTAGATACAAATAACAGAGCTCCAGAAGAGTTATGGGATGACATCAAGAAGGTTGTGTTGGAAGAAAGTGAGAAGTCTTTACAAAAGGTGAAAAAGCAAAACCTGCCAAAATGGATGACTGAAGAAACTCTGAAAATTGCCCAGAAATGCAGAGAAGCTAAAGCCAGAGTCACAGAACTCAACAGAGATTTCCAATGTGCAGCAAAACAAGACAGGAGAAGTACTACAATGACGCATGCAAGGAAATAGAATCAGAAACTATTAGAGGAAGAACAGGATCAATTTTCCTAAAGCTATGAAAGTAAAAGAAAAAGTTCTAGCCTCAAATTAGAATGCTATAAGATGCTCAAGGATCCATGTTGAATGATGCCGAGAAGATCAAGAAAAGGTGGAAAGAATATACAGAATCATTATACCATAAGGATCAAGTGGTCCAACAGCCATTTCAATCTATACCTTATGATCAGAAGCCACAGGTGATGAAAAGAGAAGTTGAAGCAGCATTGAAAGCCTTATCAAAGAACAAAGTACCAGGTATTGATGGAATTCCCATTGAGGTATTACAGCAATTGGATGCAGCTGTTACCATACTTACAAAGCTCTGCCAGGAAATTTGGAAGACAACATCATGGCCAACTGCCTGGAAAAGATCTGTGTTTATACCAATACTGAAGAAAGGTAATCTGACTGTGGAAATTATCTCACAATCACTCTCATCCCACATGCCAACAAGATTCTAATCAAGATCATTCAGCAGAGACTATAACCATACCTGTAACGAGAACTTCCTGAAGTACAAGCAGGGTTCAGGAAAGGGCGAGGAACAAGAGACATCATCGCAGATGTGAGATGGATCCTTGAAAAGACAAAATAATACCAAAATGATATCTATATGTGTTTTATTGACTAAAGCAAGGCTTTTGACTGTATAAACCATGAGAAACCCTGGGCCACATTAAGAAGCATGGATATAACAGAACACCTGATAATTCTCTTGCATAACCTTTACATTGATCAAGAAGCAACTGTTCAAACAGAACAAGGAGAAACAGAATGGTTTAAAATCAGCAAAGGTGTATGACAAGGCTGCATACTTTCTCCCTACGTGTTTAATTTATATGCAGAACAGCTCATCAGAGAAGCAGGTCTGTATGAAGACAGCTGAAGTGTGAAGATTGGTGGAAGACTCAACAACCTTCACTTTGCTGATGATACCACATTACTAGCTGAAAGTGAAGGCAATCTGAAACATTTGCTTCTCAAGATCAAGGAACATAGTCTTAAAATGGGCCTGTACCTTAATGTAAAGAAGACAAAGATCCTCACAACTGGCAAAATCAATAAGTTCATCATTGATGAAGAAGAAATTGAATTGGATCAACAATTAATAAAGAAACAATAAGCAGTCAAGAAATCAGACGACGCATTGCTCTTGGCAGAATGGCTATGAAGGACTTAGACAAGATTCTCAAGAGCAGAGCTGTCTCTCTCCATACAAAGATTCGACTTGTCCAAAGTCATGGTATTTTCAATAATGTCCTATGAATATGAAAGTTGGATAGTGAAAAAGATAGACAGGAAAAAATTGATGGCTTTGGATTATGGTGCTGGTGAAAAATACTGTATATACTATGGACTGCCCTAAGAACAAACCAGTCAGTACTATAAGAGATGAAACCTAAGCTTTCTTTAGAAGTTCAGAAGACAAGACTTCGACTTTCATACTTTGGACACATCATGCAAAGAGAGAGATCATTAGAGAAAGACATCATGCTTGGCAAGATAGAAGGTCAACTCAAAAGAGGAAGAGATGGATCAATACAATAACAGGTGCTATGGGTGACACTCTATCAAAAATGAGCTGTCTGACTGAAGACAACTATCCAGAGGGTCGCCATGAGTTGACACTGACTCAACGCCACTTAACAACAACATGCTCCGTTGTCTCCAGAGCCTTGCATCTATCCTACTTTGCAGAGCAGGGCCACCCTGTACCTAATCAACGTGATCATTTGACACTTCCTTTGGATGGTACAGTGCCAAGTATCTCTCTTTCAGAAAGTGCTACCTGTCTCTACTGTGGTTGCAGATATTTTGAGGTAAATTATGAAGATCGTTTCCCTGGAGAAACAATGCTTTCAGCATTCTTGCTTGGCAGTATTATGGCACAACATCTGCTTAATCCCTCCATGAACATGCATATGTTATATGGCAGTTGTTGATGTATTTATTTTGTTTTTCATTATTTGTATTGTTTTTTGTATTTCATTGATTGCTTTACCTTTGTACCTGCTCTTTTTTGTCACTTAAATTTTGTTTGTATGTGAGTTTGTTTTTATATTTGTGTAGATTGCCAATGCTCTTCCTTTGGATTGTTTTTGTACATACCAGTTGCAACTTTTTCAATATATTATTTCTAGTCCCAATAGTGTATGCAGGATTACCTTTTGGGAACCTGACAGGTTCTTGTGACCTGGACTAGCCACTGTTGGAAACAGCATATAGGGCTCGATGGTCCTTTGGTCTGACCAAGTTTGCTATATCGTATGTTCTTAATTGGCTATATAGCCAGGGCTGGAGATGGCTGAACACAGTTGGGAGCGGGGCATGCAAATGAGGTAATGCAACTACTGGCACATTGTAGATCTGGTACAAAATTGTGCTGTCTGACCACTACCTCACCTCCATAGGGGTCCATGTAATAGTGCATATGTGCACCAGAGGGGCTATTAATTTAGGCCTAGTCCCACATTCCCAATGCTATGATCCTGATACATCCGCCTATAATTACTTGCATATTCCCAGGATTACATTTGCACATATCTCACTGCCTATTTAGACAGAAAACAGAAATATCCTCAGAAAACCAGCATAATATTCTATTGTTTCTTTCAAGCAGCTTATCCTTCTGAATTTGCCATAGCCGGCAGTACGTTTCTGTTCGAAGCCTTTATACTTGCTTCAGCAGCATATGCATCATCTGCTGTTTAGTTTAAAACCAGACAAATCTTGCCCTTCTGATATTTCCCTTAACCTTGTCATGTATTTGAGTGTCATGCAGTGTAGAAAAATCTCTGGTTGGGCTTAGTCAAGTGGAATTGGCTTAATGCTTGTGAACGTGAGGTACATTGTCTGTGGACTCACTCAACCAATCAGAGACTCGGTTTTGTAAAGCAATTGGTAGGTATTGTCAAAGGAGAAAAAAGTGATTTGTGATCTGTCAGAGCTATTTTTGATGACCTGCATGAAGTGTTTTTATGATGCATTGCAAAATGAAGCCTGTTTCTAATTTCAGACTGATCCTTGACTACATATTAAGGTAGGTGAGAGTAACTGCTCATAGCAAGACCTGCTGTTCCCTAAGGATGTAAATAGGCCAAGAAATTTTAGTTATTTTTGGAAAATTTGGCTTTCATCTTGTTTTTTGGTTGATTTTTTCCAATTTATTTCGCACTTTCATTTTAATTAAAAGTTATAATGCACATTAAAAATCTTTTTTTTAGCACACACCAATCTATTGCATGCACATTAATTCCTAGGTTAATGCATGTTAAATTAATTTTGCATGCAGTGAATTTTTGTAGGCACACTAACAAACCAGATACTCACTAAAGGACAACTGTGCATCCCTACTGCTGTCATGCACATTTGTTATATCCAGCTATTGTAGATCTTCCATAAATCAGAAAGAGACAGCCGCAGAGACATTACTAGAGACTGTATCATAGGAATACCTTTCTTTGAATTACTTCGTCCATGTTGTTTGTTTTTGTTTCTTTAACGTATGTAAGTTAATAACTGGATAATATTTTCATTTTTAGGTTCTGTAAGAGCTACATTGCAATACTTGTTCATAAAGTTAAAGGGACGCCACTGGGTCTGTTCTAGCATTTCCCCCAACTATAGTAGCGCATCTTTTTCTCCTCAAAGGATTTGAAAAGAGGCAGATGGACAGTGCTCAGAGCATAGCAACATGGGCTCTTCACAGTAGCCACAGGAGTTCTAGCAACACTAGGAGGCAGGGCAAAAAAGGCCACAGGCCTTTAGCAAACTGAAGGAGGAATCCCTATGCAGCAAGACCGATGCTCCCTACTGGAAGGGGCCCTTAGTGAGCAGCAGTACTCAGCAACTGAAATTTCATCCCTGTGTATAGTAATTAGATAATATAGCAGTCTGTATCTATAGTCCGTGACCTTGGGTAAGGTTAAGAGAGATGTGACTTGGGGAAGCTTGCAAAAATGGAGATCTTGCAGCCAATAAGGAACCAGGGAAAGGGATTCTTACTTCCAGAGTCCATGATATTTGTGGATAGTGAAAGAGAGAGACACAATTGCACAATTGCACTTGCTGAGCAAGCCACATATATTTTCATTTGAAAGGCATTTTTGCCTCTCACCTCTATCTTCTCATTGGTGCATTCACTTAGGCCTTTTCAGTAGTGGTTCATGGCAAATTACAGTTACAACAATAGATAATTCCTCTCCCTTCTCTGCACTCCAGCACACCTTCAGTCCCTAATCACTCTATAGGGTATATCTACTAAAGGGCATTAGCTGCTAATGTGGAGATAAGCCAGGATTAATGCCTCATGGTATTAGGCAAAGCTACCTCGGTTTCCATATCATCCTGCTAGACCAGTCCAGACAAGTGGGTTGTGTTCCCCTACCAGCAGATTTGTGGAGACAAAAAAACATTGAAAAGCCCAGGTTTCAATGACATCACTCCCATGCCTCTGTTCGCCTTAGCCACCAGAGGTCCCTTACCATTCTCCCTAGCTGTATCCCATGTCTACAACTACTGTGTTGTCTGTCTTGACTAGACTGTAAGCTCTGATGAGCAGGGACCGTCTTGTACATGTGTCTTTGCAGTGCTGCATATGTCTTGTAGCGCTAAAAAAATGTTCAGTAGTAGTAGTATTTCTTTGTCTTCTGAAGATAGTGGATGGATTTTCTCCTCTCTGAAGAAAATCTGAAGACTTGAGAGAAAACGATTGATAAAAGAATTCTCATGACAGACCACTTTTAGGGTGATTCTCTCACCACTAAAAAGGCTCCACTAGACTGTGGTCTTTTTAGTAGCTATAAGAGGAGGGAAAATTGGTTCAGCTCCATGCTCTTACCAGAAAACTGATAGGATTTGGAAGGATGTAAGAATTCAGCAATGTCACGCAACTTCAATGCCCCCTCCCTCCTTCTCGTCCCCACCTACTCTCTCCGGAAGATTGCAGAAGGCTCTCAGAGGAATCTACCTGCCAACCACCTTAAATACAGTGCCACCAAGCCAGAGAAACAGTTTTAGGAGAGTACAGCTGAACCCAGCAAGGATCATCTGCCTGGAGCTTTCAGGAGATGAGTACCAAGGCTTGACCTTGTCATTCTCCTTGTTGGGGGCTCACGATTCCGTCTGTGTGGGATGCAAGTCAGGGAGGACTGCTGGTGACCCGTTAGTGCTGTGTGGGGATTTCCTGCCATTTTCTGCATGCGACTGTAGCAGTTTTAATATTGTGTGGCTGGCGTCACGTGGTCCTTGTGTGTGTTCTACCCAAGTGACTCCAATGCACGTTCCTACCCTAGCACCTTCAACGCATTGCAATAAAGCTTGGTTAATGTGTGCCTTTGGGCAGCCATGGCCTTCATGTCCGCTGTTGTGATACTTGCCTTAACACTCTCTGTCTTCTTCCAGGAAATGTTTGACCTGTGGCGAGGTGCCTCAAGCTTCTGGACTCTGCCCTTCTTGCATGGCTGCTTCTGAGTCATCTTTGGAGGGCCTACCCCTCTTTCAGCCAAATGTTAGTCTGACCTTGCCTGCCTCAGGGCAGGAGGTGGCTGGTGCTGCTATGGATAAGGATATTCAGCCATCTGGAGGCTCCGGGGATCATGCTATGGGCCTCTAGTGTGGGGGTCACTTCAGCGAGGTGAGCTTCCAGAGTTCGGATTGTTCTCCACATGATTATTTTCCTTTTAAAATAGGCCTAGTCATTCTGGCATGGAGATTCAGACCCCACAGCCTCTGACTTCCCCTGAGTACAGTCTTGTGATGGACAGGCTGAGAGTGGAAGCCCTGTTCAACTGATGGCTAAGTGTCCCTGACAAAGGGTGCCCCCTGGAGATGGGGATCTGCTGGGTTCCGTCTGAGATTTGGACTGTGACTTGGATTGATGAGATGTTTGATGTGGATGAAGAAGTACTCTTGACTTCAGAGGCTTGTGAGGAGGCCAATGTTATCTTCTTGTTCTGGGAGTAGGAGCTGGAAGTGTTGATCTCAGGGTCTTATCCATCTTGAACTTGGTAGATGCTCTAGAGACAGAGCAGGAACCAAAGAGGTATTTACTCCTGCAAGGGGTGCAGAAATTCACTACTGTCTCCCTTTCCCGGAGGTGCTCAAAGGCCTGTTCTGGTCAGAGTGAGATTCCCCCAACTCCCCGCCGGAGGGACTAGGGATGTATAAGAAGATGCATGCTTTCCCGGAGAGGAAGTGCATTGTGTGATTTGATATTTCCAAGGTGGATGCGCAGGTCACAGCAGTTACCGGATGGACTACCATTCTTATGGAAGGTGGATTGACCTTGAAAGAGACTCTGGACCGAAAGGTGGATTTGTGTTGAAGAACCAGTTTGATGCGGCAGCTACTCTTCTTCAATTGACAGTTTGTGCAGAGCTGATGTTTCGGGCCTTACTCCATTGGATTCAGTCTCTTCCGCCAGATGATTCTTCCCCTCTTTTGGAGTCGGCTACAGCCTTCCTTTCTGATGCCATGTACGACTTAGGGGTATGTTTACTAAACTGTCTTAATGTTACCGGCACTAGTTGCAGCGATAATGTGAAGAATGCCATATAAGGAGTGGGCATTCTGGTCCTAAGGTAGCTAGAATCTGTATCGCGCAATAGTGGGCGCCGTGGCACGTTAAAGAGCATTAACCCTAAGTACATGCCAGTGCAGGGTTGGAAGCTACAAAGATGTACCTACTGGTTACTGCAATGACAGTGGAGGCAGAGGTCCTGGGTTTGATCCTGCAGTGGTGTAATCTAAAAAGGCTGTCTGAGGCATTTTCTTTTAATTTAAATCAGTGCTGCCAGCAAAAACACCCTCACAATGCCGTAACCTAAGGTGCCCCATAGGTCACATTATAAAGTGCCCTGTCTGCCAAGGCACCCTATAATTTGCCCTATAGGGCGCCTATGAGGCACCTTAGGCTCCAGCACTGTGAGGGTGTTTCTTCTGGCAGCACTGATTGAAATGAAAAGTCTCAGACAGCATTCTTAAATAACACCACTGTGGGATCAAACCCATGACCTCTGCCTCTATAGTCATTGAAGTAACCAGTCGGCTACATCTCTATAGGGTCTAACACACCGCTGGCTGGCTACAGAAAGACTGCAGGTCACCACAAAAACTGTCTGCTGTGGTTACCAGAATAGGGTAAACCCACCCGTACCCATGATGCACTGCACATGCAGATCAACAGCCTACATCTGATCACAAGATGGGGTATGCGCCTCTATAGCACCCCAGCCTGGTAGGGGGAACTGACCGTGTGTGTTACTGGCACAGAGTAGCTACAGACCGTGACATTGTGCGGTTCCTGTGCTCACCCTGAGGGTCAAGTGGGGGGCCCAGCACTAGGTCCACAGCACATGGCATGGCTGAGATAAGCTGCGCTGCAGGTCCCCATCAGTGCTAGTGTGTGATGGGTAGTCCCTGCTGACATACCTAGGATACACTTGTGTCTATCTGTATGTCCCAGTCATGTCTCGGCCTTGTGGACTATGATGCACCCAGAATAGTGCATATCCTGTGTGGGTGCCATGGTCACATGTTATAAATGAAGGGTGGTGTTTGGACCCCAAAGCAGAATATGTAGCACCACCCAACCTGCCCATGTGGGTTAGGGTGGGGGACAGGATCTCCTACCAACAGATCCACATTCTACATCTCTGCAATGGTGGCAGTAGAGGGGAATGGGCACCCCTACAGGGAGGTCAATGCAGATCCATACACATCACATAGGGCAGTAGGCCTGCAAAAGCTCAGCTGCCCCCCACTCCTATCTGGCACTCACCAGCAGAGGGCACGGTCAGTCTCCACCTGCTGCACTCTGCATGGTGTTCCAGCCAAACACATGCTAACTACAGACAGTCGGCTAGCTAGTAGATAGTGCATGTTCCTGGAGGAACTGTGTGCACCCAAAAAAGGGACGTGAGCACACACACCAAGCAGGTATATCAGTGATTGGGCCCGAGAAAAGAGAACCCATAAATATCACTTGATACAAATACTGTATAGCACTATGGGGGAACCTAGCCATGCCGTGGCCACTGCTCAGTCAGGATGAGAGTGACCTCCCAGCATGACATGCTGTGGCCACTCTGTCCGTGCAGGTGGTGGTCAGGCACTACAATGTCCCAGCCATTGCCCTATGCCCTGTGCAGATGCATCCTGCCCAGGCCACCGTGTCCGGGCCATTCCCACAACCTTGCTTCTCAGTATGCACATTGGCAAGCTAACACTGGAAACAGTGCAAGCAGTGTGGGCTCAGTGAGGTGTAGGCAGCTACAACACACTGGATACACATACACACGCTCCCACACCTATGCCAGCATTGTGCAAATATAGAGGGTTTTGGCAGCCACCACATCAGTCCTGGGCACAGTGCAGGCATGGCTATGGTACGCAATACTGTTGGGGTCACTCCCCGGGGTGGTAAATACTGTCAGAAACCAAAACTGAAAAACACTCCACAGATATCAGAAAGGTAGCTATGATGCAGTTCTGTCAACAAATTGTGTTTAACTTAGGATTTGTTATCTGCAATTAATCATAGCACGCTTTTGATATATGTGTAATGTGTTACCAAGTTTAGGGCGGCATTGCTAAGGTATGCAGATGCCAGTATTGGGAGATGCTGCTTCACGCAGGGCCCAACAGTCTCATTCTCCATAAGGCTTTGGATAGTGGAACCTATGGGTGTGGGTGTTTGTGCCCCTGTTGGCCGCTGCTCTAGGGCTGAGTTTCCCAACTCTGGTCCTGGTGGGCCAAACACGGTTCAGGTTTTCATGCTGTCCCTAATGAATATGCATGAGATATATTTGCATACATTGGGGGCAGTGCATACAAATGCAGCACAGGCATATTTATTAGGGACAGCATGAAACTTCCATGGTGTTTGGCCCTCCAGGGCTGAAGTCGGGAAACTCTGCTCTAGGAATTGCACGTGTTTATGGGTTCTCTGCCCTGTAAGGTAAAATATAGGTGTTTATTTAATCTGCAATAACGGTTCTGTCTTTATTACCACGGTTTAGTACTGTGTAAAATATATATTTTTTTAACAGTATTTTTAAACCGCCTTATCTTATTAATCAAGGTGGTATCACAGCAAACAATCGAGTAAAGTGAGTGTGTTAAACATGCAGTGAGAGTGAAATTTAGTTGAGTGTGTGTTGTATTGTGTGCTAGATTGGGTTGAGCTATGTACAAGGTGTGTTGTATTGTGTGCTAGAAGGTTTGAGCTATGTACAATGTGGGCTATATACAGTGGTGCTAAAAAATATTTTCTATACATACAGTGTTTAGGCGGTATCTTGTGCTGTTATACATTCTCTTAGGTAAAATATAGGGACATGGTTTGCAGGAGCCACAGCTGGGACTTGAACCTGTGCCCTTCTGCCCCTGAACATACTGGCTGTGTGTACTGCACCAGACTGTTGCCACAGAGACAGATCATTCCCTGGGGATACCATGACTGTTTGTCAGACAGACCTTGTTTGTTGCAGTGCACGTCACCCACCTAAAAGGGGCTTGGCCGTGGTCTGCTGTGGGCAGATGCCACTGCCCCCTCCGCCACCAACACCCCTCTGCCACCATGCTGACATGCCCTTGTGCCCGTGGTGCTGGTGGTGCGCAGTCCCAGGCCTTCCAGTGTGCCGGTAGGTAGCTGACTATGGTGCGTGATATGGAGTAGGGGTGCTGACATGGACATCAGCACATCCCCCCGGCACCGCCTGCCAATGGTCTGTGCCCTTTGGGGTACTTGCTGGGTATTGTCCCCTGGGACACTGGGGGACACACACTCATGGCCATATTGGACCCTAGTCAGTTGCTGGTTTTCTGCTTCTACATTCCTATGTGCCAGGTAGGCATCTGCCTAGTCCACACTGTGCCCCAGCTGGCCCACTGCATGTGACGCATGCAGCCCCCTGTACCCCAGTTACACCATCACCATAGTGCCCTTTCCCACGTACCCACTCTGCTGTTGCTGCACATGTGTAAGCCACAAAGGCAAACTACCTCATACACACCACAGAACACCCTCATCAGCACTATTTCTATGTTGGCACATTCAATTTATGGGGGAACTGTGAATTGACCCTTCCAAAAGTGAGCTCATTCTTTTTCCTCTTTATAGGTTGTGTTCATTACCGCTTGTCATTATTTGTTCTATGTTTATGTTTATGTTTATGTTTAATAAAACTTGATAGACCGCCTTTCACAATAAAATCAGAGCGGTTTACAACATATAAAAACCTTTAAAATAGGGCGCAAGGCCGGTAAAAGGAAAAGAAGTTACAATTCATAAAAAGAAAGAGGAAGAACAGAAAGGGCAGGAGAAAGTGGGAGGGGAGGAGTGAGATTATAGAGAGGGGG
Source organism: Ichthyophis bannanicus (assembly GCA_033557465.1). Lineage (NCBI taxonomy): Eukaryota > Metazoa > Chordata > Amphibia > Gymnophiona > Ichthyophiidae > Ichthyophis > Ichthyophis bannanicus. The sequence continues at coordinate 822,111,427 of CM066032.1, forward strand.
GAGAAGTAGGGAGGTTAAAGGCTAGGGAAAAGAGGTAAGTTTTTAGCTGCTGTTTAAATGCTGAGTGGGAGGGTTCTAAACGTATAGAGGAGGGAAGGGAGTTCCATAGTGCGGGGCCTATAAAGAAAAAAGCTGAAGAGCGGGTGGATTGCAAGTGGGCGGCAGAGGGGGGGGGGGGAAGGGTAAGCCGGTTTAAGTGAAATGAACGGGGGGTATATCTGGGAGTGTGGAAGTGAATTAAATCAGCTAGGTATTGTGGGGAGTTGGTGTGGAGGGCCTTGTGAACCAAAGTAAGTAGTTTGTATTGAGAGCGGAAGGGAAGAGGCAACCAGTGTAGATGGATAAGAAGAGGAGCTATATGGTGCGAATGAGAAGAGTGTGAAAGAAGGCGGGCTGCGGTATGCTGGATTCTTTGAAGGCGGTGTAAATGAGAAGAAGGCAGGCCAATAAGGATAGAGTTAGCGAAATCAACCCTGGACATGACAAGAGAGAGAAGGAGGGTAGATAGGGCAGAAGGAGAAAGAAAAGGACGGACAGCACGGATTTGACGCAGGAAATAAAAGGAAGTTTTAGTAATATGTGAGATATGGGCGTGAAAGGAAAGATCTGAATCAAAGAGAACACCAAGATAGCGTAAGGTAGTGACTAAGGATATGGGAGTGTTAGACAAGGAAGGAGCTAACGAGGGGGAGGGGTGACTGTGGGGGAACCAAATAGCAGTGGTTTTGGCCAGATTCAGGTGAAGGCAGTTTTGGGTTAACCAGTAGGTGACAGCAGTGAGGCAGTTGTTCTATTGGCCAGCTCGGTGTTTTGGATTTCAATTTTGGTTTGGGTCATTATTTATGGTTTGTGCCTTTTTCGTTGCTGCACATGTATCACTACTATCACTTTTCAGGGTCTCCCTGCCTTTGCTATACATTGCTGACTGAAATGGTTTCTCTGTCCTGCAAATGTGCCTAGCGCGAGGTTTTCACTGGTGCTAATTTTCAGAGCTTCATTTCACGGCATTAGTGTGCATGGAGCCTCTCCCCACCCATTGACCCCTTCTCTCTGCCCCTGGGGAGCCTTACTCTGCCCTCTGGGAAGCCTTACTCCACACTCTGTGCACCTTAATGCCGCCGCAGACATTATCGTGCAATACGTGATGTTCTTGCATGGTAATGCGCCATTATCGCGTGATAACATTGCAGCTGCAACGTTAGCACCATTTAGTAAACATACCCCTTAGTACATCTAGCAGCCAGGGATTGTGCCCTATCGACAGTGACATGGCATTGGCTTAGCTTTGACATGGGGCAGTGAACTCGTCTTCCAAAGTACTGTTTCCCATCTGTCCTTAGAGGGGTGTTTCTGTTGGATCCAATTGGAAGAAGCAGGTAAAGGACCTAGGTGAGACAAAATCTTTTGCCTTCTGGAAGACAAGTCCAAGGGGCCTATGGAGTGAGCAGGAGCTAATTTTTCAATAGCCTCCACCCGCTCCTCACAGGAACCCTGGTTGGATTCCTGGGGGTCTTGGGAATTCCATCGTTGCCGGTTTGGAGAGTCCTTCTTCCCCTTATGAACTTCGGGCTTATTCTCAGTCCTTTCATCGAGCACATGGGCCCAGGAACTTGGTCCCCACTTGAGGAGGCCCCTCCCAGGCTGCGCTATGAAGGTTTGGGGGCCATTCCCTGGTTCCTCTGGTTGGAGGCAAACTTCATCTTTCCTTTTAGGAATGGGTCCGGGTTACCAAGGATTGCTGGGTGCTGGACACCTTTCAGTTCGGTTATGTCCTGGAATGCAAAGAGCTGATTTTGGATGCTTTCATCATATCCCCTTGTGCAGACCACCTTGGACAAGGTACTGTGCTTTAAGGAGGTGGTGCCCATCCCCTCTGGACAAGTGGGTCAAGGGCAGATACTCCATCTTTTTCATGGTGTCAAAAAAAAAGAAAATGATGGCTCCTTCCAGCTCATTCTGGACATCAAGGGGGGCAAGAAGCACTTGCGTGACCTGTGCTTCCTGATGGAAACCTTGAGCTCTATGATTCAAGCAGTGTGCTGAGGGGAAAGCTTAGCTTCTTCGGATCTGGCCAAGGTGTATTTTCATATCCTGATATGGGTGGATCAGCAAAAGTATCAGTGTTTTGCCATGCTTGGCTCTAACTATCAATTCACCACCCTCCCTTTTGGGCTATCCATCACCCAAGGACATTCTCCAAGGTCCTTTAGTTTAGCCTATTGCAATTCCACTTCCCTTATCGCCTCCCACCCTGCCAACTCCTCCTTCAGGTACTTGGCCTTTTACTGAAGTCAGTGTTCTTGAAGTCTAGGACTTTGAGCTTGCTGTGATTGGACTCTACCATGGCTTTTATCTGCAATCACACTGTGTGATGATTGCTGCTGCTCACATGAGCACCCACCCAGATGTTCGACACATTTTCTCCATTAGCGAGTATTAAATCTAACATCAAACTTTCCCTGGTCGATTCCATCCTCATTTGTCTATCTAATGCATCTTGGAAGGCATCCACAATTTTTTTACTTCTTCCAGATTTGCAGGTAGATTAAAGTCACCCAATATGATCACTTCTCTCTCTATGGCTATCTTTGCAATATCAATAATCAAATCGCTATTCATTTCTTCGGTTTGAGTTGGAGGCCTGTAGACTACACTAGTATGGATGACAGTGCCATCTCCTCTTTCTAACACAATCCACAGTGCTTCTTCTGTTCCCCTTGTTCCCTGCATTTCAGCAGCTTTAATATTGCTTTTGACATATAGGGCTACTCCTCCTTTTCTACCCTCTCTATCTCTTCTAAATAGATTATAGCCAGCTATGGCTATATCCCATTCATGTGACTCGTTAAACCATGTTTCTGTAATGGCCATAAACGTCCAAAGAGAACCCAGCATACAGTGAACCACAAACAAACTTTTTTTGTTGGAATGGCCAGCACAGTATACAGGACTTTACCTGCTACCACAGTGGCCCGTCCTTTTTAATCAATTATAATACAAATTTAAAACAGCTCTCATTGAAAGATGGCTGTACTTAGCTGTGCAGAAAGAAAGCAGGCTGGAAGAACAGTATTTGCAGCGATGAATCGATGTTTGCCTCAGCAGGTCAATAAGGTAACGACGTGTCACGTTTCGGGGGTATACACATCAACCCCCTGCTTCAGGTCAGACCTCTGAATCAGGTAACGAACATCAGCCTTGCATACACAGCCCAAATGGTGGTTTTTATAAACACCTGGCTGCCGGTAAAAATCACAAAATAGGACACACCTGTCCAATGTGAAATGCCAGAAGAGGAACCAATCCAGTCAAAGAGGTGAAACCACCAATCAGATTCCACCTCCCGATGAGAAAGGTTAATAGGCAGTTGAAAGAACCTATCACAGGGAAAAACCCTTCTCTTGATCCAGCTGAAAGTCAACGAATAGTGTACCAATCGATCTGTTGATTTAGTCCGTATGGAGCAACTGAATTTAATCTAAATATCCATCTTTGTTCCAAGTTTTGCAAACGCTGGATCCGATCCCCACCACAGGGATCCAAAGGGACATAATCGAGAACTCGCCAGCGGAGATCCGCAAATGTATGAGAGTGTTCAAGACAATGACTAACTAGAGGAGCTGTCAGTGTTTGAGTATGTATCCGAGAGGCATGTTCTGTCAATCTTTGCTTAAAGGGTCGTGAAGTCCTCCCAATGTATGGTAGCTGGCACTGGCATACAATCAAATATACCACATGGTTGGTGTTGCAATCAGTGTGCCATCGTGTGTAATAAGATCTGTTAGTACGAGTATCTAACCAAAGAGTACCCGTTAAAGTGCCTGAACAAAAGGAGCAAGATTGACAGGACACATGACTAACCGACTCATCTCCCTTAGAAAGTTGATCTAAGGGGGATCTGGTCTTAACCAAAAAATCTCGTAAATTTGATCCACGGGAGTAAGCAATTTGGAGAGGCTTCCGAAAGCATGGGTGAATAGCTAAAATAGGCCAAAATTGATGTAATAAATGAACCACCGCCGTGGTACCATGCATATAGGGAAGAACCCCCGTTGTCTTCTCCTCAACGGCAGCATGCGTCCTGGATGTCAAAAGCCATTCTCGTTGTGTATTAGGTGCCCTTTTGTAGGCTAAGTAAACCACTTTCGATGGATATCCCCTAGATAAAAGACGAGCAGTTAATTCACGTGCATGATGTTTGAATTGCGAGAGTTCTGTACAGTTTCTGCGAAGCCTCAGGAATTGGCCATATGGTAAGCCCCGTTTCAAAGCCGGGGGGTGATAGCTGTCAAAGCGAAGCAACGTATTACGTTGAACAGGCTTCCTATACAGGGAGGTTGAAAAACCAGTCGGAGAGCACTCAATGGTGATGTCCAAGAATTGAATCCTTTGGGTCTCAACCTGAGAAGTAAATTGTATGTTGGACTTGAAAGAATTGAGGGAGACTAAAAAGATGTCCAGGTTCTGCCGGTTGCCAGTCCATATAAAAAAGACATCGTCCAAGAAGCGCTTCCAACACATTACATAGGTGAATAATGGATGGGAATAGATGTATAAATCCTCAAACCAAGCCATATAAATCGTTGCTATGGAGGGGGCCACCGTTGCTCCCATGGCTATTCCAGAGATTTGTAAATAAAACTGCCCTTGATAAAGAAAAAATTTTTTATTCAATACCAGAGCCAATAAATCCAAAAAGAACTGTTTGGGGATGCGATCTGGTAGTGGGATTGATGAATGTAAAAGGCCAGATAAAACCTCACTCTGATCAATATTCGTATAGAGGGCTTGGACATCTAGCGTAACTAGAAATGTGCAGAGAGAAGTATCCGAGTGGGCTGCCAGTTGACTCAAAAAATCCCCCGTATCTCTGATATATGATGACACAGTTGTCGCAAGGGGTTTCAAAAAAAGATCGCAGAACTGGGACAGAGGTTCCAATATAGAGTCTCTGCATGAGACAATGGGACGCCCCGGAGGATTCACTAGAGATTTGTGGATTTTGGGTACAAGGTAGAAAATCGGGGTCCGCGGAAAACGTTTGATCAAAAAGTCAGCCTCCTTCCGGGTCAACCAATTGCTGAGAAACGCTTGTGAGATAAGCTGAAAAATCTGATCCTTAAGATGAATCGTAGGGTCTTCTATAGGGGTATAATGAGCCCGATTGTCCAAATGAACGCGTATCTCTTGATCATACTGGTCCCTCGAGAGTAATACCGTGGCACCCCCTTTGTCCGCCTGTCTAATGACTAGACCCGATTGTGATAACTCTTGTACGGCTTTACGATGATCCTTAGTGAAATTACTGTATCCCCGTATTTTTGATTGCTCTAATTGTGTTAAACCTTGTAAGGTAAGTTGTTGAAACGTGGAAATAGCCGCATCAATTTGACCCGATGGCTGCCAGTGAGAGGGATTTTTTACCAGGGAAGCCTCCTCTGGAACCCCTTGGTCAGCCATATATTGTATGACTCGTAGCTTGCGGAAAAATTTATGCAATGCCACTCGCATCTCAAACCCGTCATACCATGAAGAAGGGACAAAAGATAGGCCCATTTCCAACACCTGAGATTGTCGAGGTGTCAGAGGCATTCCAGAAATATTTATAACTGACGACTCCGCGTTCGGGAGCGAGTGTCCGGGCCTTCCCAAAAATCCGTCTGGTAAGTACCCCTAGAACGGCGTGCCCGATATGAGTTACCTCTAGGAAATTCAGTCGGCAATTGAGATTTTTTACTATGGGCCAATTGACCGGACTCGCTGGAATCTGTGTCAGAGCAATCCTCAGAGCTAGGGGCAAAAGAGACCTTCTTACGAGATTGTTTGCGCGAGGGCCAATTGTAGATGCAGTTGTTATCGTAATCTGATTTATCTCTTTTGAATTTTGCTATCTTGAGCCCCCGAACATGGTCACGAAAGGAGGTAAGTTGTTTATCTATTTCAGCCCATTGTGTGTCAAATCTCAAAGGGGGTAATGTCTCCAAAATTTTCGCTTTCAAGATCACCGTTTGGGAGGTGAGTGTCTCACTTTCCTGAAGGGATCGCTCCAAAAGCAGCGCTACCAAATCGAAACTGCATTTGTTCAATATCGCATTCCATCTTGATAAAAAACCTTCATCTCCCGTAAATTGTTTGGGAGGTTTCAAAACCCGCAACCCCCTTGGTGTAACAGAAGATTTCAAATACTGTGCCATAGCCTCCCCATGCAATTCAAAACGAATACTCTTTTTATGTAAATCCTTTAGCTCAAGAATAGTTGGGGGTAAATCCCCTGCCGTACCTATCACCATATCTCCATCAAAGAGAGATTTGTGTTTCTTCAACTGAGAAAGACGTTCCTCTGTATAGGCAAAAGTGGCCGCAGCCATGGTTACACCGAAGGCAATCAAGGCACCAAAGTGAATTAAAAATGCTTCAAAACTGGGTTTAACAACCACAAAAGTCCAAAGAGAACCCAGCATACAGTGAACCACAAACAAACTTTTTTTGTTGGAATGGCCAGCACAGTATACAGGACTTTACCTGCTACCACAGTGGCCCGTCCTTTTTAATCAATTATAATACAAATTTAAAACAGCTCTCATTGAAAGATGGCTGTACTTAGCTGTGCAGAAAGAAAGCAGGCTGGAAGAACAGTATTTGCAGCGATGAATCGATGTTTGCCTCAGCAGGTCAGTAAGGTAACGACGTGTCACGTTTCGGGGGCCACTGTGGTAGCAGGTAAAGTCCTGTATACTGTGCTGGCCATTCCAACAAAAAAAGTTTGTTTGTGGTTCACTGTATGCTGGGTTCTCTTTGGACTTTTGTGGTTGTTAAACCCAGTTTCGAAGCATTTTTAATTCACTTCTGTAATGGCCATAACATTACTGCTACTACTACTAAGCATTTATAAAGCGCTACCAGGCGCACACAGCGCTGTACAATGAAAACACACAAGAGACAGTCCCTGCTCAAAAGAGCTTACAATCTAAAAAAGACAAAGCAAGAAAAGGAGAAGAATAAGATAAGAACAAGGGCAAAGAGACGAGAGCAGGAGAGACAGGACAAAGGAATCTATATAAAATAGTTAATATTTTCTCTGTAAAATAGTTATTATGTGCTAAAAAATGTTCTATGTAATTGATGTTTACCATGTTCTCTGTAAACCGCCCCTGATCTCTGGTAGGGACGGTATAGAAAAGCGCACAAATAAACAAATAAATAAAGAGGTAAGAATAAGTGTAAGAGGAAGTAGGAAAGATGAAATAAAAGAGAGGAAGGAAGGAGAATAGCAAAATCAAGAGCCAAAGGCAGAGGCGAAAAGATGAGTTTTTAACTTAAGTTTGAAGAGGGACAAAGAAGATGCTTGACATATAGACAAAGGAAGTTTATTCCAAGCGTAAGGTGCAGCAAGGTGAAAAGAACAGAATCTGGAGTTGGCAATAGAGGAGAAGGGCATAGCAAGAAGCAACTGGGTAGAAGAAGGGAATTCACAAGGGGGGAAGTAGGGAGAAATGAGAGAAAAAAGGTACTGACGAGACACAGAGTGAATGCACTTATAGGTCAGAAGGAGAAGCTTAAAGTGAATACAGAAATGGATAGGGAGCCAGTGAAGAGATCTGAGGAGAGGAGTGATGTGGGCAAAACGAGGCTGACGGAAAATCAAACGGGCAGCGGAGTGCTGAATAGACTGAAGGGGGAAGACTTGAGACTGAGGGAGACCAGCAAGAAGCAGGTTACAATAATCAAGACAGGAGGTGATTAGGGAATGGATGAGGGTTTTAGTAGTGAGCTCAGAGAGAAAGGGGCGGATTTTGCCAATGTTAAAGAGAAAGAAGTGACAGATCTTAGCGATGAGTTGGATATGAGAGGAAAAAGAGAGCAAAGAGTCAAAAATAACACCCAGATTGTGAGCAGATGAAACAGGTTGGAGAACAGAGCCATTAACAGAGACTGAAAAAGAAGAAGGAGAAAGGGACATTTTAGGAGAAAAAACGAGAAGTTCAGTCTTGGCCATGTTCAATTTCAGGCAACGATGGAACATCCAAGCAGCAATGGCAGAGAGACAGCAAGAGATCTGGGACTGGAAAGCAGAAGAAAGATCAGGAATAGAGAGATAGATCTGGGAATGATCAGCATAGAGATGGTACTGAAAACCATGAGAGGAAATAAGCGCACCAAGGGGTTGGGTATAGAGAGAAAAAAGAAAGGGACCCAAGACAGAACCTTGGGGGACACCAACCGAGAGTGGGGTGAGGAGCCACCAGAACATACACTAAAGGAGCGATGGGAGAGAGATGAGGAGAACCAGGAAAGAACAGTCCCTAAAGCCAAGCGAGGACAGTGTCAAGGAGAAGATCATGGTCAACAGTGTCAAGCTGAAAGGTCAAGGAGGATAACGACAGAGTAAAGGCCTTTAGATTTAGCTAGGAACAAGTCACTGGAGACTTTGACAAGAGCAGTTTCAGTAGAGTGCAAGGGATGAAAACCGGATTGTAAGAGATCGAGAAGACCATGGGAAGAGAGGAAGTCAAGGCAATGGTGGTAAACCACACATTCGAGCAATTTAGAAATGAAAGGAAGGAGAGAAATGGGGCAATAATTAGAAGGACAAGAGGGATCAAGTGAGGGTTTCTTAAGGAGAGGCGTGACCACAGCATGTTTAAAGTCAGCCGGGACAGTAGCAGTGGAGAGCGAGAGGTTGAGAATATGAGAAATGGAGGGGACAACAGTAGAGGAGATAGAGGAGAGGAGATGGGAGGAGATAGGATCAGAGGAGCAAGTGGTGAGCTTGGAGGAGGAGAGAAGAAGAGCAGTTTCATCAATAGAAATTGTAGGAGAGGAAGAGAGGGTAGGATGAGAAGGGGGGGGGGAGATTGAGAGCAGGAAGGGGAAATCTGGGATTTAGAGGGAAATTGGAGAGTGATCTTATGGATTTTATCATGGAAGTAATCAGCCAGGGTTTGGACAGAAAGGGAAGGAGGGATCAGAGGCGGAGGCACTTTGAGGAGAGAACTGAGAGCAATGAAGAGATGGCGAGGATCAGAGGCATGAGAATTTGTCAGGCGAACAAAGTAATCTTGTTTGGCAAGAGCTAAAGCAGATTTGAAAGAGAAGAGCATGAATTTGAAATGAAGGAAATCTTCAGGGAAGCGGGATTTGAGCCAGGCACGCTCAGCAGAGCAGACACAGGAGCAAAGATAGCGAATAGTGGGAGAGAGCCAGGGCTGAGGTAAGGAACGCCTCACAGGATGAGGGGTGAGAGGAGCAAGAACATCCAGAGCTGAGAAGACTGCAGCATTATAGGACATCACTGCCATATGAACAGACTTGGAGGACAAAACAGAAGAGAGAGAAGGAGAAATGGTAGAGGAGAGAACCAGGAGATCAATGGCAAGAAGGTTCCTAAATAGAGTGGAGGAGACAGGATGAGGCAGGGGCGGTAGGAGGTGAAGATTAAAGGAGAGAAGGTGATGATCAGATAAAGGAAGAACAGTATTACTGAAGTTAAAGGGAGAGGAGCAAGAAAAGAAAACCAGATCCAGATGATGGCCACGAAGATGAGTGGGGGCAAAGGAACAAAGTTGAAGGCCAAATGAGGAGGTAAGAGAGAGGAGCTTCAGAGTAAGAGGATCAGAGGGGTTATCAACATGGATGTTAAAATCACCAAGAATAAGAGTAGGGGAGGTAGGGATAAGAAAGAGGGAAAGCCAAGAGTCAAAGTTGGAGAAAAATGAAGAAATAACCTTGTCAGGAGGACGATAGATAACAGCAACCCGGAGAGGAATTGGGGCAAAGAGGCGAATAGAGTCCATTTCCAGCATTAGGGCTTCCAGGTCAGGAGCTTTGTTGGCTAGGCTTCAAGCATTTGTGCTCATTGAAATCCAGCATTTGTTGACTGGCTTGCCTGCCTTTTGCAGGGATATTGTTGTACACGCCTCTTCCCATTTGCCATCGCTGTGTAGTTTAAAAGTGTGGCTGTTTCCAATGTTATTATGCTTTTGCTGGGAGTGACGTCCTGAACTTGTCCTTCTCCAACCGTCACCCCCTTTCCCTAGTTTAAATGCCTTTCCACATACTGCCTGAATTTTTCAGTTAGGATCCTTTTCCCTGTGACAGAGAGATGTAGCCATCAGCACAGTATAGTCTCTTGTTGATGCATCTGTTTCCCCAGTCGCCTATATATCTAAATCCTTATTGTTTGCACCAGGTTTGGAGCCATGTGTTAAAGTTGTTTATGCAATGCAGCCTTTCTGCACCCCTTACCAAGAATAGGTAGAGCTTCTGAGCAGTACCGCACCTAGCCCTGTGCAAGCAGTGCAGCCGCACAGGGTGCAAAGGCTTAAGGGACGCATTTCGGCTGCTGGCTGTTGCCCTGCTGCTGCCACTTTTTCTTCTCTCAGCGGCGGCAGGGCAACAACAGGCTGCCAAAATTTACCCCCTAAGCATTTTCACGGCACTTTAAGCAGGTCAGTCCCTTCCTCTTCTGACATGACATCAGAGCAGGGAGGGACAGATTTGCTTAAAGTGCCGGTGACTTGTACATCGGGCGCTCCTCCCCTCTCTCACCTCTATCCAGCCACTTTCTGCTCTTGCCCTGCTGCCAGCGCCGCTGTGGAGAAAACAGAAGCAGAAACAGCAAGGTAAGAGCAGAAACTGGCTGTATGGAGGTACGGGGGGAGGGGGGGGACGCCCAATGTGCAAGTCGCACAGGGCACGATTCTGGTTCGGTACGGTCCTGCTTCTGAGAATGCTATAGTGTTAACAATGGGCTTGAGTTTTTCTCCCAGAGTCTTGAAGTCCCTTTGAACTGCAGAGGCACTGTTTCTAGCCAGGTCATTTGTACCCAAGTGAATGACAACATCTATTTTGGAGTACTCACTTTCTACACTAACTACCAACAATTTGGTTAATATTCCTGCTGGCTGAAGAGCCTGGGAGGCATTTGACCATCTTCCCTCCTTTGAACTGTGTTTCCAATTTGGTGCCTCTGATGATGGAATCTCCAAGTAGTAGTAGTTTTCTGTTTTGTGATTTTTTTTTTCATATTTGGTGCATTATTGGTAGACTGGGCATTAACCTTCTAATTTAAGGGCACTTCATTTTCCTTGGCTTGGGCATCCTCATTATCCAAGGCAGAGAAGGCATTATGCAGGGATATCTCTTGATGTGTCTCCGTGTTACAGGTTGCAACCTACCAGAGCCCACTGTGATCTATTTGTTTCTGGGATGTTTGATTCTTTGTGGGAGCAATGGTGGATTTTGTTCAGTTTGTACCCTAGGTGTGTTTAATTGCAGCTAATTCTTCCATTAGTAGAGTCAATTCTTTATGCATAGCAGCTAACTTGAGGCATATAGGGCAAGCTGTTAGGTTCCAAATGATTCTTAAATGGCTCTTAAAAAGGATATAGCGATTTTAGAAAAGGTTCAGAGAAGAGCCACCAAAATGGTAAAGGGGGTGGAAGGATACTCCTATGAAGAAAGGCTAAAAAGGTTATGGCTCTTTAACCTGGAAAAGAGACGGCTGAGGGGAGATATGATAGAAGTCTATAAATTAATGAACGGAGTGGAACGTGTAAACGTAGATCGATTGTTTACCTTATCGGAATATAGAAAGACTAGGGGACATGCAATGAAGCTACAGGGTAAACTATTTAAGACTAATAAAAGAAAATATTTTTTCACTCAACGTGTAATCAAACTCTGGAATTTCTTACCGGAGGATGTAGTAAAGGCTGTTAGTGTAGCTGGGTTTAAAAAAGGTTTGGACAAGTTCCTGGAGGAAAGGTCCATAAACCATTATTAAGAAGAGACCCAGGATATCAATGCTTGACCCAGTACAAGCATTGTGGAACCTGTGTCTTTTGGGGAAACTGCTAGGTACTTGTGACCTGGATTGGCCACTGTTGGAAACAGGATACTGGGCTTGATGGACCTTGTTCTGACCCAGTATGGCATATCTTATGTTCTTATATTCTTCTAAGAATGAAAGCACCACAGTTATTGCACTGAATACACGACATGCTGATTGTGACGAATTCCTTCCCTTCAGATGCTTCGGGCATATGCTTGCGCTCTGACTGTCTGAACTTTGCAGACCAGCTGTGGTCAGGAACAATGCACCAGGTGCTAATGTGGAAGTGGATTTCCTCAGCCCATCATTCTCTGGATCTTGGAGAGTGAGAGTTGAGTAAGGAGGCATTTCAGTTGATTCTGTACCACTGGGGTCACCCCGAAATTAATCTGATGGTGACCCGCTCCAATGCAAAAGTTTGTCACTTCTTCAGTTGCCAAATGGAGATGGGGTCTGAGGGCATTGATGCCCTGACCCTGCCTTGGCCAAGTCAGCACCTGCTCTATGTGTTTCCTCAATGGCACCTACTGGGGTGTGTGATTCAGTGTAAAGAATTCTACCTGGGCAGGATTGTTCTGGTGGCAATGGATTGGACGAGGAGACCGTGGTTCGGATACCTGATGTGGCTTCTCTATGTGCCTCCTCTTTGGTTGCTTCTGTTTCGGGGCCTATTGTGGCAGGGACCGATCATCCTGGAGGACCCGGTTTCCTTCTTGCTTATGGCTTGGCTCTTGAAAGAAGAAGGCTAGCATGTAAAGGCTACTCTCCAATGGTGGTTTCCATTCTACTTGAAGCCCAGAGGAGGTCTATCGAGCTAGCATATGTGCAGATCTGGTGCCTCTTTGAGCAATGGTGCAGTGCTCATCAGTTGGCTCCTGGGGCAGCCAAGGTGCCATCTCTGTTGGCCTTCTACAGGTTGGACTGGAGAATGGCTTTTCCCTTTGCTCCCTGAAAGTCCAGGTGGAAGCTCTGCACTGTTTCTGAGGTCTGGTGGCTCGTAAATCTCTAGCCTTGCACCCGGATGTCTCGCGCTTTCTCCAGGGTGTTTCAGCATCTGGGTCCTCCCCTTTGGTCCTTGATCCCTTCCTGGGGATAGAGGTGTCTAGTGACAACACCCTTTGAGCCTTTGAAGTGCATTACTTTGAAGGATTTGGCGCTCAAGACGATCATCTTGGTTGCGATTTTTCTGCAAGATGGATTTTCAAACTACAGGTTCTAATCTAATCTAACACATAGTTATATATCGTAGCACTCCCAGATCAAGTGGTTTAGTACGGTTAACAAAGAAAAAAAAAGAATGAAAAAGTACATAAAGAACACAAAGGGGTATGTTTATTAAACTGTCTTAACATCGCAGCGATGGTATTATCGTGCGATACATGATGTTATTGCACGATAATGGCACTTTACCACGTGAGAACATCACGTATCGCATGATAATGTCTGTGGCGGCGTTAAGGTGCGCAGAGGGTGGAGGAAGGCTCCCCAGAGGGCGGAGGAAGGTTCCCCAGGGGCGGAGATGAGGGGTCAATGGGCGGAGAGTGGGCGGGGAGAGGCCCCATGCACACTAATGCTGTGAAATGAAGCTTTGAAAATTAGCGCCAGTGAAAACCTCGCGCTAGAGGCACATTTGCAGGAGAGAGAAACCATTTCAGTCAGCAATGTACAGCAAAGCCAGGGAAACCCAGAAAAGTGATAATAGTGATACATGTGCATGAACCAAAAAGGCAAATGACCCTATTAAATGACCAGAACCACCTTTCAAATCCCCATAACCAAGCTGGCCAATAGAGCTACTAATGATAAACATAAAGCAACACTACTAACAAAGCGTAAAACGGAAGATATCATGTTTGGAAGGGGCTATGCTCTGTCCCCCTACAAAGTGAATAATCTCACAGTGAAATAGCGGTGAGCAGGGTTTTCTCCTTTATATTGGGCAGGTTTGTTATGCTGTGGTTCAGCTGGAGCACAGTTTGGACCAGGCAGATGCCTAGGTGGCACATAGGAATGCCGAAACTGTAAAGCAGCAAGACAGCAACTGACGAGGGTCCAACATGGGCACGAGTGTGTGTCCCACAGTGTCACAGGGAATATTACCCAGCAGGTACCCCCAAGGGCACAGAACATTGGCAGGCGGTGCCGGGGGGGGGGGGGGTGAAGCGCGTATGTCCACGTAGGCACCCCTACACGAGAACCCTCACCATAGGCAGCTGCCTACCGGCACACTGGATGGCCTGGGACTGCGCACCACCAGCACCACTGGTATAAGGGCATATCAGCATGGTGGCGGAGGGGTGCTGGTGGTGGAGGGGGCAGTGGCATCTGCCCACAGCAGACCAAGAATTAGAGGTCTATTTCACAGAGGATTCAACTATTGCAAAAAATATTGACTATTCCTCTAATGTACTCAAGGCTATTATCTCGCTTAGTTGTGACTCTCTCTACACTTCTTCACACTTCTTTATTGAACTGGGTCTCAGACTTGTATCAGTACATCTTTACGGGATTGTCTCCCCGTTGTACCATTCTTGCATCAGTGACCACAGTATATATAGGTTTTCATACACTTGCATTCAATGACCTAATAGCAATCTTCTCTGTAACTTATCACAATTGGCCATATACGAATGCAGTAAGTAGAAAACACTTATCTTGTAAAAGATCTTATTGCTGTCATTTGTTTCTTAATTTGCCCCGACGCCAACTTCCGGCACCACATAAGCTTCATCAGGGGTATAATAGAATGCTGCAAAGAAACACATTTTCCATGTAATGCCCAGATATTCAAAAAAGATGGCTTAAAATGTTATCAGTGTACTTACAAATGGCTTATTGGGTGGAGACAACTCCTACTAGCGCTTATCCGGCATATATATCACTGAGCTCTCTGGCTTCCAAAAAACGCCGCGCATGCGGGGTAATCTCATCTTAACCTTTTAAACAATTTGTGCTGTCAATCACCAAACCCTACCCAACTAACAATCATAGACACGCCCCCCATTCTATGGCATTATTGAGACCTCCTGGGAACACCATCCCCAAACGGTATATCCAACGTTGCTCTCGGATGATCAATGATTGTTCCGGGGTCTTACCATTTTGTCCGATCAAAACTCTGTCTAGACAAAAACATCTAAGGTCTTCAAATGCATGATGGTGCTGTAAACAATGTGCCACAATTGGAGCTTCCTGCACTCTACAGCGCAGGCGGCTTCGATGTTCATTCATACGAATCTTCAGTGTTCTAGTTGTCTTACCAATATATAACAACTGGCAGGGGCATTTTATGCCATAAACAACGAAACTGGTGTTACAAGACGTATGGTGACACAATTGGTATGCAACGCCATTATATTCAAACTCCAAAACGTCTTTCGATATGATACAGATATTACATTCTCCACAGGGATGATGTCCTACAGCACCTTGTAATGCAAGAGACGATGTTTTGTTCAGACAAAATGGTAAGACCCCGGAACAATCATTGATCATCCGAGAGCAACGTTGGATATACCGTTTGGGGATGGTGTTCCCAGGAGGTCTCAATAATGCCATAGAATGGGGGGCGTGTCTATGATTGTTAGTTGGGTAGGGTTTGGTGATTGACAGCAGGAATTGTTTAAAAGGTTAAGATGAGATTACCCCGCATGCGCGGCGTTTTTTGGAAGCCAGAGAGCTCAGTGATATATACGCCGGATAAGCGCTAGTAGGAGTTGTCTCCACCCAATAAGCCATTTGTAAGTACACTGATAACATTTTAAGCCATCTTTTTTGAATATCTGGGCATTACATGGAAAATGTGTTTCTTTGCAGCATTCTATTATACCCCTGATGAAGCTTATGTGAAACGCAAATGCGGTGCCGGAAGTTGGCGTCGGGGCAAATTAAGAAACAAATGACAGCAATAAGATCTTTTACAAGATAAGTGTTTTCTACTTACTGCATTCGTGTATGGCCAATTGTGATAAGTTACAGAGAAGATTGCTATTAGGTCATTGAATGGAAGTGTATGAAAACCTATATATAGTGTGGTCACTGATGCAAGAATGGTACAACGGGGAGACAATCCCGTAAAGATGTACTGATACAAGTCTGAGACCCAGTTCAATAAAGAAGTGTGAAGAAGTGTAGAGAGACTCACAACTAAGCGAGATAATAGCCTTGAGTACATTAGAGGAATAGTCAATATTTTTTGCCACAGCAGACCAAGGCCAAGCCCTGTTTATGTGGGTGCCGTGTGGTGCAACAGACAAGGTCTGTCCAATGAACACTAATGGTAGCCCCAGGGAATGATCTGCCTCTGTGACAACAGTTTTGTGCAGTACACACAGCCAGTGTGTTCAGGGTCAGAAGGTCACAGGTTCAAGCCCCAGCTGTGGCTCCTTCAAACCATGTCCCCATATTTTACCCAGTACTAAACCGTGGTAATAAAGACAGAACTGTTATTGCAGATTAAATAAACAATCCATAAACGCCTATCTTTTTCCCTACAGGGCACAGACACCATAAACATGTGCAATTCCTAGAGTAGAGTTTCCCAAATGCAGTCCTGGAGGGCCAAACACCATTTGGGTGTCATGCTGCCCCTAATAAATATGCCTGTGCTGCAATTGTATGCCATGCCCCCATTGTATGCAAATATATCTCATGCATATTCATTAGGGACAGCATGAAAACCTGAACAGTGTTTGGCCCACCAGGACCGGAGTAGGGAAACAGCCCTAGAGCAGCAGCCAACAGGGGCATAAACACCCACACCCAATGGCTCCACAATCCAAAGCCTCATGGAGAGTCGGGCCCTGTGTGGAGCAGCATCTCCCAATACATTCCCACTTGCATACCTTAGCAATGCCGCCCTTAACTTGGGAACACGTTACACATATATCAAAAGGTTGCTATGATTAATGTCAGCTAACAAATCCTAAGTTAAACACAATTTGTTGACAGAGCTGCATCATAGCAACCTTTCTGATATCTGTGGAGTGTGTTTCTGACAGTGTTTACCACCCTGGGGAATGACCCCAACAGTATTGCGTACCATAGCCATGCCTACACTGTGCCCAGGACTGGTGTGGTGGCCTGGGCTGCCAAAAACCTCTATATTTGCACAATGCTGGCATAGGTTTGGGAGTGTGTGTCTGTCTATCCAGTGTGTTGTGGCTGCCTACACCTTTCTGAGCCCACACTGCTTGCACTGTTTCCAGTGTTAGCCTGTCAATGTGCATAATGAGGAGCAAGGTACTGTGGGTATGAGCCGGACAGGGTGGCCTGGGCAGGGTGCATCTGCACAGGGCATAGGGCAATGGCTGGGACATTGTAGTGGCCGACCACCAGCGGCATGGACAGGGTGACCACAACATGCCATGCTGGGAGGTCACTCTCACTCTGACTGAGCAGTGACCACGGCATGGCTAGGTTCCCCCATAGTGCTATGCAATATTTTTTTCAGGTGATATTTATGGATTCCCTTTTCTGGGGCCCAATCACTGACATACCTGCTTGGTTTGTGTGCTCACATCCCATTTTTGGGTGCACACAGTTCCTCCAGGAACATGCACTATGTACTAGCTAGCAGACTGTCTGCAGTTAGTATGTGTATGGCTGGAACACTGTGCAGGGTGCAGTGGGTGGAGACTGACTGTGCCCTCTGCTGGTGAATGTCAGATAGTGGTGGGGGTAGCTGAGCTTTTCCAATATTCTTGCTGCCTGCCTGCCAGTGCCTTATTGATGTTTACAGATCTGCATTGACTGCCCTGGAGGGTGCCTGTTCCCCAGCAGGACTGGGGTTGATGGTCCCCTCTACTGCCACCATTGCAGAGATGTAGAATGTGGATCTGTTGGTGGGAGATCCTGTTCCCCCACCCTGAGCCACAGAGGGTTGGTTGCGGGCGCTACATAATCTGCTTTTGGGTCCAAACACCCCCCTTCACTTATAACATGTGACCATGACATCCACACAGGATATACACTATTCCAGGTGCATTATAATCCACAAGGGCTAGACGTGACTGGGAAATAGAGATGGACACAGGTGTATCCTAGGTGTGTCTGCAAGGACTACCTATCACACACTGGTATTGATGGGGACCTGCATCATAGCCTATCTCAGCCAAGCCAGGTGCTGCGGACCTGGTGCTGGGCGCCCCACCTCACCCTCAGGGTGAGCACAGGACCCGCACAATGTCACGGTCTTTAGCTACTCTGTGCCAGTAACACACATGGTCAGTTTCCCCTACCAGGCCGAGGTGCTGTGGGGGGTACATACCCCATCTTGTGATCAGCTGTAGACTGCTGATCTGCATGTGCAGTGCATCATGGGTACGGGTGGGTTTACCCTATTCTGGTAACCACAGCAGACAGTTTGTGTGGTGACCTGCAGTCTTTCTGTAGCCAGCCAGGGAGGAGTTATATAATGTGCCCTATAAAGCGCTCTATAGGGCACACTTTAAGGTGCCTTGGCAAACAGTGCTCTTTATAATGTGCCCTATGGAGTGCCATTACAGTGCGCCTTATGCAGCACTTTAGGTTACGGCACTGTGTGTGTTTTTGCTGGCAGCACTATTTTAAATTAAAAAAGGAAATGCCTCAGACAGCACTGATTTAAATTAAAGGGTAATGCCTCAGACAGCCTTATTACATAACACCAGTGTGGATTCAAACCCATGGCCTCTGCCTCCACAGTCAGTGCAGTAACCAGTGGGCTACATCTTCATTCATTCAAACACTGTGCTGGCATGAACTTAGGTTTAACGCACATTAGCGCGCCACCGCGCATGCGCAGCATGTGCACCGTGCATGCCGTGAGCGGCATCGCGCATGCGTGGTGTGCGTGCATGCGCCAGCAACCCAGTCACGTCCGTGAATATGGAGAGGTGCTCAAGTCAGCCAGCCTTCACCAGGCGTGATTTAAAAGTGCTTGCAAACCTGATCTGCACAAAGCAGACCAAGTTATTTCCTGGTTCATCCAGAAGTCAAGACATCCACCGCGTCAGGAGGGCATGGCGCCGCATCACTAGGCGCTTTAATAGGATTGCTGACCACCCACGTGAGGTAAGTGCAGGCAGTGCTGAAAATAGGTGTGGATGCTGCTGTGTGCAAGTATGCCTTATCCCCATGAGGCCATGACCTGCTCACAGAGGTCAGGCTTAAATCCTGCAGGTATGGAGGTTGCTGCTGTTCATGTGTTTATATCCACCCTACTCCCAGGAGGCCTTGATCTGAGTACAGAGGTCAGGTATAAATCTTGCAGGTATGGAAGTTGCTGCTGTTCATGTGTTTATATCCTCCCTACCCCCAGGAGGCCTTGATCTGAGTACAGAGGTCAGGCATAAATCCTGTAGGTATGGAAGTTGCTGCTGTTCATGTGTTTATATCCACCCTACCCCCAGGAGGCCTTGATCTGATTACAGAGGTCAGTTATACATCCTGTTGGTACGGTACTTGCTGCTGTTTCTGTGTTCCAATCCACCCTACCTCCAGGAGGCCTTGATCTGAGTACAGAGGTCAGTTATACATCCTGTTGGTACGGTAGGTGCTACAGTTCATGTGTTTATATCCACCCTACCCCCAGGAGACCTTGATCTGATTACAGAGGTCAGGCTTAAATCCTGCAGGTATGGAAGTTGCTGCTGTTCATGTGTTTATATCCACCCTACCCCCAGGAGGCCTTGATCTGAGTACAGAGGTCAGGCATAAATCCTATTGGTACGGTACGTGCTGCTGTTTCTGTGTTCCAATCCACCCTACCCCCAGGAGGCCTTGATCTGAGTACAGAGGTCAGTTATACATCCTGTTGGTACGGTACTTGCTGCTGTTTCTGTGTTCCAATCCACCCTACCCCCAGGAGGCCTTGATATGAGTACAGAGGTCAGTTATACATCCTGTTGGTACGGTAGGTGCTACAGTTCATGTGTTTATATCCACCCTAGGTCTATAGCTCAGCAAGGTGGCTCTGTGCATGCTCCGGTTGCATCCGGCCACAACTGCCATATTCACAAGAGGCCTAAGTCCTGACCACAGAGGTAGAGTTGTAGGTCTGATGTCATGGTAGTGGCCCCTGCTGATGTGCCTGGCCCACCCAAATACCGGGTGAGGTCAGAACACATCTCACGTGTTCCTTAGAGAGCTCATGGTGTCACGGTGGGTGTGTCGGCTGATGTGTGTGGGTGAGCCAAATACACAGGTGTCTGACACAGCATACAGGGAGTTTGGAAATCCCTCTTTTGGAGACCAACGTGACCACCACACACATGGCATGGTGCACCCATGTCATGCAAGGAGGTTGTGGGAACAGGGTAAGGGGGCTGGGGGGTAGCACACAGTATACGTAGCTGGCACCCCACACATGGGCAGACCCACAGCCACACATGTATGTGGCGCTGCCAACAGGTAGTAGAGGACCCACTGGCCAGAGAAGCAGCAACACTCAGCTGCCTGCAGTGATGTGTGATATGTGATGGCCACCCACCAGAGATATCCTCCCCCTGATGTTCCCACCCATTGCATTCCCCACCAGGTGGAGGACCTTCGGAAGAAGGGAAGGGAGTTGTGGCTGCACTGCCTGGATGTCCTGGAACGCCTACAAAGGAAGGCATAACAGGAACATGTCGGTGAGTGTTGCGGCCACGGCAGGGATGTACAGAATGTCACAGTGGGCCAACAGCCTGTGTGTGGCCACAAAATGTTTATGTGGTATGGGAATGGCATGATGGTGTCCTAATGACTGTCTTCCCCAACAGAGGCCGTTGCTGCCGGGGAATGGGCATCCACATCCGGGACACACACAAGAGGGCCCACAGCTCCAGCCCAGCCGATGGAGGAGGAGGAGGAGGAGGAAGGGGCAGAGCCGGAGGATGACTCTGCGGAAATGGAGTGGGCGGAGGGTGGTGTGGGGCGGAAGGGAGGGGAAGGTGAGGGTCGCTCCGGTGCACTGGTGGGTGGGTGGGAGGATGATGTGGAGGAGGTAGAGGAGAGTGTGGAGGGCGGAGGGCGAGGTTGGGGGGGAGGTGGAGGGGGGAGAGGGTGGCCCTGTGGGTGCAGTGACACCACCACGTGCCACAGGCAGGACCCACGCACATGCCACCACACAGACTCCGGGCACCTGGGGTGGATGTGGTGGCAGGTGTGTCCAGGACCTGTCTGTGGCAGTGCTTGGTGTGCTGCAATGGCAGAGGGCACAGGACCGCACCATGCAGTGGCTTGCAGGTGCTATTCAGTGACTGGCTGCCGAGATGCACATGCAGCGTGCAGCTGGTATGGGGGGTGCATCTCAGCAGCCATCCCCTGATGGACGGCCCCGGAGTGTCTGAGGGGCAGAGTGGCGGCCACACACGTGCCTTGTGGTGCCATGTCACTCAGGCCACAGCATGGGTCTACCTGTAAATATCAGCCATATTTGTAAATACACAGGTTTTTTTATATATCACACTGGTCATGTGTTTTCCTTATAGACAGACTGTTGAAGTGAGCATGGGACATGTGTGTTCATCCCTATGTGTATGTGCATTAGACATCGGTAACATACATGGACCGTCTCCACACTCATGTGTGGGGTCTGACCATGTGCGTAGCCGTCAGTGCCCCCTGGTGCCCCTGTGATATACCGCACTGCTGTGTGTACCACCAGCTATGGACACATGCTTGCTGCCTGTCATGTGTAGGCAGCATATCTGATGCACCATGCTCGTAGGGGAATAGGGGGGACGGCCAGCAGCAGGTATGTGGCAGGAAGGATAAGATGGACTGCTGTACCCAAGAGCTGCCTAGGGGGATAGCTGGTGAGGCCAAGACAGGTGGAAGTTGGTCTGGAGGGGGAGCAGCGGCTCACTACAGGTGCAGGGGGAGAGTGAACAACAGACTGTAGCTAGTTACCTATGTCTGCCTGTGTCTTATACAAACATCTACAGCTAAACAGCCACGTAGGCCCTGGTGTGGGTCAGAGGGAATGGCACAAATGTGGGTGAAGCAATGGAAAGGATAGGGGGTGTGAGAGAGTGACCGATCCATAAAACATACATGTGCCACCATACACATATTACTGCTTAACTGGAGAGGTAGGGTATACCCCCACGCATAGGTAGAAGGGTGCACACATGGCATGGTTCATGGCACACAAGGCATGGTATAAGGTCTGTATGTTGATTGGTGGTAGTGCATACACCACACCCCTAAGGGAAATGGGAAGGCACATGGGACCATGGTGACAATATGGGGGACAGGGTACTCAGGGGATTACAGTTGCAAACACCGGAAATGGGCACATAGGTATAATCAGGTGTAGTCATCTTTATTGACACAGAGTGACCTGTTCCCCGCAATCAAGACCTGCGTGGCTGCCCACGTCCTCGGAGACCACGGCCCAAGCAATGCCGTTGTTATGGTTCCACTGGTGCTGCCTCTGGGGCTGGGGCTGGCTGCTGGGAACGCCCAGCCATAGCCTCTTGAGCATCTGCAATCCACAGTAGCACTGCTGCCATCACCTCAGCTGTGGCACGCATCTGGCTCATCTCCTCCTGAATGCCCATCAAAACCTGATGAGTGGCTGTGGGTGAGATACAAGGTGATGTGTGAGACATGTGTTACACCCCCCCCCCCACCGTGACTCATGCACATGTCCGGCGTATCCCAACAGACCAGTCCGCAGACCAATCATGTATGCGACGGCTAGCAACGCAGTACCATGTATACATCTGTGTGTACCATGATCCATCCATAGGCCAGGAAATTATCCTGCTGGGGGGTCGTGGAGATCACAGATATGACACATGGTACTGTGTTGCACTTCAGTGTGTCACTGCTGTATCTGCACACTGGTCATATAGGATAGGTTGGATAATGTGGGGATTCATGGCACACATATAGATATCTGGGGGGCACTGTTCACTCTAAACTTGACGCACAGTACTGAGTACCCAGACTGTCTTTGCTACGTACCACTACCCAGGGAGAGGGGTCCGGCGGGTAAACTGTATAGGTGATCTGGGGTAGGTGTGTACCACTGTATGTCTCCATGAGGTATTTTGTGGTGAATAGTAGGCAGATGTATGAGCTCATTAGCATGATGATACCAGATGGCACATGCTAAAAGGGGGGGGGGAGTGCACATGGCACCCCCCCCACTACAAATACAGAACCATGTGCTATGGTGTCATAATATTAGGGGGCACATGGAATGTCATTGTGGATGTTACGTTAACCCCCAGGGGGCTTGTTGTGTATTCTGTTACTCACCTTCCGCATCGTGCTTTGCTGAGGCAGTGTGAGTCTGCAGCTCTGCAAGGATGATATCCATGCTGGTGTGTTGGGTGCGTGATGTCCCCGGCACCTGCATTGTGTGGTGACTCCCCTCTGACTCTGCATCCTCCACAGCCCATGTGCTGCTGCTACTGGCCCCCACTTGTGCATCGGCATCCACTGCCCTGTCCTCTGCCTCAGGCAGCATAACGTTTCCTGGAGTCTCCCCGCCACTGCTGTCTGCGTCCCCGGACTCGCCGACCTCTGGCCCCTCGGCATCCTTTGGCGCCGGCACATCCCCCTCCTCATATGCCTCCATGGTCTGGATATCACCTGGGTGTTAGAACAGGGTACACAGCAAGGATGAGTTAGCGCAGGTCAGATATCTACACCTGTGTAGTACATCCCCGCCAACAGCAATGTGGTGTATGCCTGTACTTGCTGTTCCTTCACCTATAATGGGGAAAGCACATGTGCGTACAGTTTGCTGTACCTGACAGGGGGGAGGTGCGGCCTCTCACACTGGTGAAGCTGTGTCACATTTGCTTTTATTTTGGGGTGAATGGGGCTGAGACTGGCGACCCCACTATATGCAGCACTAGGTATGCACTGTGCGTGTGACTTTGGATGCGGGCTCAGTGTTACATGTGGCCAGGGTTTGTGTGTGAGCCCTGAGTGGGATTGTGGTCTGTCATAGTGTGTGTGAGCGATGTGTATGCATTGGCCTGAGTGGTATGGATGGCAGGTGTTGCAGCATTCGTCCAGGTAAGCCAGACGTGTGTGGGGTCTGCACCTATGGTAGCCACTGTGCGGTGTGTG
The DNA here is from genome assembly GCA_033557465.1 of Ichthyophis bannanicus. Classification (NCBI taxonomy): domain Eukaryota; kingdom Metazoa; phylum Chordata; class Amphibia; order Gymnophiona; family Ichthyophiidae; genus Ichthyophis; species Ichthyophis bannanicus. The sequence goes on from CM066032.1 coordinate 822,135,314, forward strand.
TGGACAGCTATCACATACTCGGTGTAGTGGTGGGTTATTTCAGGGGATGGGTGGAGTGATGCTGGGCATGTGGATGCACCATGGGTGGGGGTCATGGGAATGTGTCTGTGGCACTACAGTATCTGTATAGATGATGGCCCCCGGTGGTGTGGGGTCTTGGCTAGGTGCAGTTGGTATGGCTGTGGCAATATGCATCCCAATGTCTTGTGAGGGTGGGTGGGGGATCCACACTGTATGTTGGACAATGACAGAGTGTGATGTGTTGGACATCTGTGTGATATGGTCATTGGGGTTTGTTTGCATCTACCTTGCCAGCACAGTTTGATAGCCCTTCCTTTGTCACTGGTCTGGGATATGTCTTTGGACAGGTAATCTCATACACACATCATAGCTGTTATAGGTGGTGTGTGTGGGTCCCCCCAGGTCAATGTTTTCTGGCCTAGTTGTATGTCCCTCCTGTCTGTGTCCCGCTGTCATATAGTGGTGTGTGCCTGGCTGCAGATGTATGCTGTTCTGTGTGACCTATATACCATGTACGAATAGCTGCTGCATGTGCTGGGTTCATGGGGTAGAGGGTGTTGTGCCCCCCTGTATGTACGGTCATCTGGCCCACTCATGCATAGTCAAGGGGGGGTGGCACTCCGTCTGGTTGGAGGACTGCCCCCCCCCCCCTGGTTCTGTACACCTGTGCAGTGCTTTACGATGTCCAGGACTGTGGCTGTTGTGCAAGCAGCCCCAGGTACCTGTCATACCCACCCTGTACCTACACAGCCATGTTTTGCTGGATATGTGGACCCCAGTTGCCTGTGTTAGGGCACACATGTTCTCAGGACATAGGCCCCCACCTTCCCGTCCATGGCTGGCATGTACTGGGCCGTGAGTTGTACATGTGTAACATATCTCTGACCTACCTGCCTGTGGATGGGCGGTGTCCAGCACTTCAGGCAGTCCACGCAGGTAGATGGGTCCAAGACAGTCTGTGAGTTCCTGCTCCAGGGGTGTCAGGGTTGGGGTAAAAGGATCACCCCCTCCGGTGCCCATGGCATGTTGACTGTCCGCCACCATGTGTGCACGGACACCACGCTTAATATCATTACACCTTTTCCTGAGGCTATCCAGGTCCCTGGTTGGCCCTCCTGCCTGGGCTACAGCCTCCTGGATCTCCTCCCACACGTGTATCCATGTGCCCACAGTGGTGCTTGTGCTCAGCTGGCCATAGAGCACCTCCTACTGCTCCAAAACACTGTCCAGCAGGATGTTGTTTTCCTGCTGGCTGAATCTAACAGCCCTTCTCCGGTCCTCGGCTGGCACCGGTATATGCCTATGTTTGGTGCTGGGTGGCCCCTGGATGGGCTGCGACACACACGATGGGCCTACAGCCACCACCACAGCCCCACCTCTCCCTGGCGGCTCTGGGTCCCACTGAACATGTGTCTCACCCTCCTCCCCCCCTGCCATGTCCTGCCGCTCCATCTCACTGCCCTCTGTGCCCTCTCCCTCCCTGTCACACATCTTCACTCCTCCTGTTCTTCGCCTACTCCCCTCTCCCCTGGCCCTCGGCTCCTCTGCTCCACCTCACGCCTGCATCTCACCTCCCCTCCTCTCCCTTGCATCTGCTGCTCAGATCACCTCCTGTCTCTCTCTCCTGCTCCTAGCCTCCCCTCCTCTCACTCTCTCTCGCCTGCTCTGCAACACACCTCTCCTCACCTGCTGTAATCCTGATCTCACACTCGCCTGCTCTACAACTCGCCTTCTTTCTCCGTCGCCTACACAAACCCCTCAGCATGTACCACATGTGCATGTGTTTTTATGTGTTTTTTTACGTGTGGGCTTCCTTGCGCGCGTTGCGCATGTGCAGCAGTGCGAGCGTGGAGGCTGTGCGTGTTGCGCATGCGCAGGGGTGCCTGTTCAGATAACACTGAAGAGTTGGTAGCCATACCCAGGATTCATGTGTTCAGTAATTACCTTCAAAGGATGGACTCTCCACGGAGGGGCAGTGAGATCAGGGGCACAGGTCTGCCCGGGGCAGCAGTGACAACGTCTGTCCTGCTGCTGAGGGGTCATCTGCATTACACAGGAAAGGAGCAACTCTTAGTGGCAACAATGTCAGTGACTGGAGTTACTTCATCAATTTCTGCAAACCTCTGTGGCCTGCCGTGTTCTCCCCCATGGAGGGGCAGGCAGGATGGGATAGAGTGACAGTGGCAATCGATTGCTTCCGGCCTTCCATAGAGAGACTGGCAAGCAGGATAGGGATGCTTCTAAATTGGCAGTGAGCTCAATGAAGCAAGGTTACAAACTAATGCTGACTGCACATGGAGCGGTGGAGTTAATCGGGAGATGGCAGGAAGTTAGGGGTCTTAATTTCCTACTGCCTGCTGGCAGGCAAAACGTTTGGTGGGGCCAAGCCCCGTGTGGCCCACCCAGGGTCCGCTAAGTGTCCTAACTTCTGAGGGGTTATTTCTGCTGTGCGTAGCAGGCAGGGGTTCCACTTGCCCCAGTACTAGGCTAAAAGCATAACCCATTGGGAATTCTCTGGCTGGTCTCCCAGTATGGATGTCCAGGGGATGAGCTAGAGGATTACCAGAGCACATAAAAAGAAGACAATTAGAGGGAAATATATCCTCTTCATTCTTCTTTTCCCGCCTCTCAGAAGTAGATTAAATGCCTGGCAGCCAAGGGATTTAGGCATTGTGGAAGGAGGATCCCAAGCACTGCCCTAGTTTTTGATTAAGTGACAACAGTGTGAAACCAGGCGGGGGTCCCCTACAAGGGAGGACCTAGGGAAGATTAGCAAGAGAGAGAAGAAGAGCTTGGGGATAATTTCTTTGTTGAGCCCAGGTAACATTCCAAGGTGCACATTTACCCATTGTCAGTGAGGTAGGCTGCTCACCCATACTGAAAGAGAAGAATTAGAAGCTGAAGGGTCAGTATTCCAAAGGACATATCCAGTTAGCAGGACCTGCTGATAGTGCTGCTGGATATTTCCTTTGACCGCCTCAGCACTATTCCTTGGAGGAGCCGGGGTGCAGCCGACACTTATCCAGTTAGTGATGATTTTCAGCAAGGCTATGAAATAAAAATCCACATCAATTAGGACTGCTAAAAGCTGTCGTAAGTGCTATGCAGATTGTCTCTCTGGACAATGACTGAGTGTCACCATTACCTGGATATTCAACGCTGCCCAGGAGCTTGATACCGATACTGAATATCCAGACTTCTTTTTACCTGCATTGGCTGGCGTTTAAAATAAATGTGGGCTGCGTTGGTCTGAATACCAGTCCCTGTGCGAAGCCTCCTTACCAGCAACGGTGAAGTTGCAAGCACTTGTTATCTGTGTTTCTGCACTAGCCTGTTCAATGCTCGAGGGAGCTAGGAAGAGGATTTCTTTTTTTTTTTTTAACTTTATTTATGAAGCAGAGATATTACACACAGCAAAGAATAACAAACCTAACATCTACATCCACAACCCCTCTTCTGCCCCTCCCTGGCTCCAACATAACAAGAACAAAAATAAAATAGCACAAATACAGATCTCAAGAGTACGTCAATCCAGGGGTATATCAGGTAAAGCATTGTATATAGTCATCAAGAGGTTTCCAGACAAGGCTATTCTGTACACACTGTGAGGTACAAATGCAGTATGCTGCCTCATATTGCTGTTCTGATTTTATAAGACTGTGGATCCTGGCTGTGAGCTGATCTTTGCCCATGGGCTAGCTGAATGCCTGGGACCCTCTATAATTGCTGCCTCATCTGTTATCTTTCCCGGAGTTCTCGGCAGGTTGAGAAATGGATGTGAGCATGACTACATTATGTATGGTTGATATCTTTGCTGAACAGGGCTGGGATCTGTGACTGTTCACAGTTGTCTGGGTCCAGAGCATTTTATGCTGGTAGATTTATGAGCTGATGCACTATTTTGTTGATATATCTTTTGCTGTTGTTAGTTTGTCATTGCATGTTTTAGATCTGTGAACTAATACATTATTTTGTAGATATGGTTTCTGATATTGTATAGACAGGTAGAGGGTAATGTTATAACTGGGTGCCTAGTGTAAGACAGCCAAAACGTACCTATTTGAAGCCTATCATTTTTCTTTATGAAATACTAGCATAAGTGGCTGAATATATACCTTATTTTAAGGTAGGATCACTTACACCACCAGCTTTAGAGCTTATTTAAATGCCCATGCTGTAGATATATAACTGTAAACAATGCAATGTGTGCTGTTGAGTCGATGCTGTCTACTGGTGACCTAGGAGCCCCTGTGTTTTCTTGTTAAGGTGTGACCAGAAATACCGGGCCTTTCTTCCCAGGCAATGGAAGGTAAAGTGACTTGCCCAAGGCCACAAAGAATGCCAGTGGGAAATGAACCCCAGTCTCTTAGGTCACCGGGCTGCTCCTCCACTGGATATATAAATACTGCACATAAATTATAAGGGTCAGATATTAAAAAAAACTTGGGCTCCTAAGTTAGGCTTCTAAATTTGTGTCCTATTTTCGGCCACACTTAGAAGTCTAAATTTTCAGCTGAAAATTAATCCTAATTTAGAAGCTTAAAATTTAGGCCTGCCATTCATTTGCCTGGATTTACAGTATGAGCCTTATTTAGGTATCCAGTGCGGAAAATCAATGCTAAGTTCTTAACTTATTTTTCCCCACCCTACATCTGCCCCTGTTGCCACCTATTTTTTATGCTCCTAAATTTAGGAGTTTAGAGAAATTTAAAGAAAATATTTAGGAACTCAACCCTAGTAAATTTTCAAAGAGGCCAATTTAGGAGCATAATTCTCAGAGTTAGAAGCGTAAATCCTTTGAATATCGAGCCCTAAGATTTTATAATTTACATACATACTTGTGCACTCTGCCCATGCAGATGCCCACGGTGAAAGTGTCTGTCATCAGATCTATGCATGTACTTTATAAAAGAGCGCCCAGTGTATAAGAGGTCATTTACATGCATAACTGGCCACTTGCATTCCTAAATGACTAAAATATCAAGATGTATGTGTGCATATATGCGTGCATGTGCATCGCCTTTAATAAACACATTTCCTTTGACTAATCATCTCAAGTCTGATCATTGCAAGCCTGATGCAGATCAATAGCCTGGGCATGCTTGGATTGCAAGTTATTCTCAGAACATCCTTCAATCTGCTTTTACTCTCTAAATTTCATGGAGAGAGCCCTTGCCAAAAGCTCTAGTGATCTCTCTATAGCTACGATCAGGGGACTGTTCTCGATTCTCATTCTCCTTGGACCTACTCGCTGCTTTCAGTGCTGTTGATCACTATTTACTTGATGCTTTTTCCTCATCTAGACAGTAGACTCTAGGTTCTCTAAGGGGTATCTTTATAAAGCAGCAGTAGCGGCTTCCTTGCAATATTGGAGCCGTGGCCCCATTGAATTCAATGGGGCTACGGCTCCGATATTGCACGGAGGCTGCTACAGCTGCTTTGTAAACATACCGCTAAGTTTTTCCTTGCACTTTTAGAGCCTGATTTATATAACAGGACTCCAATGTGAGGAGACCAAAAAAGCACTTATTTTAAGCCTGTTTGTTGTTGTTGTTAAGTGCCGTCAAGTCGGTGTTGACTCATGGAGACCCTCTGGATAGTTGTCTTAAACTGTGTTTGGTCTTCAGTCAGGCAGCTCATTGGCTTTCAGAACCAGATCCAATAATGCACCAATGCTGATGACCACATTAATATCTGCTCCAAAGCAAGTAAATGTATACATGTGTTCTCTGTGCGTACCTGCATATTTAAATTTTAAAAAAGGCACATAAATTGTGGCCCTGCCCCTGCTTTGCCCAAACTCTGCTGAATGCTGTGTGTGTAAGTACATGCCATCTTGTCGATGCAGTTTTTGTAAAAGGCCTTTTCTGTGTGTAAAATCAGCTTCCAAGCACAGGAATCCTTTTATACCATTGGTTACAGTACCTCCATATTTTCCCTCCTCCGCCACTATCCTTTAATCAGTTGGTGCACCTCAGCATGCTGTCCTGGTCTCTCATCTCTCTTATCTTTACACGACTTCTTTGGGGGCTCTTGAGTATCATTATGCTGATCTGCCTGTCCTCATTAGACATTTCTACATGAATTCTATCCCAAATCCAGTCTAGTTGTTTGACATCACCACCTGGATGTGCCATCACTGCCTTTAACTTAACTTGACCAAAACCAAACTTCTTGTCTTTCCTTGGGAACCCGCTTCCCGCTTCCCTCTTCTCTGTTTTTTTTGTCTCTCTGGATAACACTGTCATCTTCCCAGGAGTCTCAGCCCACAACTTTGGGGTCATCTTTAGCACCTCTCTCTTTTTCTATTTGCATCCCAAACACTGCTAAAATTGATATTTCTCTCTTTGAAAATTTCACTCAAATCTCTCCCCTTCTATACACACTACCAAAACTCCTATCAGTTCTCTCATCACCTAGTGCCTAAACCTCTACTCATTGCAGGTCTCCCACCAAACCATCTTATCTCCACTCAGTGTTCAAAATTCATGTCATTACAAGATGTAAGCCCTCTTCTCAAGTCATCACATTAGTTCTCTATCTCCTTCTGCATACAGTTCAAGCTTTTCCTACTCTCTATGCCTGGAGGAAGTTTGTGCAAATTTTTTTTTAAAATCCTGCCTGCAGTATTTTAACATTTTGCATGCTTTACCGGTGATTTTTGCACAGAATTCCCCCATCAAAATTCTACACCAACCATCAGCAGAGACCCTTCAAACATTGATCCACAAAGCTCTGGAAAACAGACCAAGAAGAACCAACAACAAAAACTTGCTTATCTTCCCAACCAATAAAACAAAGCGTAAACAAAGAACATGCAACAGAGCATTCTCCTTATTTGCACCACCATTATGGAACTCTCTCCCAGAAGACCTAAAATCCATGGATAACACCCCTGACTTCCGAAAGAGACTGAAAACATACCTATTTACAGAACACTTTGGAACCGATATGTAACAGAAAACTGTCCAAATTCTCATTATACGAAATATAATTGTTACCTGTTAACTGTACACTGATGAGCTACTTGTATACTCCAAGTTGTCCCCAGTCCTGTTTAATGTATACACCATAGTTTAAGTTTACTGTAAACCACTTTGGCTGAATGATAAAGCAGTATAGAAAACCTGTGTGAGGTAGCTCTCCTGTCACCATCCTGAGTCATTTCATATTCAGTACTTTTGTCCTCTGTTAAGATCCTATGCCTTGCTTTTCCTGTTCCTGATCTGCTCCGCCATAAACCTTCCCTTAACTTTTGAGAGTTCCTAGACCCTTGGTGGGAGCCATGATTCGCCCTTCCTCAGATAGAAAGTCTATATTTAAATGTCTGTTTTTTGAATGATATGATACTGTATTACGAATTTATATTGCCATATGGTCAAGTATCAGCACGTGATAAAAGGATTTGTGTCCTTCATGTTGTAAGGGGTAGTGGCAGTATCGGAAAGGATGAGACCTCAAAGTATCTGTAGGGGCTTGCGGTGATAAAGTGAATTATTTTAGAAGCCTTATTCATGATTTACACATGTATACATGTGTAAATTGCATCAATGTGAAAATGGCCATTTTCGAAAGGGTGCAGTTTGCACATGGATGTCCTTAGTACATTGATATTTCAAGGTGGAGGATCTGGAGGTGGTGTGGTAGCGCCTGGGTGGGACACTAATGTACACATTTATTCCCCATTTCAGATAGGCAATGCATGTGCAAGAGCAAAATTCTCCATGTCCAGATTTACACCTACCCTCTCGCACTGTGGGTTTTAACCAGTGTGCATTTCGGCCAGCCCTTTACAAGAGGGATTAAGAGGGTTATCCTCCTTAGTTTATTTTCCCCCTTCAAACTGAAATGAGCCCTCGATAGCGTCCTCTGTCGTTAACTAGCAGTAGCTACATGTCTAAGTGTGCAGAAAAGCTCGCATGCATGTGTTAATGCTGACATTTCCGTGTGTAAGTTGTGAAATGTCGGCACGTAGATGTGTAATTTGTTGGGTTTCCTCAGATGATTTTTTCCACATGTATATTTGTAAAGTGGCACCTCCTGCCGCTGTGTGGATGTAAGTCCATGTGCGCTTCTGTGCTTCTTTCTATGTATCTCAGAGACAGCTCCACGTTTAGCAGAGCCATTTCTAAAATACTGTTGAAACTGAGTATATCCCAGCTTTGATGCCTCAGTTCTGATCATGCACTACCTAAAATGGGTCTTCTAGTGTCTAGAGGTGAACCTGCATTTCTTTTCCTCACTGGTTCTAAGGAAGCCTGGTAATGAGAGATCTGGCGCAGCTGTATGGATTCAGTGTACTAGCACTTGGAAAAGAAGGCAGTAATCCCCTATATCTTAGCAGCAATTATCTATGTATCTAGCAAAGATCCTATAGTAATATAAGGGCACTAGTGTGAAGTGGTATTCTACAAATAACGTCCAAGTGCAATCTGGGACTTCCAAGCCAGAAAAAAAGCAGGCACATCCAAGTTCAGGCATGATGTCACAAATGTGGACGTGCACAATATGGATGCCTTTATCAATGCTAAATAAAATAGCACATGCCACAGCTATAGTACAATCCTGTCGGTCCACACTGAGCCCTGAGCACCTTCACTTTGCTGAAAACCTGCAATGGTGGTCACTGACTCATTGGCAGGGCTGGCCCAACTACTAGGCAAACTAGGCAGTCACCAAGGACAGCAGCTTTGGGAGGCGAGAGAGGGGAGCGAAATGCAGTTACAGTCAGAGCAAAGCAATGGGTCCTGGCAGCCACACAAATTCAGAGAGTCGTCAGCGTGTACTTTTACCTGCAGGAAGAATGAGGAAGATTTAAATAGTCCATTTACCCTTTGAAGTGGCTTTTTGAAGTCTCTCTCATTACAAAACAAAGTTTAATATTGAAAAGCATGATGTCCGAATAAGCACTTTTATACGATTGCTCTCAGAAGGATGGTATTTAGATGATTACAAATAAGTTTAATAACCAAAATCAGGGGGGGGGGGGTGTTGGGGCACTAGGGGTCTAAAAGCTAGTTGCAAGAGGGTGCAAGACTGAAGTTTTGCATAGGGCACCTAAGACCCTTGCACCGGCCCTGCCCACTGGGTTTTCTCATGCTGTTATGTTTGTAATTCTTGAGACCCTCTGTCCATGTCAGATTTCCCGCACAAGGATGATAGCAGAAAACTCTTACTTATTATTTGCACATCTGCTGAGTAACATTATATTAAAACATTACATGCACAGTTATGTTCAATTGTTGTAAATGAATCTGTTACCTAATGCCTGATCTCCTGGGTTTATGTATGTTTAGTTACAAGACGTTTAGTGCAATGTAGCAGATGGTAAAACAAAATGTTTGTCAGTTAATACATTTAAATGTTAAATATACAACACTAATTGAATTACAGATATGTCTTTTAATCAATCCCTCCTGGCTTTGCTGCAGTAATTTAGGTGTCAGTTTTCTCAGATCTTAACACCAATCCCTGTGTGCTATTGAGAGCCTCCCAAGTGCTTTTAATACATTGAATATTGGTATTGCATTTCCTTTCTCCCTTAGCAATTGTTCTAAGGTCAGAAGTAACAAGAACCACGGTTTTATTCTCCGTCTTTCTCTTGTTCTTTTCATGGCCCAACTCTCTGGTTGGGACTTTCCTCATGGCCCCACTTCTCTTTCTTAGACCATTTGGCTTGTGGCTTTGGGACCACGGGTTGCCCATTAGCATAGATTCTGAGCTGGCTGCCACATTCATTCATCTTACATCTTGCCCTATTTTTTGAAGTCTCTTGTCTGAACATTTGGGCAATGCAAGGGGCTACCCCAATCCACCAAGGTACAGAGGCCAAGCATTTTGCATTCACCGTGCAGTCTAAAAGAAGGTGAGTCGGTTGATATTGTGTATCTGGACTTTCAGAAAGCCTTTGACAAGGTCCCTCATGAGAGACTTTTGGCAAAACTAAAGAGTCATGGGATAGGAGGCAGTGTACTACTGTGGATCAGGAACTGGTTAAAAGATAGAAAGCAGAGGGTAGGGCTAAATGGCCAATTTTCCCAATGGAGAAAGGTGAATAGTGGTGTACCCCAGGGATCTGTGCTGGGTCCGCTGCTTTTTGACATATTCATAAATGACCTGGAAAGTGGAATAACGAGTGAGGTTATCAAATTTGCTGATGACACAAAACTATTTAAAGTTGTTAAAACCCAGGAGGATTGTGGAAAATTGCAAGAGGATCTTGATAAATTGGAAGACTGGGCATCAAAATGGCAGATGAAATTTAATGTGGAGAAGTGCAAGGTTATGCACCTAGGGAAGAACAACCCAAACTATGGTTACACGATGCAAGGTTCCACATTAGGAACCACCACCCAAGAAAAAGATTTAGGCGTCCTTGTGGATACCATGTTAAAACCCTCGGCCCAGTGTGCAGCGGCGGCCAAGAGAGCAAATAGAATGCTAGGTATGATAAGGAAAGGAATGGAAAATAAAACAAAAGATATTATAATGCCTCTATATCGTTCCATGGTGAGACCGCACCTTGAATATTGTGTGCAATTCTGGTCGCCATATCTTAAAAAGGATATAGCAATTTTAGAAAAGGTTCAGAGAAGAGCCACCAAAATGGTAAAGGGGATGGAAGGCTACTCCTATGAAGAAAGGCTAAAAAGGTTGGGGCTCTTTAACCTGGAAAAGAGACGGCTGAGGGGAGATATGATAGAAGTCTATAAATTAATGAACGGAGTGGAACGGGTAAACGTAGATCGATTGTTTACCTTATCAGAATATAGAAAGACTAGGGGACATGCAATGAAGCTACAGGGTAAACTATTTAAGACTAATAAAAGAAAATATTTTTTCACTCAACGTGTAATCAAACTCTGGAATTTGTTACCGGAGGATGTAGTAAAGGCTGTTAGTGTAGCTGGGTTTAAAAAAGGTTTGGACAAGTTCCTGGAGGAAAGGTCCATAAACCATTATTAAGAAGGGACCCAGGATATCAATGCTTGAACCAATACAAGCATTGGGGAACCTGTGTCCCTTGGGGAAACTGCTAGGTACGTATGACCTAGATTGGCCACTGTTGGAAACAGAATACTGGGCTTGATGGACCTTGGTCTGACCCAGTATGGCATATCTTATGTTCTTATGTTCTTATGTAAGGTTTTGCCTACGCTGTGCACTCTCAAGGCATGTTGGTCATATGCAGGGTTAGATGACGGTATCTGAGTAGCATTATAAAGCAACTGCTTCCTCCTGCATGCATTTTCCATCAGTCAGGATTTATTGTGCATTTCAATGATATGAAACATCTCATATCTTTTTCTTTTCCCTTTTATTTAATAGTTATTTAGCTGGTCACATGTCAGCAGTTTTGCGAGTTTCCATAATCCTTCAAGTACCATCAGAACATGTCTCAAAGGAGTTGAACCAGGTTTTTTGATTTGGCAGATTCTTTTCTGTTTTCCTGATTCTTTCAAGTGGAAATTGTGAACATCAGTGTTGCGCATACAGAATGATGAAAAGGAAGCAAATAACTACAAGCCTTATTGTTTAAGGGCCCTGGAACAAAGGGATCACTAACCAGCGTTAAGCAGATTTTGAAAGCAAAGGAAGGATATGGCATGCAAAACAAGCCTGGAAAATATTGCACCCATGTAAATGCTACAGGGCTAGTGCGAGCTGCAGTGGGTACACTATGGCAGTGTGTGTATGGTGCATCTACTTACCTGGGGAGGGCTCAGTACATTGACAGTTCTCTCCCTTTCTTCTTTTGTCACTTGCCCCATGGATCCAACCAAGCCTTAGACAGCAGGTTTGGTAACAGTACCCCACTGGAAATCATATTGCCTTTCAGAGCTGGAGATCGTGGAAGAGTGGCTACCCACTTCCATGGCCTTTTTGCCCTGTTGGCACAGGCACAGTCTTTTGGAAGGGAGGAGGGAGAGTGGAGGAGGAAGAAGCAGATCTATGCTAGGTCAGTGCATGCTCTTCTATTGGTGACCCATGGAAGGTGGGGGGTTTTTTCTGCGTTTCATCAGCACTTCTGCTCCTGCTGTAAAGTTACAAGAATTTTTAGCAGGGCAAATCTGGGCCATTTGATCCCACGTGAGTGAGCAATTTGTAAGGAAAGTTTTATTAACCTAATCTCAAATATGCAATTTTCTAATCCCTAAGAATATTCTTTTTAAATTTCCATTTTTACCCTCAAAATCTTTGTGAACTCATTTAACTAATCTAAGATATGTCCTTCTGAGAAAACAAATAGACATCAATAAAGTCAGATCAGCCAATCAAATCCAGTTCTTTATCAAAGAATGTATCTTCTCTGCAAATCTTCTCTCTGTAGGACATAACTGCAGACCAAATGCTTTTAACTGGTTCCTGAGATTCTTTATGCTGATTAGTTAATTAAGAGTTTGTTTCAAAAAATAAAATAGTTTTCCTGTCTTTGGGTCTCAGATTTTATCTTTTGCTCTGCTTCCCTTTATTGTCTCATCTCCTGTTTTTAATCTCTCCGATGTGTCTGTTCTATTTTCCATTCCAGTTTTGTTTCTTTCTGTGACATTTTCCTTCAGTAAATTGTTTTTTTTCCTCTTTATCACTTCTCCTACCTTTCAATCCTCTCCTTGTTATCCTTCTTCCTCACTCTCCTCTCAATTTTCTGTCAGGTAGGTGTGCAGGCGGCTGCAGTGCTCTCTGACCCTCGTCTGAGGCGACTGTGATTGTGGGACAGTGCATAGTGATGTTATCAAATTACGACTCAAACTTATAAAACACCATGGGATTTGCAGAGACCCCTTTTCTGTCTGATGACGGTGTGAGCTGCTGTGGTGCTCATTGCCCCTCATTAGAGATTCCTGTGATTGTTGGACTGTGCAATATTTCATTTATGCACAGTGTACTTTACCTTGTGTGATAAGCTCCACCTTAGCGACATCATCAAATTGTGACTCCGAATGGGTAAAATGCAGACATGCTGCTGCAAATGCACCAACGAAAGTGCATGACAAAAGGGGACACCCCTTTGTTTGGCACATCATGTAGCCCTCATGCAGTCACTTGAGCAATATGTTTGTATGCTCATTTATTTTTGCTTAGATGTGTTCTTAAAATGGCAGCAATTGTAGACATCTCATCAAGTGATTAGCGATTTAAGTGTACCATGGCCTATGCCTGCAGCAGAACAAAAAGAACAGATACTCAGACCGGCAGAGTTTTCAGGTTTGGAAAAACCCTTTTCTTTATTGCCCCTATGCATTTCGGCCTTACAGCCTTCTTCAGGGGGGTATTTTAAGGGTGCAAACCTCAAAGAAACAAACAGTAACAATTAAAAACACATCAAATAAAGAGTAGTTACTCAGCTGTAACAGGTGTTCTCCAGGAGCAGCAGGAATAAGTCCTCACATATGGGTGACGTCGGCGCCGACGGAGCCCTCGTGCAGAGCATTTCCCCAGCTTTCAAAGAAAGCCTTTGGGAATGCAGCGCGCATGCACAGTCCCCTTCCCGCCCAAGGGTGCCATCTTGCTTAGTCTGATGACATAGCTAAAAGACAGCAAAAAAATAAAAATAAAGTATATGACTGCAACTCCAGGGGAGGAAGTAGGGTCGTGAGGACTGATTCCCAGCGGGCTGAACAGAGTCACGAGGGAGAAGCTCTCCCTTCGCGGCTCTGAAAGCCGAAGCCGAAGCGGAGAACTGGCAGGCAAGCAGGAAGGAAGGAAGGAAGGAAGGAAGGGGGGGGGAACGGAGCCCGCGGGACTTGCGATATTGCTGCTATTGCCAGCCACGGCAGCGGCGGCAGCAGCAGCAGAAGCTGGTTTTTTTTTAAAGTTTAATTTTCCCGGGGGGGGGGGGAGGGAGGGAGGGAGCAGGACTTGATGGGGGGAGCAGGACGGGGGGGGGGCAGGACTTGATGTGGGGGGGGAGCAGGACTTGATATGGGGGGGGGGAGCAGGACTTGATGTGTGGCTGGGGGGGGTAGTACTGAAAATGGGGTGATGGGGGTTAGGACTGGTAATGGACAGATGGGGGTTAGGACTGGAGGTGATCTGATTGGGGGGCTAAGACTGAAATGGGGTTATGGGGGGGCTAAGAATGAAGATAGGGCGATGGAAGGGTTAGGCCTGGAAGTGGGCTGTTGGGGGGCTTAGGACCGATAATGGGCTAGGGGGGGGGCTAGAACTGGTAATGGACTGGGGGGGGGTGCTATGACTGGAAATGGGTCGAGTAGAAGGGGGAGCTTGAACTGCAAATAGCTGATGGGGACAGGGTCTTGGAATGGTAATGGGCTGAGTGGAAGGGGGCTTGGAATGGAAATGGGCTGATGGGGAGGGGGGCTTGGAAAGGAAATGGGCTGTGAGGGGAGGGTGCTAGGACTGGAAATGGGCTGATGATGCGGGGACTAGAAGGGAGCGGATGCTGGGTGGGGCAGGAGCTAGAAGGGAGTTGATGTTGGGGGACGATTAGAATGGGATGGGGCTGGGAGAGTGAAATGGAGAGGGGAAATATATTTTGTGTGGGAGGGAAGAAAAATCTACAATTGGCCGGGTATTGGGAGAGTAAGTGGGGATTGAGGATGGAGGGGTAAAATTTGAGTGGATGAAATAGGAATGAGGAAAGAGCAAAAGGAGAATGATTAGTATGTTAAAGCAGATGTAGAGAGAATGGAAAAAAACTAGGAAAGAAGAAAGGACAAATGGACAGCAGACGATGGAGAGTTAGCAGAAGACACAAAGAAACCAGAAGAAAGTGAATGGAACAATTGCAACTGAAAAAAAAATGCACAAAAGGTAGAAAAATATCTCTTTATTTTGAATTTATTAACTGAAATATGTCAGCTCTTGGAAATGTGCATCTTTAACGTCTGCACTTTATTTAATACAAGAGGAAATCAATGTATAGTTTTATTTCTACAGTGTTGTACATTCTAAGTTTGGCTTTTGGGGTTCCCAGTTTAATTGTCTTCCTGTTTCTAAATTGTGATTCCTTGTTTGGTGATGGTGTATGTTCTGCATGTGTAACTGAGCTGAGGTATTCTGTTTATGTAATTCCTATTTGACATTGCCACTTGTTCTCTTTCCCGAGTAGGTCATGTATTGTTATTCTCTGAAATGTGTTGATTTAATATTTGCAGTGTTGCCTTTTGATAGTTAGGGTATGGTGCTTTGTGAGTCCTGGTAGTGCTGTTAGGACACGGCAGGTTTGCTATGGGTTCTAAATGAGCAGTGTTTCTAGTAGTTCCTAATGTGCCTGGCGGTTGGCACTGGTTTATAGTAATGTAGAAATCTTTTAGTCTTTCTTTATCCATACACTCATTAAGAGGCATGTTTACTAAAAGTTAGTGTATGGTAACATTATGCAAATATTTATGCAAATGATGCCCTTATGCAAATGAGGCCTGCGTCTTGTGCGGCCCCCGGGTTACTCTACAAGTCCTCATTTGGCCCTCAAAGCAATTTGAGTTTGAGACCCCTGCTCTAGAGCCTCAGCATCTGTGATAAGAATATCCTCTGATAACGCCCCCGTACGGTAGCCCAACACAAGGGCCGGAGGGTAGGAGTTGCCTAAACCTCAAAGAGATTACGGAGTACCGCCTGTCCGAAAGCACTGTCCCTCTGGGACTCTCTCTTGAGGCAGTAATGAGCTGCAAAAGTCTGGCTTGAAGACCAAGTAGCGGCCCGGCAGATGTCTGCCAACGGAACAGAGCGGAGATGAGCTACTGACGTGGATTTCGCCCTGACACGGTGGGCCATGACTCGACCCTGCAAGGGGAGGTTGGCTGCCTTGTATCCCCAGACGATGCAATCTTCTACCCAAGTGGACAATGTACGCTTGGAGACAGGTAACCCCATCTTATTAGGATCAAAGGAGACGAAGAGCTGAGTAGCCTTCGATGCCCCCGCATACGTTCTATGTAAAAGGACAATGCCCTCTTACAGTCCAGGGTATGCAAGACTGTTTCAGCCCGGCTGGTATGCGGCCTGGGAAAAAAGGTCGTAAGAACCACCTCCTAGTTGAGGTGGAAAGAGGAGACCACTTTTGGAAGGAACTTGGGATGGGTCCATAGGACTACCCTGTTCCTATAGAACCATGTGTACGGCCTATCAGAAACCAGAGCTAGTAGTTCACTCACACGTCTGGCCGAGGTAAGAGCCACCAGGAAGAGCGCTTTCCAAGAGAAGAAGCGCAGATGGCAAGTAGCCATTGGCTCAAATGGTGGGCGAGTAAGTTGCTGCAAGACCACGTTTAAATCCCACTCAGTTGCCGGTGGACTAACCGGAGGCTTGAGAAGGAGCAGACCTCTGAGAAAACAGGACACCAAGGGATGAACCGACAGAGACTGTCCCTCCACCGGGGAGTGGTGCGCTGAAAGAGCACTGAGGTGGACCCGAACAGAGTTAGACTTAAGGCCTAGGTCTGACAGGTGAAGTAGATACTGCCGTAATACTGGCACAAGGCAAGAGAAAGGATCTTCATTGCGCTGAACACACCATACCGTAAACCTATGCCACTTGAGGGCATAGGACTTTCTGTTGGACTGCCTCCTAGAGGCCAAAACCACCTCCTCAACCTCCTTAGGTAGACGTAAGGGAGCTAGCACTATTCTTTCAGCAGCCAGGCCATCAGATTGAGGGACCTGAGATTAGGGTGCAGAAGGGAACCCTGATCCTGAGACAGGAGATCGGGTTGCAACCCCAGAGGGAATGGAGTTTCCACCGCCAACTGCAGCAGAAGTGGAAACTACAGCTGCCTGGGCCATCGGGGGGGGGGGGGGGGGGGTACAAGAATCACTGAAGCCTTGTCCTGGAGAATCTTGAAAAGATTTTGGGCCACCAGGGGCGTGGGAGGAAACGCATACAGGAGGCCCGTAGACCAAGAGATCAGAAAGGCATCTGCTGCCATCCTCAGGGGATGCAGCTGTCTGGAGCAAAACCTGGGCAGCTGACGGTTTTGTGGACTTGCAAAGAGATTGATGGATGGAAGTCCCCAGCAGAGGAAGATCTGCTGGACCACCAATGGATTCAACTGCCATTCGTGAGGCTGGAGAATCCTGCTTAGCTTGTCTGCTAGGAAATTCTCCTGACCAGGTAGAGAAACTGCTTTGAGAAACATACCTTGTTTGACTGCAAAGGAGCAAAGGGCCAGCGCCTCTTGACATAGGAGCCTGGACCCCGTGCCCCCTTGTTTGTTTACATAGAACATTGCCACCTGATTGTCCGCCTGAACCAAAAGAGACTGGTGAGAGAGGGCAGGAGAAAAAGTCTGCAGAGCTAAGCGGATTGCTCGCAGCTCCAAAAGATTGATCTGCTGCGTGGCCTCCCGAGGGGACCAGAGGCCTTGAGTGCAGGTGCCCTGGCATTGCACACCGCAGCCCTTTAAGGAAGCATTGGTTGTCAGCACCATTGTGCGTGCTGGAGCCTGAAAAGGTACCCCCCTAAAGAAGGTTTGGGAGATGTAGCCACCACTGTAAGGTGTCCACAAGTGGTTTGGACACCTTTACTCTGTCTCGGAGATCACCTGTGGCCTGCGCCCACTGAGCTCTGAGGCACCACTAAGCAGTCCGCATGTGTAGACGGGCATTTGGAGTCACATGCACAGTGGATGCCATATGGCCCAGAAGTCACAGGTAGTGCCTGGCAGAGACCTAAGAATTGCTTTGGAACTGGTTTGCCAACTCCATCAATCTGTGGGCCCTGTCCTCGGGTAAGTAAGCTCTTGCCTGAAGGGTGTCTAGTCTTGCCCCTATAAACTCTAGGTTCTGAGAGGGGAGCAAAGTGGACTTTGCATAGTTTATATGAAAGCCCAGATGCTGAAGAAGAGAGACAGTGCGAAGAGTGGCTTGTCTGGCCTCCTGGAGAGACTGGCCCCTGATGAGTCAGTCGTCCAGGTATGGGAAGACAAAAATTCCCTGATTTCTGAGATAGGCCTCCACCACCGCCAGGCATTTGGTGAAAACCCTGGGGGCAGATGTTAGGCCAAAGGGACGTACCCTGTACTGAAAATGGTTTCCTCCCACCACAAACCCTGAGATATTGTCTGTGGTCTGGATGAATGAGGATGTGAGTATAAGCATCCTTTAGGTCTAAGGAGCATAGCCAGTCTCCCTGCTGAAGGTAGGGCAGCAGTACCCCAAGGGTAAGCATCTTGAACTTTTCCCTCTCCAGAAACTTGTTTAGGTTTCGCAAGTCTAGGATAGGCCGGAGGCCTCCTGTCATTTTTGGTACCAGGAAGTACCTGGAGTAGAAGCTTGGCCCTTCCAGGTGGTGAGGCACCGGTTCCACCGCCTGTTCCTTTAGAAGACTTGCCAACTCCTGAAGGAGAAGATTTCTGTGCAGAGGGAGTCTTGGAGGCTCCCCTGGAAAGTAGGAGGGGGGTAGCTCATTGAAATGGAGCATGTAGCCCTTTTGGACTATGCTGAGTACCCAGGTATCTCCGGTAATGGCTAGCCACTTATAGGTGTACAGGGTCAGCTGACCTCCTGTGCTGAGTGGAGCCGGCGGTGGAGAAGAGGCTATGCTGTGGGAGTCAAAACCCCGCTCCCTGCTGTGGAGGAACCGGAGCTGCAGGCTTTGGGTCTTCACCCTACGGGGCCCATGCCCCTGCCCCTTGGCCTGCTGGCCCTGTTGGGGAGCTGGAGAGGCCTGATAGTGAGGGTAGGATTTGTAGGCAGCACCCTTCCTCGGGAAAAGGGCTTCTTTCCCGAGCCCTTCTTTTTTTGAGAAGGGGCAGAAGTCTTTCTGGACAGCCTTTTCCTGGTGAGAGTCTCAGTCTCGATTTCTGCAGCCTTCTCCATCATGGGCTTACCAAATAGGTTGTCACCTCGGCAGGGGACATCGACCAACTTGTCCTGCACCCATGACTCCAGGTCCAATGACTGTAGCCAGGCCTGACGGTGTGTACCGATGCCGGCCGTGGCTACCCGGGCCGAAGCCTCGAAGCCATCATAGGCTGCTCGAGAGATAAACTTCGAGCACGCTCGGATCCCTGTAGACAAGGCCTTGAACCTCTGCAAGGGTTCCTCGGAGAGGCCAGCTGAGAATCCAGCAATATCCTTTGCCAGGTCCCGTAAGTCCATGCCCATTTACAGCTGGTAAGTCTGGACATGGCAAGATAGCATAGAGCCCTGGAAGTACTTTCTACCGAGGACATCCAGGTTCCGGGCCTCCCGGCCGTGAGGCACCAAGGAGTGCATCTTCTGACTCTTCAGGCGGTGCATGGCCGATTCCACAACCATGGAATTGTGCGGTAGCTGCGCCTTTTGGAACCCAGGGCTCTTGCATAC
This sequence comes from Ichthyophis bannanicus, assembly GCA_033557465.1. Taxonomy (NCBI): domain Eukaryota; kingdom Metazoa; phylum Chordata; class Amphibia; order Gymnophiona; family Ichthyophiidae; genus Ichthyophis; species Ichthyophis bannanicus. Next base: position 822,154,603 of record CM066032.1, read on the forward strand.
TCGATAAATGGAATCGACCCGTTTGCTAAGAACCGGCGCCGAGGCCGGTGCCTCCCACATATGGAAGAGCAGCCGTTCCAGCATTGGAGGAACCGGTGCAGTAAAGGCTTCCTTTGGAGGAAAGTCATACTGGAGGGCATCGAGCTCCTCGGCTCAAGGCTCCTCCTCGGTGTCCGCAGGGAAAGCCAAGGCCTTGGCCATGTCCCTTACGAAGTCCAAGAACTGGGTATCCTCTGGGGGGGACCTTCTCCGAGGCTCAGACTCCGGTGAGTCTGAAGGGACGCACCGGGTGTGGAAGGTGTCCGGAGACTCCTCGTCTTCCGTCTCCCACGCTGACTCCTCTGAGGAGGAGTTGAGCGGCTCTGGCTGTGTGGGCTTCGGTGCCACCCGCCCTGATGCCGAGGGTACCGGCATCGACGACCTCGGCCCCGCATGGGAGGTCGAGGGGGACCTTGATCAAGGATCGACTCGAGACTTGATGGACTCGAGGATCGGCTCGGTGTCTGGGTCAACTTAGACGTCGAGGTCCCGGTGTTTGGGGCAGATGCACCGGTGAGACCGGCGATCAGCACCCACTGCTGTTCCATGAAGGCAGCCAAGCTGCTTTCCAAGGCCGTCAACCTGAGTCCAAGCTCAGGAGCCCCAGCAGCCTCCGACTCGGGCCCCGACGTCAGTTCTCCCGGAGGAGAGTCCACGAGGACAACAGAACTCACGTGACTCGGGGACTCCGGCTCCACACGAGGTAGCTTGGACGGCCTCTCTGACTCCGAGAGCCCGGGGCGGCAGTCAGGGCTACGCGACCTGGCCCTCGAGGACCCAGGAGCTTCCACCAACGCCGCCCTCACGAGCTTCTTCTTCCTTTTATGCTCTTGGGTGGGAGACCCCTTTCAGAGGAACCACGATGGCACTCGGGTTCCGACTCCCGATATGTTGTGGCCTCTGATGAAGTCCGGGCCCGGCCAGACGCGGACTCTGAGAAAATTCTCTCACGTTGATGCTGATGGCTCTGAAGCGCCTTCGACGACATTTTGCCACATGGGCCACAAGCCAGCGGGTCATGTTCGGACCCGAGGCATCGGAGGCAGCAGTCATGTGTATCGGTGAGAGACATAAGTTTCTTGCACCGATCACATTTTTTGAACCCACTGTCAGCAATCAGGGGAAAAAGGGCCCCTGCAAGGTCAAAAGACCGGACTGCCAGTGAAAATAACAAAAAAGGCGCGAACGCTAGTCATGAAGGAGAAAAAATGAGAAAAGAATACCGGACTCGATACCGGTGTACCGAGCCCAGGCAGGAAGGGGAACCAGCGTCGAACCGGATCAGAAAAGCGAAAATCGCAGAAAAAAAATCGACTTTTACCGGGTGACACGAACTCACGTCCGTTGGGCTCCATGGAAAAAGAAAGACTAAGCAAGATGGCACCCTTGGGCGGGAAGGGGACCGCGCATGCGCGCTGCATTCCCAAAGGCTTTCCTTGAAAGCTGGTGAAATGCTCCGCACGAGGACTCCATCGGCACCGACGTCACCCATATGTGAGGACTGACTTCCTGCTTGGTCCTGGAGAAATAATTAATAAACAATATAAACCTTAATTAATATCAATAAAGGGTATAAAATAAAAAATGATAATATGGTAGCTAGAAAACCAAACCGCTAACATCTATAATCACCAAATAATAACCACAGAAATAAGATACAGATATATGTAATGTGCTATAAGTGTGTCTACAGTAAAAAACAAGACAGAAAATGAGATGAGAAGGACATAACTAAAAACATAAATATGTCTACCGATAACTTCTCTGTATAGGACTTCTGTTAAATAGAGAACATATGTCACTAAAAAAGGAATAAAAAGCCAATAAAAAATACACAGATAAAATGATTAATACAGAAAATTAATAAACAATATTAATATCATGTGAGATACCTTTGCAAAAGAATAATGGCAACATCAAAAAACCTTTATGTGAAACCATGGTAAAGGAGGAGCAGTGCAATGACCCGAACCAGTAGTGAAAGGACAAGGAGGGGGAAGAGGGGAGAGGGGGGAAGAAAGAAGGAGGAAGGAAAGGAGGACACAAGGGAGAAAAAAGTGAAGAAATTGAAAATGAAATCTCTACAAAAAACAGACAAATCTACCTCTTGGTTCAGGCCCTGTGGATGATTCATAAATCAGACGTTGTTCCATACGTAACAAAATATTGCTGATGCTTCCTCCTCGCCAATGAGGCCTGACAACTCTTAGAACGAGGAAGCGAAGATCCGTAACTAGATGGTTTGCATCCAACCAATGTTGTACCAAAGGTTTATCTATAGCTTTTCTCCGGATGGCAATTTCCTTAACTTTTAATGTATTGCTGTCTTGATATAATATTTCTCTTATAACATAAAATCTTTACATTTATCTTATTGATAGAATGTCATGGCATCATCGCAGTGCAGATAAAAATAAACATTTTTTTGCAGTACATCATAATAATTTATTATTAACTTTGGCACATTCATGGGTCTCATTTAGGGATAGTTACCTTCATATATCCTTCGTAGTTTCTATAAATTGGTATGATATTGTCCATCGATCTTGCCAACATACCTAGATTTGATACAATGTCTTTTTTCCTTGAATAACATCCAGGGCATTGTTCCCTACTAGTTCGGGTCATTGCAGTGCTCCTCCTTTACCGTGGTTTCACATAAAGGATTTTTGATGTTGCCATTATTCTTTTGCAAAGGTACCTCACATTGTGGTCCTTCCTCCTCTAGAGTTGTTTAATATATTTTAATAGATTTTAACGTATATTATGAACTCTATTTTTAATTTTTTATTTATTGATGTTTGCGTGATTAAAATATTAGTATTAAGCGCACTATCACACTATTTATGGTTTTAGGTGTTTATTATTTACCATGTACTCATTATTTAAGTATTCTTTATTTATTTATCTTTTTAAAGCAGATTATTTATTATTGATCTTACATGATATTAATATTGTTTATTAATTTTCTGTATTAATCATTTTATCTGTGTATTATTTATTGGCTTTTTATTCCTTTTTTAGTGACATATGTTCTCTATTTAACAGAAGTCCTATACAGAGAAGATATCGGTAGACATATTTATGTTTTTAGTTATGTCCTCCTCATCTCATTTTCTGTTTTCTTTTTTACTGTAGACACACTTATAGCACATTACATATATCTGTATTTTATTTCTGTGGTTATTATTTGGTTATTATAGATGTTAGCAGTTTGGTTTTAATTAATATTTATATAGTTTATTAATTATTTATTTGATGTGTTTTAATTGTTACTGTTTGTTTCTTTGAGGTTTGCACCCTTAAAATACCCGCCTGAAGAAGGCCGTAAGGCCAAAACGCGTAGGGGAAATAAAGAAAGCGGTTTTTCCAAACCTGAAAACTCTGCCGGTCTGAGTATCTGTTCTTTTTGTTCTATTGCATCTTACAGATACATTGGTTGCTTTCCTCGGTCTATCCCTGCAGCAGGCAATGATTCATCATCATCAGAAATGGTGGCTTTGGTGTCTAAAGTAACTTATTTCAATGCACGCTCAATGAGGAAAAAAAGCTTTCGGGGTAGTTTTGAAAGTCCTACTCATGCTGAAAATGGTCATAGAGATGTCCAAAGCACAGAGAAGTCTACAGAGACATTTTAGAAGCCGGGTCTGTGGACGTCCAAGTCTGAATGGGGACGTGGTGGAGGCTTGGCTGGGATTTTCCCAGCAACCTGGACATCACTACCTGATCTCAGAAATGGCAGGGTGAGAATTTAAAAATAAAGTCCCCCAGGATAAGAATGTTAAGGAACTAGAGCAATAGGGATAATAGCTTGAGAAAAAAATTGCACCACTTTACCTTGCCCTGTTACATCTTATCATCAAACCCTGCTGCATCTTGGTTTTTGGATGAATTTTGTGTTTTGAAGCATAGCGTTAGATAATGCAAGCATTTGTGGTAGGAAAACCATGCACCAGAGGTTAAAAAGTTTTATTTTATTGTGTTTAATAAATATAAGTCTGCATTTGATGAAGCTGAGAAAGCTTGCTATAAAATCAAGGCTTGAGTGGCCATCTCAAAACCTGCTGAGTTATTTAAAGTTGTAAAATCTTTATTAAATGAACCTAAGCAATTAGTTGGTTCTCAACTGCCTTCTATTACTCACTTTAGGGATTATTTCAAAGGTAAATAAAAACGTGATGAGCCAGATAGTATAAACGAAGATTTGCCTGATCTTGGTCAATTATGTGATTCAAGAATGGAGTTGCTTCAAACATTAATGTAGACCTTGTCAGGGAAATTTTAAAATCTCTTTCTTGCTCAACTTGTGCTCTTGATCTAGTTCCCACGGTGGACCTGAAAGAATCAAGTGATATGGTCTGTAAGTTCATGTTTGATGAAAGAAGGGTATTTTTGAATAAAGGTTCCCTCCCCAAAGACTTGAAGCAATCTGTCATGATTCCAGTATTAAAAGAGGATAAATCTTCCTTTGATTGTGCTAATTATCATCCAATATTAAACATCCCACTGCTTAGCAAAGGAATTGAGCAAGTTATGTGGCATCGATTAGATGGATATTTAGAATTCAATCATGTTTCAGATCCTTACAAGCATGGCTTTAGATGAGGTCACAACTCAGAGACTTTGCTGACCTTATTGAGTGATTTTATTCAGGAGGGAATGGATGCTCCTAATTCTGCTTTTTTGTTCATTTGTATAGATATTACAGACACTTTCGATTCAGTCATCCTGACATTTTACTTTTAAGACTTGCATATAGGGATCGGTGGGTTAGTTCTGGCTCGATTAAGATCTTGCCTATCTAATTGAATGCAGAGAGTTCATTTTGGAGGGGAGTCTCAGGTTGTGATATCTCTAATCACCGTGTCCCTTAAGCTCTTCATTATCTGTATTTAATATTTACTTAAATATTTATGTGAGCTTAAAATTATATGTCATGTCTATGCTGATGACATTTTATTGTTTGTTCCCTTTAGAGCTGATATGATATCTCTACATTGAGTCTAGCCAAAAGGTTTTTAAAAAATTGCCGAATGGCTTGCTGTAAATAGTCTTTTAATTAATTAGAGGAAAACTAAATCCATGGTGATTTTGTACTTAATAAAACATGTGTCACCAGAAAGTATTTGTCTTGATGGGAACAAAGGGACTGCTATTCATTGGCGACAGCTACGCGTCTCTAAGATACATAGCCGTCACTGCTGAACTTTAACCCCAGATATTCAATCCAGGACCATATTCGGCCGCAGCATTAAATATCTGAGATCGCCGCACAGCCGCACATGGCACAGAAGCTAACTGTGCAGGGGCAATATTCAGCCACTGTCTTGTTAGCTCCAACGGTGAAAGTTAGGAGAGTTTGTGCTGCATCTAACTTTTGCCTCTGAGGGATAACCGGGCAAAGGCTGAATATTACTGCTGCACCGTTATCCCTGGGCACCTCCCCCAGAACACCCCGACACACCCTGATGCTAAGCCGTCAGCAATGAGGCGTACAGCAGAATTACTCGGGGATATTCAGCGGCACTAACCTTGTCAGTGCCGCTGAATATCCCGCATAGGAGCATTTTACACAATTGCCTTTGAATATTGGGCCCAAAATCTCTTTATGGTCAGAGGTAAAGTATCTGATTATTATATTAGGTTTTGAGTTTTCTATGAGGGCCCAGGTGAGCAATGTGCTACAGGCAACATTTTAAAAATTGCCGGATGGTGTATGGACTGAAATGTTTTCTAGACTTTGCAAAATTTTATATAATAGTACAGTCTTTAATATTGCTTAGATTATTGTAACATCTTGTATGTTGGATTGTCAAAAACAGGGGTAGTGGAACATCTTTTTGGATAGAGGGGCCAAACATATCAATCTCTAGTTCTGTCCCCAAGCTCTCTAGATGCTGATGCTGTGTTGGGCAAAATATCGGTGGGGTTATGGCCTCTTGCAGCCAACCACTTTCCGCTGCCTATAGTCAAAACTTTTGCTGAATTCTTGCCAGTTACTTCAAAATGCAGCCATTCAAATACTTTTTGGACTATTTAAAATGGATCATATCTCTAAAAAAATTGAATGAATTATAGTGGTTAGCAGTAAAATGGAGAGTGCTGTTTAAGAAATTGATGATGATTCATAAAATCTTGTATGGGGATAGTACCACTGAACTAAAATCAAGCATGCAATCTCATATACCTAATTGTGTTCTTTGATCTAGTCAGAAAGATTTAATAGTTGTATCATCTTTGTCTCAGGCTCAATCGGCAGATACTGGAACATGTGCATTCTCAGTAATGGGCCTGAATGATCTGGCCATTAATTTATGGATGGAGAAAGATTATCAAAAATTTTGCAAAAAGCTCAAAACTGCTTTGTTTCAAGTTGCTTTTAGTTGAGATTTCAATTGTGTGTTATGTTTGTCATTATTTACTTATGTGTTGTTATTATGAATGTATATGATTACACTCTACTTATTAGAGTCCTATAGCAGCATAGTAAATGACGGCAGATAAAGACCAGTATGGCATAGTATTGCTCCGTGAAGGTTATCCTCCATCTATGCCTTTGTTTAGGGTTGTACCCTCTGCAGGTTAACTCCACTATCTGTTGCAGTATGAAGGTTATTTATGTTTGCCTTGATTCCATCCTTTTGCTATATATGGATCCAGTGTGTCTGTTCTATGCCATTTTGAATTCTGTCACTGTTTTTGCCCCACCATCTCCAATCAGGAGGGCATTCCAGACATCCACCACCTTACTGTGAAAAAGTATTTACTGACGTTGCTTTTAAGTTTACTTCCTTACAGCTTCATTGTACGGTCCTCTAGTTTTACAGCTGCCCCTTCTTTGAAATAGCTTAGTTTGTTCCATAACCTGGAGTGGAGGAGTGGCCTAAAGGTTGGGACAAGGTACCTCAGGTTAGAAGGTCAGGGGTACAAATCCCACTAGAGGACAGCAAACTTGGGCCAGAAGGACTGGGGTTTCTGGTCTCACAGGTGCTCCTTGTGGTTTTGGGCAAGCCACTTAACCCTCCATTGCCCATGTTCCCTGTAAAATGGCTATCTCCAAGTTATAAATGCCCTGTTCAATGTAATTTCAGTTTGTTCAACATAAACCACCTTGATTTCATGAAAGGTGGTATATAAGAGGCAACGGAGGGGTAACTGACTTACCCAAGGTGTACTAGTGGGAATCAAAATGTGGTCTCTATGGTCTCAAGCCAGTGCTCTAACCATTAGGCTACTCCTCTACTTTTATCTTTTGGTGCAGGCTCCAAATCATTTTGGTCATCTTTCTCTGAACCATTTCAAGTCTTTTTATATCCTTTGTGAGGTACGGTCTCCAAAACTGAACACGATACTCCAGGTGAGGCCTCACCAATGACTTCTACAGGGGCATTAATACCGCCTCTCTTCTTCTGGTTATTCCTCCCTATATGCAACCTAGCATCTTTCTGGCTTTGACTACTGCCTTGTCACATTGTTTTGCCACTTTGAGATCTTCAGACGCTATCATTCTGAGGTCCCTCTCCTGGTCTGTGCACACCAACCTCTCATTCCCTATTGCATGCAACTCCTTTGGATTTTTGCATCCCAACTGCATCACTTTGCACTTCTTCACATAAAATCTCAACTGCTAAGCCTTAGGCCATTCTTCTAATTTTTATAGATCTTTCCTCATGTTGTCTACTTCCTCTGAGGAGTCCACTCTGTTGCAAATGTCCGTGTCATCTTCAAAAAGGCAAATTTTCTTTTCAATTTTTCAGCAATATCACTTATAAAGACATTGAACAGTACCCGTCCCAGGAATGATCCCTGAGCCACTCCACTACTCACCTTCCTTTTACCACCACCCTCTGTCATCTGTCAGTCAATCCATTTCTGATCTAGCTCACCACCTTGGGACCCATCCCCAGGCTTCTCAGCTTATTAATAAGCTTCCTATGAGAACAGTATCAAAGACTTTGCTGAAATCTAAATAGATCATATCCATTGCATGCCCTTGATCTAGTTCTCCCTGTCATCTAGTCAAAGAAATCAATTTGTTTGGCATGATCATTCTTTAGTAAAACCATATTGCCTCAATCATGCAACCTATTGGATTCTAGAAAGTTCACTATTCTTTCTTTCAGCAGTGCCTCCATTACTTTTCCCACTACCGAGGTAAGACTTATCAGCCTATAGTTTGCCTTCTCTTCCCTATTACCACTTTTATGAAGAGGTACCACTTTAGCCCTTCTCCAGTCCCGTGGAACCTCCCCCAACTCTAAGAATCTATTAAATTCATCCTTCAAGGGTACTGTCAGAACGTCTCTAAGTTCTCTCAGTATCCTGGGTTGTATCCCATCTGGTCCCTTGGCCTTGTCCACTTTCAGTTTTGCAAGCTGTTCAAAAACAACATCTTTCATGAATGGTGTGGTATCTACTCCATGCTTATTAGTACCTTTGTCAATCATGCATGGTCCTTCTCTAAGATTTTCTTTCATGAATATGGAACAGAAATATTTGTTTAGCATTTTCACTTTTTCCATGTCGCTTTCCATGAATCTGTCCTCAGCACTTTTGAGTCTGCCCTTCTTTCTCTCCCTAATATACCTGAAAAAAAGTTTTGTCTCCACACTTCACATGCTTAGCACCTTTTCTTTTATGTTTGCTTTTGCCATCCTTAGTTCTCTCTTTCCCTCTTTCAGCTTTATCTGGCATTCTTTCCTGTGTCCCTCTTTCTGTGATCTGAGTTTTGTAAATGGCGGTTTTGCCTTTATTTGTGTTGCCACTTCCATGGAGAACCACATAGGCTTCCTGTTCCACTTGTTTTAATTTACTTTCCTGATATACAGATCCGTTGCCCTTTTTATAGTCTCTCTCAGTTTAACCCACTGCCCTTCCACTTCCCTTATCTCCTCTCATGCTGCCAGCTCCTCCTTTAGATACTTTCCCATTTTACTGAAGTCGGTGTTTTTGAAATCTAGGATTTTGAGTAATTATTGTTATTCAAGTAAGTACCCTCCCAGACATTAGATACACTATCTCCATTGGTGAGTATTAGATCTATCATTGACCTTTACCTGGAGTTTCCATTACTATTTGCCTTCTTGAAAGGCATCCATGATCTTTTGGCTTATTTCCATATTTGCAGGTTAAATCCACAACTGCTAGGTTAAATTCACTCAATATCATCACTTTTCCCTTCATTACCCTTCATTGATGAAGTCTTATCTTTTTCTTCAGTTTGAGTTGGAGGTTTGTAGACTAAACCAGTATGGATGATAGTGCCATCTCCTCATTACAAAACAATCCACAGCGCTTCTTTTCTCCATGTCTCCTGCATTTCAATGGCTTTAATATTGCTTTTGTCATCGAGGGCTTCTCCTCCTCCTTTTCTGCCCTTTTTATTTATTTATTTATTTTATTTATTTAACCGGTTTTCTATACTGCCTTATCTTTCAATCGAAGCGGCTTACATTATGTAATCACTACAAACATGTACTGGATACATTCCCTTGTCCCCAAAGGGCTCACAATCTATGTATCCCTTCTTATTGCTAGCTATGGCTATATTCCATTCACAAGACTCATTCATCCACATTTCTGTAATGATCACAATATCCAAATCCATTTCAACCATCTGTGCTTCCAGGTCAGGAACTTTGTTGGCTAAAATTTGATCATTTGTGCTCATTGCCTTCCAGCAATTGTTGGTTGCCTTCCTTGTATTTTACATGGATTTTATTCCCGACTCCTCTTTGCCTTTGTTATTGGTGTGTGAGTTAAAATGATGACTATTTCTATTTACAAGTTTATTATCATGCTTTTGCTGGGGGTGGTATCCTGAACTTGTTTTCTTCCATCTGTCACTTCCTTTCCCTACTTTAAATGCCTGCCCACAAATAGTCTGAATCCATTTCCTGTCACAGATCTATGTAGTCTGGAGAGGAGGAGTGGCCTAGTGGTTGGGGCAAGGTACTTCAGGCCAGCAGGGCAGGGGTTCAAATCCCACTAGAGGACAGCAACCTTGGGCCAGAAGGACTGGGGTTTCTAGTCCCACAGGTGCTCCTTGTGGTTTTGGGCAAGCCACATAACCCTCCATAGCCCATGTTCCCTGTAAAATTGTTATCTCCAAGTTTTAATGCCCTGTTCAATGTAAACCACACTGATGCAGAACAGCACAGTATATAAGAGAATGTAAATTTATTTATTTATATATATGTTCCCTGTAAATAGTTATCTCCAAGTTATAATGCCCTGTTCAATGTAATTTCAGTTTGTTCATTGTAAACCGCCTTGAGATCATGAAAGGCGGTATATAAGAAATATTAAATAAAATAAAATATAGCGCTACAAGGCATACACAGCACTGTACAGACATAAATAAAAGACAGTCCCTGCTCATCAGAGCTTGCAGTCTAATCAAGACAGACAATACAATAGCTGAGAAGAAGGTACAAATAAGGAAAGGTAAGGAGACATAGGGAAAAAACAAGGGATCAGGATCCAAAGCAGCCTCAAAGAGGAGAGTTTTTAATATGGATTTGAAAAGAGGGAGAGATGAAGCCTGAGGTACAGACTCAGGAAGTTTGTTCTAGGCATAAGGAGCAGCAAGGTGAAAGGATCGAAGTCTGGAGTTGGCAGTGGAAGAGAAGGGCACAGAGAGAAGAAAGCCAGAGGAAGAGCGGAGTTCATGATGAGGGGTGTAGAGAGAGAGGAAAGGGAGTGAGGAGCAGTGGAATGAATGCATTTGTAGGTCAAAAAGAGACGTTTGAACTGGATACAAAAAGGAAGGGGAGCCCATAAAGTTACTTGAGAAGAGGGGAAGTGATTAAAGAATGGATAAGTATTTTAATAGTGTGTTCAGAAAGGAAGGAGTGAATTTTGTTAATGTTTATTGAGAAAGAAAGTATAGCCCCTTGTTGTTCCATCTATTGCCCTAGTGTGTATATATCTAAAGTCTTTATGGTTTATACCAGGTTTGGAGCCACATATTAAAGGTGGTTACTACAACTACTGCTATTTATCATTTGTATAACACTACAATGCATACACAGCGCTGTACGTATAGATGTAAGAGACAGTCCCTGCACATCAGAGCTCACAATCTTATTAAGACAAAGAGCATCACAAAACTGGAGGTTAGAGTATGGTAAGATATACATAAATGGTGAACAAGTGAGTGAGGGGCATCAGGATCCAAAAGCGGCTTTGAAGAGGTGTGTTTTTAGCCTGGATTTGAATAGAGCTAGAGAAGGAGCCTGACGCACAGACTCAGGAGTTTGTCATATGGAGCAGCAAGATGGAATGAACGAAGACTGGAGTTGGCAGTGGCAGAGAAGGGCACAGATAAAAGGGATCTGCCAGAGGAGAGGAGTTTCTGAGGAGGGGTGTAGAGTGAGATAAGAGAGGAAAGGTAGTGAGGAGCCGCAGAATGAATCCACTTGTAGGTCAGTAAGAGAAGTTTGAACTGGATGTGGAAATGGATAGGGAGCCAGTGAAATGACCTGAGAAGAGGGGTTACAGGAGCATAGTGACAGTAGTGGAAGATAAGCCGTGCAGCTGAGTTTTGAATAGATTGAAGAGGCAAGAGATGCTTCAGAGGGAAACCAGCAAGGAGGAGGTTACAATAGTCAAGATGGGAAAAGACTGGAGAGCGGATAAGGGTCTTACTAGTGTGTTCGGAAAGGAAGGGATGAATTTTGCTGATGTTATCAAAAAAAAAGTGATAGGTTTTAGCGATTTGTTGGATGTGTGCAGAGAAAGAGAGAGTAGAGCCAAAGATGACTGTAAGATTGTGAACTGAACATAAGAACATAAGATATGCCATACTGGGTCAGACCAAGGTCCATCAAGCCCAGTATTCTGTTTCCAACAGTGGCCAATCTAGGTCATATGTACCTAGCAGTTTCCCTAAAAGACACAGGCTCCACAATGCTTGTATTGGGTCAAGCATTGATATCCTGGGTCCCTTCTTAATAATGGTTTATGGATCTTTCCTCCAGGAACTTGTTCAAACCTTTTTTAAACCCAGCTACACAAACAGCCTTTACTACATCCTCCGGTAACAAATTTCAGAGTTTGATTACACGTTGAGTGAAAAAATATTTTCTTTTATTAGTCTTAAATAGTTTACCCTGTAGCTTCATTGCATGTCCCCTAGTCTTTCTATATTCTGATAACGTAAACAATCGATCTACGTTTACCCGTTTCACTCCATTCATTAATTTATAGACTTCTATCATATCTCCCCTCAGCCATCTCTTTTCCAGGTTAAAGATCCCTAACCTTTATAGCCTTTCTTCATAGGAGTATCCTTCCATCCCCTTTACCATTTTGCTGGCTCTTCTCTGAAACTTTTCTAAAAACGCTATATCCTTTTTAAGATACGGCGACCAGAATTGCACACAATATTCAAGATGTGGTCTCACCATGGAATGATATAGAGGCATTATAATATCTTTTGTTTTATTTTCCATTCCTTTCCTTATGATACCTAGCATTCTATTTCTCTCTTGGCTGCCGCTGCACATTGGGCCGAGGGTTTTAACATGTTATCCACAATGACGCCTAAATCTTTTTCCTGGGTGGTGGTTCCTAATGTGGAACCTTGCATCGTGTAACCATAGTTTGGGTTGTTCTTCCCTAGGTGCATAACTTTGCACTTGTCCACATTAAATTTCATCTGCCATTTTGATGCCCAGTCTTCCAATCTATCAAGATCCTCTTGCAATTTTCCATAATCCTCTTGGGTTTTAACAACTTTAAATAGTTTTGTGTCATCTGCAAATTTGATAACCTCACTCGTTATTCCCTTTTCCAGGTAATTTATGAATATGTCAAAAAGCAGCGGACGCAGCACAGATCCCTGGGGTACACTACTATTCACCTTTCTCCATTGGGAAAATTGGCCATTTAGGCCTACCCTCTGCTTTCTGTCTTTTAACCAGTTCCTGATCCACAATAGTATACTGCTTCCTATCCCATGACTCTTTAGTTTTGCCAAAAGTCTCTGATGAGGGACCTTGCCAAAGGCTTTCTGAAAGTCCAGATACACTATATCAACCGACTCACCTTTGTCCACCTGTGTATTAATACTTTCAAAAAAACATAACAGATTAGTAAGACAAGATCTTCCTTGTCTAAAGTCATGTTGGCTGTCTCCCATTAGGTCCTGACTATCTACTGTGGTGAACAGCGCCCTCCTGAGCCTATGGAAATGGATGAAAATCCTGAGGTTCAGCAGGATTTATGCCTATTTGAGAAACCAAGGAAGAAAGAGAGACTCTATTCCACAGAGCTGAGCATGGAGACCAGCCCAGGGGAGGAGTCCTGCAGTCCTGATTGGGCACACCCTGCCCTTGGAAGGGGCGTGTCCAGGAGAGAACGTGGTTTTAAACCAGAGCATGGCTTTGCTAGTCAGAAGGAGAATGGGATTAGGAATGTGGAGAAGGAGAGGAGAAAGAAGGAGAAGAGGAAGAATGATTGGAAGTCCAGAAAACAGTATGCTGATACTTGGGAACCTGGCATTGGAAGGAGACCTGCAAAGTTCTATTCAGAGGCAGTGAGTAGAAGTCCCAAGGAGAGAGGACCTAGCCCTGAAATAGATAACCGTTGGAAGGCACAGCCCTGGGAAAGGAAGCCTTCAAGGCAGGCACAAGAAAGAAAACAATCATTCTGTGAAGTACCGTTTGAGCCAGAGAGCAACAAACATTCTAACAGCTGGAGAACGTTGGAGCCATCTGAAGTCAGAACGGCATGGCAACAAGTAAGTGAATGGCCACAAAGTTTCCAGGCTGAACGTAAAGCTAACTCTCCTGTGTGTGAAACATTAGCAAAAGAGACTAGCAGTTACTCTGATACAATTAATCTAAGAGAGGAGAAAATAAACAGCCTTAAGCCAGAGGGAAGTTGTATAGCTGATAGCAATTCCCTACCTCCCAAACAGCAGGCTGAATTGCTCCTACAGAGTTTTAAGCAGTTTTTAGAGTTGCAAGCTAGAAGACAGCCAGTGTTACCAGAAGCCAGTAATTCCATACAGCTTGAAGAGTTAACACAAGATAATACAGACTTACCAGATTGTGAGAGCATGGATTGCACGGTCTGCTGTGTAGAGATGCCAAGCTGAAGGAAACTGCTTTTTACCGTATGTGAATTGAATGCTACGGAGCTGTTGTATTGCCTTGCTGAGAAAACTCTAATTATGTGCACCTGATTTTCCCCAGCACTGTGAAGGTAACAGTGGCTGAAAGAGGCTACAGTGAATCTAACTGACCTCTTGGGACAAAGTGAGTAATTTGCTTAGAAGTGAAAAGAAGCAGTTATACATTAAGTTGCCTTTATCCTAAGTTTTCCTGTTAGCATTTGAAGCACCTATTTTGTTTGCATTTATTTGCCATGTGATGGAACAATATCCTTTACTATAATAAAAATACTGGAAACCCCATAACTACAACTCTTTATTTCGGAGCGAGAGGAGCAGGAACTACAATACCCAGCATTCCCTGGATACAGGTTACTCTCCTTCCTCACGAAGCATCAGACCGCCGCTCCTGTCTTTAGCCCCAAGGCCGGGCAGGAGCGCCGCACTACATGCTGAGTAATTTTGTTCTTTATGATGGTTTCTACCATTTTTCCCGGTACTGACGTCAGGCTCACCGGTCTGTAGTTTCCCGCATCACCCCTGGAACCCTTTTTAAAAATTGGCGTTACATTGGCGATCCTCCAATCTTCAAGTATTACAGATGATTTTAATGAAAATTCACAGATTACTAATAGCAGGTCTGCAATCTCATATTTCAGTTCTTTCAACACCCTAGGATGTATACCTTCTGGTCCAGGCGATTTGCTACTCTTCAGTTTATCTAATAGTTGTAATACATCTTCCCGACGTATCAATATCTCCTTCAATTCTTCCGCACCTTTAAATACCACTTCAGTCATGGGTAACATCCCTACATCTTCCTCAGTAAAGACCGAAGCAAAGAATTCATTCAGTCTCTCCGCTGTCGCCTTGTCGGCTCTTAGTGCCCCTTTAACCCCTCTATCATCTAATGGACCAACTGAGGAAACAGGGAGGAATATTGTGTTATATACAGAAAAAGAGAAGGGAGGAAGGGGAGTGGATTTAGGGGGGAAAGATAAGTTCACTTTTGGCCATGTTCAATTTCAGATGGCAGTGAGACATCCAGGCAGCAATGTAAAATAAGCAGGCAGAGATATGAGCTTGGATTCCTGGAGAGATTTCAGGTACAGAGAGGTAGTTCTGAGATTTACCAGTGTAAAGAGGGCACTGAAAGCCATGGGAGGTTATAAGCTAAGGTTACCAGATATTTTTTGCAGGCATATCTGGGGCACATATCTGAAGTGTGTGTGTGTGTGGTGGGGGAGGGAGGGTGCAGGGGTGCGGATCAACAAAGAGTTTAGAAGGATGAGGAGTCATTACCCTGCCTTCCCATCTGAAGACAGTAACAATATCATTTCCAAGCAGACAAATCAACAGAGAAATAGGAAAAGGAATGCATTTCCCTCATACTGTGCAAAATATAAAAAGATATTGGTATAAATTCTAAAAGCTGACATATACAAATTACTAATTTGAAAATAAAATTTCCATTGCTGGAATCAGGGACTTGGAGGCCACCAAACAAGTGGAAGTCAGGGACACAGCTCTAAAATCGGGGACAATCCCTGAAAATCATGACATCTGGTAACCTTAGATAAGTGCACCAAGAGACTAAGTGAAGGAGAGAAAAGGGGAGATCCCAAGACAGAGCCCTGAGATACACCAACCGAAAGCAGGATGGCAGTGGAGGAGGATCCACCAGAACATACACTAAAAGTGTGATGGGAGAGAAGAACAAAAACCAGCAAAGAATAGAGCCCCTAAATCCAAGGGATATCCCTTCATAACCTTGACCTACTACTGATCACCGAGACATGGCTTTCCTGTGATGACAACGTGATACTCAACCAGCTCCTGCCTGCTAACTTCTCTGTCCACACATGTCACAGAGCTACCAAAAGAGGAGGCGGCGTCCTCGCCATCACCAAATCTGATCTTCAATTCAACATAAAAGATGCAACCAGCTCGCCGCTTCTAGACACGATCTCGATAGAGAACAAGTGTTCCTCCATCAATCTACTTTACAGAGCTCCATCATCAGATTCAGATGCACTAACAACAATAATCGACGCAGCTGCAAACTCCCAGAGCCCGAATACAACCAGCTGGGTACTAGGAGATTTCAACCTCCCCTCCCTGCAAGACTATCACTCAAAGGCGTTTCTCGAAGCCATGACGGATCTAGGGTATAGCCAATTAATCAAGGAACCTACCCATATAAAAGGAGGCCTGCTAGATCTAATATTCACAACAGACGCAACCATCAGAGAGACAACCATCCCAGATATATCAATCACCGCTGTCCCATGGTCAGATCACTCATTAATCCTATTCCAAATTCCTCAGCCAAGCCATGGCCAAAAGGATGAAAGCACAGCAATCGGTCAGTCCAACAATCCGCCGAGAAGATTCCAACCATTCAACAAAGAACTAATCCTGAAGTCAGCAATCCCACTAATAACCTCACCAGCACACAACCCAGACGAACTAGTCTCCAACTGGAATGAAATACTCAGCTCAATAGCTGTTCGCCCAGCAAAAAACAAACCTCAAGGGAAACGACACACAGCAGCATGGTACACTACTGAGTTGAAAGCCTCACTCGTGACACTAAGAAAACTTGAGAGACGCTGGCGCCGCTCACGCTCAGAAGCAGACCAAAAGGCATACAACTTACAACTCACAGCGCACCGTACCGCTGTGACTGAAACCATGAGACGTTACCACGCCGACACTTTAAAGAGATCCCTCAACAAACCTCGTGACCTGTTTGCCCTCGTTAAGCAACTTACAACAGAACCTGCATCAGAACAAACAAATGGAATCCATCCTCAAACATATGCTGATTATCTACAAGCGAAACTCTGCCAGATAAACAACAACCCTGCGTCCAACATTATCCTTCAGCCTTACAATCAAACACCACTAACTACCTTCACAACTCCATCCAAACAATGCATCGAAGACACCATAGCAGCCATCAATACGACCACAGCGCAATCTGATCCATGCCCAGCTTTCTGGGTCAAAGAACTTCGGACTGACCTCAGTCCCATCATATCCAGACTCATGCAACAATCGTTCACAACAGGTGATTTCCCACGCACCCTCAAACACACATCAATAAGACCTCTACTAAAAAACAACAAACTTGACCAACAGAAACCAGAATCCTACAGACCCATAGCAAGCATACCATTGCTTGCAAAAATAATGGAAAAGGAAGTTCAGAGACAAATACAAGATCACATTGATTCCAATGCACCACTGGATCCATGCCAGCACGGATTTAGAGAAGCCCACGGGGTGGAGACCCTTCTTACCACACTCTTCAGCAGCATAATATCAGGCATCGACAATACCCGCCAAGGCTTTGTCCTTGTCTTCCTTGACATCGCAGCAGCGTTTGATTCCGTTAACCATGAGCGCCTCCTAGAACGCCTCAAGGAAAAAGGAATCTTCGGTAAAGCACTCGAGTGGTGCAGGTCCTACCTCTCGGACAGATGGCAGCAGGTACGATCCAGAGACACATCATCAGAACCATTCCACCAAAGCCAAGGTGTCCCACAAGGATCCTCCCTCTCCGCCTTGCTGTTCAATATATACATGCAACCTCTCTGCAACCTGATCCGGTCTTTCAGCGTTAACTGCATGATATACGCAGATGATGTGCTATTATACACGCCTTTTGCAACAGAAAACCCAGACCTCTCACCAATAACATGCTGCATAAATGAAATATCCAATTGGCTACAATCCCAAAACCTCCGGATTCAACACAAGAAGACAGAGGTGATGTTCATTACAAGGAACCGTAACTTCACTGCGCCGGCAGTACTAAAAGTGAAGGACGCAGACCTCCAGACCAAATCCGCGATCAGATACCTCGGCGTCACACTAGACCAGAACCTAAATATGCAGGCTCATATAAGTAACACTGTAAGGGCAGTATATCATAAAATTAGATCCCTTAGGTACCTGCGATCTCTGCTGGAGCCAGATGATTTCAGGACTATCTATCAGGCACTAATTATCCCACATTTCGATTATGCAAATGCAATACTGCAAGGACTCCCCCAAACCACCCTAAACCCACTGCAAATGGCAATGAACACCGCAGCAAGAGTACTACACGGAGCATCCAGGAAAGACCATGTCACACCCATAATGAAACAACTCCACTGGCTCCCGATTCAAGGTAGAATTACATTCAAGACCTTGCTGCTCACCTTCAAAGCCACCAAAGGTCTCTCGTCAACATCACTAACAGAGCTAATCCAGATGACACCCCACAATAGGGACAGAAGGTCAGTAGCTCAAAACACCTTGATAGTCCCAAGATCAATAACTCAATGCACCAAGTCAACATCCAGCAGGACCTTCAAACTTTATGCACCAATGATCTGGAATAACCTCCCTCACAACATCCGATCAATCCCGGACCTATGCCAATTCAGGAAGGCCGTGAAACACTACCTCTTCCTCCTACACTACCCGGAAACCAATAGAAACTCAGCACCATTTGCCGAAACCACCCAAATCTCCAATGTCTAAAACCATACGAACACATGACCAGTCTATAAATTGTATATATTGTATATATTGTTGCTGTACATAGTTAACCTGTTAGCCAAGTTGAATATCCTGTTCATATGTAAACACAAAGTACTATTGGAAATGTGTATGTTCATTGTTTATTGTAAACCGCGCTGATGCTGAATAGCGCGGTATAAAAGAGACTTTAAATAAATAAATAAAATATCGAGGAGAAAGGGTTTAGAGGAGAGGGGTATTGAGGAGAAGGTAGTGATATTCAGTGTCGAAAGCTGCAGAAAGAACATAAGAACATAAGATATGCCATACTGGGTCAGACCATGGTCCATCAAGCCCAGTATCCTGTTTCCAACAGTGGCCAATCCAGGTCATAAGTACCTAGCAGTTTCCCCAAAATACACAGGTTCCTCATTGCTTGTATTCGGTCAAGCAGTGGATAGTCCTATCACTGGCGGCTCCAACAATATGGAACACACTCCCAGATGAGCTACGGTCAACTGAAGATCCAAAGGACTTCCGAAAACACCTAAAGACATTGCTCTTCACCGAACACTATGGCCCAAGCACATAACCAGACTATACAGACTCGGACCAACCACATAACAGAACCTCAGACTCGATTGAAGATCAACCACAGCACAATGCAGAAACAGCAAACCCTTGTATATAACTGTAAAAAGCACATGTTGTAAATAGCTCACGCTAATCAGCACACCTACACCTATGCACCCTCACTGTACATAAACCTAACTAACACAAACACCATTACCACTGATTTTTTGATGTGCACGCCGCCTTGATTGAAGGATAAGGCGGGATAGAAATACCCTTTAAATAAATAAAATAAATAGTCTGGGTCCCCTTTAATAATGGTTTATGGACCTTTCCTCCAGGAACTTGTCCAAACCTTTTTAAACCCGGCTATACTAACAGCTTTTACTAAATCCTCCAGTAGCAAATTCCAGAGTTTGAATACATGTTGAGTGAAAAAATATTTTCTCTTATTAGTCTTAAATAGGTTTCCCTGTAGCTTCATTGCATGCCCCCTAATCTTTCTATATTTTGATGGCGTAAACAATCAACCTACGCATTCCCGTTTCACTCCATTCAAGAAGGATGAGGATTAAGCAAAGGTCCTTGAATTTGGTGAGGAGCAAATTGCTGGAGACTTTGGCAAGAACCGTTTCTGTAAAATATAGAGGACAAAAGCCAGATTGTAGTGGATCCAGAAGGACATGAGAGGAAAGAAAGTCAAGACAGCGGCGGTGAATCGCTCATTCAAGTAGTTTTGAAGCAAAGGGGAGGAGGGATATAGGCTGATAACTGGAAGGACAGGTAGGGTCTAGTGAAGGTTTTTTGAGGAGAGGTTTAACCACAGCATGTTTGAAGGCCACGTGATGCAGCTTCTCTTCTCACATAACATAAAGAGGTAGAACTTCTGAGAATGCTATAGTGTTGACAATGGGTTTAAGACTCTCTCCCAAAATTTAGGAGTCTATTTGTATTGCAGAGGTATTTGTAGGGAAGTATTCAGCAACAATGTGTAGTCCTTGTAAAGTGGCTAGCTATCCCCACTGAATCTAAAACCCAGATATTCAATGCCTTGGCCATATCCGGGCAGATAGCAGTGAAGCTCCCCGAGCAGTGGTAATATTCTGCCACTGCCTGGTTAGCTTCTATGGTGAAAGTTAGACCAGCCTTTAAGGTACCCAACTTTCACTACTTAGGGATAACCCGGCAATGGCTTAATATAACCAGGTGCTGCCTCCGTTCTGCCCCTGAAATGCCCCAATGCAAGCCAGCTAGTATTGGGACATTCAGTGGCTGCACCCGGGAATATTCAGGAGCAATAACCACGTTAGTATCAATGAATGGACTAGATGGACCATACTGGTCTTTATCTGATGTCATATACTATGTCACTATGTAACGATGAAGATCTCAGTTGCCACAATTAACACGGATGGCAGACCTGCTAACTGCGTTATTCGCTTTGAATATCAATCTCACTGTTTCTAGCCACATCATTTGTTCCCATATGGATAACAACATCAATTCTGAAATGCATACATTCCTCTCGGACATCACTGACAATCTGTTTTGTATTCTTGGTGGCTGAAGATCCTTGAAGGCCTTAGAGTACCTTCTGTCCCTTGAACTGTGTTCCTATGTTAATGCCTCTGATGATGGAGTCTCCAAGTAGTAACAGTTTCCTGCTTTGAGATTGTTTTGTTAATGTCTGGGGGTATTACTGGTACATTAGCTGTTACCCTTCTCATTTAAGGCCACTTCATTTTCCATTAATTGAACACCCTCACTAACCAAGGGAGAGAAGGCATTATGCAGGGATCTCTCTTGATGGAGAGGGTGTTCCCATGTTACAGGTCACAACCTACCAGAGCCTATTGTGATCCATTTATTCTGTGGTTGTTTGATTCTTTATGGGAGCGGTGGTGGATTGTTTTCAACTTGTACCCTGGGCGAGGGGCGTTTCATTGCAGTTAATTCTTCCCTTTAATAGAGTCAATTTTTTTTTCATAGCAGATAGCTTGAGACAGATAAGGCAAGCTCTAACGCTCCAAATGATTCTTCTTAGGATAAGGCACCAGAGTTATTGCATTAAGACACAACATGTTGATTATTGGGTGTGTTATAGAGTAGTTTTAGCAAAAGCAACACAGTTGGGATTCCACTTAGTTGAGGACAGCTGACTATGAATGATAGGGAGACTAGAGAGGAAACTTCAGCCCTGGGATGGGTAGGTGAGGGATAGGAAGGGCAAGATTTCAAGGGCCCGATTTCCATAGGGCAATGTCCAGCCCGTCCAGATGTCCAAAATCTGGACAGGCTGAACCTGCAACCGATTCTGATCCCGCAGGGGCTAGACGTCCCCGCAGGAGCAGAATTGGATGCAACCAGCCTGGACGGGCAGGACATGCCCTGATTCTGGGCCTCTGTACATCCAGGCCGTTCCCCGTACAACCCGCTCGGGGCTCCTGCATGGAGCCTGGTGCCGTAGCGTCTCATTGCCATGGCACTGAGACGCCATGCAGGATTCCCGAATGCCGGCAAGCAGCTCCCCTGCTCATTTCCCTGCTGCCCGACCCCTGATCAGGCCTACCTTGGCTGGGATTGGGTGGCAGGGAACCCCTGCTGCACCTTACCTGCCATCAGTGGGCCACGGGTGGCGATCCCCTAACCCAGGTGGTATTTATTCCATCTCTGGGTGGAATAAATCCCCCGTCTATGTCGGCAGATCTAGTCATACAGGGCCGCGACTGGAATTGACCCTGTACTTCCAGGTCAGTGTCCCACCTCCAGCTCGCCCTCGTCCTCTTCCGGCCCGCCCCCTCCCACCCCTGTCCAGAATTCCCCACACATCTCCTCTTGTGAGCTCTGTCTTTGGAATTGTCCCCCTGGTGTTTAGCAGGGATGGACGTCCAAAATGGATGTCTATCCCCACTATACGCGACCTGGAATGACCCCCCAAGTGTTCTGGGCCAGTAGACCCTGTCTGAATTGAAGGTGCACTCAAATTTCTTATTAATAGAATACCGTAATTTCTGATTTATAAAGGCCAGGTAAGGAATACAGAGAAGCTAGATTTTCCAAAGATTATAACCAAAACTAAGTTGTTCACTAGATTGTAGAACAAGAAGGCAATAGATACTGTATGTTCAAATTAGCAATACTGTTCTCTTTTGAAAGAAGAAAAGACGGACAGTTTTTTTTAGCAATTACATAGCTACCCAGAGACCCCAAAGTGACTAAGCAGTATTATGAGAGGTCTAAACACAGCCACTGGAGGTCTATAGGTGGATTATAAACAAGAAACAAAATGAAAAAATGAAACTTCTTTGGCCTGCTCCCCTTCCTTTTTCCTTCCTGCAGAGTTTCTGCTCTCTTTAATCTCCTCTCTCCCCCTCTTTCTTCCCAGAGCAGTAGCCCTAAAGCAATTCCCAAAGCACATCAGATCTTGACAGTCACACAAACAAAATGTATCACCAGCTTTTGCCCTTCAATCAAGTTGCATCTATCATGTGAAGAAATAAACAGCCCTTTACTGGCTTTATGTCTGTAATTCTGACAGGACCCTGGGCTTGTTTCCAGGGCTTAGGAAATGAGATAAATTTCCTCCTGGGGAAAGAATACATGGAATAGTTAGAGCAGGCTCTCATGTGCCACTCTCCTTCCACTGCAGTTATAGAAGAAAGTGTCTATCAAACTGTAGCTTTTCTTATAAATCTCTGTTTTCTGCTCTTCGCTCCCATAACTCTTCCTAGGTGTGATTCCTTATCTACACCCACAGTCTCTTTCTGAGGAAATGTCTGGGCAGCACTGCTTCCCTATCAGGGATAAAGCTGAGCGTAACCTTATCCTGTTGGCACGGGATCCAGAGAAGGAGAAGAGCGAGAACCCATGACACAGTCGAGGGTGAGAAAAGGACCCATGGGGGTAATGCCTATTTTCTAAAGACACACAGGTGCCTATGGGAGTCATTTTAAAAGCCTGTCATGATTTGGACATCCGAAAACGTGCATGCAGAAATCCCTAGAGCCACCCCGTCCAAGTTTATCCCTGCTGCAGGCATGAATAGGCATCAGGGAAAATGCAAATTTTAGCTGTAAAACATCCAGAGGATATAGAGAAGATGGATAGTTAAGTGACTTGCCCAAGATCACTTAAACCCTGGCTTCCCTAATTATTATCACTAATAATTATTATATAATTATTATTAGGCTATTAGACCCTCAGTCTTAAACATTATTCTGGGGATGTCTATTGTCACCCCTCCCTCGTCTACCCCAGTATGGTGGCAGTAAAGAGAGGGGGCACAGCATAAGTTACTCTGTTATCGCTGTTCCCTGGATGTGCTTGTGTAGTTGTAGCCCAGTGATCACAGCCAAAGTAGGTTAAGGGTAAACAATATGTTTATTGTTCGCACCAGGTTTTCTTCCCCCCAAAACAGATGTCAAAGGATATCAAAAACATAACAGATAAAGTCCGGTATAACAGCCTTCCTGATACTTCTCAGGGTATAATAGGTAAATCAAAGGTCAGCTTCTCTTAGTGCATTCCACTTTCCAAAACATCTATATTCTTCTTAACAGCGATACTTTTTCTCACATAAGACATCCAATAAAGAACTTCCAAAGTTGTGGTTTTTCCTCTGGTCCACATCTACATAAGAAATTCTCTTCTAGCCTCCAAGTAAAACTGAAGCTTCTTCCATGAGCTTAATCCTTTCTTCTGTATAAAACTTCTCCCAGAAGAAATCTAGGTTTCCTGAAGCTATCTCTGGGAATTAGGCAATTAAATAGGATTGGCAGTGAGACAAGCTTCCTGTCTTCAATTAAACTCCAATCTCTAAAATACTTTTATAACAGCCTTAAAATATTGCATATGTTTAAGCTGTTCATTAAAAGTCTCTTTGACAGATACCACATTCCATTTCAGAGCCACTACTATAGGATAATGGAATATCAGTTTGCATTGGTTCCTCTTCACTAACTTGAGCTTCTTGAATATAAGGCTTACTTGAATCTAGTGATCTTAGGTGTTTGAGGAGACTTTGTAACTGCTTCTCTCCCTTCTCTCTAACTGTCCTGCGCTCTTGCAGGGATATCTGTTTATTAACCTTCTTAAAGAGCTGAGCATAAGGATTTCTTTCCTCCTTGTCTTGCCCGGGTCTTATTCTCTGGTGAGGAGGTACGTATCTCTTCTGACTAGGCTTTACAGGCACTCTTAATATCTCCTGTTCATCAGAATCTGTATCTAGGCTTGTGTCACACTGCTGCCAATTAAGAGCATGCTGAGGTGCACCTGTGCTAGCCTCTAGCTTGCAGGTTCTGACACGTTCTCTGCTGTGAGGCAACGTTTGTCTTTCATACACTGGGATTTCCCTTCCCCCCAGTTTCTCTCTTGTCTGTCTATTCCCAGGGAAACTATCAGCAGAAATGCTCCTGTCCCGTTCAGACAAAGACTCTATACTTTGTTTAAAAGACTTATAGGATTTTCTGACCTGCTTTGGCTTTGCTTGAGGGCTATTCCTTCCTGGGAGGACTTTCAGCTGTTTTCCCCGAGACGTGGCTTCCTCTGTGCAAGGTGGCTGGCAACCTTCCAAGTAATTGGTTCCCACCTGGTCCCTCTTGCTTCGAGCTCTGCCTCTTTGGGAATTCAAGGCTCCCTCTGTCTCTCTGAAAAGAATGCCTGACTCCAAAGCTGTATCTGCTTCTTTGGAGTCCCTTTCTCCTGGCTGTGCCAAAGGTGAGTGTCTCCTTTGCTTTCTCCGTTCCTGCAGCTTCTGTTGCCTGTGTAGCTCCTCGTTCTCCTCCTCTCTTTCCTTTTGTTCCTCCTGTTCCTCCTCCCCCTGTTCTTCCTTTGAAACTACCACTTTCTGGTTATGAGGACTGGTTTGTCCAATCAGGCGAGAGTCCACCCCTTTCCCTGATAGGCTAGCTCTCCCTGTCAGCCTAGAGCTAGGGTGTGGCTCCCTTTCACGTCTCTCCTGCCCTGCAACTTTGTGTGCTGAGGTTTTAACCCTCTCTTGCCCTGTATCTATGGCAGGTTCAGAGGAAAAAGTGTGTTTAAAACCCTTTTTCTTGCGCTCTGACAGCTCTGCCTTGTCACACAATGAAGAGGGCCTCATAGCCGTCCATAGCAGGCCCATCCACGTTTGTGAAATCCTGCCCGAACATGGATGTGCCTGCTTTTTTTCTAGACATCCTGGCTTGGACATCCTAGATTGCACTAGGACGTCATTTGTAAAATGTGCCTGTATGTGACTTAATAAAATACAACTACTGTAGAAATTCCAGCTACATTGCAGGCTTGGACATTACGCCTGCTCGAGAGCAGGTGTTAATGTCAGCATGTCTTTTATGCACCTACAGTTATATTTTGACACTCCCAGTCGGTCACTCCAGTCCCTGCACATCAATTGCCTTCACCTCCCTTCTCCCTCTCATGCTCACTCACAGTCCACCCGCTCCTCTGCTTTTTTCTTCATTGGTCCTGCCCTTGGGAACTCCTTACCCACCACCCTCAGGCTTGAACAACACCTCTCCACCTTAAAGAAAAACCTGAAAACTCGCCTCTTCTCCTCCGCTTTTGATCTCCCCCTCCCCCTTTGTGTGACATTGCTCTACCAACTTCCTATCTCTCTTCTGTCTTGTGGTGTGAATGTACTGCTTGCTATCCTATCGCATATTGTAACTTCTTTTCCATTTCTGGCCATGACTAACACAGGAAATCTTACAAACCTCACACAACACGCTAATGAACCACTCAAACAGTTGAATATTTCACCATTGTAAAAAACCACCGTAACTAACTATGCTGCGCTCCATGTATATAACTTGTAAATAGTTTGAAAAGCTCTGTTATAGTTAATGTTTAAAATATGTTCCCTGTAAGTACACCTGTATATAGTTAAAGCATAATGTTCCTTGTAAATGTATACAGAAGTATACAATTGTTCTGTTTAATGTTCATTGTAAACCGCCCCTGATCTCTGGAAGGGGCGGTATAGAAAAGACTGTTAAATAATAATAATAATAATAAATATGTGCATAAATTGCAAATGTGCCCATGTTCCACCCAAACTCTGTCCCTGCGCATGCTGACTTTGCCACTACCTGCTGGCTTGCACTGCACATCCTTTTAATTTTATAATAGACCATTACTTTTCAACCATGGACCTTGCTCCAGTTTTAAAGTGAAAGTATACCCATACTTCCACTCAGAAAACTGTCTAAGGAGAAAGTACCTGCAGAGACTGGCATCTGCTTTTTCTACAGAATCATTTTCTGGCCAAAACTATCACATAGGGCTCGATTTTTGAAAGACATTTATATGGTTTATAGCCCAGTAAACTATGTAAATGCCTTAAATGGGGATATTCAACAGCACCTACATGGTTAGTGCTGTTGAATATTCCCTTTTAACTCCCCAACACGCCTCAATGCTATCCGGTTAGCACCGGGGTGTATCAGGGGCATCGCAGGGTGGGGCAGAGGCGGTGAAAAGAGATAACTGGGCAGCAGTGATAATGCATGCTGCCCGGTTAGTTTCTGTTCTGAAAAGATAGGCAAGGAAAACCCTCACCTATCTTTAAGTCGCAGGAGCTAACTGTAATATTGCTGTATTAAGAACATAAGATATGCCATACTGGGTCAGCCCAAGGTCCATCAAGCCCAGTATCCTGTTTCCAACAGTGGCCAATCTAGGTCATAAGTACCTAGCAGTTTCCCCAAAATAACATTGACAAGATTCTCCTCAAATTGGAAGAAAGATACATTTTTGTTTTTTTGTTTTTAACTTCTTTATTTATATTTTTCAACAAAATACAAACAAAAGAGAAAACCATATTACAATAAATCAAAATACACAATTCTTCTCTGTAACATGAGATAAGAAAATGGCTAATCACAGCCCACCCCACCCTGTCCTCCCATCATCATGTGATCATCAGGGGCTATATAAAAGAAACGCAAAACATCTGCAAGCCTGCGAGGCCTACAAGGGCTATAGAAGAGCAACCACTCCACTACATAGGAAAAGAGAAGATTTATCTAACAACCCCTTATTATATCTCCTATCGTGCTCTAGAGATGCAGTTCTGTAGGAGTTTCCATTTAAGAAAAGAGGAGGGTGTAAGGGAACTACCACACCATGGCATTTGCGCATATTTGCAGCATAAGCACAAGCAGTTCCGCCATTCGCGTCAACTAAGCTCTGCTGTATGTTTTCAGTTAGAAATAACGAGATGTAGAACCACTCCCAACATGAAGTCAATTAAAACTGACAATCCCTGTGTAACGACGAGATGTCAATCGCTGATTGAAAAACGGCCCCAGACCAGGAGAGAGTGGCCCAGAATCCCAGTACCTCTTTAATACGGTTCCATATTGAAACCCAATAAGACTGAATGTTCAGACAATCATAATGCTCTTAACATTCAGTTAAACGATCTTAAAGGAAAACATACTGACAATATAGCTCAGATTGACAGTCAAATGTTGCAGAAACATACCAAATTATGTTATTTAGTTTTACATTGTAGAAACATCTTAAGTACCCTCAGAGTGTTAACTGTACTTTATTTATTTAACTATTTCTTTTATACCGCCCCTTCCAGAGATCAAGGGCGGTTTACATATAACAGATTAACAGTTTTGTACACAATTTGTATACATTTTACATAGAACAGTAGAAATCAACTATTTACATTGAACATTAAATATAAACTTTGTAGGTATTGTAACAAAAACAACTTGAAGGTATTAAAGCAAAATCTTTGTAGGTATTAAAGCAAACATATCAAACTTTGTACAAAAGTATATTTACATCGTGTAGTGTGTGTGGTGTATGGGGTAGAGATTGGCGTAGGTGCTGGAATTTAGTTCCTTTTATTTTTGTCATCTTTGGGGCGTGTGTGGGGGGGACAGGCTTGTGGTTACATTATTACTTATAGCCCAAAAAGAAAACCCAACAAAAGAGACACATTTTAGCCCCAGCCCTGTCATATGATCACTCACCATAAGAACAACTAATTCTGAAAAACATCTCCCCAAAAACACCTACACCCAGGGGGGTTATGTAACACACAAAACTTAATGGGTGAACCCACCATGACAAGACAGACACAGAGGGCAAAATGGCCTAATACATCCGCACTTCTTTGTATAGTACCCTAGGGTTACTAGAAAAGAGACAGAATGGATGTCCCAGTATATAGCAATGTTACATAATTAAATGCCGCTTCTGCGTGAATAAGTCGCCTTTACACAACCTCAGACCAGTCAAACGCCCATGATAGCAAACGCCGTAGAACTGTAGCAAATAAAAGTTACAAAGTGACTTTCACCGCATCACCGCCGACTCCTTATCCTTCAGAAAAGCATATAACTCCCCGGGATCATCAAAAGTCTTGGTCTGGTTATGCAGCGTGACTCTCATGCGGGCAGGATAGAGCAGCTCAAAACGGGCCTGAAGTTGGAACAAGCGTGGATGCAGCGCCGGAAAACTCTTTCTCCGATCCACCGTAGCCTTTGCGAAGTCCGAGAAGAACTGGAGTTTATGTCCCTGATATTCCAAAGTTGAAAGTGCTCTGGCTGCTCCCATTATTTGCGATACTTGCTGAAAACGTAAAACTTTCAAGATGATTGGGCATGGACGCTTGCCCATGACCACGGACTGAGTAGGCACTCAATGGGCACGCTCAATCTCGAACGGCATAGCAAACTGCAACTTTAACACACCTGGAATCAAAGCCTGCAAAAAGGATACCATATCAGGGCCCTCTGCTCCCTCAGAAACTCCTAGTATTCTTATGTTATTCCTCCGAGAACGGTTATTGCCGTCTTCCACCTCTCTTTGTAATGAACATATCAGCTTGGCCTGCTTCTCAACGGCCTCGAGCCTTTCACCATGTGAAGCCACCACATTCTCCACCTTCCCCAAATGAGCCGTAATTGACTCCAAAGAAGTTCGCAAAGCATTGGTATCTTCCTGCATTGCATATAGCGATTCTCCATTAGCTTTGACCAAGACTTTGACTGCCCGAATCTCATCCAGGAGCTCCTGTGAGGTCTCAGGGCAATCTCGGATGACTGCCATCTTGTGAGGTGAGAGAGGTTCCGTCTTGGTTCTCTTTGTGCTGGCATTTTGAGATATTTGGTAATCCAGCCGCGTTTGTTTGGGACCCGACATATCCGGGATCGAATGGTATCAAAGTAGGTAGGAACTATTTGATTAAAGATTGTAAAAGTCAGGATTCTTGTCTATTGCCCTCCTGAGCACAGCTCTTACACATCCATCTTGACCAGAAACCAGGCTCTGCCCCCCAAAGATACATTTTTGAATTATAGTCCTTAGAGCCATGTGGATTGAACCAAGAAATTAATCTTGCTGTTTTTTTTTATAATATAACTTTTTATAAGGTGCTTCTTCCCCCCTTTTCTCCCTCTCCTCTCCTCCCCTCCCCTCCCCCTCACCTCCTTTCTCCCTCCCCCTCCCCTCCCCTTCTCTCTCCCCTTACCCCTCCCCCTTCCCCTTCCCCCTCTTCCCCGCGCTCTCCCACCCCCTTTCTTCCTTTTCTCCTCCTCTCCCCCTTCCCCACCCCCTTCCACCCTTTCCCCCTCTTTTCCCTCCCCCTCCCCCTTCCCTTCCCTCCACCCTCCACCCTCCATCCTCCTCCCGTTCCTTCTCCCTTCTCCTTCCCCTTTCCCCTCTTCCCTTCCTTCTCTCCTGCCTTTTTCTCCCCCCCTCTTCTTACATTATCATTATTATTTTCATTTTTATTTTTGTTTTATTATCTATTTATTTATTCATAATATAATACACTGTATATTATAATTTTATCATTATTTATTATATCATGTACTTTGTATCACAAAGTACTTTTTATTTCATAAGCATTTTAACTTCATGTTTTTTAATTAGCTTTTTTGATTCTTTCCCTCCCTAAAATTTTATTAAGGTCCTCTCATTACATGTTCATTCTGTTAGGTATATTCTCCCTTCAGATTTGTACTTAAGGCCTGTTAGAGTCACATTCGGTTCCTTTTCCTTGTCTCATTGGTACCTTTAATTTTATACATTTTCTCCTAGTTTTATTACAACTCGTTTTTTTAAGAAAGGATATTCTTTTGTTTTTATATTCCATTTATTTTTTAATTTATTTCTTGGTTATTTTCTTTTATAGTTTTAACCTCTAGGCTTTTATTTGTTAAGTCCCATTGCCTCCGATACTTCAGTGTTCGCCCGTGCATACTTCCACTGTTCTCTAATTACATGACAAGTAATGTAATTGGGCAAGTCACTTAACCCTCCATTGCCTCAGAAAAATCCAAGTTATCAATGTCCCTGTTTAATGTACTCTACCAAATTTAAGTTTCAATGTAAACCGCTTTAATTGAAATGATAAAGCGTTATATAAAACCTGTCAAATAAATAAAATAAATAAATAATGTCAGTATCCTACATGTACTCATGCATATGAAACGTTTTTACCCCTTTGACCTCTTATAAGGCGCGAAACCATGGCGTCCCTTCAGGTTACCAGTGCTCTGGTTCACGTATATTTTATTCTCTTTGATGAGATCCAGCGTTTATTTTACAGGTAAGCTGTGAATTATGAGACTCTTGCTCTGTGTCACTATCGGCTTTCACTTGTTCCGCATGTCTTGACATCACAATCTTTTTTATTTCCACATTTATTGGTTTCGTTTACTTATATATGATGTGCACTTTGGATCTTCGCACAGCACTTTGTCCTTTCATATGCTACACAGGGCAGTCTTTTACTCTGCGGACCGGCATTATCATTCCTCAGTCACTGATGCTGCGATATGATTTTCAATATACTGTTCCTTTGCGCCTTTGTGTCCAAAACCATTGTTATTATACTGTGTGTCAAAAACCTTTCTACATAGTTTTGCATTTAGACCTCACATCGTGTTTTTGGTAATTGGGCATGATTTTAGCACTGGCGTTTCTGTATCTGCCAGAACCGGCATTATTATTCCTCAGTCACTGACGCTGCTATGGGCTTCCCGTTATTATTGTTATTATTATTATCTTTTTTTTATTTCTATGCTCACATTCTATAATGTGTATTTGTAAATGTTTTACTTCTATTTTTATTTTTGTTTTTTATACTTGTTTTTAGCATTGCTTTTACTCACACAATTGTGTCCTCAATATATGCTCCTTTACAGAGGTGATTCACAGTTTGAAGTACAATATATACTGTGTGTTTCTGTACGTATAAGCATATTATTACATACGACAGTTTATTTTGTTCCCTGTTCCTCCTCATCTCCTCTTCCTCTTTGTTCTCTCTCTGGGCTAGACGTGAATGGTTTAATATGTTTTATGTACGTCATTGTTTTTACTATATTTAAGGTGTTCCTTTCCTTGCTCTCTACATTGCTTTTATTTATGTATTTTTTTTATTAATTTTGTCATTTTTACCAATATATTTGTTCTTATTGGGTATAATAATATTCTTAATTTTCTTTTACTTTTTATTTTTTATCTTTTAATTTTTATTATTTTTTTATTCTTTAATTATTTTAATAATGTGATTATTGAATTATTGTTATTATTTGTTTACATTTGCTTGTAGTTTGCAGCCCCCTGAAGAAGGCTACAGTTGAAACGCGTTAGGGTTTCTGTTGAATTAAAACACCTGTGACCACCACAAACCACTCGCCTTTTGTGTTTCTCCTGGTTTGCTGCGAAGGGTTTTGCTCCTGTTGTGTTTTTCTAGTAGAACGAGTAGGACAGTAGGACATAAGCAACTTGGAGGGCTGGCGCTATAATTAAGTGAACTAGGCAGGTGCCTAGAGTGCCAATGGTGCAATGGTGGCCAATTGCTACCACTGCCTCCCTCTCCGGGGCCAGTAGCGGTGGCAATGACTTGAAAGAGCACTGCAGTGCTTACAAAAACCTCTGACGCTGAGCTGCTCTTCTTGCTTCCGCCCCCTTCGGTGCAGACTTCCTGTTTGCATGGGGGCAGAGGCAGCAGCTCTTCCATGGTCTCCTGATGGCGGGTCAGGCTCTCCAGGTAAAAGGTGTGAGGAATAACACAGGCCTATTTTGACTTTTTGGTGTTTTTAAGAAACAGTCCCATAACTGAACAGGCTTGGAACAGACTCTACTTCACTGCACAAACCAAAGCAGAGGATGCCAAGCTCAAAGGGTAATAACTTTGCAGAGTTTCAATGGCTGAACACAAAATAGAATGGAGCAAATCAAAAGTTGCAGGGTCTCTAATAAGAGGAGATGAAGAATGGAAGCCATGGCAACAGATGTGTCATTGGTGGGCAGCAGTTGTCAGGAAGGCCTCCACTTTTTCCTATTGTCCTGGAAATAATTCTGTGGTCATACAATGAACAACCTGATACGTATGTACAGAGGACTAAGCAATGCCCAGCTACAGGTACACTTGCGGCTTTCAATTGTCTGTAAGGCTATCCATCAGTCAGCCTGGTCTACTATGAAGGGGGCAGAGGGGCAGTAAGACAGTAACATTCAGAATAGCATAAGGCTTTGAAGCATTTGACAGTGTTCCACATAGGTGGTTTATAAATAAATTGAGTGCCTTAGGGTGGAGTCTAAACTGACTGGCTGGGTTAGAAACTGGTTGAGTGGAAGGCAACAAAGGGTACAGGTAAATGATAGTGTGGCAGGGTTAGCCTGCCTCAGTATCCAGGGGGTAGAAAGCCTGTGGCACTCAGCCCCAAGAATGCCCCTCAGTCAGGGTCACCATGCAGGGAGGAAGAGGAAGAGCACAGGGTGAGACAGGGCACACAGGCCATATGCTCTTTATCTGCCGTCATATTTCTGTGTTTCTATGCCAGTAGTTGGCCTGGATCCAACCCAGGTTTTAGAGATCTCCCTGCATTAATGAGAGGAGATCTGGGTCAAAGGGGTGGAGTTGGGGACTGGGTGTTTTCCCAGGAACGAAGAGGGTGAGGCCAATATTCTGCCCTGGCAGGATAAGAAGTATATAAGACCGCTACCAAGACACCAAGGAGCTCCTTCTGCGGGAGTCAGCCCTCATGCAAGCTTTCCACAGTTCCCAGGGTACCTGAGCCTATGGAGCTGGAAGAAGCAGAACTCTGGGATTGCATCTTTGAGGACATGCAGTATCAGGAAGTTGGACCTTCAGTCATGTGGTTCACTTGCTTGCCTTATTGTGGATGTGGATTGGCTTGTAAATGCCTAGGGGAGGTGTGGGTGAAAGGCTTCACCAACCCTACTCCAGACCATTGAAGGAGTAAGGGTTTGCTCAGGTTTAAAAGAGTGCAATGAACTGAATTGCTGGAGAACTGCCTTTAATGTTATGTACTGTTATTGATAAAAAGTGTATCAGGGAGAAGCTCTCTTTGTGGGGATGAGTTTAAGATACCCAGAAGGGAATAAGCAGTTGATTCCGGGCAGGGAACTGTGAGGAAAACCAGGGCTGGCTCACTTTTGCAGCTTTGCCTGGTTTCACAGACTGCAAGGAAGGTTTACTTGTTGTTTTTTATTGACTGTTTTGCTTTTGATTGAGGACTGCTGGAGAGGTGCGAAGCTGGGCTGTGCCCAGCTCCCTTAAAGTCTATGTTAAATCAAACACAAGGGATAAATGGGCTGGTTGTTTGCAGCAGTGTGGACTCTCCTTTAAAGCCCAGCCACTGGAGCTTCAAAGCAACTGCTGTGCCCCAGGATGCCTTCCCCTCCACATAACACTCACTGGACCCTAGCATGAGACAATATTTATTTATTTATTTACAGTTTCTTTTATACCGCGCTATTTGACATCAGTGCGGTTTACAATGAACAGAAACTACACGTCACAAAAATTGATCAGTGCTTACAAAGAACAGGACAATAAGCTGGGTATACATAAAACAGGTTTCATAAAATAGCCATTGATGGAAAGGACTGGGATTTTCTGCTATCATATCTCCTGTTTTCATTCTGGGAATTGCTACAAAGCTCAATAACCTTTTTTTTTGCCATTTGAAATTTTATGTGGGAACCTCGATTATCACTCATGAGAGCTGGGGAGGATGTGCCTTATGAATGCAGAAGCACCTCAACCAAGTTTAAAGGTTCCCATGAAAGGACATAGAAGAGCCCAAATAGATCGTCCTGCAGTTCTCATGTCTGATTTCCAGGACAGAGTAATGTAAGCTGTAGCTTTCAGTGAGGCCATGAGGCCTGCAACACTTATTTCCACAGATTCTACAGAATCCAATACAACCACCATCATGACCCACTGGAGTCAGAATCATTTGTCACAACTGAGGCTTCTTAAACAAGGAGGCCTGGAGAATGACAGCATGTCTATGAGCACAGAAAAAGCTCCGAGTAGCTCGTCATAAAGAAACAGCTAATACGTTGGTCTTAGAGCTGCTGCCAGCTACCTAACATGGGTAGGAGAAAAAATTGGGTCCTTTTATTTATAACCTCTGAGGATTGAGTTGCTTCTGTGAGTGGTGATGTGGGTGGATGCTATGATGTGAAAAAGAAATTAGTGTGATCATTTTCTGCTTAAGTAGACATTCCTAGGGATTAAAAATAGTGTGCTATGCTGTAAGGCCATTCTGTTCGCATTAGGCAAGTCCCCCATCACATTATGATAGAAAACAAATAGACAAAGTGCAAACTAGAATAGGTAAAGGGGAGAGTTAAGATTATATTACAAGGAAAGAAAGGAAGGAAAGGAAACATGGAGGACTATTGGAAACGGGATACTGGACTTGATGGACTTTCAGTCTGACCCTATATAGAAATTCTGATATGTTCTTATGCTGCAAAAGTGCTTCCAATTTGTTTTTCTAGATTATGGGATTGTCAAAAAATGAAGAATATGTGCTTAAAAACAGTTGAGGTCAACATTAATGGCACTCTTGCAGTTCAACCCCTTAATGTCCAACGTCTCCTAAAAAAGTGTCCAGTGAAATGGCTTTGGACTATATATGCACACATACTTGACACATAAAAGAATCCAATGAAACAAGACCAATTAAAAAAGGAAACAGTAGGAAATAGTATATAAACTGGGAGATTGCCAGGACATGATTACTTATTAACTCAAAAACCCTAACAGTGTGACCATTATAATATATCAGTAGAAAAGGTACACAGCAATTTATCCCTAACCTACCAAATATTAACACCCGTACTTTAACGGACAGAACTACCTACTTCTATATTTATATTTTTTGTCGGATCGTCTGTTATGAGGATGAAAAAACATACTCTTGCAACAGACCCTCCATTTTAATCACATTTAAAAAGGCCAACCAGGCCTACAATGCATGAGGCTATACGGTCCTCAGACCCAGCCACCGCCAACTCAAATTTCTTTAGAACAAATTCCTAATCTCAACTCACGAATTCACATGTCATCAGTCCTGACATGATATCAATTTCGCCCAAAAATGTGAATACTCATCTGATGAAATCAGCGATGAATTTCAGCCTGCGGTGAACTGGTTCCACGGTAAAAACATGCCGCTTTTCCAATGATTCAGCAGAAATTACCATCACCGATCAAAAGGCCACTCTAATCACCGACATTCTCTGCGATGAAACAGTACAGCTGGGCGCTCAGACATTAAGTTGGGTACTGTGACACATACGGTTTGTGTCACAGTACGGCCAAGAGAGCAAATAGAATGCTAGGTATGATAAGGAAAGGAATGGAAAATAAAACAAAAGATATTATAATGCCTCTATATCGTTCCATGGTGAGACCGCACCTTGAATATTGTGTGCAATTCTGGTCGCCGTATCTTAAAAAGGATATAGAGATTTTAGAAATGGTTCAGAGAAGAGCCAGCAAAATGGTAAAGGGGATGGAAGGATACTCCTATGAAGAAAGGCTAAAAAGGTTGGGGCTCTTTAACCTGGAAAAGAGACGGCTGAGGGGAGATATGATAGAAGTCTATAAATTAATGAACAGAGTGGAACGGGTAAACGTAGATCGATTGTTTACCTTATCAGAATATAGAAAGACTAGGGGACATGCAATGAAGCTACAGGGTAAACTATTTAAGACTAATAAAAGAAAATATTTTTTCACTCAACGTGTAATCAAACTCTGGAATTTGTTACCGGAGGATGTAGTAAAGGCTGTTAGTGTAGCTGGGTTAAAAAAAGGTTTGGACAAGTTCCTGGAGGAAAGGTCCATAAACCATTATTAAGAAGGGACCCAGGATATCAATGCTTGAACCAATACAAGCATTGTGGAACCTGTGTCCCTTGGGGAAACTGCTAGGTACGTATGACCTAGATTGGCCACTGTTGGAAACAGAATACTGGGCTTGATGGACCTTGGTCTGACCCAGTATGGCATATCTTATGTTCTTATGTTCTTATGTTTTCTGCTCATGGAACTGTCAAGAACCTCCCAGGATGTGGTGGGAAGAGGAAAATTAATCCGAGAAGTCTTCGAAGGTTAGTGCAAACTGTTGGAAAAATACCATGTACAACATAAACATAAACATTCAAATAGTTTAAGACTGCGCACTAAACAAAGAAGGACTTTATGGGCAAAGGCCAAGGAGGACCCCACTGCTCAAAGACAGACATAAAAAGGCATACCTGATCTTTGCCCAAACCCACCTTGAGAAACCACAATCCTTCTGGGAAAATGTTCTGTGGACAGATGAAACCAAACGTGAGCTCTTTGGCAATGCAAACCAGGGATACATTTACATGCAAAGAAATGAAGCTTATAAGGAAAAAGGATACCCTTCCTACAGTTAAGTATGGTGGAGGTTCCATAATGTTGTGGGGCTGTTTTGCTGCCTCAGGAGCTGGAGGCCTGGAACGTATTAAAGGAATCATGAAATCAGAGGACTACCAAGGTATTTTGGAGTGAAATGTGCTACCTATTCTCAGAAAGCTAGTTCTGATCAAAGATCATGGGTACTCCAGCAGGACAATGACGCAAAACATACATCCAAAAGTACAAAAGAATAGTTAAAAAGGAACAAATGGACTGTTTTAAACTGGCCAGTAATGAGTCCTGATCTCAATCCAATCGAGAACCTTTGGAAAGAGCTGAAATCTGCCATTGGTAAAAGGAATCCTGGAAACATTCATGAGCTGGAACAAATCGCAGTTGAAGAGTGGGAGAAACTACCAGTAGACAGATGTACGAAACCTATAGATGGCTACAAAACTGTATGGAGGCTGTCATCGCTGCCAAAGTTTGTGCAATGAAATATTATTGAAGGGTGCGATTAATCCTATCCAGGTCATATTTTGCTTTTTCCTCAGAAATTACTACATCTAAGTTGCACAGACATTTTTTTTTGTTGTATACCTTTGAGCATACTATGAATATATTATGATGACATACAGTTGGAATATTTCTAGTTATTGTACACAACATACCTAAAATGCAAGGGTGCCAATAATGTTGACTACAACTGTATTTTATCCTATAGTGCCCATTCTGTAGATCTTTTTATGAGACTCTCTATTTCTGGGTTTTATGACTGTAAAGGTTATGTGCCCAGTGGTTTCCTTCATTTGTACTGTAGCAAGTCATTTGGAGTGACAATATAATTTTCCTGGAGAGGATTTTATGGTTCTCATCATATCTATCTGAATGATTCTGTTAGTATTTGGAAGTGTTTGTCTTTGTCATTTGGCTAAGAGCATTTGTGGTTATACCATATGTCTTGCCCCTATAATGGAATTTCTTGTATGTGGAAAATAAATGGAAACTGGAACTGCTGTGATAACTACATCTGTCGATAAGTTTTCTGTACACAGATGTTTCTGTATTTTCAGTTTTCAGTTAAACCTTCCCTTCGGTGCAGCCTATTTTTGAATTTGATGAATTGAACAGATTGTAAGCTCTACTGATTAGGGTCTGTCTCTTATGTCTATGTGTGCAGTGCTGTGTACGCCTTGTAGTGCGAAACAGGCTAAAAACCCATCTCTTTGAGGCTGCTTTAGGATCCTGATGCCCCTGAATCTTTTCTTCACCGCTTATGCGTATCTTACCATCCTCTAATCCCCAGTTTTGTGATGGTGTTTTGTTGTAATTAGATTGTAAGCTCTGAGCAGGGATTGTCTCTTATATCTCTATATATAGCGCTGCGTACGCCTTTTAGCACTATACAAATGATAAATAGTAGTAATAGTAACATGCAAAGAGTTAAAAAAACTGTTGATGTTCTTCTCTCCTCCCTCCACTCTCCCAGTCTATAAATTTTAAAAGCCTAAGAAATATACTAGTGGTTTCAAACATGTGCATTCAGGAAACATCCTTTAGAACTTCTAGTGAGAAATGTTGGTGCACTGTAGTACTGTCCAGGTGCCCATCATGTTTTTCATGAACAGCGAATAGATTTTGATGTTGAATTTCAGTCCGAATGAATTGTATTACTGTTCACTGTGAGCTGAGTTGGACTTTCCCAGCCTGTCTTCTGGAAGATGACTAGGAATATTCCTCACTTTCATTTACTTTCCTAGACCATGCAGACCTTCCAGTAGCAGCCTGACAGCAGGTGCACATCAGGCAAGATTCAAATCAGAGTAGTTCTTGCCGTGACTTGATGAGTCAGCATGACACTCTTGAGCTGAACAGTGATTTTTTCAAAAATATTTGATGGGCCAGATCATGGAGGATCAGAAGCAGTTAGAGATACTACTGACTCGGACTCAGTGTGTCTTGAAAGCTTTGAGTGTACTTGGAGCCCATCAGGTCAGAGGACATTTGAATCTATTAAAAATCGGCTTGCCCAGTCCAACCTTTAATTCTCTACCTTAGGAGGAGGAGTGTAGCTTGCGATCTCCTCTTGGACCTGCAGGGCAAGTCTCTCTTCTCTCCAGTTTTTTGCATTCCATTTCTTCCTATCCACCACTTTTCTGGTACCGTGCTGTTCATTTGCGTGTCCTGACTTACTTATATGGACTAAATTTATGGTGAGCTAAGAATAAAATGAAGCCATTTGTTGTGTTATTTCATGAAAGTACTGGGGCAATTTTCGGACAACCTACATAGCTGCAAAGTTCATGGGGGCTTTGAGCTCATGCATCTTGTAGCTAACTTTTAGAGGGAAACTATGCAGGTAATTTCTCTTTGAAATCCGTCTGCTGGGATGAAGTACTGTAGCAGCAGGTTTTGTACCTGCTTCATCAGTGGACAAAAATTTAGGTGGACAACCCCCCAACACCACCTGAGAAATACCTCCTGTCAATTCGACTAAAAGTTCACATAGTTTAAAAACCCAGCTATGTATTTTACTAGACAGAGGAGGGTAACTTTCAAATAGGGCCAAGTTACTCTCATTATGAAAGGCTGCCTTCAGCTGAAATCTCTCTTGGGTAAACCCCAAATCACTAAAGAGCACGTTGACTAAAGTGCAATCTCCAGGAACAAGCAGGAATGTAATCTTCACATATGGGTATCGTTGGTACCGACAGAGCCTGCACGAGAACGCTCCCCAGCGTCCAATAGGAAAGCTTTTGGGAGCATCTCACAGTGCCTGTGTGCTGCCTTCCCGCCCTTCCAACTCTCCCTCTTCAGTTTTTCGTTTTCCATGGAGCCGACAGGACGCATACCCTCTCACTGCAGAAAAATTATCCTTATTCTTTTGTTTTTTTATGGTCGCGTCTGCCTTCCTTCGATGCCTACCGGTACTGCCGGTTCTCTTTTCTTCTTTTTCAACCACCCCCTCCAAAAAAAAGCTAGCTTTCTAAAAGATTTTCTTTCAGGGGCCTTTCCCCTCTTGGGGCTAGGCGCCATTTTTCTTCAAACATGGAGAAACCAGCTAGTGGTTTCAAGAAATGTTCTAAATGTGGCGGTACCATATCCATCACCGACACCCATGAATGGTGTCTTAAGTGTTTAGGTCCTGACCATTCTCCATCGGAGTGTCTCTCCTGCAGAAAGATGACCAAGAGGGGCCTGCAGAATAGAGCTGCAAAACTTGGTACCCTTTTTACCGCAGATACAATGTCAGTTGCATCGACATCTTCCAGGGCTTCATCTTCCTCCCATGGATCTCAGGTAACTAAACTTAAGTCTTCTAAGACTGGCCAGTCCTCAAAGGGTAGATCTCCTTCCAAGTATCGAGATGCCACTGGCGTTGCCCTCGAGGAAAGTTCACCGGCAAAACAACCCCGGCGGGAGGCCTCAGTCTCCAAAGAATTAACAGGGCTCCAGAATGTTCCAGAGGCTTCCACCTCTGCAGAACTACTGGTGCCATGTTCTGGGGTCATAGCCGCTTCCACCGGTACTGACACCCAGGCATCAGCAGGAGCGATGGATCACAGAATCCTCGCTATCGAACACAGTCTAGCGGCCCTCTTAGCAGCTTCGGTACCGCTAAGACCACTACAGACGGTTCCACAGGTATCGGTACCGACACCGGTACCGGTACTGAGTGCCTCGGCGGGTATACTTCCCCCCATGTTGAGCCTTGAGTCTATCTCAGGTATCGATGCATCGGTACTGAGACACCCCGATACCGACTTCGAGCGATACCGGTACTGTGCGTTGCAAGAACACCCGGCACAGAGATACTTCGAATCATCCGATTCCGATGACTCTGATGACTCTGCCGGTACTAGAGCTATGCTTCCGGAGGATCCATCTCCTTCTCCTCAACGCAGAATGTCTCCTCCAGAAGACATGTCCGTCCAGGATTTCATACGTGATGTAGCTCGAGGTCTTGCAATCACGGTGACTCCAGAGAAGGAGCCCAGAGCAGAAGAATTAGAAATTCTTCAGTACCCTAAAGCTCCTAAAGAGGCAGCTACTCTGCCCATTCACAGAATCTTGCATGATCTTATGCTAAGAATGTGGGAAACTCCTTTAACGGTGTCTCCAC
Organism: Ichthyophis bannanicus; assembly: GCA_033557465.1. Lineage (NCBI taxonomy): Eukaryota > Metazoa > Chordata > Amphibia > Gymnophiona > Ichthyophiidae > Ichthyophis > Ichthyophis bannanicus. The sequence goes on from CM066032.1 coordinate 822,195,655, forward strand.
ACTCTTGACGACTTGATACCATGTACCGAGTTCCAATCTGCCCTGGCTTTGAAAAGACTCAGTTACCACACCATTCAATGGTAGTGGAATCGGCAATGCGTAGGACTGAGAGTGCTAAAACACATTCTTCCAATCCTCTGGGCCGTGAATCGAGGACGCTCGATGCCTTTGGGCGTCGATGTTTCCAATCCTCCATGTTGGCAGCCAGGATTAGCTCCTACATTCTCTATATGGGAATGTTCCTCAAAGAATTTACAGGTGACTTGGAGCTCATGAGCCCTCTTCTCCCTGAGGAAAAAAGGGGGGAATTCCTTACTCTGGTCAAACATGCCCAGGATGTCTTTAAATTTGTAAACTGTGCAACGTTTGATTGCTTTGAATGCATTAGCAGAACCTCTGCTATTTCCATTGGTGCACGTCGTATTGCCTGGCTCCAGGCATCAGACTTAGAACAATGGGTACAAGATAAACTGGGAAACATTCCTTGCACAGGAGAAAATCTCTTTGGCAAGGATTGGCAAGACAAGGCCAATCAGATTGAATCTGAAAATACAACCTTGAACAGACTATCAAAGTCTACAGCCAACCCAGCAAAGAAAAAGTCAGTCAAGAAACCCTTTTTCAACAAGAAAAAGAAATTTTACCCATCTTACACCCATGAGGGATACTGCCCAGTTCATGTTCCCCAGAGGGGGCAACAACAGAACAGACAGCAGAGGAAGCCACAAGTTCCAAGAGCTCAACCAGCTCAACAGACTCAGCCTCCTCAGGGGCTTTGACTTCTTCCTAGAGAACTTAGCTTTTCTGCCCCTGAAAGGTCCAGAACCCCTTACCATTGGTAGGTTATGCCATTTTGCCAGAAGATGGCAACAAATAACATCAGAAAACTGGACCCTGTCCATTGTACGAGAGGGGTACAGACTTCATTTTCACAGCATGTCCCCCTCCTACAATTATAAGACAGTTCAGTTCTCAGGTCCCTGCCACCAATCTCTTGGGTCAGGAGGTCGCATCACTTCTTGCTCAGGGAGCAATAAAAGAGGTACCCATACCCCAACAGGGTACGGGGTTCTACTCCCCCTACTTTCTCTCCCAAAGAAAACAGGGGGACACAGGCCTATACTAGACCTCAGAGAATTAAACAAGTATCTGTTCCGGGAAAAATTCAAAATGATCTCCCTCGGAACACTCCTGTCATACCTTCAGAATCAGGACTGGCTATGTTCTCTAGATCTAAAGGATGCATATATGCATATTCTCATCCATGCAGATCACAGGAAATTCCTTTGATTCCTTTTCCAGGGAAGACACTTCCAATACAGGGTTCTTCCCTTCGGTCTGGCTTCTGCCCCAAGAGTCTTCACAAAATGCATGGCAGTAATAGCAGCATTTCTGAGAACTCTAGGGATATTTGTCTTCCCCTACTTAGACGACTGGCTCATTTGAACATCAACAGCTCTAGAAGTCAGCTTCACTCTTTTTCACACCATGCAAATCCTTCGATACTTGGGACTGGTCATAAACCTCCCAAAATCTCATCTCACCCTTTCTCAGTCTCTAGAATTCATAGGGGCTCGTCTAGACACAAGGCAGTCAAGGGCTTTCCTGCCACAGCCACGTTTTCTTCGTATAGCACAGCTGACCTCCCACGCAGCCATGAAGGTCTTCCTGACTGCCCAGGAGATGCTTCAGCTTCTGGGGCATATGGCATCCATGGTTCATGTGGTTCCCTATGCTCGCCTTCATATGCGAGCAGCCCAGTGGACCCTATCCTCTCAGTGGACACAGGCCTCGGGTTGGCTAACAGACAAAATCAGAAACTCCACACATCTCATTTTGTCTCTGCAATGGTGGCAGTCATTGGAAAACCTTCTCGTGGATTCTCCTTTCCAGCAGCCTCTATGCCAAACCACGCTAACAACAGATGCGTCCAAGTTGGGTTGGGGGACTCACTTGCACGATTTATCAACTCAGGGTCTCTGGACCTCACAGGAGGCTTGTCTTCACATAAACCTCCTAGAGCTCAGAGCCATTTTCCATGCTGTCCGAGTTTTTCAGGCCCATCTCAGCTACAAGACAGTTCTGGTCCAGACCGGCAATCAAATAGCCATGTTTTATGTGAACAAGCAGGGTGGAACAGGCTCTCTGTCGTTATGCAATGAAGCTTTGCTACTATGGGCCCTCACCAGAGAGCTTTAAATCCACATCTTAGTGGTATATCTTCCGGGCATTCAAAATCTTTGGGCAGACAAACTCAGTCGAATACTGCTGCCACATGAATGGTCTGTACACTGAGACAAGCTTGTTTGGGTGTTTCGAATCTGGGGAATGCCAGATATAGACCTCTTTGCAAGTCCACAGAATGCCAAACTTCCCCGATTCTGTTCCAGAATTCCAGCTCAAAACTGTCAGGCAAGGGATGCTTTCCTCCTCCATTGGGGTTGTGACATCCTCTATGCCTTCCTACTACTACTACTACTATTCAGCACTTATAAAGCGCCACACACGCAGCACTGTACAGCTAACCTGCAAGAGGTAGCCAACATACAAGAGACAGTCCCTGCTCGTCAGAGTCATGCTCATTGGAGCTTACAATCTAATCAGAACAGTACAAAGCATTAGTCAGTTCTTCCAACCCATTCCCCTCCTTCCCAAAACTTTGTTCAAGCTTCAGAGAGACAGAGGTCATATGATACTCATAGCTCCACGTTGGCTACAGCAGACGTGATATCCTCAGCTTCTGCGTCTCTCTCAGGCCACACCTCTGGAGTTGGGATTGCTCCAGATCTTCTGTCCCAGGAAAACGGGACCCTATTGCACCCGAATCCCCAGTCCCTGCACCTCAGGGCCTGGTTACTGAAAGCCTAAGATTCCCGGATATCAACCTATCTCAACAGGTAAAGGAGTGGAGGAGTGGCCTAGTGGTTGGGGCAAGGTACTTCAGGCCAGAAGGTTGGGGGTTCAAATCCCACTAGAGGACAGCAACCTTGAGCTGGAAGGACTGGGGTTTCTAGTCCCATAGGTGCTCCTTGTGGTCTTGGGCAAGCCATATAACCCTCCAAAGCCCATGTTCCCTGTAAAATAGTTATCTCCAAGTTATAATGCCCTGTTCAATGTAATTTCAGTTTGTTCAATGTAAACTGCACTGATGCAGAATAGCATGGTATATAAGAGAATGTAAATAAATAAAATATCATTGTGGCTTCCACAAGGCAATCCTATGCTTTTAAGTGGAAGAGATTCTCTGTATGGTGTTCTCATAGGGGACATAACCCCCATACAGTGCCTGTTGAATTGCTTCTGGAGTATCTCCTCCATCTATCAGATTCTGGTCTTAAGACCAATTCAGTAAGGGTCCATCTTAGTGCCATTGCTGCTTATCATGAACCGCTGGATGGACAACCTATTTCCTCTCATCCACTCGTAGCGAGATTTATGAGAGGTTTACTTTTAACAAAACTTCCCATTAAGCCACCACCGGTGGCATGGGATCTGAATCTTGTTCTCAGGCAGCTCATGAAACCGCCCTTTGAGCCTTTAGCCACTACAGCTCTAAAGTTTCTTTCCTAGTTGCCCTCACCTCTGCAAGACGCATCAGTGAGTTACAGGCTTTAGTGGTAGATCCTCCTTATATAAGATTTCACCATGATAAGGTAGTTCTTAGGACTCATCCTCACATTATGCCAAAGGTGGTTTCACCTTTTCATTTAAACCAAGCGGTATTCTGTATTCTTCCCTAGGCCTCATGCCTCTAATGCAGAAAGGAATCTTCATACCTTAGGTTGTAAAAGAGCTTTAGCTTTTTACCTTCAAAGAACTAAGCAACATAGAAAATCTTCTCAACTTTTTGTTGCTTTTGATTCTAGTCATTTAGGACTTCCAGTTTCCAAAAGAACTCTCTCTAGGTGGACTGCAAACTGCATATCCTTTGCATATGAGAGTAAGGGACTTTCTCTTGAAGGCCATGTCACAGCTCACAACGTGAGAGCAATGGCAGCCTCAATGGTTAATGTTCGTTCTGTGTCCATTGAAGACATCTGTAGAGAAGCCACTTGGGCTTTGGTACATACCTTTGCAGACCACTATTGCTTAGACAAGGACTCCCGTTGGGATGCCTCATTTGGCCAGGCTGTGCTCCAGCATCTCTTTCAGACTTAATACAACTCCTACCCACCATCCCGGGTTTCGATGCCAGAGATCCATGGGAGGAAGCATGTCCCATCTCACCTGGGGTTCGCAGCTTGCTGGGGTCATCCCCCTGGCATCTCTCAGCTGGGGAGTCCCCATATGTGAAGAATACATTCCTGCTTGTTCCTGGAGATAGCGTAGTTACTCACCTGTAACAGGTAATCTCCGGGAACAGCAGGAATAAGTCTTCACAACCCACCTAGGAGTTGTCTCTATCTATCTCTCTCTCTTTCTCTACTCTCTCCTTTGGTCTCAGCTATAAACTCAACTGAAGAGGGAGAGTTGGAAAGGTGGGAAGGCAGCACGCAGGCACTGTGGGATGCTTCCAAAAGCTTTCCTATTGGATGCAGGAGAGCGTTCCCGTGCAAGCTCCGTCGGTACTGACGATACCCACATGTGAAGACTTATTCCTGCTGTTCCCGGAGATCACCTGTTACAGGTGAGTAACTACGCTCTACCCGTAGCGTGGGGTTCAATGCATGGCACATGCACCATGATCAAAAGTACCATATCCTGAAAATGTGGCCACACTAAAAATCCCGTGCTACTCGAGCAACATAAGTTGGGATGGAGAATAAGCAGTTCTTGGGCGGAGTGTCCACATCATGGGTAGTGTGGCCATTATTAGCACGTGAACCTTGCTGATGTGGCACTTAGCATGGATGCAATTGCTGTCACCTCAATGCTGAGCATGCCAAAAAGACAACAAGCACAGGGATGCACAATATCTGTGCTGATAACATGGAAACATGATGTGCATGCCTCCATGCGCAAGTCGAGCACCATCTCCTTGCTTGTTTTCGGTACCAACAGCACTCTAGCAGCATGCTTTTTACTAAACATGTCCCTAAATGTAACAGTAAATTCCCATAAAGAAGAGACATTAGTATTTTAACATTAAGAACATAAGAACATAAGATATGCCATACTGGGTCAGACCAAGGTCCATCAAGCCCAGTATTCTGTTTCCAACAGTGGCCAATCTAGGTCATATGTACCTAGCAGTTTCCCCAAGAGACACAAATTCCACAATGCTTGTACTGGGTCAAGCATTGATATCTTCGGTCACTTCTTAATAATGGTTTATGGACCTTTCCTCCAGGAACTTGTCCAAACCTTTTTTAAACCCAGCTACACTAACAGCCTTTACTACATCCTCCGGTAACAAATTCCAGAGTTACACGTTGAGTGAAAAAATATTTTCTTTTATTAGTCTTAAATAGTTTATCCTGTAGCTTCATTGCATGTCCCCTAGTCTTTCTATATTCTTATATCGTAAACAATCGATCTACGTTTACCCGTTCCACTCCGTTCATTAATTTATAGACTTCTATCATATCTCCCCTCAGCCGTCTCTTTTCCAGGTTAAAGAGCCCTAACCTTTTTAGCCTTTCTTCATAGGAGTATCCTTCCATCCCCTTTACCATTTTGGTGGCTCTTCTCTGAACCTTTTCTAAAATCGCTATATCCTTTTTAAGATACGGCGACCAGAATTGCACACAATATTCAAGGTGCGGTCTCACCATGGAACGATATAGAGGCATTATAATATCTTTTGTTTTATTTTCCATTCCTTTCCTTATCATACCTAGCATTCTATTTGCTCTCTTGGCCGCCGCTGCACACTGGGCCGAGGGTTTTAACATGGTATCCACAATGACGCCTAAATCTTTTTCCTGGGTGGTGGTTCCTAATGTGGAACCTTGCATCGTGTAACCATAGTTTGGGTTGTTCTTCCCTAGGTGCATAACCTTGCACTTGTCCACATGAAATTTCATCTGCCATTTTGATGCCCAGTCTTCCAATTTATCAAGATCCTCTTGCAATTTTTCACAATCCTCTTGGGTTTTAACAACTTTAAATAGTTTTGTGTCATCTGCAAATTTGATAACCTCACTCGTTATTCCACTTTCCAGGTCATTTATGAATATGTCAAAAAGCAGCGGACACAGCACAGATCCCTGGGATACACCACTATTCACCTTTCTCCATTGGGAAAATTGGCCATTTAGCCCTACACTCTGCTTTCTATCTTTTAACCAGTTCCTGATCCACAATTGTACACTGCCTCCTATCCCATGACTCTTTAGTTTTGCCAAATGTCTCTGATGAGGGACCTTGTCAAAGGCTTTCTGAAAGTCCAGATACACAATATCAACCGACTCACCTTTGTCCACCTGTATTTAGTATTTTCTATATTGTTGGGGGCAGCAAATGTAGTCAGGGCTGATTTTTTGGTGGGGCCTAGGATTAACGTGAGTGGGCACAAGGCAGTGCAAGTGTTGACACCACTTCCAGTTCTCCTCTCATTCGACAGTGCTGCTGCTGCTGACTGGGTGGGCCTGATGCCAAAGTAGAGGGGCCGTGGCCCACCCAGGCCCATGCTTGGCTATGCCACTGGCTTGGGGCTTTCTTTTGAGTGCATGACCTTGCCAAGGATGCATTTAGAAGGCTGTAAAAAGTCAAAAAGCTTTCTCAGTTGAGATATTTACTAAACATTCCCCAGATGAAGGCTATACAGATGCCTATAGAGGTGTTATATAAGTATCACCAAGTTGACTAAAACTCTACCACGCACATTTATACAAATCACACATGTAAAACTTTCCAGTGATCAGATGTAGTGGAATTCGGCTCATACATCATCCTGTTGTCGAATGGGATTTGAATAATCAGTGCTTACAGGACTAGGGACCCTTTAAATGTGATCTATATGACACCCAGAGAACACACAAATGCCTCGTAGTCACTAATTTGAAATGTAAGAGTTGCTTGCTATTATTCACTGAAGCTGATGAATAATGTTGGCGATAAGAGACCCAAGAGATTTGGGTTTGATTCCCACTGACGATCCTTGTAACCTTGGGCAAGTCACTTAACACTCTATTGCCTCAGGTACAAACTTAGATTGTAAGCCTCTGGGAACCATTTAATGTATGTTTCAGCCTGCATTGTACAAATTTAGTGTTACTTGTAAACCGCACTGATTCCAAAGAGCGTGGTATAGAAAAGATTTAAATAAATAAATAACAGGGAAATAGCTACGTACCTGAATGTAACCTGCCTTAAACTACCATTGGGAAGGTGTGAGCCAAATACTACTAATAGTAAACTTTTCTAAGGGGGGTGTTTACTAAACAGCAGTAGCGGACTCCATGCAATATCGGAGCTGCGGCCCCATTGATTTCAATGGGGCTGTGGCTCCGATATCGCACGGAGTCCGCTACTGCTGTTTAGTAAACACCCCCCTTAGAAAAGTTTACTATTAGTAGTATTTGGCTCACACCTTCCCAATGGTAGTTTAAGGCAGGTTACATTCAGGAACGTAGCTATTTCCCTGTTATTTATTTAAACCCTTTAAACCCTTTAAACCCCCTGCCCCCTCAAAATAATTTGTTTTGCTAATTCAGCTCAAATGATGGTCATCCCAACACCACCCCTCCCACAACCATCTTGTAAAAATGTATACTTGGACAACATTTTTTAGATAATTAACTTTGCTTTTTATGTATGCGGGTGCCCGCTCTCCCTGCAGGTGAAACCATGGGCTGTTGGTTGAGTGTGGGGCTCTCAGTCTCCATCGGTTTGTTTTGACTACTACTACTCTTTGCTGTCTTTTGCTGTCCTTTAGAAACGGTTGCCCTAGGTGATCGCCTGGTTTTGTCTAAAGGTTCAGCTGATTTATTAACATGGTTGCAGCTTTGATCCCTGTTTGCTCTAGAATTGTTTAAGCTAAAACAAAATCATCTTTTTGTTTGTGGCTTTCTAATGGCCAAGTTGAATTACTTCTATATAACACAACACACGGGGAAATATACACCCCTTTATAAGAAACCCCATTAACAAGCTGCCTTTCATGGATCGATCAGGCTATATGCAGTAGGCAGGGTCTTGGTTATCTTTTCGACTAAATCACAGACCAGAATTAGTCTCTTTTAAAAAAATTGGTTTCTCTACATTTTTGTTTGCTGGACATAGAGGGTTTGAGCCTCAAAACAATATGTGCTATTAACACAGTCAAAACACAAAGCAAATTCTATTTGGATTCTGGTGACCATAGTTGATTTGATGCATTTCAGTCCAGGAACCTGTTTACACAGTGTATTTCCTTGGGAAAAATTCAGAACAGGTTACCTCTTTGGTATTGGTAGTGTCAGAGTTCTGTACATCAGTGCATTTAGGGGGGTTATCTTAGAAGTGTTATCAGGCATTTACATTTGGAAATGGTATCCACGTGCAAATGAAAGTTTAGAAAGGGATGTCCTTACTGTGTAGAAATTGCAGGGATGTGTGTTGGAAGTGATCTGCATGGTTCAAAAATCATGGTTCATTCCCTCATTTCATGTAGGGAATGTACAGTATGTACAGATCCGCTAAACACCCAGATCGCACTGGCAGCCGCAGAGCTCTCTGCGCATATAGCCGACTTGTGTGGGGAGCTCTGTTCATGGGTGGGAGGGAGTGGACTGGGGGAGGAGAGAGGGCAGGCAATGGGAGGGGAAGTGACCCCGGAGATACAGGGCCAATTTTCTGTATGTCCGGGGTCAGCAGGTTAGATGGGGGACTTATTCCACCTCGGAGGGTGGAATAAGTCCCCCTGGACATCGGGGGACAGCGGAGCTGGGCTGGACTGAATAGACGAGAGGGTGTAGGAGGTTCCCTGCAGCCCGACCCTGCCCGTGGGAGGCCCGATCAGGGGTTGGGCTGCAAGGAAAGAATGCTTTGGGGTGACCGGTGATTGCGGCTCCTTCACAGTGCCATGGTAGCATGGCAACAGGACGCCATGCCACTGCTGCTCCTTGGAGGAGACTGGCTGCGTTAGCCAGGGAAGTGGCTGGATGTCCGGGGTGCCTGAATCGGTGCTGTGCTGTGATTCTGCTCCCGTAGGGAAGTCTAGCCACCATAGGAGCAGAATTGGGTGCATTCCTGTATCATCTGGATGGCTAGCCTTCCGGACATCCCAGGGACGCACATGTCTGAATGTGCCTCTATGTCTATGACTGCAGCTGTCCATAGTAGGATTTACACTGCTTCCTGGCACGTTCATGTTTTTAAAGTGTTTATTACTGCTATAAATGCACTAGTTGTGCATGGTGTTTACTGCATGTCTTTGTTAATAAAAATGATCTGAACATAAAGTATTCATAATGGCAGCCCGTTACAAGTGAAGATTAAGGAGTTTATTTCTCATTGTTTATGTCCTCCTTCAAATTGAAATTATATAAAGAAAGCGGCCTCTGTAGTTAATCAGCAGCAGTTATCTCTGTATGTCTGCAGCATTTACACATCTAACTTGAGTTTCTCCTGTTGCTTTTTCTCATGTGTAGAGTTGCAACATGGCTCCTTCAGCTCTACGTATTGGCAAATACAAGTGCGCATTTCGTACAGCCTTTTCTAAAATACTGCTGAAATTGCATGTGTCGCGACCTCATCGTCTCAATTCCACTCTCCATGTTTTATCTTAAATATGCCTTTCCATGAAGCTTTTTCCCTTTGTATCAACAGACTGTGGGCTGCTACATAAAACTAGCAATGCAGTTCTGGACATTTCTCACCCTCTCTGGGAGTTGTCGTCGACACAGAGCTAGGTCTCTCTCGTAGCCTGCTGACCTCTCTGTCATAGAGCCGACAGACCAACAGTTCTCTGCTTCCTACAGTCATGAGAATTGAGTAAATCTCCTGCAAACTCTCTGTTGCTGCCTTACGTGCAGGAGATCGTACCTTTCCTAGTGGGCCAGAGCTGGAATCTCTAGAGCAAGCGGAGGCCCGGTGAGCAGCTCTGCCCTGCCAGATTTCATTCCTTTCCCTGTCAGGTGATTTCTGTGGTCCACTTAGTACACTACAATCCCATACAAATTCCCTGCTGCAGGCCAATTTGCACCTGCCAGCTCTTGTTTCATTGCGGCTCTAAGCACGGCTACTTCTTTTAACTCTCTTGGTGTTGGGCCGTAGTTTGCCCGGCATTACAGTGTAGTTAGAGCTTCTTCTCTTTCATCTTCCAGGGTCTGGCACTGCTCATCCAATTGCAGAAATTGCTGTCTCACTTTATTTTCTTTTGTACCAAGTGATGGAGTAGAATTTTAAAAAGCCCCAGACAGTGTTTCGGCACATTTAATGAGCCCGAAGGACCAGAAATGGTGGCAAATGAGTAAGAGTGCCGAGCACATAGGATAGTCGTACTGCTCAGACATTTGCTAGTTTGCAATGTGACCGTATTTGGCAAACGATTTCTTTCAGTTTCACTAGCGCTTGTCCTTATTCCTAGAAACATTCATCTCACCTCCTGAACCTGTAAACTCCACAACGGCATAATGGCAATGCATTAGATTGATAATTGGTCCCTAATTAGTTTGCATGTAAGCACCTTGTATTGTTGTTGTTTTTTATTTATCATACTTCTTTTATTCAACACCTTGCACATACTTAGAAAGGTGGATTATACATGAAACAAAATAATTAAATATTGCCTTGGGCCTAGTTTTCATCATGACAAAAACCACCTTGAAAAAGGAGTGCTTTATTCTGTTCAATATTCACCTTCATTTAACGCTTCAGCTCACGGATGGGGGGCAGGGGCTGGAATTTTAAAAGCTACTACTACATATAGAAATGGGCTTTTATAAAATAATTTGCTTTCCTTGCATAGTGTCACTTCACTTCTACTTTGATTTGCTGCAGGAGGAGACAGAAGTGGGACATGGTTTGGGTGTGGTTTGGAGCTAGGTACAGTTTTGCATTTTCAAAAGTATGCTCATATTTTAATTCAGAAATAGTACTTGCAGAAGTTAGTTGTTTTACCGGGTTAATGTTCAAAGTGAAAGTACGAGCATACTTTTACTTTGAAAATCTAGGCAAGTCCACAAAGTGAAAAATAGATACATACTTTACACCCATGTGGCCCTGTTTTTAGGAACATATTTGCCAAGGTGTGATAGCTGCATTTTCTCCAATGGTAGCTGCAAAAGGCCCGTGGTAAATGCAGGGGGTGCTCTCAGCTTTTCCCCTGCAAATACCGAGGAGAATTTGCACTTACTACTGAGATCCATGATCTCTGTATCAGCAGGTAGTACAGGAAGTCCTGCGGTGCCTGCCAATGCAGCGACCACAGAATCTGTGGCAACTGCTAGGGGAGGACGGAGCAAGTAAGTGCTCTGCTCCACCCCCCACCCTGCTCGCCGGCAATCATCCACCACGAGGCCCAGATCTGCACTCCCCAACTCTTGTCCATTGTCGGCGCTGCAGGTGTAGCAATCAATGGCACCAACAATGCAAAAGGCCCAAACCTGCACCCCCCTCTTTACAGTACCAACCCACTTGGACCTGTCTGAGGGGTTTGGGGCAACCCCACTGACAAATTACTACCAGTCTAGCCAGTCAGCCCCCTAACTCCCTTCAACTCCCCCTACCACCCCTCCATACGATAAGACAAACCCAGCTATCCAGTCGACAAATGGGAGATCCCCCCCCCGGTTCCCCTACCCCTTACCTGTCCAATCTATGGTGGTCTAGAGGGGCTGAGGATAGGAGTGGACCTCTGTGCTCCTGTCCCTGTCCACAGCACTTTCTAAAATGGTGCCAATCTTGCAGTGCTGATTCCTATTGTCCTGATACTAGGGGGAAGCACCAGAAGACTGGCACCATTTTTATTAGTACAACTGAAGGAGCAGGGAGACCAATCCTTTCCTTGGCTCCACTAGATCACCATGGATTGGACAGGTATGGGGTGGGGGTTGGGGGGCTCTGAAGAGCCCCATTTTCTGATTTGCTAGCCGGGCATCCCTTATTGTATTGGAAAGAGGAGATGGAACTATCATCCATATTGGTGTTCTCTACAGGCCTCCAACTCAAACGGAAGAAATTGATAGACTTGATTATTGATATTACAAAGGTAGCCATGAAGGGGGAAGTGATCATATTGGGTGACTTTAATCTACCCAATGTGAATTGTAGTATTCCTTCTCCAAATCTGGAAAGAAGTAAAAAAAATTATGGATCCCTTCCAAGATGCATTGCTTAGACAAATGGTGATGGAACCAACCAGGGAAAGTTCAATGCTGGATTTAGTACTCACCAATGGAGATAGCGTGTCGAATGTTTGGGTGGGTGCCCATGTGAGCACCCACCCGGACATTGAGATAAAAGCCAAAGCAGAGTCCTCTCACAGCAAGCTCAAAGTTCTAGACTACAAAAATACTAACTTCAGTAAAATGGCCAAGTGCCTGAAGGAGGAGTTGGCAGGGTGGGAGGAGGTAAGGGAAGTGGAATTGCAATGGGCTAAACTAATGGAGGCAATAAAAGGGGCAACAGATACATATATAAGGAAAGTAAATAAAAACAAGAGGAAAAGGAAATGTATTTGGTTCTCCAAAGAAGTGGCTGCACAAATAAAGGAAGAAAACACAGCTTTCACAAAATTCAGAAGTTCGCAAACAGAGGAACGCAGAAAAGAATACAGGATAAAGCTAAAAGACAAAAAGAGAAATATGGATAGCAAAATCAAAGATTGAAGAAAAGATGGCTAAAGATCTAAAGTGTGATGACAAAACTTGTTTCAGATATATTCAGGAGAAGAGGAAGATCAGAGGTGGAATTGTAAGACTCAAAAGTGCCGAGAACGGATTCATGGAAAGTGATGTTGAAAAAGCGAAAATGCTAAACAAGTGAACAAGGTCATGGGACTGGATGGGATACATCCCAGGATGCTGAAAGAGCTCAGAGAGGTTCTGGCAGGGCCTTTAAAGGATGTTTTAATAGATTCTTGGAGATAGGAGTTCCACAGGACTGGAGAAGTGCTGATGTGGTAACTCTTCACAAAAGTGGTAAAAGGGAAGAAGTGGCAAACTACAGGCCGGTAAGCCTTACCTTGGTGGAGGAAAAAGTAACGGAGGTGCTCCTGAAAGACAGAATACTGGGCTTTCTCAACCAATAGGTTGCATGATCTGAGGCAATATGGTTTTACCAAAGGACGATCATACCAAACAAATCTGATTGAGTTCTTTGACTGGGTGACCAGAGAACTAGATCAAGGGCATGTGATGGATGTGATCTACCTAGATTTTAGCAAAGCCTTTGATACTGTTCCTCATAGGAGGCTTAACAATAAACCGAACAGCCTGGGGATGGCCCCCAAGACGGTGAACTGGATCAGAAATTGGTTGACTGACAGACGACAGAAGGTGATGGTAAACGGAACTCACTCAGATGAAAGGAAGGTGATTAGTGGTGTGCCCCAGGGATTGGTCCTGGGACCAATACTGTTCACAGTATTTGTGAGTGATATTGCTGAAGGACTGAATGGAAAAGTCCGGTTTTTTTGCAGATGATACAAAAATTTGCAACAGAGTGGACTCCCTTGAGGGAGTGGATAATATGAGGAAAGATCTACAAAAGCTGGAAGAATGTTCCAATGCTTGCCAGTTAAGATTTAATGTGAAGAATTGCAGTTTCATGTACTTGGGAAGCAGAAATTCAAGGGAAATGGATGCAATAGGGGGTGAGAGGTTGGTGTGCACAAACCAGGAGAAGGACTTCAGAGTGCTTATCTCTGAGGATCTCAAGGTGGCGAAACAGTGTGACAAGATGGTGGCCAAAGATGGAAGGATGTTGGGTTGCATACAGAGAGGAATTACCAGCAGAAAGGATGAGGTACTAATGCCACTGTACAAGTCGCAGTGAGGCCTCACTTGGAATATTGTGTTCAGTTTTGGAGACCATATCTCGCAAAGGATATAAAAAGACTAGAAATGGTGCAGAGGAAGGCAATCAAAATGATTTGGTGCCTGTGCCAGAAGACATATCAGAAGAAGCTTGAAGACCTAAATATGTATACTCTAGAGGAGGGGAAGGATGGGAGATATGAGACAGACCTTTAAATACTTAAGAGTATTAATGAACAAACAAACCTTTTTCAAAGATGGGGAAGCTGCAAAGCTAGAGGGCATAACATGAAGCTGTAAGGGGGTAAACTGAAAGGCAACGTCAGGAAATACTTTTTCACTGAAAGGGTGGTGGATGCTTGGAAGTGGTGGGGCAAACACTGTGACAGAATTCAAAACGGCAGGGGACAGACTCAGTGGATCCCTTTATAGCAACAGGATAAAATCAAAATAACCTTAACTGTCTCTGCTATCACAACAAATAGGGATGATCTGCACGGAGCAGTGGGTACACCCCTAAACAAAGGCATGGGGAGGGGTGACCTGCATGGAATGTCAGGTGCACCTACGCTTGACCATGATGTTCTTTATCTGCCGTCATATACTATGTTACTAGGTAAGAGGCAAAAATGTGAGAATGCAAGAGTAAATTCAAGAGTCACACAATAAAGTGGAAAGGGTGATGGATGCACAGGACAATCTTAATGGACATGAGGGGGACCAAAAAGTAGTAGAATTCATCAAGATGTGGAAAAAGCGGAGAGTAAACCAGAGATCAAGTATGGTTCTTATTTCGGCAGTAAGTAGAAAAAACATGAACTAGACTTTGCAATATTTCAGTATTTACTCTTTTTCTATGAGAACTTACTCAATGGCTGGATGAACTTAGCAACAAAACAGACTTATCAACAGAAAAGGTGATATCAGTAATAGTAGGATTATTTTGTAGGTTTTGAAGATGAGGAAGAAAGGTTCATCATAACGAATCACTGGTCAACACAATTTTTGTCACAGACCCGCTCTGACCAGTTTCATATGTAATTTTTCCCATTGTTTACAAATATTGTATCAGAATTTTTCTATCACCCATACTTCAGGAGATATCATCTAGTAAAGTGTGTACATTACTGTAAATTAGCCGTTACAGTTTTGTTTCAGTAAACAAAGGTTGAATACAAAAAATTCCATCATAATTATTATTGTATGATGTCAGCCACAACAAAAAATGCTGAGTCATGTAGTTATAATATAATTAATTAACCAGGCCCCTTGCCCTACTGGTCCAGCTGATACAAGCAGAAAACGCTGAGTCATGTATTGGTATGCTTTCTGTCGCCATCAGCGATTGTGGTTTGTATTGTTTGAAAAAAACAGAATCTGAAAGGATGTGAGTTTGCGTTAATCTATTTCATAAACAGCAGTTGGTTAATAAATATTACGGTTATCGCTTGTAGTTGTTTAACAATGCCTCGAAAGTGTGTTAATCGTCCAGATTCATTTTGCTACATTTGCGTTGAGGTTACTTTTAAGAAGCAGAGAAGACGTTTTACTCCGCTTGTTAAGACATGTTATAAGCTGTACTTTGGATGTCAAGTCGGTGTCCAGGACAAAAATTGGGTGCCTCACGTCTGCTGTATTGGGTAAAGGGTGTTCGACACATGAATTTTGCTGTTCCAATGATCTGGAGGGAACCAAGAGATCACTTGACAGATTGCTACTTTTGCCTTACAAACATTGCAGGTATTACTTCAAAATCAAAATACACCGTAAATTACCCAAATTTACCATCTGCCATGAGGCCTGAGCCTCACTGTCAAGAATTGCCGGTACCAAAACCTCCAGAAAATCTTACAGTGAATGACAATGAAGAAGAAGAAGAACTAATGAATGCTGATGATGTTGACGATGATGGTGATGCTGTAATGCAGGATCCAAGCTTTGAGGCATCCGATTCCTCTTCTGAACCACATTTACTGGTCCAAGGCGATTTGAATGATCTCATCAGAGATTTGAATCTTTCAAAGCGACAAGCAGAACTGTTAGGGTCACAACTGAAAGGCTGGAATCTTCTTCAGAAAGAAACCAAAGTGTGCACATTCAGAAATAGGCATACCAAGTTTGTGGATTACTTTGCCTTTGAAGATGGAATTGCTTTTTGTTGTGAAGTTAAATCCCTGATGAAAACACTTTGTCCGGATTATAGAACAGAGGATTGGCGACTATTTAATGATTCTTCTAAATATAGCCTAAAAGCTGTTCTTATCCACAACGGAAATATTTTACCATCAGTTCCAGTAGCTCATGCCACCAATATGAAAGAAACGTACAGCAGTATGCATCTCCTGCTAACAAATATCAAGTATGAAGAACACAAGTGGTATATTTGTGGCGATTTAAAAGTAATTGCCCTCTTGCTTGGACAACAGCTTGGTTGGACAGAGTATTGTTGCTTTCTGTGTGAGTGGGACAGCAGGGACAGGAAAAATCATTACATCCGGAAACAGTGGCCAAAGAGAACCTCACAAGTCCCAGGCCAGATAAATGTTGCACTTGACCCACTTGTGGAGCCAAATAAAATATATCTACCTCCACTCCATATAAAGTTGGGTCTTATGAAGAACTTTGTAAAAGCCATGGATAGAAGTGGACTTGGATTTGCATATCTAAGAAAGACATTTCCACGAATCAGTGAGGCGAAGATCAAAGAAGGGATCTTTGTAGGACCTGATATTAGAAAACTGATGAAAGATGAAAACTTTGACGGTCAGTTGAATGAAATTGAAAGAGCTGCACGGGAGTCCTTTAAGACTGTTTGCCATGACTTCTTTGGAAATAACAAGGCAGACAACTATGCAGAATCAGTGGATACTCTACTGAAATCTTACCAGAAACTGGGATGTAACCTGTCTTTGAAAATGCACTTCTTGCATTCACACCTGGATTTTTTTCCTGCAAATCTAGGAGCAGTAAGTGATGAACATGGGGAAAGGTTTCATCCGGATATTTCGGTAATGGAAAATAGGTACCAGGGCAAGTGGAGCTCCAGTATGCTTGCATACTATTGTTGGACCCTTAAGAGGGATGTTCTTGAGGCGCAATACAGCAGAAAATCATATACAACTACCTTTTAGGAGACATTGGGGTATGTTTACTAAACTGCGTTAGTGCAAATCGCGTTAGGAGCCACGTTAGTGAAAGGAAAGCCAAAAAAAAACATGGGCGGGACATCGTAACCACTAACGCGCGTTCCAAAAACTAATGAGCGTTACAGGGCGCCGTGGCGCGTTACTGCGCGTTAATCGTATGAAGGCGTACAGACACAAATCACTGAAACAGAGCTGTAGCAAATGGTTAGTGTACCGACCGCTGTTACAGGCAGCATGGGTTCGAGTCCCCACTGTGCCTAACGCAGAAGGCTGGCCCAGGCATCCCCCTGTACATTACATAGGGAATGAGGAGGCATGTTTTTCTTTACGTTTAGTAGTGGTGTCAGAAACACACCCTCGCAGTGTGCGTGACTGCGTGCGTTGGTACGGGCGTAGCCCCGTGCATTGGTACGGGCATAGCCCCGTGTGTAGCTACGTGCGTTGGTGCGTGCGTACAATCGTGCGTGGGTACGTGTGTTTTTACTAGCGTGGGCACCTTATATTACAGACTCTTTAGGGTGTCTTGCACCTATGCATTATGCTAACAGATGTACGTGTGATGGCCTATGGTTTATCAGAGCCTGTGAGCAGGTGCTGGATTTTCACAGGGTTGGATTGTGCCAGTCACACCCATGATGCACTGCACATGCAAATCAGCTGTCCACAGATACACACCATGGGGAATGCACCCCCACAGCACCTCGGCCTGGTAGGGGGTACTGACCGTGTGTTGTACTGGCACAGAGTAGCTACACACCGTCACATTGTGCGGGTACTGTGCTCACCCTGAGGGTGCAGTGAGGCGCCCAGCACCAGGTCCACAGCACCGTCCATGGCTGAAAGAGGCCATGGTGGAGGTCCAAAGCAGTGTTAATGTGTGAGATAGGTAGTTTCTGCAGAAACACCTTGGATATCTCTAACTGTTTCAGGCAGGTGTAGCCCCCATGGACCCCTAGGTGGCCCATGTACCGCCACCCCCCCCTCCCCCAGGGTGGCAAACAGGGTCTCCCAACAATAGATCACATTCTACCTCCCTGCAAAGGTGGCAGTAGGGGGGAACATCAACCCCGGTCCTGCTGAGGAACAGACACCCCACAGGGCAGTCACTGCAGCTCTGTACACATCCATAACACAATAGCAGACAGACATTAGGCTTGGATATGGTAAGCTGCACCCCACCACCATCTGATATTCTCCTGCTGCAAGCCATCAGCCACTGCACCCTGCAAGCCACTCCATCAAGACACATACCAGCTGCAAACAGCCTGCTAGTTAGTCAATAGTGCATGTGCCCAGTGGAGATGCATGCACCCAGAACTGGGATGTCAGCATACACAGCAAGCAGATAAATTAGTGACTGGGCCCCAAAGGAAACCCATATCTATCACATGAGAGAAATACTAGATAGCACCATGGGAGTGCCTAGCCATGCTGTGGTCACTGCACAGTCAGGGTGAGAGTGATCTCTCAGCAGGACATACTGAGGTCACCCTGTCTGTGTAGGTGGTGGCCGGGCATTAAAATGTCCCAGTCAGTGCCCTATGCCCTGTGCAGATGCACCTTGGCTAGGCCACACTGTCCAGCCTATACCCATGGTACCTTGCTCCTCATTATGCACATTGGCAGCCCAATACTGGCAACATTGCTGGCAGTGTGGGCTGTGGAAGGTGTTTGCAGCCACCACACACTGGATAGACAGACAGCCACCCCCACACCTATGCCAGCATTGTGCTACTATAGAGGAGTCCAGCAGCCATACCCACCACACCAGTCCTGGGCACAGTACAGGCATGGATATGGTACGCAATACTGTTGGGGGTTACTCCCCAGGGTGGTAAACACTATCAGAGACCAGACCTGCAGCACACACTGCAGACATCACAATGATTGTTATGGTGGAGTTCAATGAGCAAAATGTGCTTAACGTAGGAATTGTTATCTGCCAGTTATCATAGGAAACGTTTGATAGCTGTGTACCATATACCCAGGTGTAGGGTGGCATTGCTAAGGTATGCAACTGCTAGTATTGGGAGATGCACGCAGGGCCCAATGTCCTGCCTCTCCATGAGGCATTGGCCAATGGGGCCTGTGGGGGGGGGGGGTGTCTGGCCCTGTTGGCTGCTGCTGTACGGCAGAGTTTCCCAACTCCAGTCCTGGTGTTCCAAACACTATTCGGGTTTTCATGCTGTCCCTCATAAATATGCATGAGCTACATCTGCATACCATGGGGGTGGTGCATAGATATGCAGCACAGGCATCTTTATTAGAGGCAGCATGGAACCTGAAAGGTGTGGGGCCCTCCAGGACTGCATTTGCGAGACTCTGCTCTAGGTATTGTGCCTGTTTCTGGTGTCTGTGTTTGGTATGGTAAAATATAGGCGTATTAACCATGTGTATGTTCTCTGCAATAAAGGAGTGTCTTTACTATCACTGTTTAGTGGTGGGTAAAGCTATGGGGACTGGGTTGGCAGGAGCCCCAGCTGGGATTTGAACCTGTGACCCTCTGGTCTTACAAGCACTGGCTGTGTCCGTTGCACCACACTGTGGCCACAGAGATGGTGCAGTCCCTGGAGATAGGAAAACCGGCCTGTCGAGTCGGAAACCCTGCTCTGCACAGGTTTACTGTGGGCTCATTTACCTTGTATGGAGACAAAGGTGCACATAAACCTCAAAAAAGACCTCGAAAAAGGGGGCACACACCCATAACCAAGCTGGGCAACAATGCTATCATTGGGCAACATTAAAAAACACTCCCAGGAAAGCTCCAATAAAATGAAATGCTTTTTGAAAGGGTCTATGGAGTGTAGACCCTTCCACACATCATTTCTTTTTTTTGGAGCTTTCCTGGGAGTGTTTTTTATTGTTGCCCATTGCTATCACTGTTGCCCAGCTGAATTATAATTTTTACACTGTTTCTTGTGGTCATTTTAAAGTTTTATTTGCAATTTTGTTCTGTGCACATGTATCACACTGCTCACGTTTTGTAGGTTTCCCCGGTTTTGCTGTACATTGCTGACGGAAATGGTTTCTCTTCCCTTTAATATGCCTTGAACGACAGGTTTTCATTCGCGTTGGAATTGAGCTCTGCACTTCAGCGCATTAGGGTGAGGGGAGCCTCTCCCTGCCCACTCTCCGCCCATTGACCCCTTCTCTCCGCCCACTCTCCACCTTCTGCGCTGTTTTAACGCACCGCGGGGCTTTACGATCGTTAACTACGGTTAACGCGCGTAGTATGATGTTAACGGTCATTGGTGTGTGATTACGCGCGTTATACTGCACTTACGATCGTTAACATCGTACAACGCGCGTTATTCACCGCAGTTTAGTAAACATACCCCATTATGTTACAATATACATCTATATACATCTAATGTAAATATAAGCAACATAGTCTAAATTTAAACTACATTTTTACTCAAAAACATTACGTGATGGAGAATTTCTAAGTACATATCCGAGTTTGTAACCAAAAACAGTACTAGAGTCAGCCATTTTCATTTCTGTGACAGAAAAATTTTAGAATTTTGTTTACCAATGGTTTGACTGTGACTCAACTCAGATTTGAATTAACATGGCCAGATGTAACTTCAAATCTTTGAAGCAAACTGTGAATTGGCAAGGATTTTACTAAGGCTCTGAAATGAACATCTGCGACCCCCCAATATATGGAAGAATGTTTTCCAGATGGATAGAATGAGCTTCTAGAGTCTGGTGAACTATAACTTCTGCCACCTAGCCAATCAAAGAACCATAGCCTGACAACGTTTCCTAGTTTCTATATAGGCAAAAAGTGATTTCTGATCATGTCATGCAGAATTAATAGCACGGGCTTAGTCAGGGCTGGATCGGATCTGAATCTTTTGAGTTTAGTTAAACTAGACCAAACTGAAGGAATCAGATGAGGATTTTAGTGATTTGAGCATCCCCAGAGGCTGCACTGAAAACGCATGTGTGCTCATTTTCTTTTAGTGCGTGCTATTTCACTAGTGGAAAGTACATACAAATAATGCCAGTAACTGTGTATAATTATCTATGAACGTTCTGGAAAAATGCCAAACTACACTCTATAGAGTGTAATTATATTGTTTGCATGTTAACTGTGGATTAATAGCTAATGAACTGCTTTAATTATATTACATCACATCAGTTGTTAGCATGAAATTTGTACAAAAATTCACAGAATATTTGTGTGCTCAAATTACCCTTTGCAAAAAAAGTAAACCTGCAAACACTCAATGGGCAAATCAAATGTTTTATCCCATGTAATACACACTAATTGTGATTTTGTGTTCAAACTCACCTTTATCAGTTCTGGCACAGCTTAATACATTAGAGGGGCATATTACAAAGGACATCCACGTGCAATCTGGGACATCTAAGCTAGAATGTCTGAAAAAAAGCAGGCATGTCCAAATTCAGGCACAATTTCACAAACATGGATGTGCCTGCTATGAATGTCTGCCGGGGCATCTACATAGACTTTCACAGAGTTGTATTCCAAACTGCGGACATCTAGGAATAACCTAATGATTAGAGTAGTGGGCTAGGACCAGGGTTCAAATCACACTGCTGCTATCATTGTGATTGTGCTGATTACTGGGGTTGATGGTGTGCTATCTTCTCTACACCCTTTGGATGTTTTTCAGTCAAAACCAGCACTTTACCAATGCATGCCTGGAGCAGGTCTAAACTTAGATGTGATGCCAGATGTCCATTCGTTTCTGAGATCAAGCAGAGATATCCAGGTTCCTGGGAATGCCCAGACACACCTCCACCATGCCCCCATTCAGACTGCGATGTCCACACATTTAGCCTCTTTGGCTCTGGAGATGTCTCTGTGCTTTGGACGTCTCTATGGTTGTTTTTAGACATTTACAGAATAAGCAGGGCTTTCAAAATAACCCCTAGTCTCCTAGTTATATCAAGGCTGGATTAGTTGGCCTCGACAGGTTACCATGGATGGGTAGAGGAGTTTAGTGGATGGGTGAATTTCCTTCCAGAAGTCATCAGGAAGAGTAAGAGAGGCTGGGGGAGGGGGTTGATGGGGGGGGGGCGTGAGGGGGCGACCCTCATCTCTGGATCACTCTTGCC
The DNA here is from genome assembly GCA_033557465.1 of Ichthyophis bannanicus. Classification (NCBI taxonomy): domain Eukaryota; kingdom Metazoa; phylum Chordata; class Amphibia; order Gymnophiona; family Ichthyophiidae; genus Ichthyophis; species Ichthyophis bannanicus. The sequence goes on from CM066032.1 coordinate 822,217,736, forward strand.
CACACCCTTCCGTGTGCCAGTTTTCCTGCTGTATTAGCAATGCCAACAATAGAGCATGACGACTGAGAGGCTTTGTGTGCTGATAGGTCCTGCGGCTCCCAGCTCCTCACGTGGTTATCATGATGATAAGAAGGCTCTGAAAAGGAGGGGCAGAGAACTGAATTGTCTATCAATATGCAAAGTCTCTCAAGTCCCGCACTGGATTTTCTTGTTGGTGTTATTCCAACAAGGCCGGGGCTGTGCTGCTTTCCAGGACAAGTAACACCAGGGCCTAAGACCTGCATGGAGGCTGCATTGAGGCAAAAATCTGGTGCTGAGGGCAGTTGCCTGTGGCTAAATTCAGGCCTGTCCTCATTCACTGTATATTTTGCAGCTTCCTGCATTATTTTAAGTGGCTTCTGATTAAGGATCTACATAGTTTTTGCACTCCAAAAAAAGGCACAATTCCTGCAGTATTTTAGAAATGGATCTGTTAAATGTGGAGCCTGTTCTAAAACAATGCCAATATGGGAGCTGGAGGACTCATTTTGCAAATCTACATGTGGGAAAAATCAACGGGGGAAAAGCTCAACTTCCACAAGCTACTGCTGACACACGTGTCAACCTACACATTTAATTGCTGCTGGCTGACTTCAGATGGCACTATCATTCTCTGCTTTCAGTCTGGGGAGGGAAATGAACAATGGGGGATTAAAGAGGATAATCTCTCCTGTTAAGGCCTGGCCGAAACCAGCACTTTTTAGAAATTTACACATGCTAAGGAGCAGCTGTATAATCTGATGTGGATGACTGCAGTCATACTGTATATGTGGACTCCCTGTATGACATGAGGAATACACGTATAGATTTTTGACCCACACAAATCCTGTGAGGTAAGGGCATCGTCGTGTGATTCAGTGCTTTCTAAAATTACCATTTGCACATGGATGAAATTTGCACACGTAAACGCCCACTTTTATACATGGAAATTAAGAATAAGGCTTCTAAAGTAAGACTGTAAAGGTACTATGATTTCCCATATGCCATGAAATTCAATACCAATAGAGATCGTAAGAGTGTACTACCAGGACTGTGAGCCTTAAGTATAGAGAGTGGAAGTCTGATATTTTCAGCATAAAACATAGAAGAAAGCACATTCATTTTTTGAATAATAGATGTTACACTTATGAGCTATGGTCTGAATAGTGTCTGTACGGAGGTCGTTGATGCAATTGGGCACAATATTTTATACAGGCATGCAAATGCAATGTGTGCCTTCGAGAGGCATAGAGTCTGATAAATTAGTTCCGTTCTTAGTCTGAGACCTTCCGACAGACTTATTATTGGTGCTTTGTTGAAAAAGAAGAGAATTCATTTTGGAGAAAATTCCCATAAGTTTCATTGGACGAGTTTGTGACATTTTTGATGAAATTCAATACACCTTTACAACTGGATTGGACCCGTTAGAAACAGCCTCCTTCGTGAGACCCAATTTCCTAATTCTTTTATGAAAAATATGAAAAACCCTATGCAGGTGGCAATGCAACTGAATCCTCAGCGTTACTTATGGCTTATGGATACAATAAAATGTGCAGGCCGCTCATTCACCATCATCATCACCCCTTATGTAACAGCCACAAAATGAATTTATAATCATGCATAAAAATGTCAAGAATAGTGTTTCACAATAACTGCAACTTCAACCCTTGCATCCGCAGGGGGCAAAATGTGCAGGTGATAGTAAATCGGTGAACGCTAATGAAAGGGCATGTCAGCTACCAGCTGCCAAAAACGATTTCATGCACTAATGTGGAGAGTGGGTGGGTGAGGGGCAGAGCGTGGCCATGGAAAGCACATTGCAGTTAGCACTGGGCATCATTAGTATATGCTCAACAAACATGTGCCAGCTAGCATGGATGCAGCTAACAATACCTCTGTGGGCAGTGCCTTAGTGTACCCATTCGCACGTGCTGATGACGTCCCCAAACGTTATCACAGAGGCTTTGCACTTAACGTGCATTAAAAATGTGCTTTATGTGCACAATCGTAACGGGAGTTAGTAACAGGGCCCCAAAGTGTCTATCATCGATACTCACTTTTTGTTTTGGCAGAGAATGCTTAAACTGTTTCCACAATGCTGCTTTAACGTCTTTAACACCTACTACAGCGCTATGTTTAAACCATAAAGAGGACATATTCCTAGAGACATTTCACATTAAAAGCAGACCGCTATTCTTACTTCCTTCTCTCATTTTTGACTTTGCATTCTGTCCTTTTGCTAGAGAGATTCATGCAAAGAGTAGCTTTGCATTTTAGTTCGCCAAAGTGAAGTCGTTTAATCATTTTTCCTACAAGCAATTTGTTGCGATCAAAACCTTTTAGTTTCTAAGATGAGTTTTACAAGTAAAGCCTTTCAAAAAACAATAAAAAAAAAATCCGAACAGGTCATGGTGAATGATTTCCTTTTATTTCAACTGATCAGGATTCATTTCCTGAAAGAGATCTTTCAGAAAAGGATTAGAGGCAGAGGTAATTATACAGTCCCTCAGCAAGGTTTACCCGTTCTCTTTAATCTACGCTAGGGCATGGAACATCTGTCTTACTGATCAAGGGGAATTTCTCGCTGCACTCAAAAGATTTAACCTGGAAAAAATGAAATTAAATTTAAAAAGAAAATCCAGAGATCTGTGCTGTAATGACCAAGAGGGAAAATCCCCACTGATCCCCTATAAGTAGCTTTTCGGCAGACACAAAGTTTGGGGTACGTACTTAGCTACCTGCAGCAACTTGGAATGCTTTCCAGACTGAAGCCTAATAATGTCGGGCAGGCAAAGAACAGCTCTGGTACGGTAGTTTTCCTTTGCTGTGTCTTCCAGACCAGCAGGAACCCATTAGCTGGGATCCTTGAAGTGCTTTGCAAGGTGTGGCATCCTCAGAATACCAAATGCTTGAATGTCACAGATCATCCCTCCATATGTAAATCATGTGCCTGCATAAGAGCCAAAACATCAGAAACTGTGTCTGCCAGTGGAAGGGGTCTAGAAAGAATGGGGAACTCCTAGACTATGAAACACACTGTGCTAAATGGGGTTTGGAGTGGGGGAATAGCCAATGGTTAAAGCAGTAGGCTGACAAGGAGAGAAGCCAGGCTCAAATCCCGTTGCTGCCCCTTGTGATCTGGAGCAAATGACCTTGCCTCAGGTACAAACTTAGATCGTAAGCCCTCCGGGGACAGGAAAATATCTACAGTACCTGAATATAACTCCTCTTGAACTTCTGAGAAAGGTGTGAGCTAAATCCAGTTCCCCCTTTCCTTTCCCTTGGGCTTATGATTTGATTTCTCTTATCATGAAGAAACTCTTGAAACTGAATAGTGCTGCGACGTAATCATTCCTTTAATGCTATAATTCAAAAGTAATAAGTTACCTAGGTCTGTCTTATAGCTGGTATACAAATTCATGCACCGTGAAACAAGCGAACAGATAAATAAAAACAGACTGACAGTAAAAGAGGAGCTGAAATACGATTTTAACAGAAGGGCTAAACCATGCAAGAAATAGCCAGCAGATGGCACTATTACTCCACTTTCCCTTTCTTACCCCCCTCCCATTCTTTACACAGCACAGATAATAAAGTTGGTTTTTACATGAGTAATAAGGACAATTGTGAATACTCGTGTCAAGAGGTGTGTATAAGTCAAAACCTACCGCCATAGGGGAAGAAATCAGGATAGGTAACCATTATTTTTTAAAAAAGAACAAAAATAACAGCAGAAAAATCCACCCTAGCCTAATTTTTGTAGTGAAGCAAATTCTATCGAGCAATACGGTTGAACAATAGACATGGAAGCAAAGTATTTTAAATGGGAATACATTCTGCAAACTAATCATGCTCACATTAATTCAGTGTGTTTTTATCACACCTATGGCAACCAAATAAAATGGCCCAGTGCAATCATCGATGTCCCATCGGAATAACTAAGAGAAAATGAGAGTCCCTGGAGGCAGCGTGATGATAGGAATTGCCAACGGCCACAGCAAGAGAGGGTATAACAGAGCAGAGCAAGAGGGAATGGAAGAGTCGTACAGAAACAGGTGGCAGCGTGAATCCCAACCTGACAGGAGGGGAGACCATGTGCTGTTGAAAAACATTTTCTCCTAAAGGAACAAATGAGCACTCATCTTAAAGGCGCTATAAACAGTGAGAAGATGGGGGAGGCACAAGCTATCTGAAGGTTATATGTGTTCCCCATCCATGCAAGTCCGATATTACTCTATTGCAAATGGGAAACTGGAAAAATAAGAATAGTTAAATGAAAAGAAATAAAGGCTTTTGCATAGGCCCTAAGCTGCACTACTCAGATGCCTATTAATCTGTTTTAACAGGAGTCAAGATAATTACTGGAACCTTTGAATAAACTGGATAGCTGAGACAGTTCGAAGAATCATATTTTGCCTCCTGCAAGTGTACAACATACTTCGTGGGGTAACGTAAAAAGAAAACTACGCTTAGTTGTAAAACACCAGGCCTTAATAAAAGAAACTGCTTTCTTCTCTTCTGTGTCTCCGAGCCAAGTCTGAGACAACCCTGACTTTAAGGCCTCTGAACAGAGTCTTTATACTTGAAGAAAATATCAAGCACCCAGTTTCTTTCTGAGTCCACAAAATGTTGTACTAGCAAGGTAGAAGAGACAGTCTGCATCTTACCCAAATGCTCAAGGAAATTAGTTAACTTCAGGGTGTCCGAGATAACACCTGGCTCTGCAGCATCTGAGGCCAAAACCTTTTTCTCCTGAGGCAAATAAAAACTAGTGACAGGGGGCAATGCAGGTTCAGGCACCAACAGAACCTCAAGAAGATATTTCTTTAACATTTCATAACATGTAATGGCAAATATTTGTAGAAAATTGATGAGCCACAAGCTCCTGTTGTGGGATCTATTTTCCAACAGTTCTATCTTCGTACAGTATGTGTAGCAAGAGTCCCAAATTAAAGTTGTTTCAATTGTTTCCAACTTATGAACTCTTCCTTGTAGATCTGTATACTGTTAAGTCATCTTTGAGATGTCAGAATTTGTTGTTGAGAGTCCACTAATAACTGCTCACACACAACAAATAACAGGTCCAGGAGATCTCCAGTTGTTGACACGCTACTTATACCAAAAGTTTCCTTAAAAGCTAATCAATCATCCATCAATAGGGCTTTTTCGAATTATGCTCCAAGATGTTGGAACAAACTCCCTCCCAATATCAGAGCAATTAAAGACATCAAACAATTCAAAAAAGCCCTTAAACACCACCTTTTCATCGCACACTTCAAACACCTAAACACCCCTTCCCCTCCCCCATCCTTTTAACCTCATACCTACCCTAACTAACTGTATAGATTTTATATATCTCCAACATGTATTTTCTAGAAATATAAATTATTTCCCTGTTTACTTCCATTTTAATTTTCCTGTTACTTGTAATAGGTCTGTTATATCTGACCAATTGTTGTATTGTTTCAGTGTAAACCGCACTGATGACAAATAGCGCGGTATATAAGAAAATTAAATAACTAAATAAATAAGTCAAACTGCTCAGAGGGCTCGAGGAAGCAGCTCCATCCCACTCCTCCAGTTGAGGAATCCCAAAAATCTCCTGCAATGGTGGGAGCCATCTTCACCAGCTCCAAGTAGGATGAGGATGTGGCCCTTCCTCCTCGGGGGTATCCATGGCTCCAAGTATGTCGCCAGCACATTGCATGCTGGGAATCAGACTCTCGACTGCTGGCAGCAAGGGAGGGACAGGCAGCTCGGGTGGAAGCATGACATCCCCTGATGCCTTCCTCAAAAGATCTAGCTCTTCCTTTGAAGACACAAGCAGGGAAAGCTCTAGTTGACAAAGTTATCCAGGGGACTGGGTTAAGGAGCAGTGACTGGCTTTGGGTTTGGGAGGCTTTTTTCCCCCACGTTTGACCTTTCCGCTTAGACATGATTCAAGCGGAGAGGCTCTCATGGCTCAACAGATGCTCCCATGATCTTGAAAAATCCCTGGGGGATTTTTTTAAAACTGTAAAACATGAATCTTTTCATGTGCTTTTATGAACTTATTATATGTCTAGGTTCCTTTCATATTTGCAGTGACCCTTTGTGCTTTCACAATTTTGACATTTTAGAGCATAAAAATGCAGCAGCAACATTAACAGCAAGATGTAATCTGGAGGGCTCCCTCTTCTACAGCCACTAGCAGTAACAGTAACATAGTTCACAGTCTGGAGGGCTCCCTCTTTAGACCCACAAGCAGCGACAGTGACAGAGTTCATAGTTTATTTTTAAAAAGTTGATATACTGCCTTTCAACTTAGCATCAAGATGGTTTATAGAGTCTAAAATTTATATTATGTAAAATAAGAAAGCAAGACAAACAGCAATGGCAGAGTATAATAGAAGGGAAAGATACAGAATAGGTTGCAGCACAAATCTCTTGGCTCACTTCCCATAGCCCCAGGGACGGCCCATCCACTAGGCAGGCTAGGTGGCCACCTAGGAGGGCAGACTTCTGTGGGATGCGCGGCGTTGTTTCAACTTGGATAGCAGTTAGTTGATTAGGAGCAAGACGTGTGCAGCATCAAGAACGTTTCTTCTAAAACACTTTTGTGGAATGATCCCCTGAAGAAACTCAAGTGAGTGAAACGCGATGAGGCGCCAGTAGAAGGCGTTGGGAAGAAGAAGTGGGAAGAGGATACATAAAATATTAAGATAAGCATTTTTTCACATAAGAATATACGAGATCAGAAGAAGAATTGCATTTGATTGGTCATTGATGCACTGATAGTTCTGACAAATTGAAAGTCAGTAAAAATAGTGCCGAGGAGTCTGATACCATTCTGCAATATTATTTAAGTGATTTCTTCATAATTATTGAAAGTGAAGTTAGTTTATTATTTTAATCAACGTTACCCATCATGATAGATAGGGGTTTGATACTTATAGAGTGAATTGGACATTTAGTTGAGACTTCTGTGGGCGGCATGCCATGTGCTTCAGCATACATGGCTTGCTGCCCCCCGCTGCTGCTGATTCCAGTGGCGGGAGGCAAGGCTTGGCGGCAGCTGCCGGTGAGCCACCTGCTGCTGGAATCATCGGGGGGAGGGGGGGGCACGGCTCAGCTCAGCTCAGCATAGGAGGGAGAATGGCACAGCTCAGCATTGGGGGTTGGTGTGGTACACAGTGGGGCCAGCACGGCTGGAGCTTCTGCTTAGGGCAGCAGAAACCCTTGAACCGGCCCTGCCTAGCCTTCCCCAAAAGCTAACTCAAAGAAATATGGGCTCAATATTTATAGCAATTAACGAGGTTAGTAGAGCTGCTAGATGCATTAATCACTGTGAATGGGATATCCAGTGGCACCAACACAGGCATTGAATATGTAGTTTGGCTAGTGAAGTAGGAAGCTAACCAGACAGCGATGATATTCAGCTGCTGCCCAGTTATCCCATGGCAGTGAAAGGCACAGAAAAGGCTGAATATCTCTGCTGTCTGGTTAGCTTCCTGCTTCGCTTGCCAGCCCAGTTTAGAGTTCAACAGAAGCGGCTAGCCACAGTAATAGTGCTAGCCGCCGCTACTGAATTTCAGGCCCTATGGGCCTGATTCTGAGACGTGGGTTGCAGGACTGTGTGTCCCTGCAGGATGCGCAGCCCCACAAGCTGGTGGGACGCTATTACACCTCTGGCTCTCCAAGCACGTCCTGAGCCATAGGATGGGGAGAGCTGGTGGGGGGTGGGAGGGGCACGATCTGGGTGGAGCGGGGGCAGGCCAGCATGGCAGGATGTACAGGGCCGATTCAGGTCACAGCACTGTACGTCCTGTTCGGTCAAAGGGGATGGGTCTGGGGCCGGGTGTGGAGGGAAGTCCCTGCCACCTGATCTAGGCCCTAGCTGGCCAGCTGGGGGTCAGGCAGCAGGGAAGGGGGGGGGGGGATGAGCTGTGGCAGACAAGGGAGCCTTCAGGGAAGATGGGCCCGATTTCATGTACCATGGGAACGTTTTGTTCCAGCAGTCCAGAATCAGGTCCTAACAGCCCCATCCTGCACAAGGAACACTGGATAGCCTGGACATGCCCCTTGCAGAATTGGCCTCCATGTCTTTAGAGCTTTCTTAAATGTTGTTTTTTTTTAGGGAAGATTCAGTTTTTACAGAGAGAGAGAGAGTTCCAGAAGGTGGGATCCAGGAAAAAGAAAGCAGATTGTTGTGTCGATTCATGAATTGCTAGATTACTAGAGGGAGTTACCAGGCAATTTTGTCCCTGGGAGCAAAGTCTCTACTGCAATTCTCTGTCTAATTGTCTGTCTCTTTCTGCTATTAAATGTTTACAATTAATCTAAAATTCTGCTGTCCAATTAACCACATACTCAAAAATGCCCAATCATGTTACTCCCCTGCAGAAATAACAGCATAGGCTCCACCTCCTTTATTGAATATAATACAAGATTTTACTGCTCACACATAAAGCTTTTGCTTCCAGCCTATCTGTCCAGTTCTCTCATATCTTATCTTTAAGGCACAGAGGGCTAAACGGGCAGCATCAAAAATCGCTGCTACCCATTTAACCTTTTCCTCTGCCCCTGCTCCGCCCCGGAATGTCCCCAGCACACCCCGATACTAACCGCACAGCATCTGGGCATGTTAGGGACTTATTCGGGATTTTCAAAAGGCACTACCCATGTAGGTGCCTTTGTCAGACTTAATTTGTGTCAATCAGACATCCATACTGACCATTGTAGAACTGGTCCATTTTGCTCTAAATAAGATGAAACAAAATAGCAACGTGAATAAAGTGAAATTACTGTGAGCACACTTTAAAATGCTGAATGTATGTCCATGCTGATACAGCACTACATTTTGAACAACAGCACTATCTCAAAATTCTGCTTCATATATTTGTCTCCTAAGAAACATAAATCTCTTGTAAACCCCCCTGACTGTCCTATAGTGTCTTGTAGGGATTCATTATTTGAGCCTGGGTTACATTTTTTTAATCCCTTGGCACAACAAGTTGATTCCTGTATCAAGGATGCTATTGATATTCTGAACAAGCTTGACATCATTCTAGATGTACGAGCACACAGCAGACCGGTTCCCTTGAATATATCTGCATTATACATAATATTCATCAGTCTATTCAGATTGTTTAACAGATGCATTTGTCAAGGGTTATTCCAACTCCTATCCCCAAATTTTTTATTTTGGTACTACATATGGTTCTACAACATAATTATTTTTGGTATGATGGGAAATTCTATCTTCAAATTTTTGGTGTTTCCATGGGGGAATCTGTTGCCCCTTTGTTGGCCACAATATGATTTAGTTTGAAAATACTGTACTTATTTTTATGGGTCACCTTGCCCCATCTAGTCCCGCGGGATCAGAATCGCGAACAGGCATGTATGTGCAGGCCAGGACTGCGATTCAGTCCCGGCCTGCATGTACATGTCCTGTCCAACTAAGAGTCAGGGCATTTAAATGGAGCTGTGGTGCAATGGCATCATGTTGCCATGGCACAGCGGCTCCATTTAAAAGCCATGATGCTGGCCGCCTGCAAAAAGAGTTAATTCCTCGCAACCCGACCCTTGATCCGGCCTCCTAAGGCCAAGATTGGGCTGCGGGGAATTAACTCTGGCCGCCCCAGCCCCATCTGCTCTTTGATGAATGACAACAAATGACATCCAGGGAGGTTATTCCACTCAGGGGGTGGAATGACTTACCAGGCCATTTTGCCGGCCCTGGATGTACAGGGCTGACATTAGAATCGAACCTGTATGTCCAGAGCTGATGACCGACCACTGCCCTCCCACTCTTCGCCCCCGGGCCGCCTCTTCCCCACCTCCAATTACTTCCCCGCACTACTGGTGGTGGTCTGCAATTCCCACATGCCATTTCCTCTTACCTGTCAATTGTTGCCATGTAAATTATTCTAAGGGGTGTATTTACTATACCGTCTTAATGTGCGCTTTGTAACGTCATCGCGCGATAAGGTAACTTATCACGCGATAATGGCGCTTTATCTGGCGCAGAGGTACCTTAGCGTGTGATAATGCGCGCAGCGGCGCAAACGAGCGCTGAAGGCGGAGAAAGGCTCCCGGAGGGCGGAGGAAGGCTCCCCAGGGGCGGAGAGAAGAGGTCAATGGGTGGAGAGTGGGAGGGGAGAGGCTCCCCGCACACTAACGATGTGAAATCCAAGGCTCAAAACTAACGCCAGTGAAACCCTGGCGTTAGAGATGATTTAAAGGGAAGAGAAACCATTTCTGTCAGCAATGTACCTCAAAACCAGGGAAACCTACAAAAATGTGATAAGTGTGATACATGTGCATGGACAAAAGGGCAAATAAACAGTGAAAATGAACAGAAGAAAATGGAAAAATAAAATAACCAAGCTGGGCAATAGTGATCTCAATGGGAAACATCAAAAAACACTCCCAAGAAAGCCCCAAAAAAAGGATATGAATTCTGGAAGGGTCCATGCTCCGTCCCCATACAAGGTGAATGAGCCCACAGTGAAATTGCGCTGTACAGGGTTTTCCTCTCCATCGGACAAGTTTCCTATGGCGTGCACATGTGCGGCAACAGCAGGGTGGGCATGTCGGAATGGCCAACTGGACATATGCTTGAAAATGGGATACAGAGGGCTGCAGGCGGCATATGCTGTGGTGCAGCTGGGACACAGTGCGGACTAGGCAGATGCCTAGGTGGCACTTAGGAATGCTGAAACTGTACAGCAGCCAGACAGCAACTGATGAGGGCCCAACATGGACACGATTGTGTTTATCACAGTGTCACAGGGGATAGTACCCAGCAGGTACCTCCAAGGGCACAGAACATTGGCAGGCGGTGTTGGGGGGGAAGCGTGGATGTCTATGCAGGCACCCCTACCCCAGAACATGCACCATAAGCAGCCACCTACCTGCACACTGGATGGCCTGAGACTGCGCACCACCAGCACCACCAGCAGAAGGGCTTGTCAGCATGGTGGCAGAGGGGTACTGGTGGTGGAGGGGGGCAGTGGCAGCTGCCCAGAGCAGACCATGGCCTAGCCCTGTGTAGGTGGGTGCCATGCACTGCAACAGACAGGCCCTGCCGGACGAACAGTCATGGTATCACCAGGGAATGCACTGTCTCTGTGGCAACATGGTGGTGCAGTGCACATAACCAGTATGTTCAGAGGCAAAAGGTCACAGGTTCAAGTCACAGCTGTGGTTCCTGCCAACCCAGCCCCCATACTTTACCCACTACTACAACATGCTAATACAGACAGAACCTGTAGTGCAGATGACGTAGACATGCCCAAAACACCTACATTTTACCCTACAGAGCACAGACACCATAAACATGCGCATTACCTAGAGCAGAGTCTCCCAAATGCAGTCCTGGAGGGCCAAGCACCATTCAGGTTCCATGCTGCCTCTAATAAATGTGGCTGTGCTGCATTGCTATGCACCGCCCCCATGGTATGCATATGAATCCCATGCATATTCATTAGGGACAGCATGAAAACCCGAACAGTGTTTGGCCCTCCAGGACTGGAGTTGGGAACCTCTGCCCTAGAGCAGCGGCCAACAGGGGCAGACACACACGCATCCACAGGTTCATTATCCCAAGCCTCCTGGAGAGGAAGGATGTTGGGCCCTGCGTGCATCTCCCCATACTAGCACTTGCATACCTTAGCAATGCCACCCTAAACATGGGAAAACTGTACACAGCTATCAAAAGGTTGCTATGATAACTGGCAGATAGGAATTCTTACATTAAGAACAATTGGCTGATTGAGCTGCATCATAGCAACCTTTCTGATGTCTGTGGAGTGTGCCTCAGGTCTGGTGTCTGACAGAGTGACCCCAACAGTATTGCGTACCATAGCCATGCCTGCACTGTGCCCAGGACTGGTGTGGTGCCCAGGGCTGCCAAACACCTCTATAGTTGCACAATGCTGGCATAGGTGTGTGGAGTGTGTTTCTGTCTATCCAGTGTGTGGTGGCTGACAACACCCTCCACAGCCCACACTGCTAGCACTGTTGCCAGTATTGGCCTGCCAATGTGCATAATGAGGAGCAAGGTACTGTGGGAATAGCCTGGATAGTGTGGCCTGGCCTGGCCGCATCTGTACAGGGCATAGGGCAATGGCTCAGACATTGTAGTGCCTGGCCACGACCTGCATGGACAGCGTGGCCACAGCATGTCCTGCTGGGAGGTCACTCTCACCCTGACTGATCAGTGGCTAGGTTCTCCCATAGTGCTATATAGTATTTCTCTTATGCGATATTTATGGGTTCCTTTTGGGGCCCAATCCTTGACTTATCTGCTTGGTATATATGCTGACATCCCAGTTCTGGGTACATGCATCTTCTCCAGGATTATGGACTAGCTAGCAGAGTGTCTGCAGCTAGTATATGTCTTGCTGGAGCACCTTGCAGTGGCTGGAGGCTTGCTGCTGGAGATTATCAGATAGTGGTGGGGGCAGCTGAGCATTTCCAGGCCTACTGTCTGTTTGCTATTGTTTTATGGCTGTGTACAGCTCTGCATTGCCTGCCCTTTAGGGTGTCTGTTCCCCAGCAGGACTGGGGTTGATGGTCCCCTCTACTGCTACCATTGCAGGGAGGTAGAATGTGGATCTATTGGTGGGTGATCCTGTTTCCCACCCTGAGCCCCAGAGGGTGGGTTTTGTGGTGGTACATAATCCACCTATGGGTCCAAACACCCCCCCCCCAAGGTGTGCTTGGAAATTCCTCTTAATCAAGCCTTTTGCATCCAACATAATGGGAAATAACTCAGTATCTTTCTGCCACATTTTCTTGGTCACTAATCATGATTTTGAGTTTAATTATCTAAATCTCGAGGGAGAGGGAGAGGGGGAGGGGGTGTAAAGTTGAAGGTTTAGCTAAGGCACCCAATATCCTTGCACTGTTGCCCAATTATTTTTGCATGTGCACCCCCCCAAAAAAAAAAACAAACTCAAAACTGGAGAGCTATATTTCGTCTCTAAAGAGGTGCAGAAATTACAGCTACTTCATTCTGACCCAGACCTAAAGACAGTAATTCCTGAATTTATATTTTCCATTTCTGCCTTCCAGGCTGGATTACTGTAATGGTCTCTAGGTTTTTACCCTTGTAGGATTATTTGCAGATAGCATCTTTTGCAGAATGCAGCAGAAAGGTTACCTTGCCTCTGCTCCATGAACTGTTGTAGCTGTTAGTCAGTGTTCCTACTTTAAAGTTCTACATTTAAAGGCCCATTTAATGTAGAACGTGGAGATTGGAATTGAGATGCCCAGGTCAAGACATGTTCATTTCCAGCAGTATTTTACAAAAGGCTGTGCCTAATGTATTGCCCTTTATAAAATGTATTAGGGCAGGCAAAAGTGTCGATGTATTTGCTGGCACATTGAGCAGCAGCAGTCATTTGATAAAAAAGTATTCCCATCTCACAAATTGTGCACTGATGCAGCCGAAACATTGCAAGCTCTTAGCTGCTGCAACACAGTTAGTGGGCCCCAAGTCTGGACCGCTATCAGGTATAGGGGCCAATGGCAGAATCAAGATATCCCTCGGTCCCACCCCACCCCAACATCAGCCATAATAGCCCCCTCACATTCCTGAAATGCAACCCCCTTACCAATGCCCCCCCCCCCGCCCAACATATCTGGTTTCCTGCAATTCTTCCTGTTGCTTCTATTTGCGCGGTCAGAGATAGAATCAGGAAAGTGTGCGGCAGGGGGAAGGCAGGCGGCTGAATGTATATGAGCTTGTGTTACAGGCTCAGCCTTTACATTGTAAACCATGCCAGCATAGTGTCCTGCCATCAGGAATTGAGGAAACAAATGGCACAACTGCATCTAAGGTCTGCTGTGCACAGCTTGGGTCAATTGGTTGGTTACTTGGATCGGGTTGGTTTGGGTCATGTGGTGTGACTCAGGTCTTACTGCTGCGATGTGTGCCTGCCTTGTCTAAAGGGCGACCTGCAGGCTGCATCCCAGCTGTCCTGTCCACGTGCATATAGGGGCTGTGATCACTGAGTGAAATAGAAAAATCACAGGTAGGTGATGGGGTGGGAGTGGGAGAGAACAAAATGTAAAAAAGCATGATGGTGGGGGAGGAAGCAAGGAAGGAAAAGAGAAACGGATTGTTTTGAGGTCACCAGGGAGGACAGTCTCTAGAAGGGTCTCCACTCCTTCACCCTTCCCCCATACCAAAAGGGCACTTCTAAATTGTATGCCTATGGGAGCCAAAAGCTTAAATCCAGCCCTGGGTACTACTGTACTGTAATTCTATTACTAGGGGATCAGATATTTTTTGAATGTGAGCGCCAATATGGCAAGAGCTTCTAGGCAGATTATTCCTGCTCTCACTAGATACCAAGGAGACCCCCGGTAAGAGGGGGGGGGGGGGGGAATAGGTGTACAATGGCTTATGCTGGTGGGTGTCAGGAGATTTTAGGAAGAAAGGGGTTGAAGTGTGTGCTGGAGAGAATTTGTTGGGGGGGGGGGGGTTGCCAAAGGTTTGTACCTTCCAATGAATCAGATTGGCTGAGAAGGAATGACAGCTGTATTTAGGCAAGCAAATGTTTATGTATTCTGTACTGTTTATTGTAAGTATCATGATTTTATGTGTGTTATTGCAAATTGCTCATATGGTTCATGAGTGATTTATAAATGATTTTAAATCAGACAACAAGCAGAGCTTTTACTTTTATTTGACTTCCTGGCTTTCTTCTTGAAGGGAGTTAAGTCTGCATTGCACTAACCAGCTAGAAATAGAACCATTAATATTTTGATTTTCAGTCATCAGCTCTAATGATCTGTCAGAATGAAAGCCATCTACTAGTGGTATGCATGGCAATTTTTGGTTTGGTTCATATTTGGATCCGCTGGCCTTTTGGGTCATTTCATTTAAGTCCATTAAAGTCAGTGTGGCAAGCAATTTTGCATTCTAACATTGAATTTTTAAATTCATTATTATTACAATTTGCTTGAAACTTGCTGGCAAGTATCTGCAACAAAGACAATAGCATTGCAAGACATTGAGTGGCATGCAGACTCCCTAGTATCAAAAAAGGAACAAAGGGGCATGTTTACTAAACCTTCTTAATGTGCGCCCGGCGTTAGTGTGCAGGCTGCCATATAAGGAGTGGGCGTTCCGGTCAGAAAGTAGCAAAACGGGATTAGCGCGCGATAACGCATGCTGCTGCGCACATTATCGGGCAAAGCGCCGCTAAGCGCGTTACCGCGCGGTAATCTTAAGTAGGCGCACAGACATCCAAACATAGAAATGGAAGTGTAGCACAATGATTAATACACTGACTGATAATACAGGGGTCACGAGTTTGATCCTCCAGTGTGCCTAATGCATTAGGCTGGCTGAAGCATCAGCTTTGACATGTAAGTATTGTTTCCTGAGGCATTTTATTTGTATTTTAATTATTGCTGCCAGCAAACACACCCTCACGTGCCATAACCTAAGGTGCCGCATAAGGCACCCTATAAGGCACTCCATAGGGCACATTATAAAGTGCACTGTCCTCCACGGCACCCTATAATGTCCCCTATAGGGCACCCTATAAGGCGCGCCATAGGACACCTTATAAGGCACCTTATACGGACTGTAACCATAAGGTGCCTCAGAAGGTGCTTTAAAGGGCGCCCTATAAGGCGCCTTCTGAGGCACCTTATGGTTACAGTACTCTGAGGGTGTGTTTGCTGGCAGCACTAATGTACATTAAAAATAGACAATGCTTTGGACAGCCCTATCAAACAACCCCACTGTAGGTTTGAACCCATGACCTCTGGCTCCACAAGCAGTGAAATAACCAGTGGGCTACAGCTCCATAGCTGCTAGTAAACCTCTGGCTGGCTGCAGAAGGACTGCACATCACCACACAAACAGTCTGCTGTGATCACCAGGATAGGGTTAACCCACCCATACCCATGATGCACTGCACATGCAAATCAGCAGTCTACAGATGATCACAAGATGGGGTATGCACTCCCACAGCACCTCGGCCTGGTAGGGGGAACTGACCGTGTGTGTTACTGGAACAGAGTAGCTACACACCATCACATTGTGCAGGTACTGTACTCACCCTGAGGGTGAGGTGGGGTGCCCAGCACCAGGTCCACAGCACTCTCCATGGCAGAAATAGGCCATGCTGCAGGCCCCCAGCAGTGCTAGTGTGTGAGACAAGTAGCTTCTGCAGACGCACCTTGGATACATCTGTATTTCCTCAGTCAGGTTTAGTCCTTATGTACCACCACCACCCCACCCCACCCTCTGGGGTTGAGGGTGGTAAACAGGGTCTCCCACCAACAGTTCCACATTCTACCTCCCTGCAATGGTGGCAGTAGAGGGGACCATCAACCCCAGTCCTGCTGGGGAACAGACACCCTACAGGGCAGTCAATGCAGCTCTGTACACATCCATAAAACAATAGCAGACAGACATTAGGCCTGAATATGCTGAGCTGCACCCCACCACTATCTGATAATCTCCTGCAGCAAGCCTTCAGCTGCAGCACCCTGCAAGGTGTTCCAGCAAAACACATACCAGCTGCAGACAGTCTGCTAGCTAGTCCATAGTGCATGTTCCTGGTGGAGATGCATGCACCCAGAACTGGGATGTCAGCATACAAAGCAAGCAGATAAGTCAGTGACCAGGCCCCAAAAGAGAACCCATAAATATCACATGAGAAAAGCACTAGGGGGGAACCTAGCCATGCCGTGGTCACTGCTCAGTCAGGGTGAGAGTGATCTCCCAGCAGGACATGCTGTGGCCACCCTGTCTGTGCAGGTGGTGGCCGGGCACTACAATGTCCCAGCCATTGCCCTATGCCCTGTGCAGATGCATCCTGGCCAGGCCACCCTGTCCGGGCTATACCCATGGTACCTTGCTCCTCATTATGCACATTGGCAGGCCAATACTGGCAACAGTGCTGGCAGTGTGGGCTGTGGAGGGTGTTTGCAGCCACCACACACTGGATAGACAGACACACACTCCCACACCTATGCCAGCATTGTGCTACTATAGAAGTGTTTGGCAGCCCTGGCCACCACACCAGTCCTGGGCACAGTGCAGGCATGGATATGGTACGCAATACTGTGAGGGGGCACTCCCCAGGGTGGTAAATACTGTCAGACACCAGACCTGAAGCACACTCCACAGACATCAGAAAGGTTGCTATGGTGCAGCTCAATCAGCAAATTGTGCTTAACTTAGGAATTGCTATCTGCCAGTAATCATAGCAACCTTTTGATAGCTGTGTACTGTGGCACTGCAGACGAGCTGCAGCATCATGAGGAGCCACATAGAGGGAGCCAGAGAGACCTCTGGAGGTCTGAAGAACCACGCCTTAGAACCAATGATGTAATTCCAGCCAACACCCAATGCAGAAAGGGAAGAACTCCTCTTAAATGCTCAGATGACTGGAGGAAGTCGGAGAGGCAAGGAGAGTGGCAAAAAGACTCTGATTCAGACTCCGGTTGGAGAGAAAGAGAGAGACAAGGAGAGTGGCAAAGAGACCGGTACAGAGAAGGAGGTTGGCGAGAGAGAGAAAGACAAGGAGATTGGCAGACAGCTCCAGATGGGCAAGGAGACTGTCAAGGAGTCTTGCAGGAAGTTCCAGTTCCAGATTTTTACAGATTGGCCAGGATGCATCTTCACAGGGTGTGGGGCAATGGCTGGGACACTGTAGTGCTCGACCACCGCCTGCATGGACAGGGTGGCCACAGCATGGCATGCTGGGAGGGCACTTACTCTGACTGAGCAGTGACCATGGCATGTCTAGGTTCCTACATAGCATTCTACATTATTTGCCTCCAGTGTTCCTGTTGTGGTGCTTCTCCTGCACGGCACGGCACGGCACAGCACATAGTTCTTTTGTGAGCATATACTATGGACTGGTTAGTGGACTGTCTGCAGTTAGATTGTGCATGGGTACAATATGGTGCTGTTTGCTGGTGACTGGCAGACAGTGGTGTGAGGAATTTGGGGTTTTCCAGAACTAACCCCATCATTGTTGCTGGTCTACCACTGCTCCATTCACAGGTATGGCTCTGTCCCACCAACCCTGGAGGGCTATCGCATACCAGCAGGATGGAGGTTGCTTCACGGGGGCTGGGGCACCTGTCCCTTACTTACAAAAAGGGTGATGTATACCACTTTGACCTATCAAGGCACTCCTACACAAACCTCATGCAAGTCTAAAAACCCCTCTACCCTGATAACAGATGCCCATATCAGCCAGATCCTAACACGGGGTACACACTAATCTGGGTGGTGTCTGGTCTCAGAGGACCACATGTGACTGCAGGATATAGATGGACACCAAATTACCTTCAGCTGCACTGCAAGGAACACCTGTCACACACTGGTAGTGATGGGGGATGTACAGCAGGGCCTATCTCTAGCACCACATCTACTGCGGACCAAGTGCTAGACACCCGTCCTATCCCTCAGGGAGAACACAGAACCTGCACAATGGCATGGTCTGTAGCTACTCTGTGCCAGTATCACACACTGTCAGTTCGTCTTTCCAAGCTGAGGTACCGGAGAGGTGCAGACCCCATTTGCTGATCAGCTGTAGACAGCTATTCAGCATGTGCATTGCATCATGGATACTAGTGGGGTTACCCTATCCTGGCACTCAGAGAAGACAGTTTATGCGGTGACCTGCAGTCCTTCTGTACCCAGCCATTGCTGTGACATACACCACGGAAGTACAGCCTACTGGTTAATACAATGCCATTCTTGGCAGTGTTCATGGGTTTCAATTCCTCATTGTTCCCTCCTCTCATGCCTGTCCTACTCAAAGAGTGTGCATGCCTATAACAGTCATATTTTTGCAGATTTGTGCTGCCAGCCGATAATACCCTCGCAACAATTGCCAACATTCCCTCAGTCCGTCTATCTGCGTCTGTCAGCTGTGTAGAGTCCTGTCTGCCTGTGCAGGCTGTCACCCCATGTCCTGCACTGCTACCCTTTCCTGCATTGCGCCTCTTCATGCTTGCCTCGCCTGTGCCTGATCTGCATGGCACCACCACTCCTCTGTCCACCCATCATTGTAACTATCCTGCCACCTCACCCTCCACTGGGGGACATGTAGTCCCATCGTCTGCCACCAACTGTCTTTCCACTACTTTACATTGCCAACACCCTGTGCTGTGGTACAGTTGCCCCCACCATGTTTGTCATCAGTACTGGCAGCCACATGGGATGCCCGCAGATATGGCAGGTCCAGTGGCTCCCAGCTCTCCCTCCTTCACTCACCTGTTTATTGCCTTTCCTGAGTGATCTATCTAGTGTTAGGGCTATATCTGTCTCTGTTCCTCACAGGTCATGCATGTCATCCTGCAGCACCTTGCAGCCCTTAGGCCACACTAACCTAGGACACCATAACCTTGTTAAGCCACCGTAACCTATGGTTCCATAACCCAGGGTGCCCTCTAAGGTGCCCTGTCCAGGGGTGCCTAATACGGCGCTTAGCCTAAGGAGCCCTACTGTATAGGGCACCTTACAAAGCACCTTATGAGGCACCTTATAAGGCACCTAACAAGGCACCTTATAAGGCACCTTACTTATACGGCACCTTACAAGGCACCCTACAAGGCACCTTGTAATGTGCCTTGTAAGTTGCCTTATAAGGTGCCTTGTAAGGTGCCTTATGAGGCGCCTTGTAGTGCGTGTTAGTTTGTACTGCCCATGCCTTTATATGGGCATCTGTACCTTTACCGCGGAACCTAATGCGAATGACATTACCGCAGTTTAGTAAACATACCCCTATGTTTAGCTATTATCATTATGTCAAAAAGCATTATATACAGATTTATCTGAGATCTAGTTAGTTTAATAGGTATTCGAAGTTTGCTGATTTTGACGGTACTGGTGGCTCAACATAAAAAGATCACAAAAAATAGTAAGTAGCTTATAATGCTATAATAGCTATTATTTTGCAAATAAAAATTATTTGCAGACTTTAGAAAATAGGTTTAGATAACTGTAAGTTACTTAGGGGTATGTTTACTAAATGGCACTAATGTCGCAGCTGTGAGGTTATTGCGTGATACGTGATGTTATTGCGTGATAATGGCGCATTACCGTGTGATAATGGCGCATTACCATGCGATAACATCTCATTACCATGTGATAACGTCACATATCGCGCGATAACGTCTGCTGCAGCGGTAAGGTGCGCCGAGGGTGGAGTAAGGCTCCCCAGAGGGTGGAGTAAGGCTCCCCAGGGGCAGAGAGAAGGGGTCAATAGGCAGAGAGTGGGCGGGGAGAGGCCCCAGCTACATTATCGCCTTGAAATGAAGGTCCGAAAAATAGCGCGAGTGAAAACCTGGCGTTAGAGGCAAAAGTGAAGGAGAGAGAAACCATTTCAGTCAGCAATGTGCAGCAAAGGCAAGGAGACCAAGAACAGTGATAGTAGTGATACCAGTGCTGCACCACCAGATAGTGCCCAAGTACGAAAGGGCACTATGGTGTGGCTGCACATGGGGTACAGGGGACTGCAGGTGTGACATACAGTGGGGCAGCTTGGGCATAGGGCAGGCTAGGCAGATGCCCAGGTGACACATAGAGAAACAGGAACGCAATATCAGCAACTGATCAAGGTCAAACATGCCCACGAGTGTCTGTGTCCCACAGTTTCCCAGGGGACAGTACCTAGCAAATACCCCAAATGGAACAGAACATTGGCAGGCGGTTCTGGGGGGAAGCATGGATGTCTATGCAGGCACCCCTACCCAAGATTACACACCATAGGCAGCCACCTACCGGCACACTGGATGACCTGGGACTGCGCACCACCAGCACCACTGGCATAAGGGCATGTCAGCATGGTGGCAGAGGGGTGTCGGTGTTGGGGGGCAATGGCATCTGCCCACAGCAGACCAAGGCCAAGCCCTGTCTAGGTGGGTGCCGTGCATTGCAAAAAATGTCTGACCGTCTGATGAACAGTAATGGTATACCCAGGGAATGACCTGCCTCTGTGGAACAGTTTGGTGCAGTACACCCAGCCAGTGTGTCCAGGGGCAGAAGGTCACAGGTTCAAGTCCCAGCTGTGGCTCCTGCAGAGCATGTCCCATATATTACCCAGTACTAAACTGTGGTAATAAAGAAGGAGCTTTTTGTGCAGATAAAATAAACACACCATAAACCCCTATAGTCTACCCTACAGAGCACACTCACCATAGACATGTGCAGTCCCTAGAGCAGAGGCTCCCAACTGCAGTCCCGGAGGGCCAAACACCATTCAGGTGTAATGCTGTCCATAAGACACATGCTTGAGATGCATTTGTATGTACCGCCCCCATTGTATGCAAATGTATTCCCTGCATATACATTAGGGACAGCATGAAAATCGGAATCGTATTGGGCCCACCAGGACCGGAGTTGGGAACCTCTGCCCCAGAGCATTGGTAAGCTCCACTATCCAAAGCCTCATGGAGGGTCAGGCTGTTGGGCCCTGCGCGGAGCAGCATCTAACAATACTAGAACCCGCATACCTTAGCAATGCCATCATAAACCTTGAAGCACGTTCCACATATATCAAGCGGTTGCTATGATTAATGTCAGATAACAAGCCCAAAATGAGACACAATGGGGCATGTTTACTAAACTGCATTAACGTAGCAGCGGCTACGTTAAGACGCGTTATGTAACGATAAGGCGCATTAACGTAATGTAACGTTAATGCGCCTTAACGTTACATAACGAGCCTTAACGTTCCCAGCCGCGGTAAGTCCCGCAGAGGGTGGAGAGAGGGCGGAGAGAAGGGGTCAATGGGCGGGGAGTGGGCGGAGAGAGGTCCCTTCCACACTAACGTGGGGAAATAAAGGGCTGAATCCTAACGCAACTGAAAACCTGGCGTTAGCACACATTTGCAAGGGAGAGAAACCATTTCAGTGTCAGCAATGTACAGCATAGGCAGGGAGCCCAAGAAAGGTGATAGTAGTGCTCCATTTGCAGCAACAGCATAGTGCCCAGGTATGAAAGGCCACTATGGTGATGGCGCAAATGGGGCATGGGGGCTGCAGGTGGGACATGCAGTGGGGGCAACTGGGGCACAGGGTGGACTAGGCTGATGCCTAGGTGGCACATATGAATGCAGTAAATGGAAACCAGCAAGACAGCAACTGACTAGGGTTAAACATGCCCATGAGTCTGTGTTCCACAGTGTCCCATCCAGGGGACATTACCCAGCAGGTACCCCAGGGGGCACATAACATTGACAGGCGGTGCCGGGGGAAGCATGGACATCTATGTAGGCACCACTACCCCAGAACCCACACCTTAGGCAGCAGCCTACCTACCCCTGGATGGCCTGGGATGGCGTACCACCGGCACCGACAGCATATGGTCATGGCGACATGGCAGAGGGGGTGGGTGATTGTGCTGGAGGGAGCAGTGGCAGCTGCCTGCAGTGGACCTAGGTCTGGCCGAGGAAAGTAAGGGTAGCCCCAGGGACCACTATGCTGCTGTGGCAAAAGTGTGGTGCAGGACACTCAGCCAGCATGTCCAGGGTCAGAGGTTCAGGTCCCATCTGTGGACCCTGCAGAGCATCTCCCCATAGTTTTAACCCACAATGCAGCCACAACAACAACATGGGCAAACCCCAATGCAGCGGTGCACAGGGGTAAGGACACCCACTCACAAGGGCTCCACTATCCACAGTTTCATGGAGTGTCAGGCTGTTGGCCCCAGCACAGAGCTGCAGTTATCACCAGAGCACTACTACTACCCCCTGCACAGATTAGCAATGTCGGCACTGTTATCAGGACCAGTGTGGCGGGTAGGGTTGTCAACCACCTCCATCTCTGCACAATGCTGAGATAGGTGTGGGAGTGTGCATATGTGTCTCCATTATTTTGTGTCTGCAAACACCTCACTGAGCCCACATTGCTCACACTGCTTCAAGCGTTAGCCTGCAAATGTGCATAATGAGGAGCAAGGTATTGTGGGTATGACCCAGACAGGGCGGATTGGCAAGGATGCATCTGCACAAGGTGGAGGGCAATGGCTGGGACACTCTAGTGCTCGACCACCACCTGCATGGACAGGGTGGCCACAGCATGTCATGCTGGGGGGGAGGGGTCACTCTCACTCTGACCGAGCAGTGACCCTGGCATGTCTATGTTCCCACATAGTGCCACGCATTATCTGTTTCCAGTGATACCTGTGTGTTTCTGGTTCTGGGTCCCAACCACAGAGATACCTGCTTGGTGTTTGTGTTGTGCATCCCACCTCTGCATGCACAGGGTTATCCTGTGAGCATGCACTATGGGCTGGTTAGTGGGTTGACTGCAGTTTGCCTGTGCATGGTGGGAGCACCTTGTAGGATGCTGCAGGTGAAGTCTGACTGTGCTGTCTGTTGATGAATGGCAGACTGTGGTGTGGGGCAGTTGAGCCTTCCTCTGCCTACCCCAGGCATCACTGCTGGTCTGCAATGGTCATAGGTATGGCACTGGCCCAGCAGCCCTGGAGGGCTATCATCCGCCAACAGGACTGTGATGCTCATACTACAGCCATTCTGCAGGGTGCAGGCACCTGTCTCACCACACCCTAATCTGCAAAAGGGTGATTGAGGCCCCTTGGGGTATATAGTGTATACCACTTAGACCAGGGGTGGGCAAACCTGGTCCTGGAGGGCCGCAGACCAGTCAGGTTTTCGGGATATCTCTAATGAATATGCATGAGATATATATGCATTAGAGATATCCTGCCAACCTGACTGGTTTGTGGCCCTCCAGGGCTGGATCTGGAGACCCCTGCCTTACACCTCTGTCATTTAAGATTGTGAGTGGACAAGGTGCAGATGTCCAAGACATCAAAAAGGTTAGATAGAATTTGTCACAGTCCTCCTCACTTCTCACCACCACCAAAAAATTGTCTATTAGACAACTTTTTGGTGGTGGTGAGAATCGAGGAGGAATGTGACACATTCTATATACCCTTTCGATGTCTAGGATATCTGTACCTTGCCCACTCATGATCTTAAATGACAGAGGTGTAAGGCAGGGGTCTCCAAATCCAGCCCTGGAGGGCCACAAACCAGTCAGGTTGGCAGGATATCTCTAATGCATATATATCTCATGCATGTTCATTAGGGATATCCCGAAAACCTGACTGGTCTGCGGCCCTCCAGGACCGGAGGTGCCCACCCCTGACTTAGACCATAGGTGTCAAACCTGTCCTGGAGGGCCACAATCCTGCCAGGTTTTGGGATAGCCCTAATGAATATGCATGAGATATATATGCATTAGAGATAGCCTGCCAACCTGATTGGTTTGTGGCCCTCCAGGACTGGATTTGGAGACCCCTGCTTTACACCTCTGTCATTTAAGATGGTGAGTGGGCAAGGTGCAGATGTCCAAGACATCAAAAAGGTTAGATAGAATTTGTCACATTCCTCCTCACTTCTCACCACCACCAAAATATTGTCCATTAGACATCTTTTTGGTGGTGGTGAGAATCGAGGATGAATGTGACACATTCTAGCTACCCTTTTGATGTCTTGGACATCTGCACCTTGCCCACTCACCATCTTAAATGACAGAGGTGTAAAGCAGGGGTCTCCAAATCCAGTCCTGGAGGGCCACAAACCAGTCAGGTTGGCAGGCTATCTCTAATGCATATATATCTCATGCATATTCATTAGGGCTATCCCAAAACCTGGCAGGATTGTGGCCCTCCAGGACAGGTTTGACACCTATGACTTAGACTGATAGTGGCAGTACTACATAACCCTCATGCGAGTCTAGACACCCCACTGCCCTGATAAGAGGTACCCATGGCAGCCAGACCTTAACACCACATATGCACTAATCTGGGTGGTGTCCAGGGCCACATGTGACTGCAGAACACAACTGGAACAGATACACCTTTTGTTAGTACTGCTAGGGACACCTATCTCACACACTAGCAGTGATGAGGATGTGCATCAGGACCTATCTCTAGCACCCATATACTGTGGACCTAGTGCTGGGCTCCCATCCTATCCCTCGGGGTGAACACGGAACCTGCACAATGGCATGGTCTGTAGCTACTCTGTGCCAGTATCATGCACTGTCAATCAGTCTTACCACGCTGCAGTACTGGAGAGATGCAGATCCCATTTGGTGGTCATCTGTAAGCCGCTGTTCTGCATGTGCAATGCATCATGGGTGCTGGTGGGGTTACCCTATCCTGGCACACAGAGCAGACTATTTGTGCGGTGACCTGCAGTCCTTCTATACCCATCCATTGCTATGCAACAAGCTATAGAGGTATAGCCTACTGGTTAGTACACTGATGTTCTAGGTGGAGGTCATGAGTTCAATTCCTCATTATTTCCTCCTGTCCAAGGCAGATATTTTGCTTGCCTGTGACAGTTATATATTTGCAGATCCATGCTGCCATCCCATAGTACCCTCACCACAGTTGCCAACAATCCTTATAAGGCATTATAAGGCTCCTAATTAGGCACAGTACAAGGCACATTACATGGCACCTTATTAGACACAGTACAAGGCATGTTAAGGCACGTGCCTTGTACTATGCCTAATAAGGTGCCTTGTAACGTGCCTTGTAACGTGCCTTATAACGTTACCTGACACGGCTTGCCATAATGATGCCCCTCCCACACTTTTATATGGGCATCTGTACCTTTACCGCAGAACCTAACGCAAGTGACATTACCGCAGTTTAGTAAACATGCCCCAGTGTGTTAACAGAGATCCATCAGAGCAACCTGTCTGATATCTGTGAAGTGTGTCTCGGTTTATGTCTCTGAGTTTACCATCCCGGAGAGTGACCCCAAAAGTATTGAGTACCATAGCAATGCCTGTGCTGTGCCCAGGACTGGTGTGGTGGCCAGGACTGCCAACCACCTCTATATTTGCACAATGCTGAAGTAGGTATGGGAGTGTGTGTATGTCTATCAAGTGTTTTGTGGCTGGCCACACCTTGAGGAGCCCACAATGCTTGCACTGTTTCCAGTGTTAGCCTGCCTATATGCATAATGAGGAGCAAGGTACTGTGGGACAGGGCAGCCTGGGAAGGATGCATCTGCACAGGGCATATGGCAATGGCTGGGACATTGTATTGGCCAACCACCACCTGCAGGGACATGGTGACCACAGCATGTCATGCTGGGGGGGGGGGGGGCACTCGCACCCTGACTGAGCAGTGACCATGGCATGGCTAGGTCCCCACATAATGCGATACAGTGTTTCTTTCAAGTGATTTCTGGGAGTTTCCACAGTTGGGGACCAATCATTGACATACCACCTCTGGGTGTGC
Organism: Ichthyophis bannanicus; assembly: GCA_033557465.1. Taxonomy (NCBI): domain Eukaryota; kingdom Metazoa; phylum Chordata; class Amphibia; order Gymnophiona; family Ichthyophiidae; genus Ichthyophis; species Ichthyophis bannanicus. Next base: position 822,244,014 of record CM066032.1, read on the forward strand.
AGTTTCTCCAGGAACATGCACTATGTATTAGTCTGTAGTTAGTGTGTGTATGGCTGGAGCACCTTGCAGAGTAAATGCTGATAGTGCCCACTGCTGGTGAATGTCGTGTGGTGGGGGACATCTGAGTGTATACAGGCCTACTGCCTGTTTGCCAGTGCTCTGTGTGATACAAACAGATCTGCATTCACTGCCTTGGAGGGCAGCCCTTCTGCTGCAGGACCGGGGTAGTTGGTCCCACAGCCTTTTATCATGTCCCTCCACTGCCACCATTGCAAAGATGTAGAGCAGGGGTGGGGAACCCTGGTCCTGGAGAGCCGCAGACCAGTCAGGTTTTCGGGATATCCCTAATGAATATGCATGAGATATATATGCATTAGAGATATCCTGCCAACCTGACTGGTTTGTGGCCCTCCAGGGCTGGATTTGGAGACCCCTGCCTTACACCTCTGTCATTTAAGATTGTGAGTGGGCAAGGTGCAGATGTCCAAGACATCAAAAAGGTTAGATAGAATGTGTCACATTCCTCCTCACTTCTCACCACCACCAAAATATTGTCTATTAGACAACTTTTTGGTGGTGGTGAGAATCGAGGAGGAATGTGACACATTCTATATACCCTTTCGATGTCTAGGACATCTGCACCTTGCCCACTCACAATCTTAAATGGCAGAGGTATAAGGCAGGGGTCTCCAAATCCAGCCCTGGAGGGCCACAAACCAGTCAGGTTGGCAGGATATCTCTAATGCATATATATCTCATGCATATTCATTAGGGATATCCCGAAAACCTGACTGGTCTGCGGCTCTCCAGGACCAGGGTTCCCCACCCCTGATGTAGAGTGTGGGTCTGTTGGTGGCAGGTCCTGTCCCCCCACCCTGGCCCCAAGAAGGCAGGTCGGTAGGTGCTGCCCCCTGATCTGCATGTGGGTCCAGACACCCCTCTTGCCCTATAGGGTGCAGTAGGTGATGGCAATGAGGTGAGAGTGTTTCTGCTGGCAGCACAGATTGTACAGATGTGCCTTTGCTGTAACACTCATGTTGGTGTTATAGCCTACTGGTTTGTGCATTGCCATTGTACTACTGGTCATGGGTTCGATTCCTCTCTGTTCTAATTATTGTATGCCTCTCGTCCACACATCCTTTGCATTCCTGTTACAGTCCTATCTGTGATGATCTGTGTTGCTGGCACATTATACCCTCATCACTGTTGCCCAACATCCTTCTGTCAGTCTATCTGTGTCTGCAATCTCTGTGGCATCCTGCCCTACTGTGCAGGCTGCTACCCCATGTCCTGCACTGGCACACTTTTCTGCATTGCAGCTCTTCATGCTTGCCTCTCCTGTGTCTGCTCTGCATGGCACTGCTCTCCTCTGTCCTCCTGTCATTGCACTTATTCTGCCACCTCTACCTCCTCTGGTGGACACGTATCCCCATCCTCTGCCACACACTGTCATTGTTGAACTGTACATTACCATCACCCTGTACATCGGTACAGCTGCCCCTGATATGTTTGTCCACTTCCTTCCATCACTTGTTCATTGCTCTGTGCAGTGTTTATTTATTATTACTATCATTCTCTTATATACCATGCTATTCTGCATCAGTGTGGTTTACATTGAACAAACTGAAATTACATTGAACAGGGCATTATAACTTGGAGATAACTATTTTACAGGGAACATGGGCTATGGAGGGTTAAGTGGCTTGTCCAAGACCACAAGGAGCACCTGTGGGACTAGAAACCCCAGTCCTTCCGGCCCAAGGTTGCTGTCCTCTAGTGGGATTTGAACCCCCGACCTTCCGGCCTGAAGTACCTTGCCCCAACCACTAGGCCACTCCTCCACTCCATAACCCTGTTATGGTTACATCTGTGTTTGAGCCATACATTTCATGCTTATGACCTTGGGGCACCTTTGTGCCCCTGGGCACCTTCTCCTGTGTCACCTTAGCATCCCTGAGTCATCTTTCGTGGCACCTTAGGTTTGGCCAGCTTATGGGGCACCTTATATGCTGCCTTGGAGGGTACCAACCTTTCCTGCCGCCCTCTGGGGCACATTATGACCTGCCTTGGATGATATGGTGCTTTATGATGTGCCTTATGGTGCGCCCTAAAAGGTGCATTAGGTTGCGGCACTGGGGTGAGGCTTTTTTGGCTGGCAGTGCAGATTGTTGGGATGTGTCTGACTGTTACAAGCAGGAAAAGGGATTGCCTCAGACAGCCTTTTAACTGAGCCCACTGAGGGATCAAACTCATGACCACTGTATCAGCAGTCAATGTATTAATCAGTGTGCTACACCTCTGTTGCTGTGATTGCAGGTCAGCGCGCCTAATTAAGGCTAACGAGCGTTAACGTGCCATGGCTCCCTCTATCGCGCGATAACCCGAAATGCTACCTTAAGACCGGAATGCCCACTACCTTATATGGCATTCGTCACAGTAAGACTGCAACTAACGCTGGTAACATTAAGACGGTTTAGTAAACATACCCCTTAGTGTCAGAGTTATTGGTGCATATATCGTCCTTGTATGTTTTTCATACGCTGGGCTAATATGTTGTCGAAACTAATTGCTGTCAAGCATTCTGTTCTAGGTGTTTCAATGGTGCAATAGCGACGCACTGCATCAGAAGTGTTTTCACATGTATCATATTCCGCCATCAGAATGGACTGTTGACAAACTATGTTATATCATAATAAAGCGTTTTAAATGAAAATTGCAGTTTCAATAGTATCATACAGAAGACTGTGTTCGTGAGAAACTAGCTCAACTTAAATTAGACAAAGCGATGGGACCGGATGGGATACACCCTAAAATACTGAGGGAACTTGGGGACGTTCTAGCAACTCCACTGACTGACCTTTTCAATGCCTCATTGGAGTCGGGAGTGGTGCCAAAGGACTGGAGAGAGGCTCATGTGGTGCCTTTACACAAAAGCGGAAGTAAGGATGTGGTTGAAAACTACAGGCCGGTTAGTTTAACTTCGGTGGTGAGTAAATTATTGGAAACACTGCTGAAAGAGAAAATAGTGAGGTTTCTGGAGTCCAGCGGATTACAGGATCCAAGGCAGCATGGGTTCACCAGAGGCAGGTCTTGTCAGACAAATCTGATTGATTTCTTTGACTGGGTGACCAGGGAGTTGGACCGAGGGAGAGCTCTAGATGTGGTGTATTTAGATTTCAGTAAAGCCTTTGACACTGTTCCTCACAGGCGACTTATAAACAAACTGAGCACCCTAGGGATGGACCCTAAGGTTACTGCTTGGGTTAGAAATTGGTTAGGTGGGAGGCGACAAAGAGTACAGGTAAATGGAGCTCACTCTGAGGAGAAGGATGTTACCAGTGGTGTGCCCCAGGGATCTGTCATTGGTCCAATTCTTTTTAACATCTTTGTTAGTAATATAGCGGAAGGGCTGTCGGGTAAGGTTTGCCTCTTTGCGGATGATACCAAAATCTGCAATAGAGTAGATACTCAGGAAGGTGTAGATAACATGAGGAGGGATCTAGCTAAGCTTGAAGAATGGTCTAGAATTTGGCAGCTGGGATTTAATGTTAAAAAATGTAAGGTCATGCATTTGGGCTGCAGCAATCCAAGAGAGCAATATAGTATAGGGGGTGAAGTACTTTTGTCCACTAAAGAAGAGCGGGACCTAGGCGTGGTTGTGTCTGATGATCTTAAAGTAGCTAAACAGGTAGAAAAGGCGATGGCAAAAGCTAGAAGGATGCTTGGGTGCATACGGAGAGGAATGGCTAGCAGAAAAAAGGAGGTGATAATGCCTCTCTTTAAGTCTTTGGTGCAACCTCATTTGGAGTATAGTGTGCAATTCTGGAGACCGCACTTTCAAAAGGATGTGAACAGGATGGAGTCGGTGCAGAGGGTGGCTACTAAAATGATTAGTGGTCTTCATTATAAAGCATATGAGGACAGACTTAAGGATCTTAATATGTACACCTTAGAGGAAAGGCGGGATAGAGGTGATATGATTGAGATGTTTAAATACCTCCGTGGCATAAATGTTCAGGGAGAGAGCCTCTTTTAACTGAAAGCAAGTTCTACTACGAGGGGACATGGGATGAGGATGAAGGGAGATAGATTCAGGAGTGATATGCAGAAATATTTCTTTGCGGAATGAGTAGTGGATCCATGGAATAGTCTCCCAGTGGAGGTGAGGACAGTAACTGAATTCAAAAAAGCATGGGACAAACACAGAGTATCTCTAAAGGTAAAAAGGGGACTGTTGTAGTTGTTGATATGGAAGGACAGACTAGATAGGCCATGTGGTCTTTTTCTGTCATCATATTTCTATGTTTCTATGTTTCTATACAGTATGTTTATGTCAATGAATATTGGAACTGAATCCTATCTTTTCTGAAGACAGACAATATACTATATTGGACCAGTGTATGAAAAACATACACTATGTGAAACTTCTATTTTCTGCAAAGTTTTAATATTTTTTATTATTGCCGGTATTTCATAGTTGTTTGAATGTAACAAATCTAATAAATCATCCAGAACAGAGAAAGAATATGCGAGCTGTCTAAAACGGGTTAACAGAAAGGTTGATTGCCCTTAAAATATCCCCTTTCAGTTTTGCCCACTGTTTTTCTACATCTCCCAGCTGTTCCCATCTCGCTAATGACTCCTTGAGGTATTAGCCCATCTTAGCAAAGTTAGCTTTCTTAAAGTCTTAGGGGTATGTTTACTAAACCAGGCTAACGGTTAACCCGGGCTATCTGCAACTAGGTCCCATTGAATAATATGGGACCTAGTGGCAGATAGCCCGGGTTAACCATTAGCCCAGTTTAGTAAATATACCCCTAAGACCTTCGCTTTTGAAAGGATTTTATCAGCCCTAGTCCTAATACTGAACCACACCATCTGGTGATCACAGGATCTCCTACTATAACATCAGAAACACTTTCACTATTGGTAAGCACCAAGTCCAGTATGGCCCCTTCACATGTGGGTTCTGTTATCAGTTGCCTGAATAGTTCTTCCTGTAAAGAATCCAGGATCTGCTTACTTCTAGATGATACTGCAGCAGAGATGCTCCAATCAACATCTGGCACATTGAAATCCCCTATCAGGATCACTTCCCCTTTCCTAGCAATGCTGCCTATGTCTTTAATTAACTCTCTGTCCTCCTCTTCCTCCTGTGGGGGAGATCTGAATATCATGCCAATGCAAATAGTTTTCTTTCCCCCTTTCTAGTTTATCCCACAGTGCCTCCTCTCTCCCTTTTAAGCTCTGTAGTTCCAAAGCTTTAATATTATTTTTTACATATAGTGCCACTCCTCCTCTCCTTCTTCCTACCCTGTCCTTTCTGAATAATGGATAGCCTGGTATAGTTACATCCTAATCATGGTTGTCTGTAAACCATTTCTCTGTAACCACAACTAAATCCAAGTCAGCCTCTCCCATTTAAACCTCAACATCTGGGATCTTATTTCTCATGCTACGGGCATTTATATACACTGCTTTCCATATGTTGCCCTTTTTACCCATTTCCATAAAGGTATTTAATGTTTCACTTACCTGGGAGCTTTCTTATCCCATCTCCAATGAACCTAGTTTAAAGCCCTCTTCAGTAGGTTAGCCAGTCTGCTACTGAAAGCATGTTGACTCTTCTTGGACAGATGGACAACATTTCTGCTCTGCAACTCTTGACCAACATCCCATGGTCCAGGAAACCAAAAATATCTCGATGACACCATCCATGTGGCCATGCATTTATCTCCAGGATGCAAGCTTCTCTGACTTGGGCTTTACCCTCAGAAAGGAGGATTGAAGAGAAAACCACCTGCACATCTATATGCTTTACCCTCTGTTCTAGAGCCATGAAGTCACTTTTGATACACTCAGAGGGATACCTGGCAATATCATTTGTGCCGACATGGATGAGCAACATCGCGTAATAGTCAGTGGGATTGATGAATCTCGGCAACTGTCCATAGCCCTTAACCCATGCTCCTTGCATCACAGATTGAAAAATCTCCTTTTTCAGCACGTTATAGATTTTTAAGTATTTTATGAATTTTGAAATAAGTATTTGGTGGTTGTTATAGGTAACTTCTCACTGTACATCATTACTAGCCTCAGTAACTCATATCTCCCATGCTACAGCTTCCAATAACAAACACTTATCTGCATGTTGTATTGCACACCCCAAAGCCACAGATGATGCCAAAAGGTGTTTCACTGAACCTTCTTCGGGGAGTAGTTAGATAAGGTTCTTTGTAGTCAACCACATGTGTTAAGGCATTCAGAATTCACCGCAATACAGCTGTAGCATTGGCCAGTATCACAGAGTATCCTGGCTAAATTCTAGACCCTTCTCCTAGTTTGGGTTGTTCTTCCCTAAGAGGATCATTTTAAAATGTTTAGTTGTGATTTGGACATCTAAAGATGTGCATGTCGAATGAACACATCTGCAGCAATGTCCTAGTAGGCATGGGAGTGTGGCAGAGGCATGTCCGTAGAGGAGTAATGGACTTACATGTCCCTATTCAATCTCAGAAACATCTGCAGGCACCTCCATGTTTATACCTGCTCCAGGCACGAATGAGTATTAGGAAACTGCTAGTTTTCACCTTAAACCAAAAACCAGAGAAAATCACTCCATTCAAAACAAAAACTATGGTAAATACATGGAGCCACAAAAAGAGCACCCAAAAGGGAGAGGAGGTCTCAGAATTATTGGGCAAGAAACAGGCATCCAGGAAACCAATATGCCACCAACCTTACACATCAATGACCAAACCTACTCCACTCTCAGAGAGATCCAAGTATATTTCAAAACATTAGTTTTCCAATGACAGATCAGCGGATCAGATTACTCCACATTTAGCTTAAACAAAAAGGCCAAGGAACCACATCATGTCTTGATGAATAATGAGATCTGCTATGCCCCAATGCCTGTCTTCAGCGCCCAGTAAGCGTTTCGCTAAAATACTTCTTCAGGGGGAAGTTAGTCACTGTCAAGAAGATTAAATAAAACCAATCAGTACTCAGCTCTCAATTATCCCCATAGTGCCACAACCAACCAAAGAAGAACCCTACTTACCACACAACAATTCATTCACACTACTCCATACAGTCCCGGCAAGCTTTCACCACGGCCATACAAACTCAGAAAAACGCTGCACATGCGGTTTCACACCAGAACCACCCCTTAAATGCTCTACAGAGTTAAAAAAACAACACAGATCACCTCCTACTAACTAAAGACATGCACCCCAGTCAATTTGCAAATTCAAACCACCTGGAATCACAGTCTGCAAACGAAAGGTCCACTGCTGTTCACAGACAATCAAATCTTGTTCCCTTGTCCATCCTTTATTCCCCGTAGGTACTGCATTGATACAAAAACAACGTAAATCACTAAAGATATGCCTCTCCTTAAGGCAGTGCTGCACAATGGGAGCTTCCTGTTCTTTACAATTCAACCTACTTCTATGCTCACATATCCTCGTCCGAAAAGATCTCGTAGTCTTACCTATGTACAACATGAAGTCTCCATTCTAAGTTCATAGTTCTTTCCATGGTATGTAAAAGTCAAAATGTCACATGACACTGAGCAGATGGGACATCTACCACAACTCCTATGTCCAACCTTATCCTCAGTATGGGAAGTCAATGGACACAGACATGCAGGACTTAACCTCTGTTTCAAATTCTGATCATGTAACCATACACATCGAGTGCGCTTCCCGGACAGACCAGGAATGGCCCTCAAAACATTTGCATGTTTACCTACAATCCATTGGATTTGTGAGCTAAACAGAGAATATTTTGAAATAAAATTCACATGTTCTTCTCCCCCCTCCAAACTCGCCTTCTTTGGTAGGTTATGGCACTATGGGATAATTGAGAGCTGAGTACTGACTGGTTTTGTTTATTCTTTTTGGTAGTGATTAACTTCCCCCTGAAGAAGCATTTTAGCGAAACGCTTAATGGGCGCCGAAGACAGGCATTGGGGCATAGCAGATCTCATTATTCATCAAGACATGATGTGGTTCCTTGGCCTTTTTGTTTAAACTAAGTGTGGAGTAATCTGATCTGCTGATCTGTCATTGGAAAACTAATGTTTTGAAATATTCTTGGATCACTCTGAGAGTGGAGCAGGGGGTTGGTCATTGATGTGTAAGGGTAGTGGCATATAGGTTTTCCTGGATGCCTGTTTCTTGCCCAATAATTCTGAGACCTCCTCTCCCTTTTGGGTGCTCTTTTTGTGGCTCCATGTATTTACCATAGTTTTTGTTTTGAATGGAGTGATTTTCTCTGGTTTTTTATTCATATTTCACTCTGGAAGTGACCTTTTTGCTTTATTGAATCTCAAGAATGGAGTTTCACCTTAAAACGTCCAGAGGGAATAGAGAATTAAATGGTTAGACTTAGAACACAGAAACCCACACAGGAATTTGAACCCTGGCCATCCTGCTCTTAAACCACTACTCTAACCATTATGTTATTGGATGTTTCAGTTTGCAAATGCTACCTGGAGATGTCTATTTGTGGTCATCTTTATTAGCACCCTTGCAGTTCAACCCCTTAATGTCCAATATCTCCTAAAAAGAGTGGCCAGTGAAATGGCTTTAGACTATATATGAACACATATTTGATACATGTTTGTTTATGTTTATTTAATTTTGACTGACTTCTCTTCACAATAGCAGCAAACCGGTGTATAAAGATTAAAATCAATTAAAATAAAAGGTGGAAAATATGTTATTTACAAAAGGAAAGATTTAAAAACATTCATACAGGGGAGAGAAGAAGAAGAAGAGTTGAGGGATTGTTATTTGAAGAAAAGTTTCCTTGTCACATCCTTTGAACCTTCTGTGCTGTGTGTGTAGTTGGATGTTCAGATCTGAGGGTAGTATTTGGGGTAGGAGGAAGGTGATCATTTTATGATCTGACCAGAGAATGGAAATTAATATAACTGCAGGTAGGGAGCTTGACTCAGGAAAGTTTGAGATGAAGATTAGGTCAAGGAGATTGCCCTTTTCATGTGTAGGCTCATCAATGATCTGAGTGTATTCAAGCGCCTCCATTGCTTTAATAAAAGATCTGTCCATTTTATGCGGAGCTGATGGTAGGTTTAGGTCACCTAGTAATATTTGTTTGTTACTCTTGGGTAAGTTACAGATTGATTGTAGGATGAGAGAAAGTTCAACTGTAGATGCTGTTGGTGCTCTGTAGACTAAGAATGGTTATAAGGGAACAAATGGACTGTTTTAAACTGGCCAGCAATGAGTCCTGATCTCAAGCCAATTGAGAACCTTTGTAAAGAGCTGAAATCTTCCATTGGTAAAAGGAATCCTGGAAACAATCATGAGCTGGAACAAATAGCATTTGAAGAGAGGGAGAAGGTATCAGCAGACAGATGTATGAATCTTATAGATGACTACACGACATGGTTTAGAGGCTATCATCACTGCCAAAGGTTGTGCAACCAAATATTAGTGAAGGGTGCCATTAATCCTGTCCAAGTCATAGTTTGTCTTTTTTCTCAGAAATTACTACATCTAAGTTGCACAGACATCTTTTTTTGTTGTATACCTTTGAATATACTATTCAAATGTTATGATGACATACAGTTGGTGAAAGCATGTATATTGGTACAGGGTACCATACACTATTAGACTGACTAAACCTGAGAAAGAGTTAATTCTGTTCAGAACCTTGCTTAGAAATAAAACTTCATATATTTGCTTACTAAGTGAAGGTTTACATGTCCTGAAATAAAGAAAGGGCAGGTTGTACTCTAGCCTCTCTGTCTCAGGGTTATTAGCTAAAATACTTTCAGGGTTAGTAGATATCAAAAGGTGCTCAGGGTTAGCAGATATCAAGTTATCAGCAGTAAACAATTATGTCAATTAGGTCAATTGTGGCTTGGAATCCTGTATGTCTCTTCATAATGACCTATGTAGCAGTAAACAATTATGTCTTAGGCTCCATGTATGTCTCCACACTGACCCACACTGAATAAAGTTGACCTACGATATGATAAATACATGACGTATAATGATAAAGTGAAATTATGCTGTATCATCTAAAAGAGCCTTATAAATAAAGTGAACCATGGCTAGTAAGTTAGAGTAAACAGGGAGAACGTGCTTCTCTCAGTTTCTCTCCACTGAAGCTTTGGTATATTTTCTATAGAACTGTGTTGTATTTATTGCTGTCTTTTGATAATCTTCCCATTGCTTTTGAATGTAGCGGTCTGTAGCTCCAAGAACACAGTGAGGTTGCTGGTGAGGGGAGAGTTAAGTAAGCTCTTCAGTTGGAATACTTCCAGTTATTGTACACAACAAACCTAAAATGCAAGGGTGCCAATAATGTTGACCACAACTGTATAGAGATATATGATATACATGCATGTCGGGCACCTCTGTGTTTCCAAAATCGTGCTTGAACTTGCACGCGTCTGCTTTTTTTTTTCAGATGTTCTGGCTTTGACGTCCCAGATTGCCCTTAGAGGCACATTTCACAACGGGATGTCCAAGTGTATGACTTTGTGCTTGACCACATTACATTTCATCTGCCATTGGGATGCCCAGTCTCCCAGTTTCTTGAGGTCCGCTTGTAATTTTTCACAATCCTCTTGTGTTTTAACAACTTTGAATAATTTTGTGTCATCTGCAAATTTGATCTTCTCACTTGTTCCCATTTCCAGGTCATTTATAAATATGATAAAAAGCAGCAGACTAGGCACAAATCCCTGGGGGTACTCCATTATTCACCTTTCTCCATTGAGAAAATTGGCCATTTAGCCCTACTCTCTGCTTTCTATCTTTTAATCAGTTCCCAGTCCACAATAGTACATTGCATCCTATGCTATGATTTTTTAAATTTCCACAAGAGTCTCTCATGAGGAACCTTTCCAAAGGCTTTCTGAAAATCCAGATACACTATATCAACTGACTCACTTTTACCTACCTGTTTATTCACACCTTCAAAAAGATATAGTGGAGTAGTGGCTAAATCCATGTTGGCTTTCTCCTATTAAACCATGACCATCTATATGTTCAGTAATTTTGTTCTTTATTTTTACTATTTTGCCTGGTACTGACCTCAGGCTCACCAGTCTATAGTTTCTTGAAACCCTTTTTAAAATTGGCATTACACTGGCTACTCTCCAATCCTCAGATATTACAAATAATTTTAATTATAGTTTGCAGATTACTAATAGTTGATCTGCAATTTCATTTTTGAGTTCTTTCAAAACTGTGAGATGTATACCATCCAGTTCAGGTGATTTGCGACTCTTTAGTTTGTCAAATCGCTTTAACATATCTTCCAGGTTTATTGAGATTTGTTTCAATTCCTTTGAAATATCACCTTTAAATATCATTTTTGGCATGGGTAACTTATATGCATATTCTTCAGTAAAGACCAAAGCAAAGAATTAATTCAGCCTCTCCACTCTGGCCTTGTCCTCTCTTAGTACCCCTTTTACCCCTCTATCATCTAATGGTCCAACTGACTTTCTCACAGGTATTTTTGCTATGAATGTACTTGAAAAAGTTTTCATTATAAGTTTTTGCTTCCACAGAAAGCTTTTTTTCAAATTCTCTTTTTGCCTTCCTTATCAAAGCCATGCATCTAACTAGCCAGTGCTTATGGTATTTTCTGTTTTCATATTCTGCTTTTTGGCCATGACAACCTCGCTGACCTCACCTTTAAATCTTCCCTTCACCTTTTCTAAAGTGTGGAATACATCTGGTCTAGGCTTCCAGGATAGTATTTTTAAACAAGCCCCAAGCTTGATGTAAGTTTTTAATCTTTGCAGATGCTTCTTTTACTTAACAGGTTTCTATACTGCTTTATCATTTCAGTCAAAGCAGTTTACATTGTATCTTAAACTTGGTAATGATCCGAACACTACGTCATCTCCGCCCACTACTTGACTTCTCTGACTACCAATTAATCTTCCAAGCCTTAGTTATCCCACATCTCGACTTTGCTAACATCAACCTACATGGACTTCCACAGTCGACTCTAAGCCCGCTCCGACTTGCCATGAACTCAGCTGCGAGGGTACTGGTAGGACTTTCAAGGTCAGACCACATAACACCAGTCCTGAAGAACCTACACTTGCTACCGCTGCAGGCTAGAATCCATTACAAGACTCTAGTCCTGACATTCAAAGCCCTCAAGAACCAGCCCCCCATGCCCATCAGTAAACATCTCCACAGCACACCAGTCAACAGAACCAGGAGATCTACATTGATGAATACACTTGAAGTCCCTAAGTTGTTGATAAAATGTACAAAGACAACAGCCAGTAGAGCCTTCTCCATTTTTGCACCTATGGCCTGGAATGCCCTCTCAGCTGAAATCCGAGCCATCTCGAACCTAGCATTATTCAGAAAAGCTCTCAAACACCATCTGTTCCTACAACATTACCCTGATACCAATTCCGGAAAGCACACAGCCATCACCTTGCCTTCCTACCTAGCCCGTCCCATGGATCAGCCTCCCGCAGATAATGGTTAATCAGCTTTCCCCTACCTTCTCTCCCTGATCCATGAGCATATGCCTCTGTTTAATGATCCTTATATGTCCTTCGTAAGAGTATTCATAATTTGTATATAGTTCCCCCGGTTTCTTCCATGTTTACTACCCCTGTTCAATGTAAACTCAATGTGACCTGTTACATTGTAGTATGTTCTGTTCAACTGTAAACCACACTGATTATAATAGCGCGGTATATAAGAAATATAAATAAATAAATAGATAAATAAATGTACATTATACAGGGACATTGATAACTTGGATTTTTCTGAAGCAATGGAGGGTTAAGTGATTTGCCCAAGGCCACAAGGAGTACTCTGACTATTAGGCTACACCTTTAAGTTTTTGCTTAACCATTTTCTCATTTTATCATAGTCTCCCTTTTGAAAGTTAAATGTCACTGCTGTGGATTTCCTTGAGATCCTCCCTTCATTTATTAAAGCAAATGCTATTGCCAAGTGGCCCCAGCACCGTTACTTCTTGCATCTGAGCTTGTGTTCCACTAAGGACTAGCAAAATAGGAGCAAGGCATATTAAAAGACTTTGTCTTAATTAGAATTCCTCTGCTTCTTTTTTGCTTGTGTTTTTCATGGGGGTGTCCCTTGGTTTCTTGATTTTCCACTAAAGACTAGGAGCCTGATATTGAATTGTGACGGCTATGCATCTCTAAGGATGTCGAAATTTAACCCCAGATATTCAATCCGGGGCCATATCTGGGCACCGGAATGGAATATCTGCGTCTGCTGCAACGCGCTGCAATGAACTGCATGGTGTGGAAGCTAACCGGGCAATAGAGAAATTGACCCGCTGCCCATTTAGCTCCCATGAGTAAAGATAGTCGAGGTCTTCCCACACCTATCTTTACCCGCAGGTTGCTAACTAGGCAGCGGTTCAATATTGCTGCTGCTTGATTAGCAAATGGTGCCACCTCCACTCTAGAAACATAGAAACATGATGACAGAAAAAGACCACATGGCCTATCTAGTCTGTCCTTCCATAACAACAACAACTACTACAACAGTCCACTTTTTACCTTTAGAGATCCTTTTTTGAATTCAGTTACTGTCCTCATCTCTACCACCTCCACTGGGAGACTATTCCATGGATCCACTACTCTTTCCGTAAAGAAATATTTCCGCATATCACTCCTGAATCTATCTCCCTTCACCCTCATCCCATGTCCCCTCATAGCAGAACTTGCTTTCAATTGAAAGAGGCTCTCTCCCTGAACATTTATGCCACGGAGGTATTTAAACATCTCAATCATATCACCTCTATCCCGCCTTTCCTCTAAGGTGTACATATTAAGATCCTTAAGTCGGTCCTCATATACTTTATAATTAAGCCCACTAATCATTTTAGTAGCCACCCTCTGCACCGACTCCATCCTGTTCACATCCTTTTGAAGGTGCGGTCTCCAATGCGGTCTCCAATGCGGTCTCCAAATGAGGTCGCACCAAAGACTTATAGAGAGGCATTATCACCTCCTTTTTTCTGCTAGCCATTCCTCTCCGTATGCACCCAAGCATCCTTCTAGCTTTTGCCGTCGCCTTTTCTACCTGTTTAGCTACTTTAAGAGCATCAGACACAACCACGCCTAGGTCCCGCTCTTCTTTAGTGGACAAAAGTACTTCACCTCCTATACTGTATTGCTCCCTTGGATTGCTGCAGCCCAAATGCATGACCTTACATTTTTTAACATTAAATCCCAGCTGCCAAATTCTAGACCATTATTCAAGCTTAGCTAGATCCCTCCTCATGTTATCTACACCTTCCTGGGTGTCTACTCTATTGCAGATTTTGGTATCATCTGCAAAGAGGCAAACCTTACCCGACAGCCCTTCCGCTATATCACTAACAAAGATGTTAAAAAGAATCGGACCAAGGACAGATCCCTGGGGCACACCACTGGTAACATCCTTCTCCTCAGAGTGAGCTCCATTTACTTGTACTCTTTGTTGCCTCCCACCCAACCAATTTCTAACCCAAGCAGTAACTTTATGGTCCATCCCTAGGGTGCTCAGTTTGTTTATAAGTCGCCTGTGAGGAACAGTGTCAAAGGCTTTACTGAAATCTAAATACACCACATCTAGAGCTCTCCCTCGGTCTAACTCCCTGGTCACCCAGTCAAAGAAATCAATCAGATTTGTCTGACAAGACCTGCCTCTGGTGAATCCATGCTGCCTCGGATCCTGTAATCCGCTGGACTCCAGAAACCTCACTATTTTCTCTTTCAGCAGCATTTCCAATAATTTACTCACCACTGAAGTTAAACTAACCGGCCTGTAGTTTTCAACCACATCCTTACTTCCGCTTTTGTGTAAAGGCACCACATGAGCCTCTCTCCAGTCCTTTGGCACCACTCCCGACTCCAACGAGGCATTGAAAAGGTCAGTCAGTGGAGTTGCTACAACGTCCCCAAGTTCCCTCAGTATTCTAGGGTGTATCCCATCCGGTCCCATCGCTTTGTCTACTTTAAGTTGAGCTAGTTTCTCACGAACACAGTCTTCTGAAAATTGTTCAAGATGTCCCTCGCTTCTGTTCTTATTTGTGGGTGTTTTCTGAGGTCCTGCTCCTGGTTCTTCATCTGTGAACACAGAACAAAAATATGTGTTAAGCAATTCCGCTTTATCCTTATCAGCTTCTACATATTCCCCCCCTGCACCCTTGAGTCTGACAATACCACTTTTGCCCTTCCTCTTCTCACTAATATATCTGAAAAATGTCTTATCCCCCCATTTTATTGCATTGGCTATTTCCTCCTCCTTTTGAATCTTTGCCTTCTTGACTACTTTGCTAGCTTCTCTAAGTTTTTCCAAATACAGATGCCTGTCTTCCTCTCTCTGTGATCTCTTGTATTTCATGAAGGCCTCCCTCTTTTTCTTCACTTTTTCAGCTACTTCTTTTGAAAACCATAGCGGTCTCCTGTTCCTCTTGCCTTTATTTGCCATTTTAACAAAAAGGTTGGTTGCCCTTAAAATATCCCCTTTCAGTTTTGCCCACTGTTTTTCTACATCCCCCAGCTGTTCCCATCCCACTAACGACTCCCTGAGGTATTGGCCCATCTTCGCAAAGTTAGTCTTCCTAAAGTCTAAGATCCTCACCTTGGAATGGATTCTAACAGCCCTAGTCCTAATACTGAACCACACCATCTGGTGATCACTGGATGAAAAATGATCTCCCACTACAACATCAGAAACACTTTCACCATTGGTAAGCACCAAGTCCAGTATGGCCCCTTCACGTGTGGGGTCTGTTACCAATTGCCTGAATAGTTCTCCCTGTAGAGAATCCAGGATCTCCTTACTTCTAGATGATACTGCAGCTCCACTAAATCCAAGTCAGCCACTCCCACAAAAGCTTCAACTTCAGGGATCTTATTTCCCATGCTACGGGCATTAATACACACTGCTTTCCATATGTTACCCCTGTTACCCATTTCCATAAAGGTATTTAATGTATCACCTACCTGGGGGCTTTTACTTACCTGGGGGCTTTCTTCACCCATCTCCAACGAATCTAGTTTAAAGCCCTCTTCAGTAGATTAGCCAGTTTACTACCGAAGATGCGTTGACCTTTCTTGGACAGATGGATGCCATCTCTGCTCTGCAACCCTTGGAACAGCATCCCATGGTCTAGGAAACCAAAACGCTCTCAATGACACCATCCACGCAGCCATGCATTCATCTCCAGGATGCGAGCCTCTCTGCCTTGGCCTTTACCCTCAACAGGGAGGATTGAAGAGAACACCACCTGTGCACCTAACTGCTTCACCCTCTGTCCCAGAGCCATGAAGTCACTTTTGATACGTCCGAGGTATACCGTCTGATACCCACAACATGGCCCGATTCTACATGGATAGCATCATGGCGTTAGTGCCGCTGAATATTGCACTATAGTAGCATTTACACAGTTTACAGGTTTTTAAACCATGTAAATGCCATTCAGTATCAGGCCCTAGGTCTAAAATAGCTTCCCCTCATGTTGGTACCTGAACTAACTGCTCCATGAAGTAGTCATTTATTTCATCCAGAAACTTAATCTCTCTAGCATGTTCTGATGTGACACTGACCCCTATTATTACTGCATTGTAATTTCCATTAGCTACTTCATTTCTTTTAGCATTTCATCATCCATTTGTTCATTCTGGCCAGGTGGAAGATAGTACACCCCCACTCCCATTCCCTTCTCTTTTTGAATTTCTATCTATAGAGATTCTTCAGTGTATTTTATTTCCTGCAAAACTCTTATCCTCTTTGCCTCAATGTCCTCTTTAAGATATAGTGCCACTCCTGCACCAATTTGATCCACCCTATCATTGCGATATTTTTACCAAGATATCACAGTGTCCCATAGTTGTCCATGAAAGGACTCAGGAAGTGTTCTTTGAAAGCAAGATTGGAACACAGCCTAAACATAGCCATAAACCAAGGCTGTCAGAAAGGAGCTACTGTTGACCAGTCCCTATGACAGCTCCTGTGAGAACAACATTGTGACATGCATAATCAATAAATAAAGAAACATTGGGAGGAAGACCCCAAGATTTGGGTACAATGGCAAAGTAGCACCAACATTGGCATGGAGACCCCAAGGCACTGAAAGAGGGTAAAATATTACCAACATTAGTATGGTGATCCTAGATCTTCTGGGTGTGGGAAAAATAACCAAGAGGGTTAGATCAGGGTCAGAATTTTATGGTATAACGAGTCCATTTGAGGAATGGATGAAAGAATATCCAAGTATCTCCATAGACAGGTTTTCCCAGGAGAATTCGAGGGCAAGAGTCTGTCATACTGTCTAAAAGCTTACAGGATTTAGGGTCTCCTTTTTGAAAAGAAAATTGGAATGCAGCCTAGACATTCATCTGTACTCTTCCTCAGGCTGTTGTTACAAAGAAGCTGCTATTAACCAGTACCAACTATAGCTTTTGGGACAACTGAACTGTAACATGTGCCGAATGGATTTCTAAAGTGTACTCTCTGACACTGAGACAGAAAGAGTGTCACCTTCTCTCTCTGAATGCAGGAAAGGAAATGGCAGTGGACTGCTCCTGCTTTCAGAGAGGGGTGGCAGTGACAGCAATTGGGGGGGGGGGATGAGGGGGGCATCAGGATGGAGGACCCACCTAGGGTGCTGCCAGTCCTTGTTCGAGCCCTGGTCCCAGATTTTTCTTAGATCTCTTTGTTAAATGCCATTTCACACATGTTGAGCAAATTCTTCAGTATAGTTTTATGTTGGAACACCAGTATGGATTACAGATTGATCGTTGACACGTAGAACTCTATACAGTTAATGCCTTGGACCTTGAAGGTCAGTCCATCTCCCCAGTAGGGAACCCATACTGTGGTTTTGTGAGAGTGGCTCTGGGAATAGGATCTAGTAGTGAATGTGAGCCCTTAACTCTTAGGACAGGCCTGAGCCGGGAGTTCATTTATACAGGCAAAATTGCTCACTGTGTGGCAGATAATGTAGAGATGTGGACTGGATAAATGGTACAACTACATATATATATATATATATATATATATATATATATATATATATAGATAGATAGATAGATAGATATAGATATATATGCTGACTTTGATGGATATATCCTGACATAACTGCTTTCTAGTCACTTTATACCTATTATCATCTGAATGCTGGACTGTAGAATGAGCTCTTAGATTGCTTCAGGGAATTCTTCAGGGAATAAAAGATGTGTTCTTCTGTTGAGGGTTTGCATCAATAATTAAGACAAGTACTAAAGGAAATCCCATTAGAAAGATTTTTTCAATTGCAGCTCATTTTATCTGCTTAGAAGCTTTTGGTTCAATGCAATGAATATTTCTTTGATTGAAGGATAAGGTGGTATACAAAACTGTCTAAATAAATAAATATTTCTAGAGCTGAATCAGTAGCTATGGGAGAGACCCTAAACCAGGTTTAATGGGGACTGCCAGAAACCTTGTGTGTCTGCACAAGTTGACATAATGCAAAATAAATGCAAATTTTTTTAGCAATCAGTATATGCACTATTATTCATTCCACTTAATTGGCTGCTTAATTGCATCTCTCGTTATAGTCCAATATATGTAGGCTTAGCAAACTCCAGCCCACGAGGGGTGCAAAATTCAATCACCAGCCAGATACACTCACCTATACCTAACTGCTGTCATGATTCCAATAATTAACTTACTGAAATATTTCTGTCCAGGACTAACAAAACTCTCTTCCTGGATGCTTCATTTCTTGAGGCACCTCTTAAGGTCCAGTCAGTCCATTCATGCTTGTCCAGTTTGAGGAAGGAGGATTCAGAAGACCGGTAGACATAAGGGACCTCACACTTGCTTTCAGACACTGGACAACGAAGTGGCCATAGACTGCATTTAAATCCAGTTGTATAGCTTGGAATTAAAAAGCAATACTGAACACTATCTGTCTTGCTGGGTATCAGCAACAGTTATGGATGGTAGTAATCTTAGACTTAGGAAAGCTCTTATTGTGTTCATCGATTTTCATGATCCCAAGCCCAAATCTATTCCAGATAGGCATAACCTCAGACTTATTATCCTTACTGCTCCGGCTACATTTACAAATGGAAAGAGTCCTTGCTGTCTACCTGACTCAGACCAGGGATGCTTTTCCCAATCAGCTTTCCTCAACTGAAACAGTCACTGGGAGGAACCTGCATAGGATTCTGGGATCACTTTGTTTAGCTTTGTGTGTGTCGGTTTCTATCATGTCCTTATGAGTGGGGAATGCTCAGAACATAGCATCTAGAGACAACCCAAGTCTGCCTTCTAGACCACAGGGAGATGGCGGTCGGTGCCTTGGAGGCTAGGAAGAAGCAAATGTTACACTGCACACAACCTTTATCCTGGGAAATATATATCAAAGTGGAAAATAAGTACTTGCAAAATGGTCCTGGCAAGATTTTTTTTAACTATTTAAGGAATATCTTATGTAGGAAGAGGAATATTCAAACTTTTTTATGCTGAAAATTGTTCTCTGCTTCTGCAGGTAAAAAAAGCTGTGTTACTTGGCAGCATGGGTACTTTTATCTGTGGGGAAGAAGGGCAGGTCTGAGGCAGGAGAGGAAGGAGATAACTGAAGATACCATGGGTGGTTTCAGTCATGGATTTTGTCCCTGCTGAAAAACAGATGCAAAGTCCGGAGGTACTAATGTACCCACGAGAGCAGAGAGAGTTCCACACTTGAAATGTACATAAGCCCATTTTGAAGGATTTACATGCGTGAATGGGCACTTAACCTTTTTCCTGGCACTACCACAAAAACGCTATTAATTTCTTAACAGTGTTCTTTTTCTTACTACATGTAATGAATGCAAGACGTAAGTATAGTGTCAATAGATTCAGAGTTTGTCTTTGTAGTTTTTTATCTATGTTCCTATACAGGAACATTGCCAAGAAATTGTACGTTCAACCCATGCAAGAGAACATCCTACTAGAACGCAAAAATAACAGATAAATCAAGCAGATACTAGTGAATAATGCTACATTATACATGTCTGTCACTTGTAGTAGTCCACAAAGCAAGTTTTGCCCATATCGGAGTGAAGCTGGAACTTGCAGACCCTGCACATGACCGTAGTGTTCTTCGAACACATGCGACAGCGTCCCTGCGTGCAGCTGATGCATTCATGAAGTAACTCCTGTGCCTGCCGGACATCTTTTGGCAAGTTGGCTATGTGATTTGATCTGATTGAATGTTCCTGAATGGCAGTGCCCTTCAAGAGACACAAGGTGATGTCACGTCTGAATGTCAGATGATCCATGTCACTTCCATGAAGGTGACAGTGTATTTTCCAAGCAGCCACGACAGATACGTTGAGGACGTTTGTGAATAGTGGCCACCACCATTTCTTTCCATGCACAGATAGCCTGTAGTTTGCTAAGAGCCTGTCCATGAGATCCACTCCACCCATTCCTTCATTATAGTTCTTCACTACAAAGGGTTGAGACACAGCAACATCTGATGTACCCTTGACTTGGCGACGTGCGGTTTGAAGTGGGTCATGTGTGAGATTGTTGCTGGCAATGCAGACAACAGAATTGTCATGCCACTTTGCTACATAGACTGACCCATCACATTGGTAATCATAGTCTCCTCGTTGGCCACTCTTCTTCATGTCCTTTGAACTTCGAAGTTCTTTGTATGCTCCGCCTGTTCTCAGTTCCTGAATGGTTCCTGTAGCTGCAACATTTCTCTCTGCGAGTGACTTGATCAGTGCGTAACTTGTAAAAAAATTATCGAAGAACAGGTGGTGATGAATTACATCTGAATGCTTTTCAATAACATCAACCATATGGTTTATGACCCTGGAGCCCAGAGATTCCATCGAATGCATAGAACTTTCTTGTCCGGTGTACAGCTTAATGTTGTAAGGGTAGCCATTGATGCCACACATACACCACCACTTAAAACCAAATCTACTTGGTTTTCCTCTTATAAACATTTTCATGCTGTGGCGGCCAAAGTACGGA
Organism: Ichthyophis bannanicus; assembly: GCA_033557465.1. NCBI lineage: Eukaryota > Metazoa > Chordata > Amphibia > Gymnophiona > Ichthyophiidae > Ichthyophis > Ichthyophis bannanicus. The sequence goes on from CM066032.1 coordinate 822,265,022, forward strand.
GTCATAGACTTGTCAATATTCAATTCATGGTGGAAAAACCCAAACTGCACCAAATTCACGTTGACGGCAGTAATAAGTGGAGCAACCTTAGCCGTCTTGTCGCCTGCTTTGAGTTCAGCATTATCAGCCAAGTGAAAGTATTTTTTGATGGTCTGATATCTCTTGCTGCTCATGGCCTCATGGATAATAGGCACGCCTAGATCTTGCTGACTGCTCTAGTAGTCTGACTTCTGTGGCAGGACGTGATAGCCAGACAACAGCAGTATTCCCAGAAAGCGAGAAATTTCATCCACTGTGACTTGAAACTGTCGTTCTTATCTCGGTTAGCATAAAGGTTGCTTTACGTTACAATTTCCGTCAGCATTTTGTCATCGAATATAAGGCTCCATATGGAAAACGGAGAAAGCGACAACAGGAAAACTGTCAGGTAAATAACTTGGCACCAGCGATGAAATTACCTTAGTGAACTTTGTTGACTTTTTCCACTGAATTGCCTGTTTCTGCTTCAGATTCTTACACTTTTTTGCTGGAGGGCTGCTTCCATCTTCACTACTAGCACTCTCATCTTCGTCTGTCTCCTCTGCTATCACTTCCATTTCGCCAGCAGTTTCAAAGGGGTCATCATTGTTCAAATTGTCAGGAACATCTTCGACATCACTGTCAGCTGCAGAATCACCTGCAGACAGCTGCAACACAATGATGGTTGTCGGACGAGTTAAACGTTCCACAGTTGACATAGCATCTTGGACTGTAACTGCCTGATGAATTTTGCTATGTCTGGTGCCATAGAAGCTTCTTGTATCCATTGTTTATCAAAACTGAAGGAATTATCTGAAAACAATGCGCATTGGCAATTATTAGTCGACTTTTGGATAATCCTGGCAGTGTTCCTATATAGGAACATGAGACATATACATAAAATTTACCCCCATCACAAATCAAATAAAATGTGAGTGCACCTGTGCAGCATGACCAGGCATGCCTCGTACACAATGATCAGCGTCAAAATGTAAAACAACCAAGTATCTCAAAATTATAACTGCTAAATTTGACTTACCCTCAAATTGTAAAAAATGTGAAACTTTAAGTGAAATTAAAACTGTTGTGCAACTGAGACCATTTAATGTTTGCACCGCTGTTAAATATGACGTCACCACTTGTTCACATTCTGCGAAGAATATTTGTATTCGAAAATCGTGTACATAAAAAATAGGTAACGTTTGTAATGTTCCCATACAGGAACATTGCCGGGAAAAGCACATTTTGGGTGGTCGCTATTCTGCAAGCGCACGTGTAAGTCTCATCGCTTGTATATTCACTTTGGGTGTGCATGAGGGTGGGGCCTGGGATTAGAATAGACGAGGCTTAAATCTACACACCTAAGTTATAGAATTCTATGATTTATGCATGTTGCTGTACACGGTTAGTTACGCTATCTCTAGAACAGGTGTAACTGCTACAACTAGACACAAACATGCCCATATGTCCCTGTTTTATAAGGTAAAGCCCACGCATGGTTTACCTTATGGAATAAGTCTCTAAAAAGTGCTCAGCTATGTGATTTACCTGTGCATGAGATTATAGAATTATCGTCCACATGTCTGGCCCCTTCATTTTCAAAAGGAAACCTTGTACGGGCTTTGCCTTTGAAAATGATTTCTCAGTCCAGCGGAGACATTGCACCTGCGTGAGTGTAAGCTCCTTGTGGGGTTTCAAAATTTTCTAAAGATTTTAATTTAAAACTTTCAAAAGTCACATAATTAAAAATTTTAACGGAAAACAGATGTGCTTTCTCCCATCATTGTCTGACATTTTTTTATATCACACCATTCTCAGTCTTACCTTTCCTAACCAGATTCCTTTTCCTGATGGACCAGTATTGAAAGCCCTTAGCTGACTGGCCAACTGGAGACTGGTCGGCTCAGGAGGCAGAGCACGGTATTCAGTGCACTACTCGGATAGTTGCTGAATATCTCCATAGACTGTCGCACACTATCCAGTTAGTGTAGGGGAAGTCAGTGGGCGGAGCAAGAGCAGGGTTGGTACTTACCTAGTTAGCATGATTTTCAATAGCCTAAACTGTAATCCGGATGAGCTCTGGCTGAAAATTGTGCTAACTGGATAAATGCTGGTACTTGCCTGATTAGTGCTTCTCAACCCAGAAATTCAGCAGCATCTGGATATTGCTGTCAAATATCCCATTAATATTTAAGCGCCATGGCTGACCACTGTGGTGCTTGAATATCGTCAGTTTTGAAAATCGAGTCCTGAGTTTTTGCCTTCGGTTTCTCTCCTTACTTCATCTTGTCCTCGCCTCCATCTGCCTTTCTGTCATCTGTTCTTCATCTCTCATCCTTTATTCTCTGCCTCCCGTTCTCTTCCCTCTCAGTATTTTTTCACTTCTCTCTTTTCTCCATCTCTCCCAAGTCTTTTATTTCTCACACGCCACTGAAGTACCTTCTTTTCCACTTCTCTGTTACTCATTTTTATTGTTTTTCCTAACCCGATGTCTCCCCCTTTTTCACCACCCATTCTTCTTCTTTCTCCTTTTGAATCTGCCCTCTTCACCTCTGCCTCTCACATCACCGCTAGCCTTCCATCTTCCTTTTTGTCTTTATAGGCCTCCAACCTCTCTTTTTCCTCAGATCTTCTCCTCTTCTATCCTGCCTTCCTCCCCCTCCCTCCCAGTCCTCCATCTGTCCCTTTCTTTGTCTTGCCCAGCCCCTCCTTCTAGTGCCTTGCTTATCACTCGATGAGACTTCCACTGTCTCCCCTCTTTTTCCATTCCTCAGTGTTTCAACATCACACTCTTCTTTGGAGTTGGGAGTGGGCCCAGAGGACTGGAGAAAAACACATGTGGTCCCTTTACACAAAAGCGGAAGTAAGGATGAGGTTTGAAAACTACAGGCTGGTTAGTTTAACCTCTATGATGAGTAAATGTTTAGAAATGCTACTAAGACAGAAACACTGGTCAACAAATTTTTACAAAAGTCATGTTACTGAAATAAAAATTGTAATTTCTTATCAATTTTTATATGCTGAACACGAATATGACAGTGAAATTGCAAAGTTGGCTCTAGTTTTTTTGTAATCTACAAGAATTAATGTTTACATCACGAAATGCATGTCAATGGTAAATATAATAGGCCTTCGGTTAATACCTGTAAAAAACCAAGTCATAGACTACTTCTTAGATTTTTTCGCCTGTCTTTTGTACAACTGTTTGGGAGCTTCTCTGGGGAGTGTCCAGCAGTAGTCAGTCAGCATTGTAGTGGACCATTTTCCCTGGTATCTTTGCTCCATCGTTGCGATATCCTGGTGAAAACGTTCATCCTGTTCATCACTAACCATACCACAGTTGTCAGGAAAGAAATCGAGATGGGAATCAAGGAAATGAATCTTTAGAGACATATTGCAACCAATTTTCTGATACTGCATCAGCATGTCTTCTACTAGGTTCTTGTAGTTTTCTGCCCTAACATTCCCGAGAAAGTTTGTTGACACTAGGCAAAAAGCATTCCATGCTTGTTTCACATCACCCTGCAGCAAGTTGTTGAACCAGTCATCTTTGAAGAGCTCTCGAATCTGAGGACCCACAAAAACTCCCTGTAACCCACCCTTAAGGGGTTACGTTTTTTTACTAGAGTGTGCAGCGCCTGAGGAGTGTGTGGATTTGAATTTGGAGGTGATGGAATGTTTCAGTTAGATAAGTTTTAAAGGATTGTAGATTTTGGGTTGTTTAGAGGGGTTTTTGATGTGTGAAACATCCAAATTGAGATTGTGCCATTCATTTTAATGAAACATGCAGTTGAGAATAAAACTGATTTTTTCCTGCAGAATTTGGAATGGGTTCTACTGTTTCATCTGCATCATCCATAAACACGCCTCTGATTGGCTAAGGGATCTAGAAAACAAATTGATGACGTCAGCAGAGTCATCGTCTCCTAGACAACAGAAAGAAAGTTTTTGTTTTGGTTTGTTTTGATGAGAGAGAGGTTTGTTTTTTGAACAGAGAGAAAAACAACAGTTTGGGCTGTGTTGAGAGATGTGCTGTTTATGCCATTGTAAAAGTATCAATTGGTGATACATTGTTCTGAAGAGTGGAACTGGAGTTGAGTTTTAGGAACATCAGGCTAAGTAAGTGATTACCCTGATTTGGAGAGGTTTTGAACAGTGTTGGTTGAGACTCTGCTGGAAGTGAAGCCAGGGGCTTTGACTGAAGATTTCTTGGGAGTCCTCTGTAAGAAAGAGACAGAGTGGAATTGTCAGAGTTTCCTTTAGAAGAACTGTGCTATTTAGTAGCCTGTTTTAAGAAGTGTCTGAAGCCTTAAAGAAAACCAGCACAGTAAGTGATTGCCTGCTGTGATAAAGAGAAATAAGCCTGAAGCTTGGAATTAATAAATAACTGCTTTGTTTGTGGAAGTGTCTGTTTGAAATGAAGCTCTGTTAAAAGATAGGGTAACACTGAAGAACAGACTTCCTTAGTTAAGGATATTTAAGTATATGTTGTTTTACCTAGTGTGCAATAGCATTGTTAGAGAAATGGAATGAAGCTAAACATTGTGGAATGGACATGTAGAGCTGTTACTCTGAGTTCAAGACTGAGTAAATTAGGTGCAAGGTGTGTATGAAAGAGGGGGTTTATTAAGCACTTCAGCAAAGGGACTAAAGTTCAGACAAGTGACTGCTAGCTAGGGACTTTGTTTAATTTAATTTTATTTTAGTTAGAGAAATTAATAAAGTTTGAGGAATAATAGTAAATTAGAATGTATTGTGTCAACAATAGGGAATAGTTTAGGGTTTTGCCTCCTTTTATTTTCTTTAAGTTAGGGAGTCAGGTACACCGGATTCCAAGGATCCTGAGGTGCGGCGGTTCCTGCGCGAAATCTGGGCCCCAACACTTCAACCTCACAGTCATCTGGATAAAGACACCTTACCTGAACGTCAAACTAAAGCTAAGTGAAGCACTGGACTTGAGTTTTGTAGTTTTAACAAGGAAAAAGGAAAGCAAAGAAAAGAGAGCAAACTATTCTTATTTGTTAATCAAATAATACATTTTCACTCTAAGGAAAAGTAAAACTACAAAAAGCCTCTGTATTTATGAGATAACTACTGAAGTTGAGAGAGAAATACACTTTAAATGCTGCAGTAGTCAGAAAAGTTGCTGAACTGTTTAGAATAGTTAGGGTTACCTTTATAAGAGTTGTAACATGTTGTGATTGATACTAATTAATACTTATCTGTTAATACAATAAATGATGAAATGTAAGATGGGTTATTCTTTTATGTCCACTTAAGAAACTAGAAAAATAATTTCAGCGAGAAGTTCAACAAAGTGTTAGAACCTGCATAAAATAAATATTAAGACACTTTGCTGTAACTTCATTGGTAAACTTTATACATAACATCTGCGTTTACTTATTGTAAACTTCCCCAGTACCTTTTGAAGGAACTGTGTGTACTGTACCTTCCCCTTTGCAAGTCTGGTGATACCACCTCCCCCCTACGGCCACTGACTACACAATTTAGTAAGGAAGATACATCAGGGCGTGTGTCACGAGTTTGCAAGGAGGGGTGGGTTACACTCCCTCTTTAATCTTTGCTTCACTGAGTCTAGGGAATTTTTCATGCAGGTATCGGAAAGCTGGCGAAGTGCTGTCCATGGCTTTCACAAAGTTTTTCATCAAACCTAGTTTGATGTGAAGGGGTGGTAGCAGGATTTTGTGAGTCTCAACCAGAGCTGGATGCTGGATATTCTTCTCTCCAACTGTTACATTTTGTCTGCGATTCCATTCCTTCCGCAAGTAGTGCCAATCCCTTGCTCGGCTATCCCACTCACATAAGAAACACATGTATTTTATATATCCCTGCTGCAGTCCCATTAAAAGGGCAACTACCTTCAAGTCGCCACAGAGTTGCCAGCTGTACTTGTTATAGTTAATGGAAGTCAGTAGATGCTTTAAGTTATCATATGTCTCTTTCATGTGGACGGCATGCGCTACTGGAATAGATAGAAGACGGTTTCCATTGTTCAAAAGCACAGCCTTCAGACTCAGTTTCGAAGAGTCTATAAATAGTCTCCAGTCTTGTGCGCCATGAGTGATTTTTAAGGCATTCATGAGGCTTTCAGTATCGGAACAGAATACCAGATTACTTTCCTTTCCAACTGCGTATAGTACACTGCTGACGTCAGATGGCTTCAGCAGCTGTCTAGCAGTAGTATTGCATTGCATCAGAAAATGATGCAATCAACTCTGATTGATGTGTGCATGCTGGTGTTATGCAATGTGATGCAATATTACATCATTCAAGGCTTATTTGGGATGTTATTGATGTCCTACTGGATAAATTTACACGGTGAAATGTCAAAAATGAACTACATGCAATATCTTCAAAACGAGAGCCAATAAAATTTTTTTAATATTATAATCGTGTTCAGCTCACCAAGATACTACAGATTAGGGCCTTTTAAAGTCAGTAATGATTTCAGTGTTGACCAGTGATAGTGAGGTTTCTGGAGTTTAATGGATTGCAGGATCCGAGTCAACATGGGTTTACCACAGGCAAGTCTTGTCAGAGAAATCTGATTTCTTTGGGTGACCAGGGAGTTGGATCGAGGGAGAGCCCTAGATGTGGTGTACTTAGATTTCTGTAACGCTTTTGACACCATTCCACACAGGCAACTTATTAATAAACTGAGCACCCTAGGGATGGACCCTAAAGTGACTGACTGTTAGAAACTGAGTGGGAGGTGACAAAAGATACAGATAAATGAAGCTCACTCTGAGAAGAAGGAAGTTACCAATAGTATGCCACAGGGATCAGTCTCTGGTCTGATTATTTTTAACATCTTTGTTGGTGATATTGCGGAAGGGCTGTCAAGTAAGATTTGTCTGTTTGCAGATGATACTAAACTCTGCAATAAAGCAGACACCCAGGAAGGAGTAGATAACATGAGGAGGGATCTAGCTAAGTTTGAGGAATGGTCAAGAATTTAGCAGCTGAGATTTAATGCTAAAAAATGAAGGGTCATGCACTTGGGCTGCAAAAATCCAAGGGAGAGGTACAGTGTAAGGGGCAAAGTACGTCTGTCCACAAAAGAAGAGCAGTGATTGTTTCTGATGATCTTAAAGGGGCTAAACAGGTAAAAAAGGGTGAAAGCCAGAAGGATACTTGGATGCATAGGGAGAGGAATAGCCTGCAAAAATAAGGAGGTGATAAAGCCTTTGTATAAGTATCTGGTGCGACCTCATTTGGAGTATTGTGTGCAGTTCTGGAGACCACACCTGCAAAAGGATATAAATAGGTTGGAGTCGGTGCAGAGGGTGGCTACTAAAATGGTTAGTGGTCTTCGTTTATAAAGCATATGAGGACAGACTTAAACATCTTAATATGTATACTTTAGAGGAAAGGTGGGACAGAGGTGATTGAGATGTTTAAATACCTCCATGACATAAATGCACAAGAGGAGAGCCTCTTTTGATTGAAAACAAGCTTTGCTACTAGGGGACATAGGATGAGAGTGAAAAAGGGATAGATTCAGGAGTAATATGTGGAAATATTTCTTTATGGAAAGAGTGGTAGATGAGGGGAATAGTCTCCAAGTGGAGGTGGTGGACACGAGGACAGTATCTGGATTCAAAAAAGCATGGGACAAACACAGAGGATCTCTAAAGGAAAAGAAGGGACTTTGGTATTTGACATGGAAGGGAGACTAGATAGGCCATGTGCTCTTTTTTTGCAATCATGTTTCTATGTTTTTTCTCTCTTCTACTGTATATATTGCAGATACAGAGACAAATGTACATTCTACATCCTTGTGGTAATTTCAGGGCTTTTTTTTTTTAGAGAGATACACAGTGGTACAGAGTACTGGTACCTTTTTTCATTGCTTACTAAAATTGACCCATAGTCCTCATACCTTAATGAAAGAACCCTACATATGAGCACTGATATCTTTTTTTTGTAGAAATAATGCACTGGGGAAGCATGTGCACATAAGAGGCAGAGGAGGAAGGGTGGTGGCAAGCACAGAGAGCATGATTTCTTAGTCTATTTCCATGGTGTATGCATGGTATTGCTCCAGATATTCAGGGAAACACCCTCAGTAGTCTCCTGATGCTCTGCATCCAATGCTCCACAGTTCCACAGGCATGATGGTCTCCATGGGAGATGCTGCCGGGGCGAGGCGCCTGAAGCGGTGCAGTTGGAAGCGAGAGAGAGCATCAGCAATCTCATTAGTCTTGCCTGGTAAATGGATAGTTATTACGTATACATTCAGCTGCAAGTTCAACAACATTAGCTTCCTAAGTAGCCCCATGACCCGCCCAGCCTTGGCTGACTACTTGTTTATTGCGAACACCACCGCAGCATTATTGGATCAGAAGACGATCCTCCTATTCACTAACCGGAGGCCCCAGAGTGCCGGTGACACTACTATCTGGAACATTTTGAGAAATGTGATGTCACTCATTATCCTCATCCTCTGCCAGTCCTAAGGGCCACTTCTCCTGACACCAAAGCCCCTGAAAATAGATTCTGAAACCAATACTACTGGACGCGTCAGTGAAAAGCTCTAGCTCCCCGTTGCTAACTGGGGGTTCCCTCCATATATTCCTGCTGTTATATCTTGTTAGAAACTCCTGCCATACTGCCAGATCCTTCTGGGCGACCTCACCCACCCTAATGAAGTGGTAGCCCTTGCGGACATCATTGGTAGCATTTTCCAGGTGCAGTATGAATGTCATGCCTTTTGGCATAACCCCAGCATGCAAAATTCAACAGCCCCATCAGAGACTGCATTTGCTTCAGTGTAACTTTCCTAGCAGAAGCGACCAACTGCACTGCAGTCCTCAATTCTGCCAGCTTCCAAGCCAGCAGCTGTGTCACCATGGCCATCATGTTGATTTTGATCCCCAAGAAGGACATAAGAACATAAGATATGCCATACTGGGTCAGGCCAAGGTTCATCAAGCCAGTATCCTGTTTCCAACAGTGGCCAATCTAGGTCATAAGTACCTAGCAGTTTCCCCAAAAGATACAGGTTCCACAATGATTGTACTGGGTCAAGCAGTGATATCCCGGGCCCCTTTTAATAATGGTTTATGAACCTTTCCTCCACTAACAGCTTTTACTACATTCTCTGGTAAAAAAATTCCAGAGTTTGATTACACGTTGAGTGAAAAAAATATTTTCTCTTATTAGTCTTAAATAGTTTACCCTGTAGTTTCATTGCATGGCCCCTAGTCTTTCTATATTGTGATAATGTAAACAATCGATCTACGTTTACCCGTGCCATTCCATTCATTAATTTATGGACCTCTATCATATCTCCCCTCAGCCGTCACTTTTCCAGGTTGAAGAGCTCAAATCTTTTTTGCCTCTCTTCATAGGGGTGTCCTTCCATCCCCTTTACCATTTTGGTGGCTCTTCTCTGCACCTTTTCTAGGACAAGCATTGACCTGTACCCTCAGTCTTGTTCGGCACTAAGGGAACTCCTAACTCTTCTGCTATCTGGAATACTGACAAACTCCTGATGCAGGCCCTCTCGTCGCTGGCCAGCAGCAGGAAATCATTGAGGTAATGTATGATGTTACCCTTACCAATTTTCCTCTTGGCCATCCATTGGATGGCCAAGCTGAATTCCTCAAAGAATAACCAGGACACAGTGCATCCCATCGGGAGGAATTTATTGAAGTAGTAATAACCCTGGAAGTGGAAACCCAGTAGGTGGAAAACTGACAGGTGAATTGGTTGCAGAAGGAAGGCTGCATCCACATCAGTCTAGGCCAGCAATGCCTCTTTTCCATGCCCCTTCAGTAGGCTCAGGGCCTGGTCCAGGGATGCGTATTTGACCGAGCAAGTGGCCCGATCCAAATAATCATTCACTGAGTTCCTGTCTGGGTATGACAGGTGATGTATGAGCCAAAACTTGCCCGGCTCCTTTTTGGGAACCAGGCCCATGGGGGAAATTATTAAGTTGGGCATAGAGCAATGCCGGAAAGGGCCTGCTACTCTTCTAAGTGCCCGCTCTTTGTCGATTTTTTGCTGGACCTTCCCCTCATTTTCCAAGGCTGAACTCAGGTTGCCTGCAACCCTTGGGCCGGGGGTGGGGGCGTTGTAAAGGATGAAAATACCGTAAGTAAAACCATGAAGCAGCTATTCAGCCTTTTGCCCATTATAACCCACCATGTTCCACCGCAGCATTGCCACATTCACTGGCGAGGGTGCCCTGCCGGTGGACCCTGGCTCAGCACCCATTAAGGGGTTCCCCACACATCCATTTGCTGCATCTGATCTGAGGGTGGCCTTTGCTGCAGATTGTGCAGGCATGTCTGTACTTGCAGCCACCTCTGAATCTATAGGTGCCCCCATTGAACAGTCTCCAAACTCCCCTCTGTGCAAGGGGTGCCGATGGCTCATTCCCATTCCATCCGCCGGTCCTGTCCTCCTCCTGAAAGGGATGCTGGGGGCCGAGGCCCCTTGTAGGCCATTGTGGTGATCCAGTGGTGTCCATAGTGCTTGCCCTACCCCTTTTCTGGCCCTGGGTCATCAGCCATATCCAAAGGTCTATGTCCTTCATGCCCCAGCTGAGACCCTTATTTACCATCATGTGTCTACAGAACTGTTTGTCATGTTCAAGCCACACTGACCTGCCATATATTCTGTATGCTTTGCAAATGCAGTCCTGGTACTTTTAACTAAGCCCCCCCCCCTTTGCTCAGGGTGTTTCTCACCAATCACGGTGGCTAGAATACATAAGGTGGAGCAGCAGTTCGCTATCGTGCGAGGCACACTATCAGCCTTCCTGCTAGACAGCTTGCAACTTCCCTAGCAACCCATACAGTCACAGTTAATCTAATTCCGCCTGACCAGCAATGTAAATATATTAATATACTCTACTCTCCTTTCCAAATCCTCTACTTCTGGGCCTGGGGGACATGGCTGTCGAGTGCACTGGTGAGGCAAGGGAATTCCGCTGGCCTTATCTCAGAAACCAAAACCCCCTCCCTATCCCTTGCACCGTCCCCCTCTCTGCCCTTCACCCCCTGTGCCCTAGTTCTGCCTGGTTCAGTTGGCAGCTACCAATTGGGCCTCCCTCCTGGGGCCCGCTAGGAATCGCAGGGGATGCTGATGGCTCAGTGGCTGGGCCCTGGGTCAGTACCCCCATCCCTTCTTGAGTTGCGTTGCTGTTGGTCAAGTTCACATTGGCTACCATGCTGACCAGCTGCTGCAACAGGTCCATGATACCCACCTCTTCCCCCCTTCCCAGTTCCATCCCACTCCGCCCCATACCTGTACTGATGCAGTAATCCCTTCTCCCCTCTCTGTTGTCCCCCCTGCCTTGTGTGTCCATTGTCCCTGCTGCTCCTCCCTGGCTCCAACCCAGATCTTGCTTCCCCGCATGCCTCCCACCCGTCCTTCATATCAGTTAATTGTGTGCACTCACCCCGCTATCCCGGCCCTGTGTGAACCATTGGTGTGGGAACTTCAGTGTCTGCCAGTGCCAATCGTTCCTCCGACTGCATCTGCTCCTGTGATGGGCCTAGGGTGTCCTCCAATGAACTCAAGAGAGCCTGCATGTGTCCTAGTTCTTTGACAGCCACTATGGCCCTCACCAAGTTCATGAGGTCCCACTCAGTGCACTGCCGCTGTACTGGTTTCCATGGAGCTCCTGTGTCTGTCCCACATTCCATCACTACCTCCGTTGGTTGGCTTGTCATCCCTGTAAGGCCTGTGACCGCTCGAGCTGACTTGCACACCAGCCATCCTGTCACCTCCGTCGATAGTCCTCCACCTGTCTGTTCTCCTAGTCCTCTGTGCTGCTGTTGCTTGGCTACATTTGCCGCCCCGTTGCCATGGCTTTGCTGTCCTCTGTATCTTCTGTACTGATTCCTTCATCCCATTGGCCTTTCGCTTACCCCTTGCTGGCTGCTTTGCACTCTTGTTCTCCTTTCCTCCAGATTGCTTGGATCCCCCGTTCTGCTTGCTTGACCACGTCAGTGCCATGCTGCTTTGTCAGCTGCTGGTAGCATCCACCAGTCCTTAGCCAGGCCACCCAGTCCACCTTAGGCACTCCCTTCACTCCGTTACCCACACTGTGGGTGAAGGGGAGAGGTGGGGGGGAGGTTATTCTAGTTCCAACGAGCCCGAGCACACTTGCTGCTGTTGCTTTTCTCCAATTCTGTGTCTTTATGCAGCTGCCTGTGTAACTTCTCCCCAGTCAGTGTTCTTACCCACTTTTGCAGTCAGGTCCAATTGAGGGGGCATGGGGAGATAAGTGGAAGTGGAGAAGTTCCCTGATCCCTCTGGCTTATCCAATCAACCAGATCCTGACTCACCTTCAACAGAAATGGGTGCTCTAGTGTTACTGCCCTTGTTCTGTTCGCCCACTTAGAGCTGCTGCTCCTGCTCACAGGTTCTACACTGGCCGCAGACCCCGCAGATCACAAAGCTGGGCCCGATTGGAAGGCTGGCACCTGGCTGGAAGCAGGAAGGAGGCAGGAAGTTGGCTGCGCACCCTGCCAGTCAAGAGCTAGTGCTGGGAGAGAAGCAGGAATGGGCAGTGGACCCTGCCAATCAAAGGCCTGCACCATGCTATGCGTCAGCCGTGTGCTCATCTCAAGCCCCCAACTCCAACTTGCTGCTTGGGTCTCCTGCGCTGCTGGTGGTACCCTTGGACTTCCCAACCACTGAGGAGAGGCCATGTCTCGGAGACAGTGTACTGGGCTGGACACAAAGGGCTGCAATCTTGTTCGCCAGCTCCCAGGCCGCTTTCCCAGGTAGGACGCTGCTCGCCAGCTCCCAAGTCACCTCAGGATTAGAGAGGATGGGTCGCATCTTCAACCCCTTGCCTTTACCCTCTTGTTCTCCCTGCCCCCCTTTCCGGCCAGGCCCTCCTTCACCAGCAGCCTGATTATGGGCCATTCCACTGGCGGGGGCTGGCCTGGCATAATCCTCTCTTGGGTTATGGGCCAGATGTCAGCTGTAGCAACCTGCTCCATGCTGAGTTTTCTTTCCTCTTTTAGCAGGGTACTTGTAGTACTGCCTTTCTCTCTCTCTTTTTCTCAGAGACAAATCTAGATCTTTCCTCTGCCTGTCCAATCTACACCCTAGACCCCAAAACATGGGCCTCCCTTCAAAAATGTTCGCATGGCAAGCTACTACCTAACCAGGGGATTATATAGTCTTACATAATTAGATCTGTTAATTCTTTCCGTTTTAAACCAGTTTCACGTTAGATTGGTTGTAGTGTATTTGAGGATGTTTATTGGCAAGCATACATTGCATTATGCTTGCTTTCCTATCTAATTTCTGAATATCTTCAGAATCACTGTTAAATTGCAGCCTTAAAAGGTACAAGTGGGTGTGCATTAATTTTCCTTTTTCTACAAGTAGTTTTTAGTCAATTAATAAAAACATGTTTTGTACATTTTCAGGCTTGAACAGCTCAAATGACAGAGACTGTTATTTCACAAGTCAGACGATTCAAACAAACATAAGAACAAAAGATATGCCATACTGGGTCAGACCAAGATTCATGAAGCCCAGTATCCTGTTTCCAACAGTGGCCAAGCTAGGTCATACATACCTAACAGTTTCCACAAAAGACACAGGTGTCACAATGTTTGTACTGGGTCAAGCATTGATATCCTGGGTCAATTTTTAATAATGGTTTATGGACCTTTCCTCCAAGAACTTGTCCAAACCTTTTTTAAACCCAGCTACACCAACAGCCTTTACTACATCCTCCGGTAAGAAATTCCAGAGTTGAGTGAAAAAATATTTTCTCATGTTAGTCTTAAATAGTTTACCCTGTAGCTTCATTGCATGTCCCCTAGTCTTTCTATATTCTGATAACATAAACAATTGATCTACGTTTACTCGTTCCACTCCATTCATTAATTTATAGACCTCTATCATATCTCCCCTCATCCGTCTCTTTTCCAGATTGAAGAGCCCTAACCTTTTTAGCCTCTCTTCATAGGAGTAGCCTTCCATCCCCTTTACCATTTTGGTGGCTCGTCTCTGAACCTTTTCTAATAACACTACATCCTTTTTAAGATACGGTGACCAGAATTGCACACAATATTCAAGGTGTGGTCGCACCATGGAACGATACAGAGGCATTATAATATACTTTGTTTTATTTTCCATTCCTTTCCTTATGATACCTAGCATTCTATTTGCTCTCTTGGCCGCCGCTGCACACTGGGTGGAGGGTTTTAACATGTTATCCACGATGATGCCTAAATCTTTTTCCTGGGTGGAGGTTCCCAATGTGGAACCTTGCATCATTTAACCATAGTTTGGGTTGTTCTTTCCTAGGTGCATAACTTTGCACTTGTCCACATTAAATTTTATCTGCCATTTGGATGCCCAGTCTTCCAATTCATCAAGATCCTCTTGCAATTTTCCACAATCCTCTTGGGTTTTAACAACTTTAAATAGTTTTGTGTCATCTGCAAATTTGATAACCTCACTCGTTATTCCACTTTCCAGGTCATTTATGAATATGTCAAAAAGCAGCGGACCCAGCACAGATCCCTGGGGTACTCCACTATTCACCTTTTTCCATTGGGAAAATTGGCCATTTAGCCCTACCCTCTGCTTTCTATCTTTTAACCAGTTCCTGATCCACAATAGTACACTGCCTCCTATCCCATGACATTTTAGTTTTCCCAAAAGTCTCTGATGAGGGACCTTGTCAAAGGCTTTCTGAAAGTCCAGATGCACTATATCAACCAACTCACCTTTGTCTACCTGTTTATTCACACCTTCAAAAAAACATAGCAGATCAGTAAGACAAGATCTTCCTTGTCTAAAGCCATGTTGGCTGTCTCCCATTAGACCATGACTATCTACATGTTGAGTCATTTTTTTCTTTATGATGGTTTCTGCCATTTTTCCCGGTACCCTATAATTCACAGTTTAGTTATGCTTCAACATTTTAAAGAGTTTTGGTTTTTCGGGTGTGATGACACATTCCACAACAAGATGATAAGAAGTAATATAATCCTCCCATTTATACTAAAATATCTCTCTACTAGCTGAGTTTCGTTACCCTTTGAGGTACATGGTTTGAGTAGTTTAGTTTGATTTTAAATTTATGTAGGTGGGACGCTGGCCTCTCCCTATTTTATGATGATAATTCCTCTGGAGAGTATTATGATTACATGATGAATTTGGAAATTGATTTAATTCATTTTATTTATTTGCTCACACACAGTATACATTACATCACGCAACAGAGGCAGGTGGGTTCCACGCTTCTGCCAATCGAAGAGGTTTTTTCTCATATTGGCTGGTCACAGTGGTAGGTTTATGTACCATTTTAATATTTTATTATCTTAATATTTAATTATTTAATTATTTTATTATTTTACCATTATTATTTATTATGTGTTTTTAAGTTATTATATATATTTATATTATTAATAATTTAATATTTTACTATATAATTTTATTTTTTCATTTTTTTATATATTTTTATAGTATAATTTTTATTTAATTTTTATTTATTTTATTTTATTATTCTATTCTATTATTTTATTATTCTATTCTATTATTCTATTATTTTACTATATTTTTATTTTTATTTTATTTTTTTTAATTATTTTTTATTTTGTATGCATATATATTTTTTAGTCTTAGGGGTATGTTTACTAAACTGCGTTAGTGCAATTCGCGTTAGGAGCCGCGGTAGTGAAAGAAACCCCAAATAAGGACATGGGCGGTACATCGTCACCACTACCGCGCGTTAGAAAAATTAACGAGCATTACCGGGCGCCGTGCCGCGTTACTGCGCGTTAATCATAAGAAGACGTACAGACACAAAGCACTGAAACAGAGCTGTAGCACAATGGTTACGGTACTGACCGCTGTTACAGCCAGCATGGGTTCGAGTCCCCAGTGTGCCTAACGCAGAAGGCTGTCCCAAGCATCACCCTGTACATTACAGAGGGAAAGAGGAGGCATGTTTTTCGTTACGCTGAGTATTGGTGCCAGAAAAACACCCTCGGAGTGTGCCTAGCCACGTACGTTGGTGCGTGCGAGGTTGCATGCATTGGTACGTGCGTAGCCCCGTGCGTAGCTGCGCACGTACAATCGTGCGTGGGTACGTGTGATTTTACGTGCGTGGGTACGTGTGTTTTTACCAGTGTGGGCAACTTATTTTACAGACTCTGTAGGGTGTCTTGCACCTATGCATTATGCTAGCAGATGTACGTGTGATGGCCTATGGTTTATCAGAGCCTGTGAGCAGGTGCTGGGGTTTCACAGGGTTGGATTGTGCCAGTCACACCCATGATGCACTGCACATGCAAATCAGCTGTCTACAGATACAAACCATGGGGAATGCACCCCCACAGCACCTCGGCCTGGTAGGGTGTACTGACCGTGTGTTGTACTGGCACAGAGTAACTACACACCGTCACTATCTGCGGGTACTGTGCGCACCCTGAGGGTGCAGTGAGGCGCCCAGCACCAGGTCCACAGCACCGTTCATGGCGCAGGTCCAAAGCAGTGTTAATGTGTGAGATAGGTAGGTTCTGCAGGACCACCTTGGACATCTCTGTCTGTTTCAGTCAGGTGTAGCCCCCATGCACCACCACCCCATCCCCCAGGGCTGAGGGTGGCAAGCAGGGTCTCCCATCAAAAGGTCCACAGTCTATCTCCCTGCAAAGGTGGCAGTAGAGGGGAACATTAACCCTAGTCCTGCTGAGGAACAGACACCCCACAGGGCAGTCAATGCAGCTCTGTACACAGCCATAACACAATAGCAGACAGACATTATGCTGCACCCCACCACTATCTGATATTCCCCTGGTGCAAGCCATCAGCCACTCCATCACAACACCTACCAGCTGCAAACAGTCTGCTAGTGCCCAGTGGAGATTCCTGCACCCAGAACTAGAATGTCAGCATACACAGCAAGCAGATACATCAGTGACTGGGCCCCAAAAGGAAACCCATATTTATCACATGAGAGAAATACTAGATAGCACTATGGGAGTGCATAGCCATGCTGTGGTCACTGCACAGTCAGGGTGAGAGTGATCTCTCAGCAGGATATACTGAGGTCACCTTGTCTGTGTAGGTGGTGGCCGGGCACTGCAATGTGCCTGTCACTGCCCTATGCCCTGTGCAGATGCACCCTGGCCAGGCCACCCTGTCCAGCCTATACCCATGGTACCTTGCTCCTCATTATGCACATTGGCAGCCCAATACTGGCAACATTGCTGGCAGTGTGGGCTGTGGAAGGTGTTTGCAGCCACCACACACTGGATAGACAGACAGCCACCCCCACACCTATGCCAGCATTGTGCTACTATAGAGGTGGTCAGCAGCCATACCCACCACACCAGTCCTGGACATAGTACAGGCATGGATATGGTACACAAGACTGTTGGGGGGTCACTCCCCAGGGTGGTGAACACTGTCAGAGACCAGACCTGCAGCACACACCGCAGACATCAGAATGATTGTTATGGTGGAGCTCAATGAGCAAAATGTGCTTAACAGAGGATTTGCTATCTGACAGTTATCATAGGAAACGTTTGGTAGCTGTGTACCATATACCCAGGTGTAGGGTGGCATTGCTAAGGTATGGAACTGCTAGTGTTGGGAGATACAGGCAGGGCCCAATGTCTTGCCTCTCCAGGTGGCATTGGCCAATGGGGCCTGTGGGTGTGTGTGTGTCCCTGTTGGCTGCTGCTTTATGGCAGAGTTCCCCAACTCCAGTCCTGGTGTTCCAAACACTGCATGAGCTACATCTGCATACCATGGGGGTGGTGCATAGCTATGCAGCACAGGCATCTTTATTAGAGGCAGCATGAAACCGGAATGATGTGGGGCCCTCCAGGACTGCATTTGCGGGACTCTGCTTTAGGTAATGTGCCTGTTTCTGGTGTCTGTGTTTGGTGTGGTAAAATATAGGCCATGCGTATGTTCTCTGCAATAAAGGAGTGTCTTTACTATCACTGTTTAGTGGTGGGTAAAACTATGGGGACTGGGTTGGCAGGAGCCCCAGCTGGGATTTGAACCTGTGACCCTCTGGTCTTACAGGCACTGGCTGTGTCTGTTGCACCACATTGTGGCCACAGAGACAGTGCAGTCCCTGGAGTTAGTTAAAC
Organism: Ichthyophis bannanicus; assembly: GCA_033557465.1. NCBI lineage: Eukaryota > Metazoa > Chordata > Amphibia > Gymnophiona > Ichthyophiidae > Ichthyophis > Ichthyophis bannanicus. Next base: position 822,283,156 of record CM066032.1, read on the forward strand.
CGGCCTGACGAGTCAGAAACCCTGCTCTGCAACAGGTTTACTGTTGCCTCATTTGCCTTGTATGCAGACAAAGGTGCACATAAACCTCAGAAAAGACCTCACAAAAGGGGCACACACCCATAACCAAGCTGGGCAACAATGATATCATTGGGAAAATTACACCACACGCCCAGGACAGCTCCATTACAATGTAATGCTCTTTGAAAGGGTCTGCGGAGCGTAGACCCTTCCACACATCATTTCTTTTCATTTTGGTGCTTTCCAGGGAGTGTTGTTCCTTGTTGCCCATTGCTATCACTGTTGCCCAGCTGAATTATGCTTCTTAAAATGTTTCTTGTGGTCATTTTTAACATTTTATGTGAAATTTTGTTCTGTGCACATGTATCACACTGCTCACGGTTTGTGGGTTTCCCCGGTTTTTCTGTACATTGCTGACGGAAATGGTTTCTCTTCCCTTTAAATGCCTTTAACGACAGGTTTTCATTCGCGTTGGAATTGAGCTCTGACATTCAGCGCGTTAGTATGAGGGAAGCCTCTCCCCGCCCACTCTCCGCCCATTGACCCCTTCTCTCCGCCCACTCTCCACCTTCTGTGCTGTTTTAACGCGCCGCGGAGCTTTACGATCGTTAACTACGGTTAACGCGCGTAGTATGACGTTAACGGTCGTTAGCGCGTCGGTACGCGCGTTATACGGCACTTACGATCGTTAACGTCGTATAACGCGCGTTAGTCACGTTTACCGCACTTTAGTAAACATCCCCCTTAGTTTCAAATTTACACCTGAGGGTGGTTCACATTTATTTATACAGCAGGGTTATCAGCCTCCAATTTTTGGTTTTAAATTTTCAATTTTTGTTGAAGAATATCATATAGGTACCAGAGTTTATGCTTTGTCCTTCCAGTCCTCCTCATCCCTCTTTCTATCTCCTGTGATTATGGTTTTAATTGTATTCTGATTGTCTTATATATACGTGTAAACAGTTGTTGCACGAATTTTTAAGCTCAGTTTTTTTATTATTATTATTATTATTATCATTATTTTTACTATTTATTATTTATGATGTATTCATTATTAGGTATTGTTTTTCAATGTTGTTTATAATGTATGGTTTTAATTAATGAGTTATCACATTATGAATATTTTTGTTTTTGAATTTATTTATTTATTTATCATCTTTTTATTTTGTGAGATACAACATATTTTATTAATTACACTTGGTTAATGTATTTATATAATAAGTTTTTATTTGCTGTTGTTTTATTAAACGTGTATATGAATGTTTTATAGTGAGCCCTTAACCCCTGAGGAAGTGGTATACGAAACACGGCCTGTGTTGGGTTTGGCACACCTGATCTGTAGTTTCCTGGATCACCCCTGGAGCCATTTTAAAATATTGGTGTTACATTGGCGATCCTCCAATCTTCAGGTATTACAGATGATTTTAATGATAGTTCACAGATTACTAATAGCAGGTCTGCGATCTCATATTTCAGTTCTTTCAACACCCTTGGATGTATACCATCTGATCCAGGTGATTTGCTACTTTTCAGTTTATCAAATAGTTGTAATACATCTTCCCGGTGTAGTGATATTTCTTTCAGTTCTTCTGCAGTATCACCTTTAAATACCACTTCAGTCATAGGTAACATCCCTACATTGTCCTCAGTAAAGGCCGAAGAAAAGAATTCATTCAGTCTCTCCGCTATAGCCTTGTCCCCTCTTACTGTCCCTTTTACCCCTCTATCATCTAATGGTCCATCTGACTCTCTCACAGGTTTTTTGCTACGAATGTACTTGAAAAATTCTTTATTATGCGTTTTTGCTTCCGTTGCCAATTTTTTCTCAAATTCTCTCTGGGTTTAGATTGGAAAAATGGAAAAAAATAAGGGGTCAGTTTTCAAAAGCACTTATCCAGTTAGGACCAGAGGAAGTTTTAGGGGAATATTCTGTCTGATTTCCTCTGGACTAATCCACTTACACTGAGGCGGTCCAGGGATGGAGCGAGAAGTTATGGAGGTCATTTTAGAAGCACTATTCAGGATATCCACATCTGCAAATGCTCAGTCAGACATGGAAATCACATCAATGTTTCTGGAACGGTCGTGATGGTGGAGTGCCGGGGGCATTCCTACAGATATAAACTTGTGTGCCCAATTTATGATGATGTTGCAGGTCCGAAATTCTGGTGGTCATGTGCAGGCTATATCTGCTCCTGGGCACAAATGGGCACCAAAAATGTGCTTATTTCAGAAACCTAAAATCTTTTAACGTAAGAAGAAAACGCCCTCTTGTTCCCCCAATACATTTTGCTTTTTGAAAAGAAACTGCAGATAAATAGAGACCCTTTTCCTGGTTGCTGTGCCGCTACACATCTTCCTTTGCAAAACGGCAGGCTGGGACATGTATGTGACATTGGAAACATATGTCCATTCTGAAATACCATCATAAGGCACATCGATATTGGACCTGTGGTCTAGACATGCCTGCAATGGCATTACAGAATTTTACGTGGACATCCCAGATTTAACCCTACATGGCCTTTCCAAAATGTTTCATCATCTGTACAGCGATGTATTCAGTGCTACTATACAGATAGCTATGTGGATAGTTTAGGACAGCCAAAAGCTATCCAAAGTGGCTATCTGCATAGATATCTCTATAGGGCACTGAAGATTTCTGCTATATAAATAGTGCTGGACTGTAGAATCTGGACATTTAGTACCGGCCACGTTATCTGATACCAGCAATGAATTTCCAAATTTTATTTAGCCACCATGACTACTATTTTAAAAAATTGCTGACTTCCCTGGGTAAATATTAACTCATAATTAGGGACCAGACTTGCTTTCTCTTCAAAGCAAACCTATCAATAAACTGAACAAACCTATATATGGACTTAGCATTAACAAAAAACCAGGATGGAAAACCTTACTGAACCCGGAATGGTTCCATGGGAAAAAGATTGTGAATGCAATGCTGCAAGGAAATTCTTCTTCTTAGTGACGGCGCTTTTCCATGGTGCACAAATCACATTCCACTGATATTGTGTGGCATCTCTTCTGCCTCATCTGCTATGCATTACCAGTTTCCAACCCCTTCATTTCAGGGTTCTGTTAACAACGGCCTTACCAACTCTGGGGGAAAAGCAATGTTTTATATAGAAATAGCCTTTTATAAAATTACCTAGAAAACATGCAAGTGAACTTATGTGGAGGAGTGGCCTAGTGGCCTAGTGGTTGGGGCAAGGTACTTCAGGCTGGAAGGTCAGGGGTTCAAATCCCACTAGAGGACAGCAACCTTGGGCCGGAAGGACTGGGGTTTCTAGTCCCACAGGTGCTCCTTGTGGTCTTGGGCAAGCTACTTAACCCTCCATAGCCCATGTTCCAGGTAAAATAGTTATCTCCAAGTTATAATGCCCTGTTCAATGTAATTTCAGTTTGTTCAATGTAAATGGCACTGATGCAGAATAGCACGGTATATAAGAGAAGATAAATAAATGTGCATGAAATCTATATGCACATCAATTTACCCAACATGAGTGGAGGTGCTCCCTGTGGTGGAAATGGGGAGGAGGTAGCAGTCATGCATATTCTTTATAAAATATTCACTTAAGCTGATAAATTTGACAAAATAGCAGGTAGAAATGTGTGTTATGTGTGCTTTCCATGGACGAGTTTTCCAAGGAAAGTGTGCACAATCTTTGTTTTTGAAATCTTGGTGTAAATTATGAGCAAACCTGTCTTTATTAAAATTGCCTTCAATGTCAGCGCCAGTGGTCACCATAGCAACAAATTCACATCATAAAGAGGAATACATCTTCCCTTTTTCCCCCCTGCTCCTTTCCTCGGTCTATCAGCATATGTCAAATTCATTTCATCATAGTATTTCTGCTTTTTTGGATGTTTCCAGCGACGACTTGGCACTCCATTTCTTCGAAGAGTAGTTGCTGAACAGCAGTGCTCAGAGTCAATGAATGCTTTCATCTTTAGCTTCTCAGCTCAGTTCGGCTTCTCCTTTTGTATATTTAGTATATGCTGCTGAAGCAGGTCATATTCACATTAAGAAAGTCTCTGATAACTGTGGAGCTGGAGGCCTACCTCAGTAAAACAGTACATTTTGTTGCATGGGCACAGTGCATTTCTGCCACTTCAATATATTTCTCATTCCTTGCAAGCAGGGAGATGGAAAGACCTCTGCATCTAATGGTTTTGAAGTGTCTGAGTGAGCTCCCATTTATGTACTACTAGTGACTGCACTGTGAAGTCCTGGAGAGGTTTTAATTCTTGCCACAGATGTAGCTGAGTATTTTAAAGGCATCTTCTGGGTAGCAACTCATGAGATAGATTAACAAATAGTAAACAACAGAAAAAGAAGCGTCAGCTTGGCAGAGAGAAGATATACTCATTGCTCCTTTGCATTGGTCCAAGCAGAAGGTCCAAATGGCAAACAGTGGCTGAATTAAAAAGTATTCATTGATACAAAGAGAGGGCAATTCCTAAAAGCCATTTGCATGAGTAAATTACTATTTATCTGGTTAAATAGATTGGCTGAATGCTTTCCATCCTAGTAAATGCAAATGTAGGAATCTACAACATTTGTACTATTTTCTGTGGAAATAACAGGTGGGCTCAGAGATGAGGTCAGACTGGGGAAGTCAAAAACAGGTCTCATTTTGTGCTTCTTGTGTTGCACTTTTCAGGGAAACAGTATCCACTAAAGTAGTCATAAAGCTGTGCAGGTGTCCTGTAACCACACTGCCGCCAGTAGTGTGTGTATCCCAGCAGCTCCCTCTACTGGCAGCAGTGTGGCTGGAGGACTCTCACACAGCTTTGCAGGAACATTGCTTTCTTCCCTTGGAAAGTGTACAAGAGAAAGAATGCACATGTTCCTTTGGAGAACTGCCAAAAAGTCAGGAGGTTTAAGTGCTTATGGATGTTGGAGCTAACTGCATAGTTTTTAAAAACTGTCCCCAAAACAGTTTTCATGTAGTGTGGCTATGTCCTGCTTGGATCAGTGTAGCAATAGGCAGGCAAACAACTCATAAGCTATGGTTTAGTAGCAGAACAGGCTCTGTTCATTGTTTTTCTTAGAGAGATTTACTTTTACTTTTTATTACCACTTGGCAAGTTATGACTGAAGCTGCTGGCCAAAAAATGGCCTCCTGGTGTCATTGGATATGTCACTTCCTGTCCATCCAATGATGTCTATGTACTGTGGTATGGAGTACAAGTGGTCAATGGCAATTCCTAATTTACTAAAACATGGTAGCCAGTAGTGTGGGGTTTAGTGGATTAAAACTGCCATGCTACCCGAGCAGCACATGACTAGGCAGGGTTTGAGCGGAGTTAGGACAGAGAGTGGTGGTTGCAGCATTGGGTGGCTAATATGGCGGTGTTAGTGGTTCTTCCAGACCACAAAGATTCTGCTAGCGTTGGTACAACTACCACCAGACAGGACAGCCACAAATGGGTGCAGAGCCAGCGCTGGTGAGGGGTTAGAAGTTAGGCCTTGGGCTAGGTGATACATTCTCATCTGCACCACATAGTGAGGACTAGAAATGCCTGAAGACAGTTGGTTTGTAGAGCATGTAAATGAGGTGATGCAAATAATGGCAATTGGAAAGATGGGCACATCATTGCACAGTCTGACCACCACCTTCCCTGCAATGGGAACCACATAGTGGTGCTTATGTGCACCTAGGGGACTACAATATGCCATTGTGATGGGCTCTGTTCCTGGAGGCCATAGCCCCTCACCCCAACCATAGAAGGATGTGTCTGAGGCCTACCAGCTCATGTGTAAATCTTTGTATTTCTGTCACTGAACATGGGCTTGCTTGGTTGTAGCTCTCTGATTATTGTTCCTTCCCCTGGTCTCTTGTCTAGGGGATGAGGCATTCTAGAGTTCTGGGAGCTCATATGAGCCTTCATTTTCCAGAGAGCTGGTATGCTCCTTCGGCGGTTATCTGTCTCTATGGGGGCGTGTAGGGTATCCTGTGATGCCTCAGAGCTTTACCCAATGTGGGAGTGTGGGTGCCTACTGTGGATTGTCTCCCACCCCTGGTAGGTCAAAGGGTTGCATCTGGACAATGTGGACCCCATGTGGTGGAAGGGTGCCCCAGCCATGAGCCCCCTACATCTGTGTGGTCACTGGTGTTGATTCTGCAGACTGCAGTCCCCTTCCCTTCCCTTCCCTTCTCCCACATGGGGGCAGCATTACTCACTGGCAAGAGTACTGTACCAGATATTTAAGGGGAGTGTCAGGGAGGGGAACCAATCCCCTCTCACACCAGAAGTCTTGTACCCTGTCTACTGCAGCCTAGGTAATCAGGCACCCTGGGTACCTCTGGTTGAGGGAGGTTCATGCACCCATTACATTTGGAGAGCACTGCTGAAACCCAACCTGCACCCATATAGGACCCCCTGATCCTTTATATGTGGCATTTGCCCCCATTTTCCATGGAAAGGGCCACAGCAGAATCTCTGCATGTGTTTGCTTTCTTGATTTGCATGCCACACCCCTTGTACTTTGACACATTGCTATGGGCTGTGTAGCAGGATCTGCCTATTTCCAGGTCTTTCTTCTCTGTCCAGCACTGACACTTTTTCTGTGCCCTGTTTATGGGGTTGGGGGCCATGTATTGCAGTCTGATGGCTCTGCAAGGGATTTGCTGACTACCGGCACCCATAACATCTCACTGGTAGTAAACATATAAAGAATGCATGTAGCGCACACCTTAGCAGAGGGCATTCGCTCCAACTACTCTTTGGTTACTGATGTGACTGGCATGACAGACGGTCCTTCCCTACTGCGGCCACACCCTCTGCTTCTGCCATGGCTACTGTGCTACTGCCATGCTATATTTGTAAATTAAACACTAGCTGCAGCACTTTAGTAGACATACCCCATTGTGCTCCTGATGTGCTATGATCTGTGTAATGGAGCAGCACAAAAATAAATCTAAGAATGAGAGGTCACGTGATGTGGTGAGCAAGGGGAAACAGCAGTTCCTCTGAGCTCCTGGGCCCTTCCTGCAAATAACCTCTTAAATGAGAGAATTTGGGCATCCTAAGAGTGTCATCATGGATTCAGCCTTTATAGCATTGGAATTTGTTGGGTGGAAGTACCACACCTAATGGTGGCAAAACCTGTGCAAAAGGAGAAGGAGAAACCAAAAGTCCCCACTACCAAAATGGTAATGGGTGAGAATGTGGTAATGGGTGAGAATGGAGGAAGTCCCTCTCCTGCTCCATATGTACTGGCTGAAAAGGCCATCTTGGCATTGGTACAAGCCCTGGATTCAAAATTTGAGAAGCTATACACTAAGATGAATGATCTTAGCACTTCTGGGGCCGCGTTGATATGCTAGAACAGTGCATGGAGGATGTGAAAGATGGTTCTCAGCAGATGGCTAAAGAGTTGACTTCTCTAAAGGAGGTAGTGCTTCACCATTCTGAAAAGATTGATGATCTTGAGAATTGATCTAGGGCAAAAATCTGCTTTTAATTGCTGTTCCTGAGATTGTGGTAGACTCAGAACTGTGGGTTTTTTTGGAGATGTGGCTGCTGTTTGGCTTAAAACTTGGCTCTGCATTGAACCTGTTTCAGATTCAATGTGTGCACCATGTAGGCCCTGCCACATGAGGCAGGTTAGAGGTTGTGGTGATTGCCCATTTCCTGAATTTCATACCAAAAAAGGAGATTATGTGAGCAGTGCATAAGAAGAGGTCAGTGTTATAAGAAGGGAAGAGGATTTTGGTTTTTCAAGATAATTCGCTACAGATGCTACAATGTCATTGGGCCTTCTCCTTGGTGTGCTCACAGCTGTACTTCCATTGAGTGTAGTTCATACTGCAATGCCCAGCTAAACTCTGTGTGCATCACAATGACACAACCCAAGTCTTTGACCCACCCGAAGCTGCAAAGAAGCTCTGCAAGGAACAAAAGATGAGCTCAGAGGTGACTGTGGCTTGATTGACTGGTGGGTCTTTTAATTGGGAACTATAGGCCAAAGCAGAGAGCAGCAGAGGATTTTTATGAGAAAAGAACTCTGTAGATACTAATTTCTATATGCCAGTAAATGGCTATAACCTAAGTAATGCATTCTGAATGTTGGATTTTCTCGGCTAAACCGCGGCCATGTTTGAAGAAGCCCTATTTTGGGGTGACCAGTTAATGTGTGTCTGCAGCTTCAGTTTAAGATGAATGGTAGAAGATGTGTACCTGCAACCTTTGCTTCTTGTCATACTGCTTTGCTTATGGTTCTGACTTTTTACTTTTTTAAACTATCGGTAGTTTAACTACTGGAAGGGTCTCCCAAGATGGACAGGTCTCAGTTGAGGTGCCAGACCAAGACAAACCACCCATCTGGGCAGCAGCAGAATGGGATAGTGTTGACGGCGGAGGATCACATTTCTGTGACAATGGCAACAACACCAAACTTAAACTGAGCGGAAGAAAGGCCCGGCAATCTACTTCTGTATCTTGCCATGAAAACCAAATGGATAGTTACAACAAAACAAATTGTGCTAAAGTGCTGGAAGATGAGACCCCCAGGTCAGAAGGCACTCAACTAGCTACTGGGGAAGAGCTGAAGACTTTTCAGAGTAAAGCCAGCATTTATGATGTGATTGGATCAAAGCCCTCGGGACGTCTCACTGCTGATGTAGCTGCGCATGAAATGAGAGTCAGAAGCTATAAAGATGTCTTATGCATTGGAACATGGAACGTACGAAGCATGAACCAAGGGAAGTTGGAGGTGGTCAAGAATGAAATGGAAAGTGTACAACTTGATCTGTTGGGTGTCAGCGAACTGAAATGGACTGGCATTGGGCACTTTGCATCAGATGATCACATGGTCTACTATGCTGTAAATGAAAGACAAAGAAGAAATGGTGTTGCATTTATAATAAAGAAGAAACTTGCAAGAACTGTAATGAAATACAATGCAGTCAGCGAACGCTTAATCTCTATTCGTCTACGAGGAATGCCTATCAACACAACTATAATTCAAGTATATGCCCCAACAACAGCTGCAGAAGAGAAAGAAATTGAAGAGTTCTATGAACAAGTACAAGCTGAAATTGACAGAACATGCAAACAGGATATCCTGATAGTAATGGGTGACTGGAATGCAAAAGTTGGCAACAAAGAAGAAGGCAAAGTAGTTGGAAAATATGGACTTGGCAACAGAAGTGAAGCTGGAGAAAGAATGATAGAATTCTGCAAGACCAACGATCTATTCATCTCAAACACCTTCTTCCATCAACACAAGCGGTGACTGTACACATGGGGGTATGTTTACTAAACTGCGTTAGTGCAATTCGCGTTAGGAGCCGCGTTAGTGAAAGGAAAGCCAAAAAAGGATATGGGCGGGACATCGTAACCAATAACGCGCAGTTACGCGCGTTATTGCGTGCCACGCAGCAATGATCGTTACAGCGCGCTACTGCGCGCACGCTTAAGACAGCGCGCAGACACCCAAAGACAGAAACAGAGCTGTAGCACAATGGTTACTACACAGATTGATGGTACAAGAGTCATGGGTTCAATTCCCCAGTGTGCCCAATGAGTAAGGCTGGCTGAGGCATCCTGTGTAACCCTTTGAAAGCCGACTATAATATTTTAGTCTGCAGGCGGGTTACAGTTTGCATATGTCAGGAAAAGTGTACCCTTCCTATGAAATATGTTCCAATAGTGACATTCTCTCTGACATGGTCATGTATTATATACCAGTTGATAGGAATATTTAGGCGCTCCCTATAAGGCGAAGTGTAGGGAGCGCCTAAATATTCCTTTCAAATGGCATATAATACATATAATGTAGGGCGAAGTGTAATGTGCGTCCTATAGGGCGCCGCGTAATGTGTGCCCTATAGGGCGCCGTGTAATGTGCGCCCTATAGGGCGGCGCATAAGTCGCGCCCTATTGGGTGCCACGTAAATCGCGCCCTATAGGGCGCCGCGTAAGGCGCGCTCCATAGGGCACCATATAAGGCGCTCCATAGGGCACCTTATAAGGCGCCCTATAGGGCGCCTATTGAGCTACCCTAAGGTGACAGTACCCTGAGGGTGATTCTGCTGGCAGCACTAATATACAGTAAAAATAGACAATGCCTAAGACAGCCCTATCAATGAACCCCACTGTGGGTTGTGAACCTATGACCACTGGCTCCATGGGCAGTGAAGTAACCAGTGGGCTAGAGCTGCTAATAAACACATGGCTGGCTACAGGAGGACTGCACGGCACCACACCCACATTCTGCGGTGGTTAGCAGGGAGATTACATACCACCACCCAACGCACCCTCTAGGGCTCAGGGTGGGGGACAGGATCTCCCGCCCACAGAGCCACTTCCAACCCTCTGCAATGGTGGCAGTAGAGGGGACCATCACCCCAGTCCCACTCAGGATCAAACACCCTACAGGGCAGACAATGCAGAGCAGTACACACCCATACAGCAAGAGCAGACAGACGGCAGGTCTGGAAGTGCTCAGCTGCCCCCCACCATTATCTGACATTCCCCAGCAGCAAGCCTCCAGCCGCTGCACGGTGCTCCAGCAAGACACATACTAGCTGCAGACAGTCCGCCAGCTAGTCCATAGTGCATGGTCCTGGAGAAGATGCATGTACCCAGAACGGGGATATCAGCATACACACCAAGCAGATAAGTCCGTGATTGGTCCCCAAAAGGAAACCCATATATATCACATAAGAAAAATGATATACAGCACTATGGTGGAACCTAGCCATGCCATGGTCACTGCTCAGTCAGGGTGAGAGTGACCTCGCAGCAGGACATGCTATGGCCACCCTGTCTGTGCAGGTGGTACCAGGCACTACAATGTCCAGACATTGCCCTATGCCCTGTGCAGATGCCAGGCCTATCCATGCTATTCCCACGGTACCTTGCTCCTCATTATGCACATTGGAAGGCCAATACTGGCAACAGTGCTAGTAGTGTGGGCTGTGGAGGGTGTTGGAAGCCACCACACACTGGATAGACAGACAAGCACTCCCAACACCTATGCAAGCACTGTGCAACACTAGAGGTGTTGGGCAGCCCAGGCCACCACACCAGTCCTGGGCACAGTGCAGGCATGGCTATGGTACGCAATATTGTCAGAGTCACTCCCCAGGTTGGTAAACACTGTTAGACACAGGACCTGTAGCACACTCCACAGACATCAGAAAGGTTGCTATGATGCAGCTCACTCAGGAAATTGTACTTAACTTAAGAATTGCTATCTGCCAGTGCTCATAGCAACCTTCTGATAGCTGTATAACATATTCCCAGGTTTAGGGTGGCATTAATACGGTATGCATGTGCTAGTATTGGGAGATGCACGCAGAGCCCAAAGTCCTGCCTCTCCAGGAGGCTTTGGATAATGGGGCCTGTGGGTGCGGGTGTGTCTGCCCCTGTTGGCTGCTGCTTTACGGCAGAGGTTCCCAACTCCAGTCCTGCGGTGCCAAACACTGTTCGGGTTTTCATGCTGTCCCTCATGAATATTGTGATAAGGAAGCTTATCATAGCTCAGGTAGGAGCTATAGAAAAGATGATGTGACTCTGAACAAGCAACCTGTCAGTTCTGGTAGAAGCAAGAAAACAGAGTTTTCACATAAAAGACTACCAGTCCCAGAATGCACCAGGTTTCCAGCAGCCATGAGAGGGGCTGAAGTGAGAAAATGTGTGTGCAATCAAGAGAGCTATGAGGTAATCCCTAAGCACTCATCTCAAAGGGCAGGGCCTGATTCAAGACAGCTGCGCTGTGTTAGGGAGCAGCACACATTAGAACAGGATAAGAATAGAGCTTATTCTTCAGATAACAGCTTCAGGGAGAGCTACAAGAACAGCTTCAGAAAGAGATACAGAGACAGCAACGGCTACAAGCTCAAGCACCAGTATCACCTGGAGAAACAGAAGCCAAGCCAAGCGGATAGAGAAAGAAGGAAACTCTCTAGAAGGAAGAGAAGAAAGCCCATTGGAAGGTCTGGGAGATTCCAAGGCAGTACCCATACTGGGAGGTATTCCAAATGCCAGCAGAGTCCATTGGACTGGATTCAGCCAGAGGAATGGATTGGCAGAGATAGGAATCACCAGTGGCTACCTGGAAGAGAGAAGACTGCATGTGGAAGGGACTTTCAGACCAAGGCCAGAAGGTATGTGAGAGGAGATCCAGTGTCCAGGGATCAAGATTGGAAGGCTGGACATCAGAATTGGGTTACATATTGGCCAGGCTTTACAGAGAGGAATTATGATGGCAGGAGAGGCTCAGGTATGAACACTGATCCAGACCCTATCTATAATAGAGAATGGCAGCAAGGGAATAAGCATTCTCATGATAGTGCCTTAATGAAAGACTCATCTGTGCCAATGTATGATATTGACCCTATGATTGTTGATGAAGGGGGAGATACAGCAGATGAAACTATTTATATGGACTGTTCTCTATCTAAATGCTATTGCTAGTTTTCTGTGAGCAAACACATCAGCCATCACAAAGAAACCTAACTTTGTTCTTTATTTCCACTGCAAACAGCTCTTAAAGCAGGATTTGGGCTCACACAGTAGCAGCCAGCCAGCTAAAGGCTTTCAGCTGGTCCATTGATAGTAATTAGGGCTGCACCTGATTGTGTGTGTGAGCAAGGGAGAATCACTGCTGAGATCGGCGTGGAAAATAAGCAGAAGTTAACCTAACCAGCAAAGTTTATTCTTTACTTTGTGCCTTTGTATTTGGTAATTACTTGCTAAGAAAACATTAGCTAATTGCCTGACAAGCTGAAGGTTGTTTTCTGGTTTACTTTGTGGCTTTTTTGTTATCCATTTTAAACACTGCAAGCAAGTAACCTCATTTATAGTGCTATCAAGCATACATGTGCTGGGTGAATTAAACCCCATCAATAAAAGAAGTATTTTATTGATCTTACCACTTGGTTTCACAACTCAAATTATTGTCATCAGCTGTGTTTGGGAGTGAATGAACTACAATACCCACAATACCTTGCAAGAATCATATGAATATATGCATCGTCAAGATTGTGTAAGTTCTCACCCTAGGCAGCCGTCGGACAAATGGCGTAGTTTTTCGGATTGCTCTTGCACCAAGAAGATTTACTTGTTGTGGATTACAAATAAAAGTCAAGTTTAAAGCTGTAAGAAGATTTCTTTCCCTCATCTGCACTTTGGAATAAAAGTGGTTGTTCTAGGAAGCTGTCCCAGATGAAAAGACCCTGTGAAAAGCTGGATTCATCACTGAGACAAGGTAATATGTACCTGGGCATGTCTAGTGGTGGATGTGTGTAAGCACAGGGGGGTAATTGAAAAAAAAAAAAAAACAAAAAAGGTGAAAAAAACACATCTGGTTGGAAGGTGCTGCTCTTTGGTTTTTTTTTTCTTTTCTTGCAGGGGTCAAGATGGATCCGAGGGAGATGGCTCAGTGGATGGCAGCCCAATTTAGTAAGCAGCAGGAGCTATCACAGCAGGCCCAGGACACTGCTATGAAGGCCTTAATGGAACAGCAGAAACCAGTGATTGATTTGGTGCAAGCTCTAGTACAGCTGCAGAGCCAAAGTGGAACAGATGCAAGACCAGCAGTTAGTACTGGTACACCACATGTGGACAGTGTGGGACTCAATCAAGGGATTGGGGCATTTAATTTTGGGAAATTAACTCCAGAAGATAATGTTGATGATTTTCTAGAGTCTTTTGAAAGAGTGGCACAGGCTTTAGCATGGCCAGAGACCCAGTGGGCAGTAAGGCTGGCAGCCTCATTAACTGGTGAGGCCCTAGCAGCTTACAGAGCAATGCCAGCAGCCCAGGCTTTGATTTATAAGGATGTAAAGGCAGCTATTAGAGATCGCCTAGGGTTGTCTATTTCAGAGTATAGGCGAATGTTTAGAGCTGTTACATTGAAAGTGGGTGAGACACCCAGGGCTCTGAGTCAGAGAATCAGAAGTTTAGCTGTAAAATGGTTGGAGCCTGAGCAAAAGACAGTAGAAATGTTATTAGATATTATAATGCTGGAACAGTTTATGCTTGGGGTACCTAAAGATTTGAATGTTTTTCTTATACAGCAAAATTGCCAAAATCTTGGAGAGGCAACCATGCTAGCAGAGAGATTCTTGGAAGCCACGCAGGCTTGCCATAGAATGGGTGGCCCTCTAAAGATGGATGCTGAGGCTAGATGTGCTGTATCAGAAAAAGGAATAATTAGGAATGTTTCTAAAAATGAATGTACTGTATCAAACCAGATGACACAGTGGAATAGAAAGAAATGTTTCAAGTGTGGAAAATTGGGACATTTTGAGAAGAGATGCCAGACACACACTAGTTTAATGGGTCTGGATTTAAAACAACCCAAGGAAGGATTTCTTTTGATGGTTGATGTGCAAGGAATTACCACAAATGCATTATTAGACTCTGGGGCAGACCAGAGTATGATGTCAAAAAGGCTTTGGAAGAGGATAGAGGCCCAAGAAAGATTTGTGCCTAGAACCCCTGAAAGCCAAGTTCACATCAGATGCGTTCATGGTGCTGCAACATCATATCCCACCTATAGGTTTAAGGTTAAGTGCCTGGGGGAACAAGAGGAAGTCCTATTAGCAGTGGTGCCTAGGCTACCCTTTGATTTGGTCCTAGGAAAGGACTGGCCAAGATTTAAGCAGGAACTAGTGAAAGGGCTAGGAAAGAAGGAGGGAGAAGGTTTAATAATGGAAATAGCTCCCGGGCCTTTCTTTGGAAGTCCTCAGTCCCTAGCTAAAAAGATGGTTAAGCTTCCAGAAGGCCAAACTATGGGTAATAAGAGGGGCCTTGTATCCACCCGCTCGCAGGCTAAGTTAGAGAGCCAGCAGAAGGAGGAGGGGGAGCAGGCAGAGTTATTAGGAGACTTACCCTCTCATGATGATTTAATAACCCCATCATCTGGTAAAATAAGAAAGTTGAAAGCACAAAAGAGGTGTGAGAGACTTTGCAGAGCACAGGGTAGGGCTGAGATGTTAGCTGGTCAAAGTTTACCCTGGGTGCCAGCTGAGTTGGTGGCAAAGTTTCCTAACTTTCCACAAGAACAGCGAGCTGATCAAGCTCTCACCCGAGCTTTTAAGTATGCTCAGGAGGTCAGGGAGGAATTGCCCAGATTCAGACTAGATAATGACATATTATATAGAGAGAGTCAGGACCCCAGAAATGGTGCCATACGTAAACAATTGGTGGTACCCACAACTTTCAAAGGGCTAGTACTTAGACTAGCACATGATCATCCAGTGGGAGGTCATAAAGGTATGCAAGGAACGCTGGATCAAATACTTGTGCGTTTTTACTGGCCAGGTATATTCAAAGAAACTGCCCAGTTTTGTGCTGCATGTCCAGCATGTCAGCGAGTTACAGCGGCTCACCCACCGGTGGTGCCAATGATCCCCATGCCAATCATCACAGACCCAATTGGTCGCATTGCCATGGATATTGTAGGCCCATTAGTTAAAACGCCCCGAGGGTTCCAATACATCCTAGTTATGGTAGATCAGGCAACAAGGTTTCCCTGGGCCATACCATTGAGGAATGTTTCTGCAAAAACAATAGCTTTAGAGCTAGTAAAATTGTTTTGTGAAGTGGGATTCCCAAGAGAGGTGTTGACTGACCGAGGGTCCAATTTTGTATCCAAATATTTGGCCCAGGTCTGGGATGCCTTTGGCATTCGTCACGTGAAAACCTCAGCCTACCATCCACAATCAAATGGTTTGGTGGAGAGATTCAACCAAACTCTCAAACAAATGTTGAGAAGGGGGTTAGCAGGAGAGGTAAAAGAATGGGATATGTTATTACCCTTTGCCTTATATGCCTGCAGGGAAAGAATTCAAGTGTCCCTAGGTGTAACTCCATATGAGTTGATGTATGGTAGGGCTCCCCGGGGTTTGTTGGATATTTTGAGGGAACAATGGATTGATCCTGAACCAGGAAGTCAGGAGGTGCCACTGTTTCTACGTGACTTGAGAGCACGTTTGAAAAGGACGTCGCAGGTTGCTGAGAGGAACCTGCAGGACAGTCAAGTTCGCCAGAAAGGGTGGTATGATAGAAAGGCCAAAAGCCGCCAATTAGGCATTGGTGAAAAGGTTTTGGTTCAAGTAGCAGGAACTGCTCCAAAATTTGAGGTACAGTGGAAAGGGCCATGGGAGGTTGTTAAACAAGTAAGCCCAGTGTCTTATATGGTAGAAAATGCCAAAGGGCGTAGGCAGACCTACCATATTAATGTACTTAAGTCTTGGAAGGAGAGGCCTGTAGATAATGACCTTGAACCCAGTCAGGAAGTAAGTGAGCTTCAAGAAGATAACACTCTCGTAGGTATTACGGACTGTAGAGAAGAAGTTTCACCAGTAAAACCAGTCCGTAATAACTTAAGCAGGGGGGTATGTGATAAGGAAGCTTATCATAGCTCAGGTAGGAGCTATAGAAAAGATGATGTGACTCTGAACAAGCAACCTGTCAGTTCTGGTAGAAGCAAGAAAACAGAGTTTTCACATAAAAGACTACCAGTCCCAGAATGCACCAGGTTTCCAGCAGCCATGAGAGGGGCTGAAGTGAGAAAATGTGTGTGCAATCAAGAGAGCTATGAGGTAATCCCTAAGCACTCATCTCAAAGGGCAGGGCCTGATTCAAGACAGCTGCGCTGTGTTAGGGAGCAGCACACATTAGAACAGGATAAGAATAGAGCTTATTCTTCAGATAACAGCTTCAGGGAGAGCTACAAGAACAGCTTCAGAAAGAGATACAGAGACAGCAACGGCTACAAGCTCAAGCACCAGTATCACCTGGAGAAACAGAAGCCAAGCCAAGCGGATAGAGAAAGAAGGAAACTCTCTGGAAGGAAGAGAAGAAAGCCCATTGGAAGGTCTGGGAGATTCCAAGGCAGTACCCATACTGGGAGGTATTCCAAATGCCAGCAGAGTCCATTGGACTGGATTCAGCCAGAGGAATGGATTGGCAGAGATAGGAATCACCAGTGGCTACCTGGAAGAGAGAAGACTGCATGTGGAAGGGACTTTCAGACCAAGGCCAGAAGGTATGTGAGAGGAGATCCAGTGTCCAGGGATCAAGATTGGAAGGCTGGACATCAGAATTGGGTTACATATTGGCCAGGCTTTACAGAGAGGAATTATGATGGCAGGAGAGGCTCAGGTATGAACACTGATCCAGACCCTATCTATAATAGAGAATGGCAGCAAGGGAATAAGCATTCTCATGATAGTGCCTTAATGAAAGACTCATCTGTGCCAATGTATGATATTGACCCTATGATTGTTGATGAAGGGGGAGATACAGCAGATGAAACTATTTATATGGACTGTTCTCTATCTAAATGCTATTGCTAGTTTTCCGTGAGCAAACACATCAGCCATCACAAAGAAACCTAACTTTGTTCTTTATTTCCACTGCAAACAGCTCTTAAAGCAGGATTTGGGCTCACACAGTAGCAGCCAGCCAGCTAAAGGCTTTCAGCTGGTCCATTGATAGTAATTAGGGCTGCACCTGATTGTGTGTGTGAGCAAGGGAGAATCACTGCTGAGATCGGCGTGGAAAATAAGCAGAAGTTAACCTAACCAGCAAAGTTTATTCTTTACTTTGTGCCTTTGTATTTGGTAATTACTTGCTAAGAAAACATTAGCTAATTGCCTGACAAGCTGAAGGTTGTTTTCTGGTTTACTTTGTGGCTTTTTGTTATCCATTTTAAACACTGCAAGCAAGTAACCTCATTTATAGTGCTATCAAGCATACATGTGCTGGGTGAATTAAACCCCATCAATAAAAGAAGTATTTTATTGATCTTACCACTTGGTTTCACAACTCAAATTATTGTCATCAGCTGTGTTTGGGAGTGAATGAACTACAATACCCACAATACCTTGCAAGAATCATATGAATATATGCATCGTCAAGATTGTGTAAGTTCTCACCCTAGGCAGCCGTCTGACAATATGCATGAGATACATCTGCATACCATGGGGGTGGCGCATAGAAATGCAGCACAGGCATCTTTATCAGAGGCAGCATGGAACCGGGATGGTGTTTGGCCCTCCAGGACTGCATTTGGGAGGCTCTGCTCTAGGTAATGTGCATGTTTATGGTGTCTGTGCTCTGTAGGGTAAAATGTGGGTGTTTTGGGCATGTTTACGTCATCTGCAAGACCGGTTCTGTCTGTATTAGCCCGTTCTAGTAGTGGGTAAAATATGAGGACTGGGTTGGCGGAAACCACAGCTGGGACCTTTACCTGTGACCCTCTGCTTCTGAATACACATGGTTCTGTGCACTGCACCACCATGTTCTCACAGAGGTGGTGCGTTCCCTGGTGATAACATGACTGTTGGTCAGACAGGGCCTGTCTGTTGGAGTGCACTGCACCCACGTGAAGGGGGCTAGGCCATGGTCTGCTCTGGGCAGCTGCCACTGCCCCCTCCACCACCAGTATCCCTCAGCCACCATGCTGACATGCCCTTCTGCTGGTGGTGCTGGTGGTGTGCGGTCTCAAGCCATCCAGTGTGCAGGTAGGCGGCTGCCTATGGTGCGTCTTCTGGGGTAGGGGTGCCCACATAGCTGCCCACGCTTTCCCCCAGCACCGCCTGCCAATGTTCCGTGCCATTGGGGGTACCTGCTGGGTACTATTCCCTGTGACACTGTGGGAAGCACACTCTTGCCCATGTTGGGCCCTCAGCAGTTGCTGTCTGGCTGCTCTACTGTTTCAGCATTCCTATGGGCCAGCTAGGCATCACCCTAGTCCCCACTGTGGCCCAGCTGCTCCACAGCATGTGCCGCCTGCAGCCCTCTGTATCCCCTTCTCCAGCATCTGACCGGTTGCCCGTTCTGACATGCCCACCCTGATGTTGCGGGACATGTGCACGCCATAGGAACCCTGTCCGATGGTGGGGAAGTCCCTGAACAGTGCTATTTCACTGTGGGCCCGTGCACCTTGTATGGGGACAGGGTATGGACCCTTCCGCGGTTTATAAATACATAACTAACATAAAGAAATACATAAATATCTGTTCAATGGAGCTTACTTGGGGGGGGGGGAGGGTTGATGTTTCTCATTGATACCACTATTGGCCAGCTTGGTTGCTGTTTTTTTCCAGTTTGTTGGGGTCATTTCCAGTGTTTCTGTGCCCTCTTGTTTTGTGCACATTTATCACACTTATCACCTTTTGTTGGTTTCCCTGCCTAGGCTGTACATTGCTGACATTTAAATGGTTTCTCTCCCCTTTAATATGCCTTTAACGGCAGGTTTTCATTCGCGTTGGAATTCAGCTCTGAAATTCAGTGCGTTAGTGTAATGGGAGCCTCTCCCCACCCACTCTCCGCCCATTGACCCCTTCTCTCCGCCCTCTCTCCGCCTTCTGCGTTGTTTTACCGTGCTGCGGAGTATCACGCGCATTAGCGCGTGATAACGTGCGCTATTGCACGTTTACGATCGTTAATGCGCTACAGCGCATGCAATAGTGTGCTAACGATCGTTAACATCGTACAATGCGTGTTATTCACGTTTACCGCAGTTTAGTAAACATACCCCATGGACTTCACCCAATGGATTGTATTAAAATCAAATTGACTACATCTGTGGAAGTCAATGATGGAAAAGTTCTATAACATCAACAAAGACAAAACCTGGAGCTGACTGTGGTACAGATCATCAACTACTAGTATGCAAACGCAAGCTAAAGTTGAAAAAGAGCAAACCACTCATGAATGCAGCAAAATATGACCTTGAGAATATACTACTGGAATTTAAAGACTGCCTGCAAAATCGTTTTGCTGCTTTAGATACAAATGACAGAGTTCCAGAAGAGTTATGGAATGACATCAAGAAGGTTGTGTTGGAAGAAAGCGAGAGGTCTCTACCAAAGTTGAAAAAGCAAAAACGGCCAAAATGGATGACGGAAGAAACTCTGAAAATTGCCCAGAAACGCAGAGAAGCTAAAGCCAGAGGAGAAAGAAAGACAATAACAGAACTCAACAGAGATTTCCAACGTGCAGCAAGACAGGACAAGGAAAAGTACTACAACAACACATGCAAGGAAATAGAAGCAGAAACTATTAGAGGAAGAACAAGATTGGCTTTCCTAAAGCTACGAGAGTTAAAGAAAAAGTTCCAGCCTCGAATTGGAATGTTAGAAGATGCTCAAGATTCTGTGTTGAATGATGCTGAGAAGATCAAGAAAAGGTGGAAGGAATATACAGAGTTTTTATATGATAAAGATCAAGTGGACCAACAGCCGTTTCAACCTGTACCTTATGATCAAGAACCATTGGTGATGAAAGAAGAAGTTGAAGCAGCATTGAAAGCCTTATCAAAGAACAAAGCACCAGGCATTGATAGCATTCCCATAGAAGTATTACAGCAATCTGATGCAGCTGTTACCATACTTACAAGGCTCTGCCAAGAAATATGGAAGACAACATCATGGCCAACTGACTGGAAAAGATCTGTGTTTATACCAATACTAAAGAAAGGTGATCCAACTGACTGTGGAAATTATTGCACAATCACTCTGATCCCACATGCCAGCAAGATTCTACTGAAGATTATTTAAAAGAGACTACAACCATACCTGGAACAAGAACTACTTGAAGTGCAAGCAGGGTTCAGGAAAGGGCGAGGAACGAGAGACATCATTGCGGATGTGAGATGGATCCTTGAAAAGACTAAAGAATACCAAAAGGATATCTATTTGTGCTTTATCAACTATAGCAAGGCTTTTGACTGTGTAAACTATGAGAAACTCTGGACCACATTAAGAAGCATGGGTATACCAGAACACCTGATCGTACTCTTGCACAATCTGTACATTGATCAAGAAGCAACAGTTCGAACGGAACAAGGAGAAACAGAATGGTTTAAAATAAGCAAAGGTGTAAGTTTCTTAATGTGGGCTATATCAGAGATGTTTTTTCCTTTATTTGCTCTTTTGCATCTGATCTATAAATTTTGTCTGTGATTGACTTGTTGGCAATGTGTAAATGCATTATTGTGAAAAAAAAAAAAAAAAAAGCAAAGGTGTAAGACAAGGCTGCATACTTTCCCCCTACCTGTTTAATTTATATGCAGAACAAATCATCAGAGAAGCAGGATTGTAGAAGACAACAGATGTGTGAAGATTGGTGGAAGACTCATCAACAACCTTCGCTATGCTGATGATACCACATTACTGGCTGAAAGTGAAGATGATCTGAAACATTTGCTTCTCACAATCAAAGAACATAGTCTCAAAATGGGCCTGCACCTTAATGTAAAGAAGACAAAGATCATGACAACTGGCATAATCAACAGGTTCATTGTTGAAGGAGAAGAAATTGAAATCGTGAACAACTTTAACCTACTTGTATCAACTATCAATAAAGAAGCAACAAGCAGTCAAGAAATCAGACGACGCATTTCTCTTGGCAGAATGGCTATGAAAGACCTAGATAAGATTCTCAAGAGCAGAGATGTCTCTCTCCATACAAAGATTTGACTTGTTCAAGCCATGGTATTTTTAATAACATCATATGGATGTGAAAGCTGGACAGTGAAAAAGATAGACAGGAAGAAAATTGATGCCTTTGAATTATGGTGCTGTTGGCGAATACTGTGTATACCATGGACTGCCCGAAGAACAAACCAGTCGGTACTAGAGGAGATCAAACCTAAGCTTTCTTTAGAAGCTCAGATGACAAGACTTTGACTTTCATACTTTGGACACATCATGCGAAGAGAGAGATCATTAGAGAAAGACATCATGCTTGGCAAGATAGAAGGTAAACGCAAAAGAGGAAGGCCAGCAATGAGATGGATCGATACAATAACAGCAGCTACGGGTACCAGTCTGTCAACAATGAGCCGCCTGACTGAAGACCGAACACAATTTAGGATAGCTATCCGGAGGGTTGCCATGAGTCGACTCCGACTCGACGGCACTTAACAACAACAACCTGTGACCTTTGCTTCTTGTCATACTGCTTTGCTTATGGTTCTTACTTTTACTGGGGTCAACCAGGAGGTATGATGCGATGTGTGTGTCTGTTGCCCTTTCACAGCTAATCTGGGGTGGATGGACTGTGCCCCTATTTTAGTTGCCAATCAGGGAGAGTAAAACATAACAAACTGGACTTTGTTTTTAGTTCTGTTTTAAGCCACTGTGAATGCATCTAACTTCTATTGATGGGAGTTAAGCAGATGACTTATTGAAAATTTTCTCTTCATTATTTAGCTTCATTAATTTTTAGTTCTATTTAATATTGTATTTGAGCTTGTTATTGTTGTTAAGTGCTGTTGAGTCGGTGCTGACTCATGGCAACCCTCTGGATAGTTGACATAAACTGTATTCGGTCATTGTTGATAGAGTGGCGCCCATAGCTGCTGTTATTGTATCGATCCATCTCATTGCTGGCCTTCTTCTTTTGCATTGACCTTCTACCTTGCCAAACATGATGTCTTTCTCTAATGATCTCTCTCTTCGCATGTTGTGTCCAAAGTATGAAAGTCGAGGTCTTGTCATCTGAGATTCTAAAGAAAACTTAGGTTTGATCTCTAGTACTGACTGGTTTGTTCTTCGGGTAGTCCATGATATACACGATATTCATCACCAGCCCCATATTTCAAAGGCGTCGATTTTCTTCCTGTCTATCTTTTTCACTCTCCAAATTTTGCATCAATATGACATTATTGAAAATACCATGGCTTGGACAAGTTGAATTTTTGTATGGAAAGAGACATCTCTGCTCTTGGGAATCTTTTCTGGGTCCTTCGTGTCCGTTCTGCCAAAAGCAATGTGTCGTTGGATTACTTGACTGCTTGTCATTTCTTTATTGATTGTTTATCCAAGTAGGGTAAAGTTGTCGACTATTTCAATTTCTTCTACATCAATCATGCACTTGTTGGTTTTGCCGGTTGTCGGGATCTTTGTTTTTTTTACGTTGGGGTGCGGGCCCGTTTTAAGACTGTGCTCCTTGATCTTGAGAAGGTAATGTTTTGGATTATCTTCGCTTTCAGCCAATAATGTAGTATCATCAGCACAGCTAAAGCTGTTGATGAGTTTAACACCAATCTTAACACCTTGGTTGTGAGGGTTGCTATTTATATTTCTGGCCTTAGCAACAGTAAGTGTTGCCAGGCGCCATCCAATGGTTCCATTGGAACACTGACATTGTTAAACATAACCTTATTCATAACATTTTATCATTTGAGCACGATTTGTTGTTTACAGTAACTTCAAAAATCCATCTCGGGCGAAAAATGGAATTAACTCATGAACATTTTTGTGCGATTATTTTTCATAACTTTTGATATGGATTATCAAGACAAGAGTGCATCAATGAACTTAATTTTTTATACAGTGATAAAGCACCATCCTACAGCACTGTAAAAAACTGGTATAACGAATTCAATCGCGGCCGACGTTCGCTCCAGGACGAATTCCGTCAGGGTCGTCCAAAATCGGTTGTTGTGCTAGAAAATATCGATGTTGTGTGTGAACTGATAAAGCAAGATCATCATGTGACATACCGTGAGATTGAGGCATCTTTGGGCATTAGTATGACAAGCATCAATAAGATATTGCATGATCATTTGGCCGTAAAAAAGATT
Source organism: Ichthyophis bannanicus (assembly GCA_033557465.1). NCBI lineage: Eukaryota > Metazoa > Chordata > Amphibia > Gymnophiona > Ichthyophiidae > Ichthyophis > Ichthyophis bannanicus. Next base: position 822,306,758 of record CM066032.1, read on the forward strand.
TGTTCGCGTTGGATCCCGCATAATCTGACAAACGCTCAAAAGAAGGCTCGTGTCGATTGGTGCAAGGAAATGTTGAAAAAATACGTTCAAGGTGCATCAAAGACTGTGTATAACATCTACACAGGTGACGAATCATGGATCTATGCATATGAGCCGGAAACAAAACAGCAATCGACTGTATGGGTCTTCCAAGACGAGCCAAATCCAACAAAAGTTGTTCGCGGAAGAAGCACATTGAAGCAAATGGTTGCCTGTTTCTTCGGCATTACCGGTCACGTGCTGACAGTGCCATTAGAGCAACGTAGGACGGTCAATTCTGAATGGTACACGACCATTTGTTTACCAGAAGTCTTCGGAGAAATTTGGAAAAAGTCAAAGAAGAGGCGAATAATTCTTCATCATGACAATGCGAGCTCTCACACATCGGCTCAAACAAAGGAATTTTTGACCGGCCACAACATCGAATTGATGGGTCATCCACCGTACAGCCCTGATTTGGCACCCAATGACTTCTTATTATTCCCGCACATCAAAAACAAATTATGTGGTCAACGATTTTCAACACCCGAAGATGCGGTTGATGCATTCAAAACGCATGTTTTGGAGTTACCTCAATCGGAGTGGAAAAAGTGCTTCAAAAATTGGTTCAAACACATGCAAAAGTGTATTGATCTTCATGGAGAATATTTTGAAAAACAATAAAACCAATTTCGATCATAAATATTTATTTTTTTCATTATTAGGCCAGAAATATAAATAGCAACCCTCGGTTGTCTTCGTAGAGTCCTGCTTATCTGATGATTTGTTCTACATATAAATTAAACAGGTAGGTGGAAAGTATGCAGCCTTGTCGAATACATTTGCTGATTTTAAGCCATTCTGTTTCTCCTTGTTCCGTTCGAACTGTTACTTCGTGATCAGTGAGAACTATCAGGTGTTCTGGTATAGCCATGCTTCTTAATGTGGCCCAGAGATTCTCGTGGTTTACACAGTCAAAGGTTTTGCTGTAGTCAATAAAACACAAATAGATCTCCTTTTGGTATTCTTTTGTCTTTTCAAGAATCCATCTCACATCCACAATTATGTCTCTCGTTCCTTGCCCTTTCCTGAACCCTGCTTGCACTTCAAGCAGTTCTCATTCTAGGAATGGTTGTAGCCTCTTCTGAATGATTTTGAGTAGAATCTTGCTGGCATGTGGGATCAGAGCGATTGTGCAATAATTTCCACAGGCAGTCTGTTCACCTTTCTTCAGTATTGGTATAAACACAGATCTTTTCCAGTGAATTGGTCATTAATTTGTCTTCCAAATTTCCTGGCACAGCTTTATAAATATGGCAACAGCTGCATCCAATTGCTGTAATTCTTCAGTGAGAATGCCATCAATGCTCAGTGCTTTGTTCTTTCATAAATAATCAAAAAGACCTTTCATTCATAAAAACAGTATTGTTCAATTTTCCTAAGCTGTCTTCCACAGGTCTCAGATAAACAAAGGCACCATACTTCTGGGTACTTTTTCTCCCCCAGTTTTGTGCCTGTTCACATCAATGACCCATGTATTTTATTCAAAATATAGTATTAGCACTTATCTTCAAACGTATATTTAACAGTTCTTCTTTCATAAGGCTTTCAATGCTGCTTTGACTTCTTCTTTCATTACCAATGGTTCCTGTTCATAATGTAGAGGTTGAAACGGTTGTTGGTCCACTTGATCTTTATGGTGTAATGACTGTATATTATTTCCACCTTTTCTTGATCTTCTCAGCATCATTCAGAATGGATCCTTGAGCATTTTGCAGCTTTCCAATTCGATGCTGGAATTTTTTCTTTAACTCTTGTAGCTTTAGGAAAGCTGATCTTGTTCTTCCTTTAATAGTTTCTGATTCTATTTGAGCTACATCCAGTTATTTTTATTGCCACTTCTCCTGGATTACATTTATCCCATATTCTGACTACTGCAAAGATTTTACTCTTGTACTATCTTTTTGATGGGAGGATTGAGCTAATTTCTGACATCATTGTTAAAATGAGTGGGAAGATTTAATGGGGTTTCATGGGGTTGTCTGCTTGGTGTTAGAGATGTATGAAGGGTTTGTTGGACCGAGGTGAATGCCTGAGGGGTTAAGAACATAAGATATACCATATTAAGGGGTATGTTTACTAAACCGTCTTAACGTGCACTCTCCCACGTTATCGCACGATAAGGGGCCTTATCGCACGATAATGGCACCATATCGCTCGATAATGGCGCCTTATTGCGCGCTAAGGCACAAACGAGCGCTGAAGGCGGAGAAAGGCTCCCGGAGGACGGAGGAAGGCTCCCCAGGGGCGGAGAGAGAGGGTCAATGGGCGGAGAGTGGGAGGGGAGAGGCTCCCTGCACACTAACGCTGTGAAATCCTAGGCTGAAAACTAACGCCAGTGAAACCCTGGCGTTAGAGTTGATTTAAAGGGAAAAGAAACCATTTACGTCAGCAATGTACAGCAAAACCAGGAAAACCTACAAAAAAGTGATAAGTGTGATACATGTGCACGGAACAAAAGGGCAAAGAAACAGTGAAAATGACCAGAAGAAAATGTAAAAAAACCATAACCAAGCTGGGCAATAGTGATATCAATGGGAAATATCAAAAAACACCCCCAAGAAAGCTCCAAAAAAAGATATGAATTTTGGAAGGGTCTATGCTCTGTCCCCATACAAGGTGAATGAGCCCACAGTGAAATGGCGCTGATCAGGGTTTTCCTCTCCATTGGACAGGTTTCCTATGGTGTGCACATGTTCCACAACAGCAGGGCGGGCATGTCGGAATGGGCAACTGGACAGATGCTGGAAAAGGGGACACAGAGGGCTGCAGGAAGCACATGCTGTGGTGCAGCTGGGGCACAGTGCAGACTAGGGTAATGCCTAGCTGGCCCATAGGAATGCTGAAACAGTAGAGCAGCCAGACAGCAACTGCTGAGGGCCCAACATGGGCAAGAGTGTGCTTCCCATGGTGTCACAGGGAATAGTACCCAGCAGGTACCCCCAATGGCACGGAACATTGGCAGGCGGTGCTGGGGGAAAGCATGGACAGCTATGCGGGCACTCCTACCCCAGAACCCGTACCAATAGGCAGCCGCCTACCCGCACACTGGATGGCCTGAGACTGCGCAGCACCAGCACCACCAGCAGAAGGGCATGTCAGCATGGTGGCAGAGGGGTACTGGTGGTGGAGGGGGCAGTGGCAGCTGCCCAGAGCAGACCATGGCCTAGCCCTATTTAGGTGGGTGCCGTGCACTGCAACAGACAGGCTCTGTCTGACAAACAGTCATGGTATCTCCAGGGAATGGACTATCTCTGTGGCAACATGGTGGTGCAGTGAACACAGCCAGTGTGTTCAGTAGCAGAAGGTCACAGGTTTAAGTCCCAGCTGTGGTTCCTGCCAACCCAGTCCCCATATTTTACCCACTACTAAAACATGCTAATACAGACAGAACCTTTATGCCTAATAAACCTACATTTTACCCTACAGAGCACAGACACCACAAACATGCACATTACCTAGAGCAGAGTCTCCCAAATGCAGTCCTGGAGGGCCAAACATCATTCAGGTTCCATGCTGCCTCTAATAAACACGGCTGTGCTGCATGTCTATGCACCGCCCCCATGGTATGCAGATGTATCTCATGCATATTCATTAGGGACAGCATGAAAACCCGAACAGTGTTTCGCCCACCAGGACTGGAGTTGGGAACCTCTGCCCTAGAGCAGGGGCGAACAGGGGCAGACACACCCTCACCCACAGGCTCCATTATCCATAGCCTCCTGGAGAGGCAGGATGTTGGGCCCTGCGTGCATCTCCCAATACTAGCACTTGCATACCTTAGCAATGCCACCCTAAACCTGGGAATATTGTACACACCTATCAAACGGTTGCTATGATTACTGGCAGATAGCAATTCCTAAGTTAAGCACAATTTGCTGATTGAGCTGAATCATAGCAACCTTTCTGCTGTCTGTGGAGTGTGCTTCAGGTCTGATGTCTGACAGTGTTTACCACCCTGGGGAGTGACCCCAACAGTATTGTGTAGCATAGCCATGCCTGCACTGTGCCCTGGACTGGTGCGGTGGCCAGGGCTGCCAAGAGCCTATATATTTGCACAATGCTGGCATAGGTGTGGGAGCCTGCGTTTGTCTATCCAGTGTGTGGTGTCTGCCAACACCTTCCTCAGCCCACACTGTTGCCAGTGTAAGCCTGCCAATGTGCATAATGAGGAGCAAGGTACCATGGGTATAGCCCGGACAGGGTGGCCTGGACAGGATGCATCTGCACAGGGCATAGGGCAATGGCTCGGACATTGTAGTGCCTGACAACCACCTGCATGGACAGGGTGGCCACAGCATGTCCTGCTGGGAGGTCACTCTCACCCTGACTGAGCAGTGACCACGGCATGGCTAGGTTCCCCCATAGTGTTATTTAATATTTCTCTCATGTGATGTTTATGGTTCCCTTTTAGTGCCCAATCACTGACTTATCTGTTTGGTGTGTATGCGGCCATCACAGTTCTGGGTGCATGCATTTCCTCCAGAAACATGCACTATGGATTAGCTAGCAGATTGTCTGCAGCTAGTATGTGTCTGGATGGCACATCTTGCAGGGTGCAGCAGCTGGAGGCTTGCTGCTGGAGAATGTCCGAGTGGGGTGGGGTCAGCTGAACATTTCCAGGCCTTCTGTCACTCTTGCCTTAGGGATGTGTACAGATCTGCATTGACTGCCCTGTAGCGTGTCTGTTCCCCAGCAGGCCTGGGGTTGCTGGTCCTTTCTACTACCACCATTGCGGGGAGGTAGAGTGTGGCTCTGTTGGTGGGAGATCCTGTTTCCCACCGCTGAGCCACAGAGGGTGGGTTGGGTGGTGGTGCATAATCCACCTATGGATCCAAACACCCCCCCTTCATCATGTGACCATGGTACCAACACAGGATATGCACTATTTTGGGTGCATCATAGCCCATAAGGGCTAGACATGACTGAGAAATACAGATGTGTCTGCAGAGACTACCTATCACACACACTAGCACTGATGAGAACCTGCAGCATAGCCTATTTCAGCCATGAAAGGTGCTGTGGACCTGGTGCTGGGTGCCCCACCTCACCCTCAGGGTGAGCACAGTACCCGCACAATGTGACGGTCTGTAGCTACCCTGTGCCAGTAACACACACGGTCAGTACCCCCTACCAGGCTGTGGGGGTGTACACGGTCAGTTCCCCCTAGCAGGCCGAGGTGCTGTGGGGTGCATACCCCATCTTGTGATCATCTGTAGACTGCTGATTTGCATGTGCAGTGCATCATGGGTACGGGTGGGTTACCCCTATCCTGGTAACCACAGCAGACTGTTTGTGTGGTGACATGCAGTCCTTCGGTAGCCAGTCTGAGGCTTGTTAGTAGCTGTAGCCCACTGGTTACTTCACTGCCTGTAGAACCAGAGTTCATGGGTTCAAACCCACAGTGGGGTTATTTGATAGGGCTGTCCAGAGCATTGTCTATTTTTAATGTACATTAGTGCTGCCAGCAAAAACACCCTCAGAGTACTTTAACTATAAGGTGCCTCAGAAGGCGCTTCATAGGGCGCCCTATAAAGCGCCTTCTGGGGCACCTTATGGCTACAGTCCATATAAGGTGCCTTATAAGGTGTCCTATGGAGCGCCTTATAGGGTGCCCTATAGGGGACATTATAGGGTGCCGTGGCAGACAGTGCACTTTATAATGTGCCCTGTGGAGTGCCTTATAGGGTGCCTTATGCGGCACCTTAGGTTATGGCACGTGAGGGTGTGTTTGCTGGCAGCAATAATTAAAATACAAATAAAATGCCTCAAGAAACAATACTTACATGTCAAAGCTTATGCCTCAGCCAGCCTTATGCATTAGGCACACTGGGGGATCAAACTCATGACCCCTGTATCATCAGTCAGTGTATTAACCATTGTACTACACCTCTGTTTCTGTGTTTGCATGTCTGGGCACCTACTTAAGATTACCGCGCGTTAACGTGCTTAGCGGCGCTTAGCCCGTTAATGTGCGCAGCAGCGCACGTTATCGCGTGATAATCCCATTTTGCTACTTTAAGACTGAAACGCCCACTCCTTTTATGGCAGCCTGTACACTATCGCCGGACGCACGTTAAGACGGTTTAGTAAACATACCCCACAGACTAAGCGGGTTTCCTGTACACTATCGCTGGGCGCACGTTAAGACCGTTTAGTAAACATACCCCACAGACTAAGCGGGTAGCATTGAAAATCGCTGCTACTCGTTTAGCCTCGGTGGCTACCGGCACATTCAGACAAACACAAATTTTCACTTCTGCCACCGTGGAAGTGAAAATCTGGGTCAAGGGGGTCGACGGAAAGGCTATGCGCCATTGTGGTGTAGACCTGCTTAATTGAAAATCAGGCCCATTATTTTTATATATTACATAGTATGTATGTATTTATTTATTTATTTGCTTTTATATACTGCGCTCTTTGGAATCAGTGCGGTTTACAAGGAACAAAAACAGTAAAACAGTTTACATTGAACTAATATAAGTAACAGTAAGTAACGCATAATTTAAATTGGATGTGAATACAGGTAAATGAACTTGGAATATACAGATGGGGGGACTAGCAGAGATCTGTACTTAGGCCTCATTCAGGGTGGCTGGCCATAAGCCAGTTGAAATAAGTATGTCTTTAGGGCCTTCCTAAAGTCTTTAAGATCTGTGATGGCACGGATTGCTGCAGGTATGGCATTCCAGTGGGTTGGTGCATAGAGAGAGAAGTCGCAATTTTTCATTGATTGGGTGCATGACCTTATCGCTGAGGGTGTAACGAGTGAGTTCACAATGTATGATCTTCTGGTTCTGATTTCAGGGGCATGGTGTATGAGGTTTGTTAGGGAGGTGGCGGATATTCTGTGCAAAGATTTGAAGGTGAGCAACAGGGCTTTGTATATCAGACGGCTTGCTATGGGGAGCCAATGTAGCTGGATCAAAAGAGGCGTAATGTGGTTGAATCTTGAGGCAGACAGGAGTGTTCGGGCAGCTGTATTCATGGCTAGTTGTAGTGGCTAAAGAGCGTTCATAAGATCATAAGATATGCCATACTGGGTCAGACCAAGGTCCATCAAGCCCAGTAACCTGTTTCCAACAGTGGCCAATCTAGGTCATACATACCTAGCAGTTTCCCCAAAAGACACAGGTTTCACAATGCTTGCATTAGGTCAAGCATTGACATCCTGGGTCCCTTTTTAATAATGGTTTATGGACCTTTCCTCCAGGAACTTTTTCAAACCTTTTTAAACACAGTGTTCTTTGGCAGGCCATGGTAGATTGTGTTGGCATAGTCTAAGAGAGGAAAGATAAGGGTCTGGCATAATGATCTGAAGTCCGAGGGTTCGAGGAGTGGGAGTAGATGTCAGCGGGTTCTTAGCTTATGACAGCCTTGGTAATGGTTTGTATGTGGGCTTCCCAGTTTAGATGTTGGTCTAGGATGAATCCAAGGTATCGTACTTCTTGCTTGGCTGTGAGCGCGACATCTTTCAGCCTGAGGGAGGTTGGTGGGGTGAAGGCTTGGTCTTTAAATATGAATAAGACTTCTGACTTTTTACTGTTAACCATCAGATTTTGGGTGGTGGGCCAGTCTGAGACAGCATTGAAGCATTCCGCAATTGAGGAAAAATCTGAGTTGTCTATTGAGAAAGGAGCATAGAGTAGGATGTCGTCAGCATAGATGCATCACTGTCTCTATTTCTCTGTCAATTTGGCTGCTTGGAAGTGATATTATTGCTATTATGGGAAGGATGGGGGGCATAAGAACATAAGATATGCCATACTGGGTCAGACCAAGGTCCATCTAGCCCAGTATCCTGTCTCCAACAAAGGCCAATCTAGGTCATAAGTACTTAGCAGTTTCCCCAAAAGACACAGCTTCCACAATGTTTATATTGAGTCAAGCAGTGATATCCCGGGTTCCTTTAAATAATGGTTTATGGACCTTTCCTCCAGGAACTTGTCCAAACCCTTTTTAAACTCAGCTACACTTACAGCTTTTACTACATCCTGCAGTAACAAATTCCAGAGTTTGATTACACGTTGAGTGAAAAATATTTTCTCTTATTAGTCTTAAATAGGTTACCATGTAGCTTCATTGCATGTCCCCTAGTCTTTCTATATTCTGATGATGTAAACAATCAATCTAAAAGTCCAGATACACTATATCAACTGACTCACCTTTGTCTATCTGTTTATTCACACCTTCAAAAAAATATAACAGATTAGTAAAACAAGATCTTCCTTGTCTAAAGCCATGTTGGCTGTCTCCCATTAAGCCACGACTATCTACATTTTCAGCAATTTTGTTCTTAATGATGGTTTCTACCATTTTTCCCAGTACTGACGTCAGGCTCACTGGTCTGCCTTTTTAAAAATTGGGGTTACATTGGCCATCCTCCAATCTTCAGGTATTACAGATCATTTTAATGATAGTTCACAGATTACCAATAGCAGGTCTGCAATCTCATATTTCAGTTCTTTCAATACCCTTGGATGTACACCATCCAGTCCAGGTGATTTGCTACTCTTCAGTTTATCATATAGTTGTAATACATCTTCCTGGTGTATCAATATTTCTTTCAATTCTTCCACAGTATCACCTTTAAATACCACATCAGTCATGGGTAACATCCCTACATCTTCCTCAGTAAAGACTGAAGCAAAGAATTCATTCAGTCTCTCCACTATGGCCTTGTCCCCTCTTAGTGTCCTTTTTACCCCTCTATCATTTAATGGTCCAACTGACTCTCTCACAGGTTATCTGCTACGAAGGTACTTGAAAAAGTCTTTATTACATGTTTTTGCTTCCACAGCAAGCTTCTTCTCAAATTCTCTCTTTGCCTGCCTTATCAATGCCTTGCATCTAACTTGTCAGTGCTTGTGTTGTTTCCAGTTTTCATCATTTGGCTCTTTTTTCCAATTCCTGAAAGATGCTTTTTTGGCAACAGCCTCTCTGACCTCACCTTTAAATCATGCTGGCAGTTTTTTGGACTTCCTTCCACGTTTCTTAATGCGTGGAAAACAGCTAGTCTGGGCTTCCAAGATAGTATCTTTAAACAACATCCAAGCTTGATGTAAGTCTTTAACCTTTGCAACTGCTCCTTTTATTTTTTTCTTAACTATTTTTCTCATTTTACCAAGTCTCCCTTTCGAAAATTAAAAGATAGTACTGTGGATTTCCTTACCATCCCTCCTCCATTAATTAAATCAAACATGCTCATGCTATGATCACTGTTGCCAAGTGGCCCCAACACACTTATCTCTTGCACCAGATCTGGTGTTCCACTAAGGACCACATCCAAAATGACTTCCCCCCTGGTTGGTTCATGAACCAGCTGCTCCAAGAAGCAGTTATTTACTTCATCAAGAAACCTTATCGCCCTAGCATGTCCTGCCATGACACTGACCCAGACAATACTGGACTAATTGAAATCACCCATTATTATTACTGTGCTGTAACTCTTGTTAGCTTCCCTGATTTCTTTGAGCATTTCATCATCCGTTTGTTCATTCTGGCCAGGCAGTCGAAAGTACACCCCCACTGCCATCGCCTTCCTCTGACTTGTTTCCTAAGATCAAAGAGCTCCTTGCACCTAGTGCGCACGTAAGATCCCTCACCAACTGGGAGAAAATCATGCATTTGACACTCAATGCAAAAGACTGGAAAACCCCCATCTTACTGCTGGACTGCTGTCTGCATCTTAGTTTTAAGGTTGTGTTTAGGTATTTAAGTTCATTACCTACTAAGGGTTTGTGGGGATACTTATACTAATAAAGCTACACCTAATGCGTTTAATGTACTTTGTTCACCTGAAGCTTAATTAATCTTGGATAGAGGGATCCTTTCAAAATGGCCCTTTGATCTGCACCTGGCTTTAACACCTATTTAAAAACTTTCACAGGTCTCTTGCCCCCTATGTAGAAGGCCTCTTTGTAAAGGTCTCTAGAAATAATTTATTGCTCAAAAAATACTGACCATGTTTTGCCTTTTATGCTGTTACATTCTGATTTGATTTAAATTAAATCTATTTGCTGCTACTAGGCCCTGACTGATTTAACAAATAGACTGGGTTCACAGATTAATCAGCTTTAATCTAAAGAATTCCTTTTTCCCCAAGATTTAGAAAAATTCCCAGAAGTAAATACTTACAATTGCAGATCTCTGCCTAGAAGCAGCAGTCTCCTCTTTCCTCCTCCACACTTTGTTACTGAAACTTGGAACTAAGGGATGGGTCCAAGATGTGCTTGCAAAAATGTTGTAATTTTACTGCCAGTACTTCCCTAAGTTCTTTCAAGCACTTGGATGAATCTCATCCGGCTCTATGACTTTGTCCATTTTCAGTTTTGCTAGCATTTCATGAATGCAGTTTTCTGAAAATCATTTGAGTTCTACCTTAGTTCCATTCCTATTTGTGTTTTTGAAGGTCCCAGAACAGAAATATTTGTTAAGCAAGTCAGCTTTATTCTGAACAGCCTCTATATATTCCTCCCCTGTCTCACAAGGCCTTCTTTGTACTTCCTCCAGTTACTAACATACCTAAAAAAAGTTTTAGTCCCATGATTTATTGTACTGCCTATTTTTCTTCCGTGTGCATTTTTGCTTTCCTGACTTCTTTACCAGCTTCTCTTAACTTCTCTGTGTGGCGCTCTGTCAGCAGCATCTAGCAACTCCCACCACATTGCCCCATCACTCCTCTCCCTGTCTGTTCTCTGTTTTCTGCTATCACCTTTCTATCTCTCTCCTCCCTCCCTTTCTCCTTCATTCCCCTTCTCCTTGCTATCTTCTCTACTCTTCCACTCTTCTCCCCCTTCTTTCACTCACATTGTTTCCTTCCTCTCTTTTCATTCTCTATCTTCTATGTCTCCTCTTGCCTTCTGCTGTATCAGCCAATTTTCCTTCTCCCTCTCTCTCCATTCTCATCCAAAGCCACCTTTATTATGCTGCCAAAATATGTTTCTGCAGCACTGAGAAATTAACAAAAAAAACCCACCACAAACTGAACTGAACACCTTTGTGGAAACATAAAACAAATATTTCTAGTTATCTCTGAGGCATCTTCCTCTGGGGTTAGGCAGACCCAAGGCTTTTTTTTGCTTTGAAGAAACAATGTAGTATAATGTATTGCAAAGAGAATCTAAGCTACAGCCAGAATGACAGACAAAAGAAAAGAGTGCAATGGGAATCACATGAAAGAGTTTACTGAATTCCTAAAAGCATCTGGTTCAGCAGAGAGGCTCTTAAGCTTATTGGAAAACTTTATTCAATCAGGATTGAATTCCTTGTCAAGACCACTTTCCAATTAAAGGTGATGAGTAACATTTTTATTTCAGTGCTGCATGTAAGCGGTTCTTGCTCTTGGAGGGGGTTTGAAGATTTAATGCCAAATAGATATAGTATAGTCCAATAACCTAGTGCTTCTCAACCCTCTCTTGGTGGCACACCTAGCCAGTCAGGTTTTGGGGATTATTGCAATGAGTATACATGAGATAGACTTGCATTTAGTGGGTTTCCAATATATGCAGAATTCATATCATACATATTCATTGTGCTTCTGGGGTTGTGAAACTAATTTTTTCCATAAATACATTTCAAACCCATTTAAGTGCATCCAATTGAAGCCAGTTCATATGTTTCGGGGTTGGAGCAATTCAAAGCTTCTTTAATGAAGATAGATGAGAACGTTATTGAACTTTAGCTGCAGTGACACTGGTAGAATAGAGCACAAGGTGACATTTTACTTACCAGTTAATGTCCTTTTCTTGTGTCCAGCTAAACCAATCCAGACAAGTGGGTTGTGTTCCCCTACCAGCAGATTAGTGGAGAGACAAAGAACCAATGAAAAGCCCAGGTTTCAGTGACATCACTCCATATGCCTCTATTTGCCTTAGCACCAGAGGTCTCCTGGTATTCATCCCAAAGCATATGGGAGAAACATGGCAAGCCTCACAATACCTCAATTGTGGGAAACAATTTATTTTTATTTATTTATTTATTTGGTTACATTTTTATACCGCTCCTTCCAGTGATCAGGAGCAGTTTACATTATAACAGTAAATAATACATTTTAACAGTAACAGTTACATATAACAGGTTTAGAACTTCGTACACAGAAAGAGTTGGTTGAGGGAAACCCTCGAACTATTTACAAAATGCGATACAGAGCAGGTTCACTGTAACTATTTACAAAGTATTTACATTGCTGTTCATAGTGGTTAGAACTTATCTATATGTTTGTTAGTTCAGTAGTTTTGTATGGGACAAGGGATAGCATAGAATAAGGGAGGAACAGAAGGGGGATGGGAGGAGAAGGAGGCATTCGGCTAGTTAGAATTGTAGAATTCTCGAAATAAGTGAGTTTTTAGATCTTTTCTGAAGGATTAAAGGTCCTTGTTATCTCTTAGGGGCATGTTTACTAAACTGCGGTAATGTCATTCCGCGGTAAAGGTTGAGATGCCCATATAAAGGAGTGGGCGGGGCAGCAGTAAAGCTGTGTGTCAGATAAGGTGCATTAGAAGGCGCGTTAAAAGGTGCGTTATAAGGCACCGTAGAAGGCACGTGCCTTACGTGCCTTATAAAGCGCCTTGCAACACGCCGTATAAGGCGCGTTATAAGGTACCTTGTACTGTGAACATAAGAACATAAGATATGCCATACTGGGTCAGACCAAGGTCCATCAAGCCCAGTATCCTGTTTCCAACAGTGGCCAATCTAGGTCATACGTGCCTAGCAGTTTCCCCAAAAGACACAGGTTCCACAATGCTTGTACTGGGTCAAGCATTGATATCCTGGGTCCCTTCTTAATAATGGTTTATGGACCTTTCCACCAGGAACTTGTCCAAACCTTTTTTAAAGCCAGCTGTGCCTAATTAGGAGCCTTGTAATGTATTTTAAGGAGTGTTGATAGCTGTGGAGAGGGTACTGTGTGGCTGGCAGCACAGATCTGCAAAGATATGACTGTCATAGGCTAGCAAAATATCTGCCCTGGACAGGAGGGAACAACAAGGAATTAAACCCATGACCTCTGCCTCCACAGTCACCAAAGTAACCAGTGGGCTACAGCTCTATAGTGTCTAATGCACTGCTGGCTGGCTACACAAAGACTGCATGTGACCACACAAGCTGTCTGCTGCGGTTATCAGGATAGAGTAGACCCACCCATACCCATGATGCACTGCACATGCAGATCAGCAGCTTATGTCTGATCACAAGATGGGATATGCACCACTATAGCACCCCGGCCTGGTAGGGGGAGCTGACCGTGTGTGTTACTGGCACAGAGTAGCTACAGACTGTGACAGCATGCGGTTCCTGTGCTCATCTTAAGGGTGAAGTGGGGGGCCCAGTACCAGGTCCGCAGCACGTGGCATGGCTGAAATAGGTTGTGCTGTAGGTCCTCATCAGTGTCAGTGTGTGATAGGTAGTCCTTTCAGACACACCTAGGATACACCTGTGTCCATCTGTATTCCCCAGTCATGTCCAGCACTTGTGGACTATGATGTACCCAGAATAGTGCATATCCTGTGTGGGTGCCATGGTCACAGAATACGTGAAGAGTGGTATGCAGACCCTAAAGCGGATTATATGAGCACTACCCAACCTGCCCCTGTGGGTCAGGGTGGGGAACAGGATCCCCCACCAACAGATCCACAGTCTACATCCCTGCAATGGTGGCAGTAGAGGGGACCATCAACCCCCGTCTTGCTGGGGAACAGATAGCCTACAGGGCAGGCAATGCAGATCTGCACACATCCATAAAGCAATGGCAGACAGACAGTAGGCCTGGAGATGCTCAGCTGCCCCCCACCACTATCTGACATGCTCCAGCAGCAAGCCTTCAGCCACTGCAATCTGCAAGGTGTTCCAGCCATACACATACTAACTACAGACAGTCTGCTAACTAGTCCATAGTGCATGTTCCTGGAGAAGATGTGAGCACACACACCAAGCAACTAAGACAGTGATTGGGCCCCAGAAAAGAAGAACCCATAAACATCACTTGAGAAAAATACTGCATAGCACTATGGGGGAACCAGACCTTGCCGTGGTCACTGCCTAGTCAGGGTGAGAGTGACACCCCCCCCCCAACAGGACATGATGTGGCCACCCTGTCTGTGCAGGTTGTGGCCGGGCACTACAATGTCCGAGCCATTGCCCTATGCCCTGTGCAGATGCATCCAGGCCAGGCCACCCTGTCCAGGCTATACCCACAGTACCTTGCTCCTCATTATGCACATTGGCAGGCTTACACTGGCAACAGTGCAAGCAGTGTGGGCTGAGGAAGGTGTTGGCAGACACCACACACTGGATAGACAGACACACACTCCCACACCTATGCCAGCATTGTGCAACTATAGAGGCTCTTGGCAGCCCTGGCCACCGCACCAGTACTGGGCACAGTGCAGGCATGGCTATGGTACGCAATACTGTTGGGGTCAATCCCCAGGGTGGTGAACACTGTCAGACACCAGACCTGAAACACACTCCACAGACATCAGAGAGGTTGGTATGATACAGCTCAATGAGCAGATTGTGCTTAACTTAGGAATTGCTATCTGCCAGTAATCATAGCAACCTCTTGATATATCTGTACCGTATTCCCAGGTTTAGGGTGGCATTGCTAGGGTATGTAAGTGCTAGTATTGGGAGATGCACACAGGGCCCAACATCCTGCCTCTCCAGGAGGCTTTGGATACTGGAGCCTGTGGGTGCAGGTGTGTCTGCCCCTGTTGGCCGCTGCTCTAGGATAGAGGTTCACAACTCCATTCCTGGTGGGCCAAACACTGTTCAGGTTTTCATGCTGTCCCTAATGAATATGCATGAGATACATCTGCATACCATGGGGGCGGCGCATAGAAATACAGCACAGACATCTGTATTAGAGACAGCATGAAACCTGAATGGTGTTTGGCCCTCCAGGACTGCAGTTGGGAAACTCTGCTCTAGGTATTGCGCATGTTTGTGGTGTCTGTGCTCTGTAGGGTAAAATATAGGCCTTTAAGGCATGTTTATGTTATCTGCAATAAAGGTTCCATCTTTATTCCCTCATTTTAGTAGTGGGTAAAACATGGGAACTGGGTTGGCAGGAACCACAGCTGGGATTTGAACCTGTGACCTTCTGCTCCTGAACACACTGGCTGTGTGTACTGCACCACCATGTTACCACAGAAATAGTACAGTCCCTAGGGATACTATGACTGTTCATCAGACAGGGTCTGTCTGTTGCAATGCATGGCACCCACCTACACAGGGCTAGACCATGGTCTGCTGTGGGCAGCTGCCACTGCCCCCTCCACCGCCAGTACCCCTCAGCCACCATGCTGACATGCCCTTCTGCTGGTGGTGCTGGTGGTGCGCAGTCGCAGGCCATCCAGTGTGCCAGTAGGCGGCTGCCTATGGTACGGGTTCTGGGGTAGGGGTGCCCGCATAGATGTCCACACTTCCCCCCAGCACCGCCTGCCAATGTTCTGTGCCCTTAGGGGTATCTGCTGGGTACTATCCCCTGTGACACTGTGGGAAAAACACTCGTGCTCATGTTGGGCCCTCATCAGTTGCTTTCTGGCTGCTCTACTGTTTCAACATTCCTATGGGCCACCTAGGCAACACCCTGGGCCACACTGTGGCCCAGCTGCACCACAGCATGTGCCACCTGCAGCCCTCTGTATCCCCTTTTCCAGCATCTGTCCAGTTGCCCATTCCGACATGCCCACCCTGCTGTTGCAGAACATGTGCACGACATAGAAAATCTGTCCAATAACAAGGGGAAACTGCGATCAGCGCTTTTTATGCCATGTCAGCCAAACCCTAACATGGGGTACACACCAATCTGGCTGGTGTCTGGTCCCAGAGGGCCACCTGTGACTGCAGGATACAGCTGTACTGCAAGGAACACCTGTCACACACTGGCTGTGATGGGAATATACAGTAGGACCTATCTCTAGCAACACATGTACTGCGGACCTAGTGCTGGGCACCCATCCTATCCCTCAGGGTGAACACAGAACCTGCACAATGGCTTGGTCTGTAGCTACTCTGTGCCAGTATCACGCACTGTCAGTTCATCTTTCCAAGCTGAGGTACCGGAGAGGTGCAGACCCCATTTGGTGATCAGCTGTAGACTGCTATTCAGCATGTTCATTGCATCATGGGTACTGGTGGGGTTACCCTATCCTGGCACTCAGAGCAGACAGTTTGCACGGTGACCTCCAGTCCTTCTGTACCCAGACATTCCTGTGACATACACCATGGAGGTATAGCCTATTGGTTAATACAATGCCATTTTTGGCAGTGTTCATGGGTTCAGTTCCTCATTGTTCCCTCCTCTCATGCCTGTCCTACTCAAATAGTGTGCATGCCTGTAGAGGTCATATTTTTGCAGATATGTGCTTCCAGCCCATAATACCCTCGCCACAATTGCCAACATTCCCTCGGTCCGTCTATCTGCGTCTGTCAGCTGTGTAGAGTCCTGTCTGCCAGTGCAGGCTGCCACCTCATGTCATGCACTGCTACTCTTTCTGCATTGCGCCTCTTCATGCTTGCCTCGCCTGTGCCTGATCTGCATGGCACCACCACTCCTCTGTCCACCCATCATTGTAACTATCCTGCCACTTCCGCCTCCACTGGGGACACGTATTCCCATCGTCTGCCACCAACTGTTTTTCCGGTACTTTACATTGCCAACACCCTGTGCTGTGGTACAGCTGCCCCACCATGTTTGTCATCAGTACTGGCAGGCACATGGGATGCCCGCAGATATGGCAGGTCCAGCGGCTCCCACCTCTCCCTCCTTCACTCACCTGTTCATTGCCTTTCCTGAGTGCTCTATGTAGTGTTAGGGCTTCATCTGTCTCTGTTCCGCACAGGTCATGCATGTCATCCTGAGGCTCCTTGCAGTCCCTAGGGCACACTAACCTAGGACACCATAACCTTGCTAGGCCACCTCAACCTAGCCCAGGGTGCCTTCTGTGGTGCCTTGTCCATGGGTGCCTAATATGGCGCTTAGCCTAGGAGGCCCTAAAGGGCGCCTTCTAAGGCACCTTACAGGGCACCTTACTAGGCACCTTGTAACGCTCGTTAGTCTAAGGCGCCTTGTAACACGCATTAGCTGCTACAGCTTGCTGTAACGATGCAACGCCCACACCTTTATATGGGCATCTCTACCTTTACCGCGGAACTTAACGCAAATGACATTACTGCAGTTTAGTAAACATACCCCTTAGTTTATAGAATATTGTTCTGTTTAATAATCTTAGATGGGTCTCCATACTAAGGGGTATGTTTACTAAACTGCATTAGTTCGATTCGCATTAGGAGCCATGGTAGAGACAGAAACCCCAAATAAGGACATGGGCGGTACATTGTTGCCGAGAACATGCGCTACAAGGTGCCATAAATGAACGAGCGCTACAGGGCACGTTACCGTGCATTAATCTTAAGAAGGCGCGCAGGCATACAACCACAGCAACAGAGCTGTAGCACAATGGTTACAACACTGACTGATGGTCCAGGGGTCATGGGTTTGATTCCCCAGTGGGCCTAATGTATAAGGCTGGTTGAGGCAGCACCATTTACATTTAAGTAGTGATTGTTGAGGCATTTGACATGTATTTTAATTTGTGCTGCCAGCAAACACACCCTCACGGTGGCATAACCTAAGGTGCTGCATAAGGCACCCCATAACGCACTCCATAGGGCACATTATAAAGTGTACTGTCCGCCAAGGCACCCTATAATGTCCCCTATAGGACACCTTATAAGGCTGTGAACAAAGCTCTGGCTGGCTGCAGGACTGCACGTCACCACACAAACTGTCTGCTGTGGTTACCTGGATAGGGTTAACCCACCCGTACCCATGATGCACTGCACATGCAAATCAGCAGTCGAGAGATGGGCACAAGATTGGGTATGCACCCCCACAGCACCTCGGCCAGGTAGGGGGAACAGACCGTGTGTGGTACTGCCACAGAGTAGCCACAGTCACATTGTGCAGGTACTGTGCCCACCCTGAGGTTGAGGTGGGGCGCCCAGCACCAGGTCCACAGCACCTTTCATGACTGAAATACGCCATGCTGTGGGTCACCATCAGTGTGTGATAGGTAGTTCTGTTAGAGACACGTAGGATACATCTGTGTCCTGCTGTATGTCTCGGTCATGTCTAGTCCCTATGGGTGATGATGCACCCAGAATAGTGCATGTCCTGTGTTGGTGCCATGGTTACCTGCTGTAGGTGAAGGAGGGGGGGGGGGTATATGGACCCATGGACAGATCATGTACCACCACACAACCCACCCTCTGGGGCTCAGTGTGGGAAACAGGATCACCCACCAATAGATCCACAGTCTACCTCCCTGCAATGGTAGCAGTAGAGGGGACCAACAACCCCAGTCGTGCTGGGGAACAGACAGAGCGGTACACATCTGTAACGCAATAGCAGACAGATGGCAGGCCTGGAAATGCTCAGCTGCCCCCCACCATTATCTGACGTTCTCCAGCAGCAAGCCTCCTGCCGCTGCACCCTGCAAGGTGTTCCAGCAAGACACATACTAGCTGCAGACAGTCCGCCAGTTAGTCCATAGTGCATGGTCCTGGAGGAGCTGCATGTACCCAGAACGGGGATGTCAGCATACACACCAAATAGATAAGTCAGTGATTGAGCCCCAAAAGAAAACCCATATATATCACATAAAAGAAATGCTATATAGCACTATGGGGGAACCTAGCCATGCCATGGTCACTGATCAGTCAGGGTGAGAGTGACCGCCCAGCAGGACATGCTATGGCCACCCTGTCCATGCAGGTGGTAACGGGCACTACAATGTCCGAGCCATTGCCCTATGCCCTGTGCAGATGGGGCCAGGACAGGCCACCCTATCCAGGCTTTTCCCACAGTACCTTGCTCCTCATTATGCACATTGGCAGGCCAACACTGGCAACAGTGTTAGCAGTGTGGGCTGTGGAGAGTGTTGGCAGCCACCACACACTGGATAGACAGACACACACTCCCCACACCTATGCCAGCATTGTGCAACTATAGAGGTGTTGGGAAGCCCAGGCCACCACACCAGTCCTGGGCACAGTGCAGGCATGGCTATGGTATGCAATACTGTAGGGGTCACTCCCCAGGTTGGTAAACACTGTCAGACACAAGACCTGTAGAACACTCCACAGACATCAGAAAGGTTGCTATGATGCAGCTCACTCAGAATATTGTACTTAACCTAGGAATTGCTATCTGCCAGTAATCATAGCAACCTCTTTAAAGATGTGTACCATATTCCCAGGTTTAGGGTGGCATTACTAAGGTATGCAAGTGCTAGTATTGGGAGATGCACGCAGAGCCCAATGTCCTGCCTCTCCAGGAGGCTTTGGATAATGGGGCCTGTGGGTGCGGTTGTGTCTGCCCCTGTTGGCTGCTGCTTTACGGCAGAGGTTCCCAACTCCAGTCCTGCGGTGCCAAACACTGTTCGGGTTTTCATGCTGTCCCTCATGAATATGCATGAGATACATCTGCATACCATGGGGGTGGCGCATAGAAATGCAGCACAGGCATCTTTATCAGAGGCAGCATGGAACCGGAATGGTGTTTGGCCCTCCAGGACTGCATTTGGGAGACTCTGCTCTAGGTAATGTGCATGTTTATGGTGTCCGTGCTCTGTAGGGTAAAATGTAGGTGTCTTGGGCATGTTTACATCATCTGCAATATAGGTGCTGTCTGTATTAGCACGTTGTAGTAGTGGGTAAAATATGGGGACTGGGTTTGGAGGAACCACAGCTGGGACTTGACCCTGTGACCTTTTGCTTCTGAATACACTGGTTTTGTGCACTGCACCACCTTGCTGTCACAGAGTCAGTACGTTCCTTGGTGATACCATGACTGTTCGTCAGACGGGGCCCGTCTATTGCAGTACACGGCACCCACCTACACAGGGCTAGGCCACGGTCTGCTCTGGGCAGCTGCCACTGCCCCCTCCACCACCAGTATCCCTCAGCCACCATGCTGACATGCCCTTCTGCTGGTGGTGCTGGTGGTGCAATAAGGAGTGCTGTAGCGGTTACATGTGAGCACGCACCCATGGCACCATCTTTATGGTCACCACCATCAATCCGAGGAGCTGAACATAATCCATACTCTGGGAGTTTTCTGCACACAGAACAGCTCCAGGCAATCCAACAGTCTTTTGACTTTCTTTTCTTTTGCGAAAAGTTTGCTGGTTTTGGCGCGCTTACTGCGGGCTGCAGTACTATTTTTTAGTAGTAAGTGGTTTTACTATTTTAAATTTTAACATATTATTGGGGTCCTATTTACTTCACTTTAACTTAGGGTTAGTATCACTATATCACCATTATTGTTATATTTTGAGTAATTTTATAGCCCCTTCACGCTTGTTTGGCGATATTTATTTGATACACTGTCCAGAAAGATTACACGGCTCCTTGTTCCTTTAAATTCCAGCAGGGTACGGCTTTTGGCGTCCAGTGTCTTAAATGCTTTTATCCTTTGCTGTTCTTATAAGTATGTTTTACAATGTTAAACGGCAGTCTTTCGCCACATAGGTTCACATTTTTTTGGGCTTCATTCATGGTTTATAGCGCAAATATAGTCTGTCTATGGAGCACTTTCATTTTCACGTGCGGCTGTCCCATTCGTGTGCCAGCCAACTATTTATGTAGTTATTCATATACTTGTTTATTGGCACAGTTCACTTCCATCTTCTACTCATTCTCTCGAGGTTCACTTTTACTCGTTTGCAATAGATTTTTTAGATATCACTTTATTTTCGTTTTGAAATGTAATATGACACATTTGCTATGGTTCAATTCTTTTCTTGTCAGTTTTATATGTTTGTTTCACATTTATCACGATGTAATCCTTCTTTACAAGGTCGTATAATTGGCACCCAAATTCTATTTTCCAATGTGCAGAATGGACACTATGGTGTATGTTTACTAAATCGCGTTAGTGCAGTTTGCATTAGGATCCGCGTTAATAAGACAAACCCCCAAATAAGGAGATGGGCGGGACAGCGGAACACCTACCGCGCGTTACTAAACTAACGAGCGTTACATGGCGCGTTAGCGGGTCACCACGCGTTAAGCATAATAAGCCACTCAGACATACATGATCAATGCAGAGCTGTAGCACAATGGTTACTGCAGTGACTGCTGATATGGCCAGCATGGGTTTGAGTTCCCAGGGTGCCAGTTGCAGAAGGCTGGCTGATGTAGCATCCTGTACATGATACAGTGAGGGAGGGGGCATTTATTTGTTTTAGCTTTGGAGGGGTGCAAGCAAACACACCCACACATCAGATAGTGAGTGAGGGGGCATGTCAATGTCCCCTTTCCTTGTGGGGTGCAAGTAAACACCCACACATTATATAGTGAGTGTGGGGGCATGTATATGGCCTGTATGTGTTGTAGGGTTGCTAGCATACATACCTGACCCATACAGAGCTGTAGCACAATGGTTACTGCAGTGACTGCTGATACGGCCAGCATGTGGGCATTTCATATATTACAGACTCTGTAGGGTGTCTTGCACCTATGCATTATGCTACCAGATGTACATGTGATGCGCCATGGTTTATCAGAGGCTGTGAGCTCGTGCTGCGTTTTCAGAGGGTTGGAATGTGACAGTCACCCCCATGATGCACTGCACATGCAAATCAGCTGTCCACACATACACACCATGTGGAATGCACCCCCACAGATGCTGGGCCTGGTAGGGGGAACTGGTCATGTGCACCCCCACGGCACCTTGCCCTGATAGGGGGTACTGACCATGTGTTGTACTGGCACTGAGTACCTGGACACCGCCACATTGTGCGGGTACTGTGCTCACCCTGAGGGTGCGGTGGGGCATCCAGCACTAGGTCTACAGCACCGGCCATGGTGCAGGTCCAAAGCAGTGTTACTGTGTGAGATAGATATTTTCTGCAAGACCACCTTGGACATCTCTGTCTGTTTCAGGCAGGTGTAGCCCGCCCCCCCCCCGGGCGGCAAACAGAGTCACCCATCATAATCTGCACATTTTACCTCCCTGCAGCGATGCCAGTGGAGGGGAACATTAACCCTAGTCCTGCTGAGGAGCAGACACCCCACAGGTCAGTCAATGGAGCTCTGTACACATCCATACCACAACAGCAAACAGACATTGGGCCTGGATAGGGTATGCTGCTCCCCACCACTATCTGATATTCCCCTGGTGCAAGCCAACACACCCTGCAAGCCACTCCATCACATCACCTACCAGCTGCAAACAGGCTGCTAGTGCCGAGTGGAGCTGCCTGCACCCAGAACTGGGATGCCAGCATACACAGCAAGCAGATACATCAGTGACTGGGCCCCAAAAGGACACCTATATTTATCACATGAGAGAACTACTATATAGCACCATGGTAGTGCCTAGCCATGCTGTGGTCACTGCACAGTCAGAGTGAGAGTGAGCTTTCAGCAGGATATACTGGGGTCACCCTGTCTGTGTAGGTGGTGGCCGGGCACTACAATGTACCTGTCACTGCCCTATGCCCTGTGCAGATGCACCCTGGCCAGGCCACCTTGTCCGGCCTCTACCCATGGTCCCTTGCTACTCATTATGCACATTGGCAGGCCAATACTGGCAACAGTGTTGGCAGTGTGTGATGTGGAAGGGGCATGCAGCCAACACCCACTGTATATAGACAGACAATTCCACACCTATGCCATCATGGTGCTACTATTGAGGAGGTAATTAGCCTTGCCCACCAAACCGGTGCTGGGCACGGAAAGGCATGGATATGCTACGCAGTACTGCTGGGGGTCACTCCCCAGGGTGGTAAACACCGTCAGAGGCAAGGGCTGGAGCATGCACCGCAAACACCAAACAGATTGTTCGGATGGGGTCAACTAGCAGTATGTGCGTAACGTATGGATATCTATCTGCCAGTACTCCTAGCAAGCGTCTCAGATGGTTCTAGCAATGGTGTTTTGTGCGAGTTGCAGTGGAAGGATTGAGTACTTAGGTAGTCCTTGATAAATGGAGTTACAGTAATCAAAAAGAGATGTGATAGTAGCCTGGCAGACTGTATGGAATGTATCAGTGGATAGGAGGGGGCACAGGTTTCGGATGGTTTTTAGCTTGTAGTATACTGCTTTGGTGATACTGTGAATTTGTTCCTTGAAGTTAAGTTGCTGATTAAGTATGTTTCCAAGATACTTTATGTGGAAGCTGACTCGGATGGTGGGGTATATCCGAGAGCATTTAGGAGTCACGTGGATGCTTGAGGGAAATGAAATCCGTGGAGAGTAGCTTAGGAGTAGAGGTATTTCACAAGCTGGAGTGATGCACTCTGGAGTTGTAGTCTTGCTTTTTTGTTGCTTTCTTTGGTCCTCACCTAAGGGCCTAGCCAATAGGCCCTCTGGCAAGGCCTTCAGGAGCGTGCCCGCCAGGTGCAGGTACACCTGATGACACCTCCAGATTTAAAAGGTGTGCTGTGAGGCCCTGATTGGCCTTCAGATGGTGAGTGGGAGGAGTTTCTTCCTCCTGATTGCAGTCTTGATGCCGATTGGGACTTGCTGGGGAGCAGCGGTGCTGCGTTGTGCACTTGATGACGCCTCCTGATTTCAAAGGTGTGCTGTGAGGCCCTAATTGCCCTTGAGAAGGTGAACGGGAGGGGTTTCTGCCTCCTGCTTGCTGTCCTGATGCCGATTGAGGCTTCTTGGAAGCGGCCATGTTGAGTTGGACCAAGGGAGAGCCCTAGATGTGGTGTATTTAGATTTCTGTAAAGCCTTTGACACCATTCTGCACAGGCAACTTATAAACAAACTGAAAACCCTAGGAATGGATCCTAAAATTACTGATTGGGTGACAAATTGGTTGAGTGGGAGGCGACAAAGGGTACAGGTAAATGGAGCTCACTCTGAGGAGAAAGAAGTTACCAGTGGTGCGCCATAGGGATCTATCCTTGGTCCGATTCTTTTTAACATCTTTGTTAGTGATATTGCGGAAGAGCTGTTGGGTAAGGTTTGCTTGTCTGCGGATGATACCAAAATCTGCAATAGGGTAGACACCCAGGAAGGAGTAGATAACATGAGGAGGGTTCCATCTAAGCTTGAAGAATGGCCTAGAATTTGGCAGCTGAAATATAATGCTAACAAATGCAGGGTCATGCGTTTGGGCTGCAAAAATCCAAGGCAGCGGTACATTTAGGGGGTGAGGTACTTCTTTCCACAAAAGAAGAGCGGGACCTGGGCATAATTGTGTCTGATGATCTTAAAGTAGCTAAACAGGTACAAAAAGCGACTGTGAAAGCCAGAAGGATACTTATATGTGTAGGAAAGGAATGGCCAGCAGAAGAAAGGAGGTAATAATGCCTCTGTATAAGTCTCTGGTGCAACCTCATTTGGAGCATTGTGTGCAATTCTGGAGACCACACCTTCAAAAGGATATAAGCAGGTTGGAGTCGGTGCAGAGGGTGGCTACTAAAATGGTTAGCGGTCTTCATTATGTAGCATACGAGGGAAGACTTAAAGATCTTAATATGTAAACTTTAGAGGAAAGGCAGGATAGGGGCAATATAGAAACATAGAAACATAGAAATATGATGACAGAAAAAGACCACATGGCCTATCTAGTCTGTCCTTCCATATCAACAACTACAACAGTCCCCTTTTTACCTTTAGAGATCCTCTGTGTTTGTCACATGCTTTTTTGAATTCAGTTACTGTCCTCATCTCTACCACCTCCACTGGGAGACTATTCCATGGATCCACTACTCTTTCCATAAAGAAATATTTCCGCATATCACTCCTGAATCTATCTCCGTTCACCCTCATCCCATGTCCCCTCGTAGCAGAACTTGCTTTCAATTGAAAGAGGCTCTCTCCCTGAACATTTATGCCACGGAGGTATTTAAACATCTCAGTCATACCACATCTATCCCGCCTTTCCTCTAAGGTGTACATATTAAGATCCTTCAGTCTGTCCTCATATGCTTTATAATGAAGACCACTAATCATTTTAGTAGCTACCCTCTGCACCGACTCCATCCTGTTCACATTCTTTTGAAGGTGTGGTCTCCAGAATTGCACACTATACTCCAAATGAGGTCGCACCAAAGACTTATAGAGAGGCATTATCAACTCTATATGATAGAGACATTGAAATACCTCCATGGCAGAAATGCACAGGAAGGTCTTTTTCAATTGAGGGCAAGCTCTGCTACGAAGGGACATAGGATGAGAGTGGAAGAGGATAGACTCAGGAGTAATATGTGGAAATATTTTTTCGGAAAGAATGGTAGATGCATGGAATAGTCTCCCAGTGGAGGTGGTGGACACAAGGACAGTATCTGAATTCAAAAAAGCATGGGACAAACACAGAGAATCTCTAAAGGTAAAAAGAGGGCTATTGTAGGACTAGATAGGCCATGTGGGGTTTTTTTTGCCATCATGTTTCTATGTTTCTCTTTTCTACTCATTTTGGTGAGGGGTGGAAGAGTGGCCTAGATCAGTTAAGCCTTGCACCCAAATTCTGCTGTGTCTCTGAAAATTCTACCAGCACATCTCAAAGCTCAGAGAAGAGCAGCTCTACCAGTTGATAGGAAAAGGAGCCAGCATATAATATCTGATGGACACTGAACAACCGAAGAGAAGAGTCAATAGAACATCTCTGCACCCAAGTGACACCAGAGCCCAGAGCTATAGAAGGGCAGTATCAGGGATCTGAACCTACAGCATCCACCAGCTCAAAGACACTGAAAAAAATCCAGGAAGAGTGTTCTCCTTCCAGGGTAACCACATATTAAGGAGAGGAGAAGAATATTTTAGAATAATCTTCCGGCAGAGATAAAGAGAGAAAGAACCAAAGTGTAAACGACTTAAAAACAGTTTGATTCAAGGAGAGAGGAGTGCAACTGCTTGTAATATACGTAGTATTTGATTCTGCCAATACCTGTTTGTTATTGTTATCAATGATCCTTTGTTCATTTTAAGTCAACTCTGGTTCAGAATACAAATTCTGGCCTGGACTTTGTTCTTGAGAGAAAGGGAAGAGAAGTGAGTGGAATGAAAATACCAAAGGCCTCCCAGTATATACTGGTCCCGCTTCAGGAACCCTAATTATTCCCAAGAGTAGAAACTGAAAGACTGCATTGCTCCTGGAAAGTTGTTGCCCCAGGCTGCCAAACAATATGTATAATCACTGCAGGGGACAAACACAGACAGGGTATTTGGGTGATATTGTAAAGCAAAGGAGGAGCTGCCATTGATGTGCTGCTCTTCCTCCTGCTTCTGATTTCCTGCTAATGTTTTCTGTCCCCTTCTACTGCGGCAACAATAGATAGGAGGGCAGAGCTGTCAGTTTCTATGGCCTGAGCTCTCCCTGCATGAGTGCAAATGCAGGCACAGGAGAGGAGGACTTGCTGGAGGATGTAGAGATGGAAGCACATGTCAGCTCTGCTCTCCTATCTAGTGTCACAAAGACATCAGAAAGTATAATGAGTACTACACTGAACAGGTCTGTAATAAAAGCATGCTGACTTGCTAATTGTAAACTTAGGTGTCAATATTCAAAAGGACATATCCAGTTAGCAAGCCTGGATTTTCAGCGACACCATCTGCCTCTGGATCTATCCTCTGACTGCCTTGGCACTATCTGGATAATCCTGGGGCAGTCTGTTGGCAGAACTGGGGAAGAGCTGGAACGTAATCTAGATTGTGGCAATTTTCAAAACCACTATCCAGATAACAATCCTCCTAATTCAGGAGAGCAAAAAAGCACTCCAAAGCGTTATGCGGACTGCCTACCTGACTAGCAGCTGAATATTGCCACATAATCTGACTAGTGCCATCACTGACTGTTAAGTCCAGATATTCAGCACCAGCCAGTGAATATTCAGATTCATTTTACTGGCAACAGCCAGCATTTAAAAAAAAACAACCTCAGGTTATATGGAGAGAGGTAGTTAGGAATTGTGGTTAGTTGAAAGCAGGACGGCCTAAAGCTCTGTAGGAGAGTGACTTGGACTCTCTAGAAGAGGGGTCCCTGCACCTAGATAGGGAAACCATGCTTGGGGAGGGGGTGAAGTAAAGACATCCTAGTCAAGAACCTGGGCAAGCCAGTCAGTATCAGGACTAGGAGAGACATCTGCACCCTGCCTGCCAGGACCTGCACTTCAGTGCTGCTATAAGCAAACCAGTGTGCTGTGAAGCAGTCCCAACCAGCTCAATAGAGCCAGCACCCCAGAGCTGTGAGGGTGCATCACAGAGGAGCTAAACCACTTCATGCTTGAGGGCTGATAGTATCTGCTCATGCCTGCCAGTACCTGTGTTTGTGCCTGAACACTACTGTGCTGTGAGTTACTTGTGCCTAATTAATGTGTTGGACCCTTCCTGTGTGAACTCTCCTTTGTGACATGCTACCACAGAACCCACAGCCTCAGGGGCAGGAAAGGGAAAGGAACCCAAATGTGGAACAATCCCTGTTGAAGTTTCTCCTTTGTGCATGTACAAGCCTCTTTTTGAGAGGCTCTATGGGGGTTGTTTTAGAAGCCCTAGTCATGCTTTGGACATCTGAAAACAGACACACAAATGTGCAAATCACAGAGATGCCCCTGGAGCCATTTTAGAAGCCAGGTCTATAGACGTTCCCAGCACAAGGACATCCAAGTTGAGAAGGGGCATGACAGAGAAGTGACTGGGGCATTCCAGGCAGATGGATGTGTGTACCTGATTTCAGAAAGGACGGGCACATCCCCACCTACTAGCGAGGCCCTCCATGTCTATTCCTGCTCCAGGGCATGAATAGATATCAGAAAAGCTCTCATTCTGCCACCCAGACTCATGGAGGGTACAGAGAGGAAGATAACCCCTATATTGTTCATGATGATAACAAAAACTGCAGGGAAACAAGGACACTTGTTTTTGGTTTGGCAGGCTGATGCATATCCCCGCATGCAAAATAGCTTGCATGGATGTGCATTCAGCATAGGATAGATGTCCTCACTCCAAGCTTTTGTAGTGTTGACGTCTATATGTCCGTCAGCGCGACCATCCATTTCTGGGACATCCAAGTTTCAAAAATCAGACCGAAGCATAAATGTCCCATGGCCTTTTCTTTGGGACTTTTTGCCCTGGACGTCCCAGATTTCACCTCTATGTCCTTTCTAAAATGCCACTTTATATTTCCATGTCCTCTCTATTAGGTACCACTTAGGTAGCCAAATATCCCACCTCACTCTTTTTTCTCATTTACAATTTATGCAACATAACAGGGTACAGTATGTAATCCACCAGCTTACCCTGTTGTCATAGAGGTATCTCTACCAATTATGAAAAAATCCACTCTAGTACTTTTTTTTCTTTTTTTCTTTTTTTCTCTTTTCAACCTAAATGATTCTAACTCTTCACCACCGGTCTCAGATAAACGATACTTATCTTTTACACCTTACTAATGGGTATAGTGATTCACCCAATGTGGTGTTCGTTTACATCAATGACCGGGATTATTTTCTTAAACAAAGTTTCTTTTTGCTTTCTAAGTGTTTCTAAATGTTCTTATCAACTGAAAATTCATTTAAAACCAGAACACAATGCCATTCTACTTATCTGAGGCAGAACGGTGCTTGTTCAAATGCCCCTTTGACATACGATGAAAATAGAACACCCCAACGCCTCTGCAAGCGCTCTGGCGTTTCTCCTGTTGGGTTCTTCAAGGGGATATTAGCGATGTTGTTCTTCAGGGCTATTATTCCATTCGTTGTTCTTCTAGTTACTCAAAACTTTTAATTCTAACAATACAAACAAAAGCAGAAAAAATCATATGGTTGATTAAATTTTTTCAACTTTTTATCTCTTAACTTATATCATCACTAATGAAGTATTTTACCACAAAAAACTGTTGAGGACAAACCCATATTTTTCATATTCTTCATACAGGTCCACCACACACCTGCCACCACACACACACATAGTCCCAGGGGTCTGGGTGGTGGCATGTGCATGCGACCTGTGTGTGGCCCTGGATGGTGGAGCGACATGGCATGGCTGGCGGGAGCCCACAGTGCCCTGTGCTGCACTGTGTTCCCCATCACTCTCCCACATCCACACATCCCCCTCCTCCCCCCTGCCACCTCCCACCCACCCTCCACACCCTCCTCCACCCCTCCCCCCACACCCACATCAGACAAACCCTCTCCCTCCTCTGCCACCCTGTCACCCACCCCTTCCATGCGCCCATCAGCCCCCTCCTCCGCTGCACTCTCCACCGGCTCTTCATCCTCGTCCTCTGCCTCCACCTCAGGTTCCTCCTCCACCACCACCACCTCCACCTCTGGGGCATGGTGGGCAGGGGGGCGCCTCAGGGCATACGCAGATGTGGTGGGCTCTTCATCGTTGTCATCACCCTCTGTGGAAGATGACAGTCATCAGCACATTATCAAGTGTGTCACATAACACATGTACATATGCAGGCACCACACAGGCTGGTGGGCCAATGTGACATTTGTCACTGGGCATCAAGGTTATCAATACTCACCATCACGCTCTGCCTGCGCCGCCCTCTGGAGATGGGCAAGGTAGTCGCTGTGGTGGAGGCGCAACTCGCGCCCCTTCTTCCGGAGATCCTCTACCTGTGGATGTGAAAACAATGTGTGGGGGCATCAGTGACTGCTTACATCTGGTGGGTGGGCAACATAAACAAACATCTGTGTGGCCAGCATCTTGCTGCTCCTGCTCCACTGCTGTGTGTGTCATGTACAGCATAGTTAGTCACGTGTAACAGGTGATCTCCAGGAACACCAGGAATAAGTCTTCACATGTGGGTAGCGTCGGTACCAACTGAGCCTGTGTGGGAACGCTCCCCAGTGTCCTATATGAAAGCTTTTGGGAGCATCCCACAGTGCGTGCGTGCTGCCTTCCCGCCTTTCCAGTTGAGTTGAAAGCTGACACAAGGAGAGAGAGAGAGAGAGATATGGAAAGAGAGAGAGAGACACACACAAACCCGCTAGGGGAGATGGGTGGGTTGTGATTACCTCATCCTGCTGTTCCCGGAGATCACCTGTTACAGGTGATTAACTATGCTATCACCAGGAACAAGCAGGACGTGGTCGTCACATGTGAGGAAACCCTAGATGTAGATGCCAGGGAAGGATCCCCAGAGTGGTGAGGGCCTGTGGAGGGTTTCCACTTCCTCCCATGGATCTCTGGCATCCTGTAAGAGAGGCGGCTAGGAGTGGGTTACGTATGGAAGAGGCTGCCATGACTCTCACATTGTGAGCGGGAACATGGGCCACCAGTGAATGGTGTTAGCTATGATAGATAAAAGGTAATACATTGAGCAATCCAGTTGGATAGAGATCTTTTTTGAAACTGCTGTACCCAAATGCGAAGGATCAGAGACTCAGAATAGCTGAGGGGACCTTCTGTGTTGCTGGGTCCTCTGCAGATGAAAAGCCACAGCTCTTTCACAGTCCAAGGTATGAAGAGTCTTCTCTGCATTTGAAGCATGCGGCTGTTGAAAGACTACAGGTAACTACACCTCTTGCTTCAAATGAAAGGAGGAATCCACCTTAGGCATGAAGTGTGGATGTGTCCTTAGGATTACCTTATCATGGTGAAACGGTGTGTAAGGTGGATCAGCCACTGGAGCTTGAAATTCACTGATACGACTTGCTGATGTCATTGCAAGAAGGTATTTTACTTTCCAGGTCAGAGACTTTAACGAAGTAGTGTCTAAGGGCTCAGAAGGCGGTAGCATACGCTGCCCTAGAAGCAGATTGGGATCCCATGCCTCTGGAGGTGGTCTAAGGGCAGGTTTTGGTAGATGCAGGCCTCTCATGATTCCGGATATGAGAGGATGGGATGAAATGGGTTGTCCATTGATGGGTTCAGAAGGAGCAGCAATGGCACTTAAATGGACTCTGACTGACTCAGTTTGGAGACCATTGTTTGATAAGTAATGGAGTTTGTCAAAAACATGTTTATATACGGATGACAAGAGGGTTGCAGGCCTTTTGTTATCACCAAATGAAATGTCACGTCCACCTGATGGCATAGGACTGCCTTGTGGAAGGTTTCCTGGAAGCATAACGGACATCATGCACTTCCTGAATGAGGGGAGGGCCAAAGCAGTTACAGCCGTCAGTAGCCAGGCTCTGAGGTGCAGAGACGGGGGGTTTGTATGCCATACATTCCCCTCCTCCTGCGACAGTAAGTCTGGAGCTGACCCTATGTACAGGGGTGGAACCTGGGACAGATGTAGAAGCAGAGGGTATCACACCTGTTGTTGCCAGCGTGGGGCTATGAGGATCATGTTGCCTCTGTCCCTCAGGAGTTGCAATAGGGTCTTGGCAATCAAGGGAATGGGAGGAAAGGCATATAGGCATTCCTGCCCCCAGTTGAGGAGGACAGCATCCCTCGCTTGGTAGCTCTGAGCTGGGATTCGTGAACAGAATCGGGTAGATTTGGCATATGATGGACTTGCGAAGAGGTATGAATCTTGAGTTCCCCAGAGTTGCAATACTCTACAGAGTTGGTCCATGTGTAGAGACCATTTGTGCGGAAGCAGAACATGACTGAGTTTGTATGGCTAAGAGTTCTGATTGCCAGGGAGATAGACTGGCAGGAGATGGATCTGCTGCTGTCTGGCAAGCGACCACAGTTGAAGAGCTTCGTTGCAAAGGGACAGAGAGCCTGTTCCTCCTTGTTTGATCACATAGACCATGGCTACCTGATTGCGTAAAGTAGTATTCCATTGGCCTGTAGAAGGGAATGGAAGACATGAAGAGCCAGGCAAATTGCTCAGAGCTCAAACAGATTGATGTGGAAATGACTCTCCTGACAATTCCAGGTGGCTTGGGTGGAGGTGTCCAGTACATGTGCAGCCCACCCCACTTTGGAGGCATCTGTTGTTAATGGGATCTGAGGAGGGGTTTGCAGGAAAGGTGACCCCTCCAACAGGTTTTGTGCTGACCGCCACCAGTCCAGGGACAGGGTATGGCGGTTTGAGTTTACTATCACATCTGAGAGACAGCCTGTTGCTTGCGTCCAGTGGGAAGAGAGGGCCCACTGGGCTGGTCTCATGTGGAGACAAGCGTAGGGACCACATGCACCGTAGATGCCATGTGACCCAGCAGCTGATGCATCTCTCGAGGCAAGAGGTGAGTTTTTGGTAGTGCTGTCCAAACACGTTGCACAATGCGAGGACAGCGAGGCTGAGTCAGGTAGGTCTTTGGCAGTTGTCACCGCCTCGTCCTCCCTAGGCGGTTGCCTAGGTGTATGAAGCAGTGAGAGTCTTTATTTATAAGAGTGCCTATGGTTGTAGTTGTGTAAATGGCAAATAATTCCAGCCGAGCAGTGATATAGGCACACAGGATTTTTATTCTTCTCAAAGTCAAAAGGGGTTCTTTGCACACAGTCCCCAAATATCAAACACAAAAGGTGGGTATTCCAGAATAAGCAACAAAAATAAGTAGCTTTCAAAATGCAGCTTATCAGTGAACTCAGAACAAAGTATTTCTTCATACAAATGAAAACAAGGTTGGAGAAACAAAAACCTTCTTCCCAAAATGGCTTTTAAAAACATATGCAGTTTCTTCAGCAGTTTAGCAATGCAAAACTCTCCCTGCATAATGTCCTTCTTCCTCTCCCAAACCAGGTTTCTCAGCTTGCTCTTCTAGCAGGCTCTGTATACTTTGTAAACAATCTTTCACAGCAAGAGTTAAGCTTTTTAGGATTTCTAGCAAACCTCATTTGCAAAACCTCTTCAACTCAGCATTCTGAACACAGCTGCTAGTTTCACGTTTCACAAACACTCTAGCACTTAGCTACAATGGAGCATTCCATCTCATTATCAGAACTAAGCTCTCGGGCTATGGAAGTTTCAAAGTCCATGCTTTCAGCTTCAGATTCTGTTACAGAAACGTTAGGTTTGAATCCAGCTCTCCCTGGCTGCAAACCTTCTAAAATTCTTAGAACCTTCTTTAAGGCAGACTCTCCCTTTCTCTGAGAAATGCCTTTACTCTCAGACAACTCCTTGCCTTTCAAACGGTTATTAAAAGTCCTTGCCAAGCTCACCTGATCTCGGGGAAATAAGCCTCTAGCCGACTTTACAGCTGTCTGCTCAGTCTCCATGAAATCCTCTGGGGAACGCTGTCTGTTACTCCCATGGCTTGTGAACTCTCTCTGGCAAGCTTTAACACCTCGGGCTGGTTTGGCCTCTCTGCCTGGAGTTTCTAGAAAGATTTCTTTCCTTCTGCAAGTGCCTTTCTTTGGTAGTCCCACTGAACTCCTAGGGCCTCTTCCCATCTTGGAATTCTCTGACCCAATTACCTCAAGACTGGGCTCAGTGCTGGAACTCCTGTTTCTCCTTTCACTTTCAATGGAGGATTCACGGTCCCTGGAAGCTGGTCTCTCAAAGCACCTTTCCTTCAGGCTGCTTTTCCCTGCAGTGTACCTCCTTCCTGCTCCCTGAGCACCTCCCTCACGGGCACTTCTTGGCTGGGCAGTTTGAGGACTTTTCTGCTGGGCTCTCCAGACACTTCCATGAGCTCCTTCCTTCCTGCTGAGGACTCCTCCCTCGGCTCTGCACTCCTCCCTTGCACTCTTGTTGCTACTCTTGCTGCTACCACTGTGACTGCTACTCCTACTTCCTTCCTATTCAAAGTTCCTGCGTTTATATCTGCAGTTTCTCTTACTGCCTGCTAACTCCACCCCCAACTCTCTCCTATGCACGGGGTTGGTAACTAGGGAACCTGGGTGTGTCCCTTGACTACCAGCTTTCTGTGTGGAGTATTTTTCAGAATCAGAGGTTTTAACCCCTGACTTTCTGGTTTTTCTCCCCTTCTCTGGGAAAATCACTTTATTTCTCTCCTCTTTCTTATGCTCTTTCTGGCCTTCGCCTTCACAGTCTGGTATCTAGCCTTGCTCCTATGAGCTCCAGCGTTTATGTGGGAGTCAGAAAGGATTCCACGAGATCTCTGACAGGGCCTAGATACTGAAGTCCATGCATTGTGTAAGAGAGAGAGGCCTGGGCATGTGTTTGTGACTGTGCCTGGATGAGGCAGTCGTCCAAGTAGGGGCACAAAAATATTCCCCTGGTACGGACTAAACCGGCTACCACAGACATGCACTTTGTGAATACTCTGGGTGCTGAGGCACGGCTGAAGGGAAAACATTTTTTGGATAGTGGTTTCCTTGATGGGGAGACCAAAGGAACTTTCGCTGTGCTTGTTGGCAGAGAAGATGGGTGTATGCATCCTTGTGATCTAGAGAACAAAGGCATTTCTGCCTGTGTAGGTCAGGAAGTACGTTTCCTAGAGAAATCATTTTGAATGTCTTTTGGAACAGGAACTTGTTCAGTTCTCTGAAATGTCAGATGTGTCTGTGACCTCCTTTTTCCGTTGGTATGAGGAAATTGGGGGGGAGAACCCAGAACCCTGTTGGAGATGAGGTACCTCTTCCATTGCTCCTTGAGGTAGAAGATGCTTTACCTCTGGATTCAGTTGGGGGGACGTTTGCAAACTCAATGTCCTTACTATTGTAGGAGGCAGCAGGCTATGTGAATGACGCCTGTACCCTCTTCTATGATGGACACAGTCCAGGGTTCTGATGTTATTTGCCTCCATCTGTGGATGAGGTGACCTAATCTTCCTGGGATTGTTGACGGTTGCTTTCCCTGGAGGGCCAGGAAGGGCAGGTACTCCATCACAGAGTCAAAGGCCCTGTGGGGGCTGAGGCTGCTGGCTCTGCTGAGGCAGAGTAGCTCTCGGCTTTCTCTGCTTAGTAGCTTGTTGACCCTTTCTAGCAGCTTGTACTGCAGGTTGTCCTTGCTGAGCATAGGACTGATAGTATCCTTTCTTTTTGGAGAGGAAGTGCTTTTCTAAGGCTCTCATCTTTGCAGGATCTACAATATTTGAAAGCCTTGTCAAGGTATAATTGTCCTGCCGGTTTTTAAAAACCAGTTTTCACCACTACAGGGGGTGTTGGCCAGTTTATCCTGTACCCATTGTTCCAGGTGAGAGGCTTGCAGCCAGCCAAGTTTCCTTGCCCCAATAGCAATGGCAGAGACTCTGCCTTTGCATGAAAAACAGTCAAAAGCTGCCCTGTTCACAACTTTTGAAATGTTCTGGGCATGCTTGACAGGTGCTACATAGTAGTGACCTCTGTGATCTGCGAGATGTGGACTTACCAGTTGTAGATCTTGTGTGACCTCCATCATGAACATTCACATGTACATGATATAGGAACCTGTCCTGTCTGAAAGCTTGAATGTATGGACGACACAGCGACCAAAGGCATCTAATGTCTTACACTCCCTACCAGGAGGGTTGGTGGCATGTTGTTTGTAACGTTTAATTCTCCTCCTAGCACACTCCACCATAATGGAGTGATCAGGGAGGTGTCCTTTGTGCAAACCAGGGGACGGAGGCATACGATACATAGTAGGCACATGTGAGAATGTGGAGAGGTGGTAAGAGGAATCTTCCACATTCTCAAAAGAGGATTCCTTAAGATCTGATGTATTGGCAGGATGTCTGCCTCCTATGGAGTTTGTTGATATTGGTGAATCTCTGTCTCCTGTGGCCTGTGCTCACATTGAGTTACTAATGAAATGGAGAGGCCCTTGACTACATGTGTGTGGAGATCCAGGAAGGACATATCCTGAGGAGAGGACATTCTCCTCTTGGGAGAGGCAGGCTTGTCTTGGAGAGGTACATCATTACCCTCTGAGCTGTCAGAGTCAGAGTGACACAGTACCGGTGTGTGGATACCGGTACTCATCAGCACCAATGGTGCATTTGCCAATGCCGGTCCTGCAATTGCTGCACATACCGGTGCTTCACTTTGCAGGGTCTGGGGTGGAACCAAGGTCTTTGATGCCGCAAGGAGAGCTGGCAGACTGCGTTCGATGGCCACGATCCTCTGGTCAATCGACACTGACGATGTCTGTGTATGAGTACTGGCCAAAGCCAGGACCCCAGAGCATAGCACCAGGTGGTCGGACCAGGCTGAGGCCTCCAGAACTTCATGGAGTCCCAAAGTGGCTTTGGAGGCCAGGGACTCCCACTGGGGCTGTTTGCCCGGAGCGTGCTCCTCAAGGGCAATGCCAGTGGCAGTCTGATATTTTGAGGGGGATGTACCCTTTCAGGAACGAACAGATTTGTGTTTGGTTACCTGAGATCAACGGGAGGAAGAGGAAGCCCTTGACAACATGGCTGCCACCGAGGAAAGAGGGTACCGAGCTTGGCTGATCTGTTCTGCCAACCACTCTTGGATAACATCCCACAGGCCAAACATTCAGACATGCATTGATCTGGCCATTAGCATTTGCGACACCAATCATGGTTGTCAGTGACTGAGAAGGTACCGGCACATTATCAGCATGTGTTCTGCAGCCGAGGAGTGCTTTTCCATGATGGAGGAGGGATTAGGGCCTAATGCCAAACTGGGGGGAGACCTACAAAGGGGATTGTTGCTCTTTTGTTAAAAAGGTTTCTTTGTGTGGGGGAATCTGACCTTTTAGAAAATAAAATTGGAAGACCAGTGGTACCAGTAAAGAAAAACAGGCAGACACTGCCACAGGAGTGGCACTACAATAGCTGTTTTTCAGCAATGACAGGAACAATGATCTGCTGGCTCTGTGGAAAACAATGAACTGGAGAGAGCCATTTGGGAAAGGCAAGATGGCAGCACACAGGCGCTGTGGGGTGCTTCCAATAGCTTTCCTATT
Source organism: Ichthyophis bannanicus (assembly GCA_033557465.1). NCBI lineage: Eukaryota > Metazoa > Chordata > Amphibia > Gymnophiona > Ichthyophiidae > Ichthyophis > Ichthyophis bannanicus. The sequence goes on from CM066032.1 coordinate 822,343,527, forward strand.
GGACACTGGAGACCGTTCCCACGCAGGCTCCGTCGGTACCGATGATACCCACATGTAAGGACTACTTCCTGCTTGTTCCAGGCGATTACCTGTTCCCAGTGCCACCTGCATGCGTAGCTGTGTCTCTGGACATGTGTGCAGTGACACCTATGTGCAGTGTGCCTGGCACCCTGAACACATCATTCCAGTCCCCTGTGGCCCCTTGCATGACATTGCATGACCATGCCACATTTTGATTGCCAATGATGGTGTCCATGGTAACCCCCCTAACCCCGTATGTGGTCTGTTGAACACATTTGTGTTGTCATGATCTACGCACATCCTCGGACCCAACCCCATTGGCAACATGATATCCTAACAATCATGGGTGCTGTGTCCATACATGGAACATTGTGTGGGTGGCCCTATTCATCTTGCCAGGGGTCACTACCATGATATTTGGGTTTCTACAAGGCCCAGGATAGCAATGCTTGACCCACTACAAGCATTGTGTAACGTGTCTCTCTTGGGGATACTGCTAGGTACGTATAACCTAGTTTGGACACTGTTGCAAACAGCATACTGGGTGTGAAGGACGAGGGAATGACCCAGTATGGGCTATCTTATGTTGTTATGTTCCTATGACCTGGGACTTGTATGCTTATGGCAGGTGTGGTTACCAACACCAGGGGCAGGGGCCATTGCACCAGAATAGGCTATTGCCACCTGTGCTCATGTCAGGGTTTCTGTCTGTGCTGTGCAACCACAACAGGGGCATGTATCCTTCCAACACCATCAGTAATGTTCATCTGCAACAAGGTTTGGGATTCGTAGCAAGTGGGCAGATGTGTGACCTGACTCAGCATACATTTATGGGGACATGGCTCTGTTACAGGCCTTTGTAATCAGATCTCATAGCTCATGGGGGTGGGGTGCTGTTACACACATCCACATCTGCACCTAGCATACCATGTGGATACATCAAAGACGTGTGTGATGAGGTGCTGACCTCACAGACTAAGGGAGATGTGCAACTTACCTGCCATAACCTAACACAATATCTGAATGACATACCCATCATTGCAATCAGGTCTCTGGCCCTCTGGGGGTTGGGTGTCCTAGCACACATCATCAGCACCATACACCATAGCAACAGGGTGACTGACAGTACACCTTACGCAGGTCTCAGGTCTCCTGGGGATAGGGAGAATGTATTGAACTGTTTAGGCACACAGAACCATATCACCAGGGTGAGTGGTAGCCCACTTTGATGGGCTCTCAGGATTCCTTGGGATAGGGAGAATGTATTCAACTGTTTAGGCACACAGAACCATATCACCAGGGTGAGTGATAGCCCACTTTGATGGGCTCTCAGGACTCCTGGGGATAGGGAGAATGTATTCAACTGTCTAGGCACACAGAACCATATCACCAGGGTGCCTGACAGCCCACTTTGATGGTCTCTTAGGACCCCTGGGGATAGGGAGAATGTATTCAACTGTTTAGGCACACAGAACCATATCACCAGGGTGAGTGATAGCCCACTTTGATGGGCTCTCACGACTCCTGGGGATAGGGAGAATGTATAGAACTGTCTTTGCACAAACAACCATATCACCAGGGTGAGTGATAGCCCACTTTGATGGCCTCTCATAACTCCTGGGGATAGGGAGAATGTATTCAACTGTTTAGGCAGACAGAACCATATCACCAGGGTGAGTGATAGCCCACTTTGATGGGCACTCACGACTCCTGGGGATAGGGAGAATGTATAGAACTGTCTTTGCACACAGAACCATATCACCAGGGTGAGTGATAGCCCACTTTGATGGGCTCTCACGACTCCTGGGGATAGGGAGAATGTATAGAACTGTCTTTGCACAAACAACCATATCACCAGGGTGAGTGATAGCCCACTTTGATGGCCTCTCATAACTCCTGGGGATAGGGAGAATGTATTCAACTGTTTAGGCAGACATAACCATATCACCAGGGTGAGTGATAGCCCACTTTGATGGGCACTCACGACTCCTGGGGATAGGGAGAATGTATAGAACTGTCTTTGCACACAGAACCATATCACCAGGGTGAGTGATAGCCCACTTTGATGGCCTCTCACAACTCCTGGGGATAGGGAGAATGTATTCAACTGTTTAGGCACACAGAACCATATCACCAGGGTGAGTGATAGGCCACTTTGATGGGCTCTCAGGACTCCTGGGGATAGGGAGAATGTATATAACTGTCTAGGCACACAGAACCATATCACCAGGGTGAGTGATAGCCCACTTTGATGGGCTCTCAGGACCCCTGGGGATAGGGAGAATGTATTCAACTCTCTAGGCACACAGAACCATATCACCAGGGTGCCTGACAGCCCACTTTGATGGGCTCTCAGGACCCCTGGGGATAGGGAGAATGTATTCAACTGTTTAGGCACACAGAACCATATCACCAGGGTGAGTGATAGCCCACTTTGATGGGCTCTCACGACTCTTGGGGATAGGAAGAATGTATAGAACTGTCTTTGCACACACAACCATATCACCAGGGTGAGTGATAGCCCACTTTTATGGTCTCTCACAACTCCTGGGGATAGGGAGAATGTATTCAACTGTTTAGGCACACAGAACCATATCACCAGGGTGAGTGATAGCCCACTTTGATGGGCTCTCAGGACTCCTGGGGATATGGAGAATGTATAGAACTGTCTAGGCACACACAACCATATCACCAGGGTGCCTGACAGCCCACTTTGATGGGCTCTCAGGACTCCTGGGGATAGGGAGAATGTATTCAACTGTCTAGGCACACAGAACCATATCACCAGGGTGAGTGATAGCCCACTTTGATGGGCTCTCAGGACTCCTGGGGATAGGGAGAATGTATATAACTGTTTAGGCACACAGAACTATATCACCAGGGTGAGTGATAGCCCACTTTGATGGGCTCTCACGACTCCTGGGGATAGGGAGAATGTATAGAACTGTCTTTGCACACACAACCATATCACCAGGGTGAGTCCTAACCCACTTTGATGGGCTCTCAGGATTCCTGGGGGTAGGGAGAATGTATTCAACTGTCTAGGCACACACAACCATATCACCAGGGTGCCTGACAGCCCACTTTGATGGGCTTTCAGGACTCCTGGGGGTAGGGTGGATTGGAAAACAGCAACAGCAGCATATTCCATACCAGCAGGGGTGCTGTGTACCCACGTCTTTGGACTTTCTGGCCAAGTGGGGGTAGGGCAGATGTTTTGGACTGCTGGGCCAGACACACGCATATCACCATTGGGACTAACATACCATTTTGGGCACGTTTCACAGCCCCTGGGGGTGGGGCAGATGTTTTACCCTGCAACTGCAGACCCCATCATACCAGCAGGATGTTTAGAAACCCTCCTTAGTCTGATCTATGGGCTACCTGTGTTACGGTGTGTTGTAGCATATCACCAGCAGCAGCTGCCATGATACCAGGATGGCATCAGAAACTCTGTGAACAGGTCCTCAGCCCCCTGGGTACAGGGCAAGCCACTCAGATGTGATATATAGACAATATGGCATGTGGATTTACCTGATACACATCACTGAGATAGAGTACCTACACACATCAGCATGCACAGCTACAATCAACACTGGATATATCTATGTGGATCTACTGACCTGTCCCCATACACTTACCTCACATGGGTAATCAGCCAGACGGTTATAGTGCCGGGTCAGTCGATCCCACGCCCTCCGGATCCTGATCTGGTCCTCACGCCTGGATGAACCAGGAAACAGCTTGTGCTGCCTCACAGAAATCAGCTGTGCCAGGCAGCGTAGCTCCCGGGTGGTGAAGGCAGGCTTCATGGATCTGGTTGCCATGTTTGCCACCAATGAGGAATGCACACACGACGCAACACGCGTGCATGCGCAGCACCCCACCTGCGCATGCGCACCACAACACGCGCGCCCATGCGCGCCGTGTGCAGTTGCTCCGTGTGCAGTTGTGCCCGCGCCGTGCGCATCTTTTTGCCGCACAGGGTATGGTGTCGCCAACAATATTTATACAGATCTATGATGCAGACAGACATTGCACTGATGTATCTGACATTTAAAAACAAAATTATAAGTTTTCCTTGCTGTTTTCACACTTGGGTCTCGAACCCACCACCACTGGTTCCTAGGATACTGTTGGAACCGGTGTGCTTTGCGTTTTCATATAGCAATGACTGGCTAAACAGTTACACCAAGGAGTCCTGAGAGCCCATCAACGTGGGCTATCAGGCACCCTGGTGATATGGTTCTGTGTGCCCAGACAGTTGAATACATTCTCCCTATCCCCAGGAGTCGTGAGAGCCCATCAAAGTGGGCTATCACTCACCCTGGTGATATGGTTCTGTGTGCCTAAACAGTTGAATACATTCTCCCTATCCCCAGGAGTCCTGAGAGCCCATCAAAGTGGGCTATCACTCACCCTGGTGATATGGTTCTGTGTGCCTAAACAGTTGAATACATTCTCCCTATCCCCAGGAGTTGTGAGAGGCCATCAAAGTGGGCTATCACTCACCCTGGTGATATGGTTGTATGTGCCTAGACAGTTGAATACATTCTCCCTATCCCCAGGAGTCCTGAGAGCCCATCAAAGTGGCCTATCACTCACCCTGGTGATATGGTTCTGTGTGCCTAAACAGTTGAATACATTCTCCCTATCCCCAGGAGTTGTGAGAGGCCATCAAAGTGGGCTATCACTCACCCTGGTGATATGGTTGTGTGTGCCTAGACAGTTGAATACATTCTCCCTATCCCCAGGAGTCCTGAGAGCCCATCAAAGTGGCCTATCACTCACCCTGGTGATATGGTTGTATGTGCCTAGACAGTTGAATACATTCTCCCTATCCCCAAGAGCCCATCAACGTGGGCTGTCTCTCACCCTGGTGATATGGCGGGGGGCGGCTCTTTGGACCCATAGGCGGATTCTGTAGTACCACCCAAACATCCCTCTGGAGCTCAGGATCTCCCACCAACAGATCCACATTCAAAATCATTGCAATGGTGCTGGTAGAGGGGACCATCAACCTCAGTTGAGCTAGGGGACAGACAACATACAGGGCAGTCCATGCATTTCTGTACGCATCCATACGGTGATAGCAAACAGACAGGAAGCCTGGAAATGTTCAGCTGCCCACCACCACTATCTTACATTCTCCAGCAGCAAGCACAGTAAATCTGCAGCCGCTGCACCCTGCAAGGTGTTCCAGCCTCACACATACTAACTGCAAACAGTCTGCTAGCTAGTTCATATTACTGGAAGAAATGTGTGCACCCAAAACCGGGATGTCAGTACACCTACCAAGCAGATAGGTTAGTGATTGTGCCCCAAAAAAGGCAGCCTATAAATATCATTTGAAAGAGATGCTATTAGCACTATGGGGGACCTAGCCATGCCATGGTGACTGCTCAGTCAGGGTGAGAGTGACCTCCCAGCAGGACATGCAGGGGCCACCCTATCCGTGCAGGTGATGGCCGGCCACTACAATGTCCCAGCCATTGCCCTATGCCCTGTGCTCATGCATCCTGCCCAGGCCACCCTGTCCGAGCTATACCCACAGTACCTTGCTCCTCATTATGCACATTGGCAAGCTAACACTGGACACAGTGCAAACAGTGTGGGCTGAGAAAAGTGTTGCAACCACCACACACTGGATGGACAGACACACACTCCCACACCTATGCCAGCATTGTGCTACTATAGAGAGCTTTTGCAGTCCAGGCCACCTCACCAGTCCTGCACACAGCGCAGGCATGGCTATGGTATGCAATACTGTTGTGGTCACTCCCCAGGGTGGTGAACACTGTCAGAAACCAGACATGAAACACACTCCACAGACATCAGAGATATTGGTATGATACAGCTCAATGAGCATATTGTGCTTAACTTAGGATTTGCTATCTGCCAGTAATCATAGCAACCTTTTGATATATGTGTACCATATTCCCAGGTTTATGGTGGCATTGGTAAGGTATGCACGTACTAGTATTGTGAGATGTACGCAAGGCCCAATATCCTGCCTCTCCGTGGGCTTTCCATAATGGAGCCTGTGGGTGCAATTCTTTCTGCTCCTGTTGGCCGCTGCTCTAGGGCAGAGGTCCACAACTCCAGTCCTGGTGGCCCAAACACTGTTCATGTTTTCCTGCTGTCCCTAATGAATATGCATGAATACATCTGCATACCATGGAGGTGGCGCATGGAAATGAAGCACACACATCTTTATTAGATACAGCATATACGTGAATGATTTGTTGCCCTCCAGGACTGCATTTGGGGGACTGTGCTCTAGGTAATACGCATGCTTCTGGTGTCTGTGCTCTATAGGGTTTATTGTAGATGTTTTGGGCATGTTTACGTTATATGCACTAATAAGCAGGGGTCTCCAACTCCAGTCCTGGAGGGCCGCAAACCAGTCAGGTTTTCAGGGTATCCCTAATGAATATGCATGAGATATATATGCATTAGAAATAGCCTGTCAAACTGACTGGTTTGTGGCCCTCCAGTGCTGGATTTGGGGACCCCCACCTTACACCTCTGTCATTTAAGATTGTGAGTGGGCAAGGTACAGATGTCCTCGACATCAAAAGAGTAGATAGAATGTGTCACATACCTCCTCGCTTCTCACCACCACCAAAATATCGTCTATTAGACAACGTTTTGGTGGTGGTGAGAAACGAGGAGGGATGTGACACATTCTATCTACCCTTTTGATGTCGAGGACATCTGTACCTTGTCCACTCACAATCATACATGACAGAGGTGTACGGCAGGGGTCCCCAAATCCAGCACTGGAGGGCCACAAACCAGTCAGTATGGCAGGCTATTTCTAATGCATATATATCTCATGCATATTCATTAGGGATACCCTGAAAACCTGACTGGTTTGCGGCCCTCCAGGACTGGAGTTGGAGACCCCTGCACTAAAGGTTCTGTCTGTATCATCACATTTTTGCGGTGGATAAAAAGTGGGGACTGGGATGGCAGGAGCCTCAGCTGGGACTTGAACCTATGACCTTCTGCTCCTGAAGGCACTAGCTGTGTGTGCTGCACCACCATCTTGGCACAGAGACAGTGCATTCCCTGGGGAGTCCATGGCTGTTCTTCAGACAGGGCCTGTCTAATGCAGTGCACGGCACCCACGTGAAGAGGGCTAGGCCATGGTGTGCTGTGGGCAGCAGACACTGCCCCCTCCACCACCGGTACCCCTCCGCCACCATGCTCACATGGCCTTATATTGGAGACAGCATCAAACCTGAATGATTTATGGCCCTCCAGGGCTGCATTTGGGGGAATGTGCTCTAGGTAATGTCCATGTTTCTGGTGTCTGTGCTCTGTAGGGTAAAATATAGGCATCTGAACCATGCTTATGTTCTCTGCAATAAAGGTTTGTCTGTACTTTCACGGTTTAGTAGTGATTAAAATATGGGGATTGGATTGGCAGGAGCCCCAGCTGGGACTTGAATCGGTGACCTTCTGCTCCTGAACACACTGGCTGTGTTCACTGCACCACACTGTGCCCACAGAGACAGTGCAGTCCCTGGAGATAGGAAACCTGGCCAATGGGGTCGGAAACCCTGCTCTGGACAATTTCACTGTGGGCTCATTCACCTTGTATGGGGACGGAGCGTAGACCCTTCCAAAATTCTTTTCTTTTTTTTGGAGGTTTTTTGGGAGTGTTTTTTGATGTTGCCCATTGATATCACTATTGGCCAGCTTGGTTATGGTTTTTTTCCATTTTGTTGAGGTCATTTTCACTGTTTCTTTGCCCTTTTGTTCCGTGCACATGTATCACACTTATCACTTTTTGTAGGTTTCCCTGGTTTGGCTGTACATTGCAGACGGAAATGGTTTCTTTTCTCTTTAAATCGGCTGTAACGCGAGGGTTTCTATGGCGATATTTTTTTGCTTCGGATTTCACAGCGTTAGTGTGCGGGGAGCCTCTCCCCTCTCATCTCCACCCATTGACCCCTTCTCTCCGCCCCTGGGGAGCCTTCCTCCGCCCTCCGGGAGCCTTTGCCCGCCTTCATTGCTCGTTTTCGCCACGGCGCGCATTATCACGCGATAACGTACCTGTGTGCCGCAAGATGCGACATTATCGCGCGATAAGGTACCTTATCGCGCGATAACGTCGCAGAGCGCACTTTAAGACGGTTTAGTAAACATACCCCTAAGCATTCCCAGACGTTTCCTCAGATGCCTCTCTACCTTCGGGGACAGAGGAGCAGACTGAGATCTTCCGTCTCACAGAAAAATAAAAAATAACAAAGGACAAACCAGGTACTCTGTCCTATGAAGTGGGTCTCCTTCCTCTGCAGTTCCACCCTAGGTTTTTACGTATAGTATTCTATTTATTTATAAATCCTTATATACTGCCAATTGGTACAAAAGTGGTATATAAAAAACTGTTAAATAAATTTGACAGCAGTCATTCAACATAGTTTACAATATAAAACTGTGAATCCATAAAAGCAATAACAATTCCACAAGCATAACAGAATATCTCAGCCCTACTCTTTAACCCTGTCACTTCTATGTGTGCAAATATCAGTCCTCTAATACATTTTCGGAATTAAAGTTCAAATTAGTAAGGTGCTCAGCAGAGCTACTGGAAAGGGATGTGCAGTCGTTTGGCATAGGAAATGTCAACAACATATCCCAGGTCTTGAGAAATTTTCTTGGAATCTAGGAACTGGCCTAAAAATGTAGGAGCCGGCTGCCAAAATCTAGGTCACAGTGCATGCTCCTGCCCTCCAAGAAGGTGTATCACAGTTACTTTTTTTTTAGGTTTTATGGCCTGATTTACGTTTTCCCATTTTCTATGGGAAAAAGCTTAATAAATCAAGCTGTTAATGGGCCACTGCACAGTGCCAACAGAAGACATTGGCCCTACTCACACTCCTCTCTCTCCCACCTTCCCCACTGACCCTTTAAGCTGAGAGTGCAATACCTGTGTGTGTGGGGGGGGGGGGGGTGGTGGTGTGCTGCATGTGTGTATTTGGTGCTAGAGGTGGGGTGCCTGCATATGTGTGTGTGTGGTGCTGGGATGGGGTGCCTGGGTGTCCATGTGTGTTGTGCTGGGGGTGAAGTGCCTGCATGTGTGTGGTGCGAGATGGGGCGCACCTTTTTGCACGTATACATTGTACCCTTTATTTCCCATACATTCATCTCTTCTCTTTACCATCCATCCCATTGAAGTCTTCTCTCTCCCCCCACCCACTACAACCCCTCTCCTGCTGTCCCTCGCCCTCTCCCACCCTTCAACTCTGTTTCTCTGTCCAGCCTTTCTCCTTTTCTCCATTACCTTGCATGCATTCCCTGCCTTGCTCCTTTAAATTTGTAAAGCCCTCTGTGCAGCAAACTCCCCGAGCCTCTAAGTTTTAGAAGTGGGCAGAAATGCTGCAATCGGAACCAGGACTAGCGCTGGCTGCCCAAAGGATCCCATTGCCCCCAGGCAGAAGTATTGTATTAGGCTGCAGTCATGGCCAGAAATGCCACTGTCTGTCCCAGCCTATGCTGATCCTGGCCTTTTGCAGCTCTTCTGCCCATGGGAGACTGGATCCCCTCGGGTAGCCAGGGCCGGTCTTGAACACCAGGCACCAGGTCTGATATTTTAGTCACTGTGGCAACCTGGCGCCTGAGGTTTCTTGAACCCTGACATATCCTATGTTGTGTCATGTGCTGTTTTCAAAACAAAAAACAACAGAAAACCAAATTTTGAGTTTTTTCATTGTGTCATCAACATCGAACATTATGTTAGTGCTCGCCAATCTTTAATAGCCCACATTATTGGAATAGCGCATACTACTGAAAAATAGTACACTCTAACAAAGAATAGAGAACTCTCAAAATGAAGCACTTATTCAAATAAAACAAAACAAATGAAAAACCTGAAAAAATACAAAAACAGAATGAAAAGAAAACTTTTTTAGTACACACTCTTACTATTGGGCTCCATATCATTCACTCCATAGAGCCCAAATCAGAATTATCCATCTCCAAAACCACAGCTTCATCTGCTCTTTAAGAAGAATCCAAAAACCAGCTTTTACAAATTCCTCCTCCCTAGCAGGGAGGTCTATCACTGGGATTCCCTTGTAAGTTAGGGTGAGAGACCCAATGGTCCCAAAGTCCATGTCTGTTAGTATCCCCTTGAAGCTGGGGTCTGCACACCCCTTTCTGGGCAACTGCCCTCCCCCCCCCTTGGGTCCAAAGTAACCTTCCCCAGGGTCTTTTATAACAGCACAAAAATGATGATGCAAATTATCAGGAATATGCAAACAACATCTTCCCAACATCCTTCGGTTCAGACACACATACATAAGGAACAGTACAATAAATTCCCCCTCCTTTAAGTGTTAGATTCAGCTGGGGCGCGTCCCAGGTGTGGAATTACCTGGATGCCCTGCTACCTCCCACGTAGCTGTCTGTTACTACTACCACCTCAGATCTGGTGGGTTATCCACCAGCTGAATATCCATGGGTGTTGCTTCAGGGACTAGCTGTAGCTCATTTCCCAGCTCCAGCTCCTCCTCCCCTCAATCCTCCCCAAGGGGGTCCAACTTCCTGGGGGTCTGAGCCAAGTTTCTCACCTCCCAGGTGTTGTCAGGGATCCAGGCTCCATGTCTCATGGCCAGAAGGGAAGCAGAGACTCAGGCCCTTCCTTGACCCCTGGGTGTCCTCATCCACCACTCTGGGTGAGCAGGGACTGGCCAGGGTCCCCTGGGACTCCAGTGGTGACAGGACATACACCCCATCACACCAATAAAGTTAAAATTTAGCAGAATACACAGGAAGAGATCCTGTACTAACTAAATTAATTCAAAACGTCTATGAGGAATGCTAGAAAGAGATCCTGTTTCCACTTCTGACTTTGGGCAAGTCACTTAACCCTCTATTCCCTCAGGTATAAAAGTTAGATTGTAAGCCTTCTAGGGATAGGGAAATATCTACTGTACTTGAATATAATTCACCTTGAACTACTAATGGAAAGGCATTAGCTAAATACTACTAAAAGAAAGTGAATTAAAATATCAGCACTGAGCCTAGGGTCTCTTGCTATTATAGCAAAAGAAACAAAGCATGGCAACACTCTGCATGGGAGAGCTGTAGCATGCTGGTATACTCCCCTACTTTACTTGGTCAGTCCCTGCAGCAGGGGTACACACATTGTTCTAGTTGTGATTCTCAAAGGGTCACTACAGATACAAAGCACAATGGTTAAAGTCATAAACTAGAACATTCATGTGTCTGCTCATATGAAGACAGCATGTGTGTCAGGCAGCTGTATTAAAAGGGAAGAATTTATAAACTATTTTCCCCCCATTTTACCCATGGAAAAGGCCTTTTCTAAAACTTACCCCAGGGATTATGCAGGGGGAATGGTTTCATGCTATCTGATCATAGGGGTGCCCTGGGGGGGGGGGGGGGAGTATGGGTGGAGCACAGGCAACATCACACTTATTTTATGAAATACACAGGTACATGTGTACTCCACGAACACACATTTACGCCAACTCCCACGCAGGTGCAAATGCACCCGAGTGCATTTTACTCACGCTTGCTGAAGCTTCTTATAAAGCAGTTTTATAAAGCACCTAGGCACCTATGTTATCTTTGTAATACATCCCCCAAGGAGGCCTCTACTCGCACGTCCTACCTAGGCGACCTGTTATAAAATGACCCTGCTGAAAGTGAAACCAGCCTGAGAAGTCCATAACACTCAGAACTCTGCATATATCTCCCTACACACACACACAGCATCTCAAGCAGCATTTTTATTGACTGGCTGCAACAAAAGGAAATGCGTTCCATGTTGGATTATTTCTCTGCTGTGACATTGAGCTTGTAACCATCAGGCTCTATGACTCGAGCTTTGATGCAGCGCATTGGCTATGTCTCGAGAAGCAAAGCAAAAAAACTGTATACCCAATGCAGAAAGCAATTGAATTAAAGAGGCTATCCATCACAGGCCTGGCTCGCTGATGTGAAAGCACGGTAGCTAGTCATGACAGGTTTATTGCAATCCACATGCTGAATGATTTTACTGAAGCTGGCAATAAGCCATGGAAATCTCAGTGTTTAGATTGCCAGTTTAAATACCTAAAGCAGCTCCAGTTTTCTTTATGGTTGTGTACTGTGGAAGTGGGGGAGGAGGTTATTTGTTAACCAGACGTGTTAGATTTGCTGTAAGAAACTGCCTTGGACATACTTATTGATGCAAAGAGGCAAGAGGGACAAGAATTCATTGCAACCTTTGTCTCAGTATCATTCTTAACACTCTTCTTGTACTGTATTGATACAGGACCACTTTTAATTACTGAAGTTACTTCACATTTCCTCTATCGGACACTTCTATCACCCAATATGTGTGTGTTCTACTGTGAAGGGGGAGGGGAGGGAGGAAAATGCCCCCTCTATGGCCCGGGCATGAACTAGATTCCCTTATAGTCACTGAGGCAACAAATTAGATCAGGTGATGCTGCAGTATAATTTACTGTTCCAAAGTGCAGAACACAGATATATCTTGGGTATAAATCTTCATTGTAACCACTGTAAAAAGCAGGACTTGAATGAAAATCTGTTTCCATGATCCTTTAACTTATCTTTTCCCTGAGGCACAGTGTTTCAGGTGATTAGTAAGCCGGGAGGAGATACAAGGGACTGACCTCTCGGGCCTCCATCCTTGCCCCTGACTCTTTCCTCCACTCTCCTGTCAACAGTTTGTAGTTCTTTTCCTTTCCTGCTCTATTAATGGTTTACTTTGTAAACCGTTTTGATGACATGCTAAAGGCGGAATATCAAATTTAAATAAACTAAAAGCTCTTCCTGTGCTTCTTGGAAGGGAAAAAGGATTTCTCTGAAAACAAGGTGGTTTGCAAGTCCTCATAAGCGGGTGAAGTCAGCCGATGGAACTTTGTGTGGGAAAAAGCTTTTATGTTTCAAACAGTTCATAGAAGCTGTTGTGGCTCACCATCCAAGCATGCCACTTCCTGCACTTCCTACTACTGAGCATTTGTATAGTGCTACAAGACATATGCAGCACTACACAGACACATGTAAGAGACAGTCCCTGCTCATCAGAACTTACAATCTAGTCAAGACAGACAACACAATAGCTGTAGACATAGGATACATCTAGGGGGAATGGTAAGGAACCACAATGGAGACCAGGTGAGTCAAGATCCGAAAGCGGCAGCGAAGAGGTGAGTTTTCAGCCTGGATTTGAAAAGGGTCAGAGAAGGCACCTGATGTACAGACTCAGGTAGTTTGTTCCAGGCATAAGGAGAAGCAAAGTGAAAGGAGTGACGTCTGGAGTTAAAAATAGAAGAGAAGGGCATAGATTTGCCAGAAGAGTGGAGTTACCAAGAAAGGGTGTAGGGAGAGATAAGGGAGGAAAGGTAGTGAGGAGCTGCAGAGTGATTGCACTTATAGATCAGCAGGAGAAGTTTGAACTGGATGCGGAAACAGATAGGGAGCCAATAAGTGACTTGAGAAGAGGGGTAATATGAGCATGATGAGGCTGGCGGAAGATTAGCCGTGCAGGCAGCAGTGTTGACTAGATTGAAGGGGAGACTCAGAGGGAGACCAGCAAGGAGTAGGTTACAATAGTCAAGACGGGATGGGACTAAAGTGTGTTCAGAAAGGAATGGGCAGATTTTGTTGATGTTATAGAGAAAGAAATGGCAGGTTTTAGCTATCAGATGGATGTGTGTGTGTGGAGAAGGAGAGAGAGGAGTCAAAGATGTTCCCAAGGTTGCGAGCCGAGGAAATAGGAAGGAGTAGAGAGTTATCCACAGAGACTAAGGGGTATGTTTACTAAACTGTGGCAATGTCATTCGCGTTAGGTTCCACGGTAAAGGTACAGATGCCCATATAAAGGTGTGGGCGGTGTATCATTACAGCAAGCCGTATCAGCGAATGCATTTTACAAACTAACGCGCGCTACAAGGCGCCTCATAAGGCACCTTATAAGGTATCTTACAAGGCACCTTATAAGGCACCTTAAAAAAGCACATTACAAGGCGCCTTATAAGGCGCCTTGTAGGGCGCCTTGTAGGGCACCTTGTAAGGAGCCTTATAAGTAAAGTGCCTTGTTAGGTGCCTTGTTAGGAGCCCTATAAGGTGCCTTATAAGCTGCCTTGTTAGATGCCTTATAAGGTGCCTTGTAAGGTGCCTCATAAGGCGCTTTCTAAGGTGCCCTATACAGTAGGGCTACTTAGGCTAAGTGCCATACTAGGCACCCCTGGACAAGGCACCTTAGAAAGCACCCTGGGTTACGGAACCATAGGTTAAGGTGGCCTAACAAGGTTATGGTGCCCTAGGTTAGTGTGGCCTAAGGGCTGCAAGGTGCTGCAGGATGACATGCATGACCTGTGAGGAACAGAGACAGATGTAGCTCTAACACTAGATAGAGCACTCAGGAAAGGTAATGAATAGGTGAGTGAAGGAGGGAGAGCTGGGAACCGCTGGACCTGCCATATCTGCGGGCATCCCAAGTGGCTGCCAGTACTGATGAAAAACATGGTGGGGGCAACTGTACCACAGCACAGGGTGTTGGCAATGTAAAGTACTGGAAAGACAGTTGGTGGCAGACGATGGGACTACATGTCCCCCAGTGGAGGCGAAGGTGGCAGGATAATTACAATGATGGGTGGACAGAGGAGTGGTGGTGCCATGCAGATCAGGCACAGGCAAGGCAAGCATGAAGAGGCGCAATGCAGAAAGGGTAGCAGTGCAGGACATGGGGTGGCAGCCTACACAGGCAGACAAGACTCTACACAGCTGACAGACACAGATAGACAGACCGAGGGAATGTTGGCAAGTGTGGCAAGGGTATTATGGGCTGGCACCACAAATCTGCAATAATATGACTGTTACAGGCATGCACACTATTTGAGTAGGACAGGCATGAGAGGAGGGAACAATGAGGAATTGAACCTATGAACACTGCCAAGAATGGCATTGTATTAGCCAGTAGGCTATACCTCCATGGTGTATGTCACAGCAATGGCTGGGTACAGAAGGACTGCAGGTCACCGCACAAACTGTCTGCTCTGAGTGCCAGGATAGGGTAACCCCCACCAGTACCCATGATGCAATGCACGTGCTGAATAGCTGTATACAGCTGATCAGCAAATGGGGTCTGCACCTCTCCGGTACCTCAGCTTGGAAAGGCGAACTGACAGTGCATGATACTGGCACAGTGTAGCTACAGACCATGCCATTGCGCAGTTTCTGTGTTCACCCTGAGGGATAGGATGGGTGCCCAGCACTAGGTCCGCAGTACATGTGGTGCTAGCGATAGGCCCTGTTGTATGTCTCCATCACTACCAGTGTGTAACAGGTGTTCCTTGCAATGCAGTTGAAGGTAATTTGGTGTCTGTCTTTATCCTGCAGTCACATATGGCCCTCTGGGACCAGACACCACCCAGATTAGTGTGTACCCTGAGTTAGGGTCTGGCTGAAATGGGCACCTGTTATCAGGGCAGAGGAGTTTCCAGACTTGCATGAGGTTTGTGTAGCAGTGCCTTTATAGGTCAAAGTGGTATAAACTGCATACCCCAAAGAGCTCACATCACCCTTTTTGTAGGTAAGGGACAGGTGCCCAAGCCCCCGTGAAGCAACTTCCATCCTGCTGGTATACGACAGCCCTCCAGGGTTGGTGGGCCAGAGCCATACCTGTGGCTGGGGCCATGGCAGACTAGCAGCAATGATGGGGTTAGCTCTGGAAAACCTCAACTGCCACACACCACTGTCTGCCAGTCACCAGCATACCTAAACCCTTGAACCCCAAACACATATATCCAACCTATCAAGCCCAAAACATAAGGAATGTGTAACTAATTTTTGTCAGAACCATTGCCATGAAGGTACATACCCACTCGAAGCAATAATGTTCCTTTTTATCTTTTTTTAAAAGGGGAGTACGACCCCTATACCAGCCCTAAAGAGATATTAAAATCATCACAGGGTTTACTCAAATTGGCCTCAAATCAAATCAATCCAAAATGGCGATAAGGTCAAGCCAAAGCAAGGGAACACTTAACTTTCACCTGACGCCAACAGACATCGGTCGATATCAACTGTGTGTCCCATCTGTTATTGCTGTTAACCAACTCGTGCAAAGGCTGAAAATCGCCGTATGTTCTTCAGCAATCCGCAACTTATTCAGAAGTATATATAATAATAACCCAACGTTGCGTTTCGGGCTCCCGATCCTCACAGCCCTTCTTCAAATTCTATTGCAGTTTGTGAAGATGTCCGCCCATCCCAGTTGATCTTATTAGGGCTCATGAAAATGACATCACCAGCCGGTAGGCCAATCGCGATCACGATCCATTTATATTAAGGCCAACCCAAAATTTAAAGAATAGACCACCAGTCCACAGAAGAATTTAACCCCTGCGGCACCACTGAATTCAGATGATAAATCCAAAATTGTTCTCTATACAGGAGACGTGCCTCCCGATCCCCACCTCGAAGCTTCGCTGGAACATGATCTAAAATTCTCCAATGTAAATCCTGAAAAGTATGATGTAAGTCCCGACAATGTTGAACTACAGGTGCCGTCAAAACATTCGTGTTAATCCTAGAACGATGTTCCTGTAAACGCTGTTTCATACTGCATATGGGTTTCCCAATGTAGAACTTGTTACAAGGACAAATCAAGATGTAAACCACAAAGGTGGTCGGGCAGGTGGTGTTGAAACTGCTATAGATTTTTTTATGTGTTAAGGGATTCTCCCAATAAACCCCTTCCAGTGTTGAGGAGCAAAACTCACAATGTTGACACTGAAAGTGACCAGTAGTCAAAACTGATGAGGGCTCGGAAGTGGTATGAACTACCCAATCAGCTATATTTCTACCCCTTTTGAACGCCATCATAAGAGGTTTATTGAAATTTTGATGCAGGGATAAAATATGCCAATGTTTCTTCAAAATGGATACAGCCTCTGTAGCATGGGGCATAAATGGTAACACCCCAACAAAATGATCCTTCTCCTTGGGTCTCTCCCCTCCTTGTTCAACGCTTTCAGATAGATTCCACTATTCTGTGTGTATATGGCAAGCTCTTAAATAAGCCCTGTCAATGATGGTAACAGGGTAACCTCGGTCCAGTAATCGCCTTTTTAAATCAATCGCCTGCCGGCGAAATTCAGTAATGGTGGAACAAAGACGTCGCAAACAAATAAATTGACCCACAGGCAATCCACGGCGCAACGGCGCCGGATGATGACTGCAAAAGTGTTGATCCAGGTGAAAGGAGTTTGTCTTAGAATTGTTGTCATTCGTTCTAAAGGAAAATTATTTTCGACTTGGAGATACTTTTTACTTACAAATTTGTGGGATTGCGATGGGAGCAACTGTAGCCCCATCTATTGCAACATTTTACATGTATGAATTTGAATCTCAATTTATTTACCCATCTGAATGGTTTTCCTGTATACCAGAGGTGTCCAAACCTGTCCTGGAGGGCCACAATCCTGCCAGGTTTTGGGATAGCCCTAATGAATATATGCATGAGATATATATGCATTAGAGATAGCCTGCCAACCTGATTGGTTTGTGGCCCTCCAGGGCTGGATTTGGAGACCCCTGCCTTACACCTCTGTCATTTAAGATTGTGAGTGAGCAAAGTGCAGATGTCCAAGACATCAAAAAGGTTAGATAGAATTTGTCACATTCCTCCTCACTTCTCACCACCACCAAAATATTGTCCATTAGACATCTTTTTGGTGGTGGTGAGAATCGAGGATGAATGTGACACATTCTAGCTACCCTTTTGATGTCTAGGACATCTGTACCTTGCCCACTCACCATCTTAAATGACAGAGGTGTAAAGCAGGGGTCTCCAAATCCAGTCCTGGAGGGCCACAAACCAGTCAGGTTGGCAGGCTATCTCTAATAAGAGCTTGCCATATACACACAGAATGGTGCAATCTATCTGAAATCTATAGCAGTTTCAACACCACCTGCCAGACCACCTTTGTGGTTTACATCTTGATTTGTCCTTGTAACAAGTTCTACATTGGGAAAACCATACGCAGTATGAAACAGCGTTTACAGCAGAGCTACTCAATTCCGGTCCTGGAGGTCTGCAACCCTGCAGGTTTTCGGGATATCCCTAATGATATGCATAAGATATATATGCATTAGAGATAGCCTGCCAACCTGACTGGTTTGTGGCCCTCCAGGGCTGGATTTGGAGACTCCTGCCTTACACCTCTGTCATTTAAGATTGTGAGTGGGCAAGGTACAGATGTTCTAGACATCAAAAGGGTAGATAGAATGTGTCACATTCCTCCTAGATTCTCAACACCACCAAAAAGTTGTCTAATAGACAATATTTTGGTGGTGGTGAGAAGCAAGGAGGAATGTGACAAATTCTAACCTTTTTGATGTCTTGGACATCTGCACCTTGCCCACTTACAATCTTAAATGACAGAGGTGTAAGGCAGGGGTCTCCTAATCCAGCCCTGGAGGGCCAAAAACCAGTCAGGTTGGCAAGCTATCTCTAATGCATAAATATCTCATGCATATTATTAGGGATATCCCAAAAACCTGCAGGGTTGCAGACCTCCAGGACTGGAATTGAGTAGCTCTGGTTTACAGGAACATCGTTCTAGGATTAACACGAATGTTTTGACGGCACCTGTAGTTCAACATTGTCGGGACTTACATCATACTTTTCAGGATTTACATTGGAGAATTTTAGATCATGTTCCAGCGAAGCTTTGAGGTGGGGATCGGGGAGCATGTCTCCTGTATAAAGAACAATTTTGGATTTATCATCTGAATTCAGTGGTGCCACAGGGGTTAAATTCTTCTGTGGACTGGTGGTCTATTCTTTAAATTTTGGGTTGGCCTTAATATAAATGGATCGTGATCACGATTGGCCTACCGGCTGGTGATGTCATTTTCATGAGCCCTAATAAGATCAACTGGGATGGGCGGACATCTTCACAAACTGCAATAGAATTTGAAGAAGGGCTGTGAGGATCGGGAGCCCGAAACGCAACGTTGGGTTATTATTATATATACTTCTGAATAAGTTGCGGATTGCTGAAGAACATACGGCGATTTTCTTTTTTTTAAATTCTTTATTTTCGTTTTATAACAACAAAGGAAAGGAAGACATACAGCTAAAAGACAAATACATAACGTGTAATACATACACCAAAGTAAACCCCTACCACCCCCCTCCCCCCTGCTTCTTCTCTAGAAAACTAAGCAGTCCCGAAGCGGGCGTGTACTTACATTATTGTATTACAAAACCTAACGGTGATCTAAAACATGATGAGTGCACATTATACAGGCATGTTGGAGCAATGAGCAGATTGTACATAATCATTAAGCATCTGCCATTTAGACAAGCAAGAGTGAGTTTGGACATGGGGAATAGCTCTCCGAGGTATCTGCTCATATTTACTATATAAGCAGACGAGGTTCCACCATTCATTGACAGTAAGTCGAGAGCTATCCTTCCAGTTCCTCGTGATTAAGCATATGGCTATACCCAGCATGAAATCAAGGAGAAAGCGACCCTTC
This sequence comes from Ichthyophis bannanicus, assembly GCA_033557465.1. Taxonomy (NCBI): domain Eukaryota; kingdom Metazoa; phylum Chordata; class Amphibia; order Gymnophiona; family Ichthyophiidae; genus Ichthyophis; species Ichthyophis bannanicus. Next base: position 822,363,090 of record CM066032.1, read on the forward strand.
TTAGGAAAAGAGGGGACCTCCGCCACAGAGCGGAGTCCCACGACCTTCCAAGAGAGAGGTTCATGAAAGTGTAAGATAGATTGAATACGACCCCAGACCCGCCCCCAATAGACCTGCAGTTGAGGACATTCATAAATAACATGAGCGAAGGTTCCCACAGCAGTATGGCAAGACCAACACAGGTCCCTAGCATTTGGGTTCCATTTGGCTATTTTTTCTGGGGTATAAAAGCATCTGTGTGCAAAGAAGAAGAGAGTTTGGGTAACAGAGGCAGACCGGGAAACCCGCACTACTTTACTCCAAAAAACGCTCCATTGCACAGGGGTTATAGTGGTTTGCAGTTCGCGCTCCCAGGCTTGTTGAGCTCTAAAAGTGTCCGTATCTGCACCCTGACAAATTATTTTATAAAAGTTAGAGGCTACCCCATGTGTACTACCAATGGAGTGAACTGTCTCTAATAGCCCATCCTCAGTAGGGGCAGAGGGCGGCATGATTCGAGCACTTTTGAGGCAGTGTTGAAGCTGCATCAATTGAAAGTAGTGTTTCGCTGGTAACGCAAATTCCTTTTGTAAATCAGAAAAGGTTTTCCAACGAGCTGCAGAGAAAAGCTGTTGGGGTGTCCAGATCCCCCTGGAGTACCAGGGTTTCCAGGCTATTGTTCTATTTAGGACTTGAATTCTGGGGTTATTCCATAGCGGGAGTCCGTCCTGAGGACATACATTCGGGCCCAGGGATAGAATGAGAGTGTTAAAGGCCGCAAGAGTATCGACAATCATTGGTGGATGGCGGGTGTCTACTTGATAGGACATACCGGGGAGATGGGTCAACGGAATTGGGCTACTAAGCTCCTCTTCTATGTCAAGCCAAACTGGTCGGCGGTCTGTTGAGGTATCTAGCCATCGGGCACCTTGCTTAAGTAGAAAGGCTTGATGATATCTAAGAAAATCAGGAAATCTGGTACCCCCTCGTTCCTTTGCAGACTGCAGTTTATGTTTAGCTATCCTTGGTGGTTTGCCCTGCCAGAGATAACGGATGAGAAGGCCCTCAATATCTTTATAAGTATGTAACGGAAGTAAGCATGGCAGCATTTCTAAAATGTAGTTCACTTTGGGGACTATCATCATTTTCACAGTTTCTAAGCGGCCCCACCATGTAAGAGATAAAGGAGACCAACGATTTGTGAGTTCACGAACTTTGGAGACTACCTCTTTGGCATTAAAACTGATAGTGTCTTCTAAAGGAGAACAGTAATGGACCCCGAGATACTTCACCATGCGGGATTGCCAAAGGAAGGGAAAGGCCTGCATGTCAGCCTCATGTACCCAGCGGTTCAGTGGGAATGCTACAGATTTGGTCCAGTTAATTTTATAGCCCGATAATTGTGAGTATCCGTCAATTAGATCCAAGACAGCTGGAACCGAATCGAGGGAAACGAAGAGCATGAGGTCATCTGCATATGCAGAGAGTTTAATCTCCCTATGACTAAAGGGGACACCTCGAATACGTGCAGACTGTCTAATAAGGAGGGCTAGGGGTTCAAGAGCGAGATCAAAAAGCATTGGTGATAGGGGGCAACCTTGACGCGTGCCTCTTTGGAGGTTAAATGGCTGAGATTTGATGGCGTTTACACAAATACTGGCGACGGGTTGAGTGTACATGACTTGGAGATATCGGAGGAAGCCCTCTCCAAAGCCATACCATCGGAGAACTGCAAATAAGAAGGGCCATTCTAGACGATCAAAGGCTTTTTCGGCATCCAGGGAAAGACCCACCCATGGATGATCGAGATTGGCAGCACTAGATAACACATGGCACAAGGTCCGAGCATTGTCAGCAGTTGATCTGCCGGGTATAAAACCGCATTGGTCGGGGTGAATTAGGGTAGCCATCATGTCAGATAGCCGGGTGGCCAAGATCTTTGCGAAGATCTTATAGTCGGCATTAAGTAGGGAGATTGGACGGTAGTTGGCGGTCAGTAGCGGGTCTCTGCCTTCTTTCTCAAATACAACCACATTAGCTGCAGAAAAGGATCCCAAAGAGGATGTATCTACCGCAAGGGCAGTAAAATAAAGTTTTAAATAGGGAACTAAATCTGCACTGAACGTTCTGTAGAATTCGGTCGGGAGACCATCGGGCCCTGCGGCACGGCCCGAGGCTGTTCGTTTTAGGGCAGATTGGATCTCTGAAGTAGAGAAGGGTTCATCCATCGCATCCCTATCATCTTCAGAGAGGGTCGGCCGCTGAATGCCAGAAAGCAATCGCTCGAATGTCTCTGACGAGAACTCACATTCAGATTGATATAGGCGAGTATAGAAATCCCGAAAGAGCTCTACAATGTCGGAGTCTGTGGTCACTATGCCCCCTCCCTGTGGAGCTCGAAGGGCCGCAACGCGTTTGGCTTCTTTTTGACCTTTCAAGGCATTGGCTAGGAGTCGACCGGCTCGGTTATTTTCACGATAATATGTCCCTCGCTGAAGCTCAATACTCTTAGAAGCTGCAGTTGAGAGGATTGAATTATATTGAAAACGGAGACGCTGTAATCGAATTAATACACATGGGTCAGTGCGTGAAGTTAGAACTCGTTCGCCTGCTTTTATTTGTTGGTCTAGTATGAGCAGCTGCTGTTTACGTTGTTTCCGCAGGCGGATTTGATAGCTAGTGATCGTTGCCCGAATGGCCGCTTTGAAGCCCTCCCACCAAGCCCAATTCGCAGTATCTTGGGGTAGATTAAAATGGAAGTAATCCTGTATGGCTACTCGAATTTCTGACTGGAACTCTGGCTGAGTTAACAGGGCTCTATCAAAGAACCAGGCTCCCGAGTTTCCCTGGGGTGCAGTAGTGTGTAATTGAAAGGAAATGGCAGCATGGTCTGAAATATGTTGGGAGTGAATCTTTGCAGTGTCCACCTGAGGAACTAACAGTTTTGAGATTAGAAAGAAGTCTATGCGAGACTGAGATTTATGAGGGGAGGAGAAGAAGGTGAAGTCAAGCTCATTGGGGTGTAGTAACCTCCATAGATCAACTAAAGCAAGATCCTCGATCAGGGAGGTAAGCGTGGCGTGACTCTTGGGGGGACCACTCGTCCTAGGCGGCTGTTTGTCAATCAGGGGATCAAGGACTAGATTGAAATCCCCCCCAATGATCAATGAAGTATTAGCAGAAGCCTGCGCAACCTGAGCAATGGTAGCAAAAAAGGCAGGGTCATCAACATTAGGAGCGTAAAGGCATATACATGTAACTTCTAGGCTACCTATCTTGAGGTGAACTCTAGACCATCTACCTTCTGTATCTGAACTAGTCGCAATAACAGTAGCATGCAAAGATTTCCTAACCAGTATGGCAACCCCACATTTCTTAGAAACGGCTGGGGAATAAGCGGCCACCATGTAAGGTTTAATATTGAGTTTAAGAGTTTCCTTCGAATTTAAATGCGTTTCTTGGAGAAAAATCAGATCCGCTGCTTCCTGACTGAGGTAGCTTAGGATTTTCTTCCGTTTTATCGGATTATTGATGCCTTTTACGTTCAATGAAAAAATCTTACATGGTGCCATCAATCGGTAATAGACATTTTAGGGAAGGGCGCTTGATAACATAGAACATAAGCAGAATCTGTACAACAATGTCATAATCACCGAGTATTCTGGCTAATACACCCCATATTGAAAAGTATGTACCAACGTATCTTAGAGAAGAAGCAAAACCCCCAAAGAATATGGCGACCATATGTCTGCGGGAGGAGGCCCTAGAGAGGAAATAGAAGACATGTAAAAAAAAGAAAAGAAACACCAGAGTCCATAATAACACTGTCTCTGATACTCATCGAGGCTACTGTGGGTAGATGGAGTCGGGTCACAGATACCATCAAGAGTAAGGCAACAGACTGCCCACGCCAGACTCTTTGCTAGGCTGCGGCAGATCCAATATGGCAGATACAGCGGATATGAGGAGACTTGCAGGAATATTCTGGAAGTCAGCGCATCAAGTCGGCTCCTTTGGAATCCAAAAACTCCGCTAGTAGATCAGGGTCCTCGAATGTTCTTGTCTGATTGTGAAGCGTGACTCGGAGCTTGGCCGGGTACATCAGGCCATAGCGTGCTTGTAGTTGTTGAAGCCTCGGCCGGAATTCCAGAAAGCGCTTTCGGCGGTCGACTGTGGGTTTAGCCAAGTCGGGATAGAAGGAGATCTTGTGGCTCTCAAACTCCATATGGCCCTTTGCCCGAGAGGCACTTAGAATTTGCTCCACGTGTTGATATCTCAATAGTCGAAAAATGATAGGCCGCGGGGTCTTCCTGTTGAGCGTTATGCTTGCGGGTACACGATGAGCGCGATCAATCTCCAAATCTTTGGTAAAGGTGATTTGGAGGAGGGAAGGGAGGATTTTGCATAAAAACTCTTTCATGTCTCCCGATTCCGCTCCCTCCGGTATGCCCACGAGTCGTATGTTGTTGCGGCGCGCTCTATTATTGCCATCTTCCACCTCTTTCTGCAAGGCCCGCACCTGTCGTTCAACTTTGTCGAGTTTGGACAACCGGGCCGCATGGGAGTCCAATATGCTCTCCATTTTGTCCTGACGCGAAGAAAGCCCTTCTAGCTTGCTTTGCAGCACACCAAAATCGTCCCGCAGCGCTCGGAGTGCTTCCCCGTTTGCCTGCACAAGGTTTTTGACCCCTCTAATCTCTACGAGGATTTCCTGCTGCATTTCGGGGCCCTCGCACAAGGCCGGCCCCTTCTGCGGGGACGGAGGTTCAGTTTTGGAACGTTTGCCGTGAGAAGCCGCTGGAGACCCAAATTCCAGGCGCGTTGGTTTGGTCCCCGCCATCTCACCAATGTGCCCCGGCAAGATCAGAGTAGAAGTTCCAAGTATATGAGGTGTTAATTCAGGATTCTGAGTAGGCCTCTCGGGAGCCTCAGCGTTATGCGACCATCCCGCTGGACATCAGGCTCCGCCCCCACATACGGCGATTTTCAGCCTTTTCACGAGTTGGTTAACAGCAATAACAGATGGGACACACAGTTGATGTCGACCGATGTCTGTTGGCGTCAGGTGAAAGTTAAGTGTTCCCTTGCTTTGGCTTGACCTTATCGCCATTTTGGATTGATTTGATTTGAGGCCAATTTGAGTAAACCCTGTGATGATTTTAATATCTCTTTAGGGTTGGTATAGGGGTCGTACTCCCCTTTTAAAAAAAAGATAAAAAGGAACATTATTGCTTCGAGTGGGTATGTACCTTCATGGCAATGGTTCTGACAAAAATTAGTTACACATTCCTTGGGGGATGTTTACTAAAGTGCGGTAATCGTGATTAACGCGCGTAAAGTATGTTTAACGATCGTTAGCACGTCCGAACGCGCGTTCTGACGTGCTAACGATCGTTAAACATACTTTACGCGCGTTAACCGCAGTTAACGATCGTAAACCTCCGCGGCGCGTTAAAACAGCGCAGAAGGTGGAGAGTGGGCGGAGAGAAGGGGTCAATGGGCGGAGAGTGGGCGGGGAGAGGCTCCCCTCATACTAACGCGCTGAATTTCTGAGCTCAATTCCAACGCGAATGAAAACCTGTCGTTAAAGGCATATTAAAGGGAAGAGAAACCATTTCCGTCAGCAATGTACAGCAAAACCGGGGAAACCCACAAAACGTGAGCAGTGTGATACATGTGCAAAGACCAAAAGTTCACATAAAACCTTAAGAATGACCACAAGAAACATTGTAAAAAGCACAATTCAGCTGGTCAACAGTAATAGCAATGGGCAACAATGAACAACACTCCCTGGAAAGCACCAAAGAAAGAAATGATGTTTGGAAGGGTCTACGCTCCGTAGACCCTTTCAAAGATCATTTCATTGTGATGGAGCTTTCCTGGGAGTGGTGTGTAATGTTGCCCAATGATATCATTGTTGCCCAGCTTGGTTATGGGTGTTTGCCCCTTTTTTTGAGGTCTGTTTTGAGGTTTATGTGCAACTTTGTCTCCATACAAGGTAAATGAGCCCACAGTAAACCTGTGCAGAGCAGGGTTTCTGACTCGTCAGGCCGCTTTAACCAGCTCCAGGGACTACACCAACTCTGTGGCCACAGTGTGGTGCAACAGACACAGCCAGTGCCTGTAAGACCAAAGGGTCACAGGTTCAAATCCCAGCTGGGGCTCCTACTAACCCAGTCCCCATATTTTTACCCACCACTAAACAGTGACAGTAAAGACACCCCTTTATTGCAGAGAACATACGCATGGTTAATACGCCTATATTATACCACACCAAACACAGACATCAGAAACAGGTGCATTACCCAGAGCAGAGTCTCGCAATTGCAGTCCTGGAGGGTCCCACACCATTCAGGTTCCATGCTGCCTCTAATAAAGATGCCTGTGCTGCATATCTATGTACCACCCCCATGGTATGCAGATGTAGCTCATGCATATTTATGAGGGACAGCATGAAAACCCGAACAGGTTTGGAACACCAGGACTGGAGTTGGGGAACTCTGCCGTAAAGCAGCAGCCAACAGGGCCACACACACCCACAGGCCCCATTGGCCAATGCCTCCTGGAGAAGCAAGACATTGGGCCCTGCCTGTATCTCCCAATACTAGCAGTTGCATACCTTAGCAATGCCACCCTACACCTGGGTATATGGTACACAGCTATCAAACGTTTCCTGTGATAACTGGCAGATATCAATTCCTACATTAAGCACAGTTTGCTCAGTGAGCTCCACCATAACAATCATTCTGCTGTCTGTGGTGTGTGCTGCAGGTCTGGTCTCTGACAGTGCGTACCACCATGGGGAGTGACCCCCAACAGTCTTGCGTACAATATCCATGCCTGAACTGTGCCCAGGACTGGTGTGGTGGGTATGGCTGCTGAACACCTCTATAGTTGCACAATGCTGGCATAGGTGTGGGGGTGTCTGTCTGTCTATCCCAGGGGTGTCCAAACCTGTCCTGGAGGGCCGCAATCCTGGCAAGCTTTTGGGATAGCCCTAATGAATATGCATGATATATATATATGCATTAGAGATATCCTGCCAACCTGACTGGTTTGTGGCCCTCCAGGACTGAATTTGGAGACCCCTGCTTTACACCTCTGTCATTTAAGATTGTGAGTGGGCAAGGTACAGATGTCCTAGACATCAAAAGGGTAGATAGAATTTCTCACATTCCTTCTCGATTCCCACCACCACCAAAAAGTTGTCTAATAGACCACATTTTGGTGGTGGTGAGAAGTGAGGAGGAATGTGACAAAGTCTATCTACCCTTTTGATGTCTAGGACATCTGGACCTTGCCCACTCACAATCTTAAATGACAGAGGTCTAAAGCAGGGGTCTCCAAATTCAGTCCTGGAGGGCCACAAACCAGTCAGGTTGGCAGGATATCTCTAATGCATATATATATCATGCATATTCATTAGGGCTATCCCAAAAGCCTGCCAGGATTGCGGCCCTCCAGGACAGGTTTGGACACCCCTGGTCTATCCAGTGTGTGGTGGCTGCAAACACCTTCCACAGCCCACACTGCCAGCAATGTTGCCAGTATTGAGCTGCCAATGTGCATAATGAGGAGCAAGGTACCATGGGTATAGGCCGGACAGGGTGGCCTGGCCAGGGTGCATCTGCACAGGGCATAGGGCAGTGACAGGCACCACCACCTACACAGACAGGGTGACCTCAGTATGTCCTGCTTAGAGATCACTCTCACCCTGACTGTGCAGTGACCACAGCATGGCTAGGCACCCCCATAGTGCTATATAGTATTTCTCTCATGTGATAGATATGGGTTTCCTTTTGGGGCCCAGTCACTGATTTATCTGCTTGCTGTGTATGCTGACATCCCAGTTCTGGGTGCATGCATATCCACTGGGCACATGCATTATGGACTAACTAGCAGACTGTTTGCAGCTGGTATGTGTCTTGATGGAGTGGCTTGCAGGGTGCAGTGGCAGATGGCTTGCTGCAGGAGTATATCAGATAGTGGTGGGGTGCAGCTTACCATATCCAGACCTGATGTCTGTCTGTGTACAGAGCTGTGGTGCCTGTCCTGTGGGGGTGTCTGTTCCCCACCAGCACTGGGGTTGATGTTCCTCTCTACTGCCACCTTTGCAGGGAGGTAGAGGGTGGATCTATTGTTAGGGGGCCCTGTTTGTGGCACGGGGGGGGGGGGGTGCATGGGGGCTACACCTGACTGCAAGGTGTTTGTGCAGAAGCTACCTATCTTGCACATTAACACTGCTTTAGACCTGCGCCATGGATGGTGCTGGGCGCCTCACTGCACCCTCATGGTGAGCACAGTACCAGCACAATGTGACGGTGTGTAGCTACTCTGTGCCAGTACAACACACGGTCAGTACCCCCTACCAGGCCGAGGTGCTGTGGGGGTGCACATGGTCACTTCCCCCTACCAGGCCGAGGTGCTGTGGGGGTGCATTCCCCATGGTGTGTATCTGTCGACAGCTGATTTGCATGTGCAGTGCATCATGGGTGTGATTGGCACGATCCAACCCTGGGAAGATCCAGCACCTGCTCTCAGGCTCTGATAAACCATAGGCCATCACACGTACATCTGTTAGCATAGTGCATAAGTGCAAGACACCCTAAATTGTCTGTACTATGAGGTGCCCAAGCTGGTAAAAACACACGTACCCACGCACGATTGTACGCACGTACCTACGCACGGGGCTACGCCCGTAACAACGCATGCAGCCACGCACGTACCAACGTACATGGCTATGCGCACTGCGAGAGTGTGTTTCACTAACAACTACTGAACGTAAAGAAAAACATGCCTCCTCATTCCCTATGTAATGTACAGGGTGCTGCCTGGGACAGCATTCTGCGTTAGGCACACTGGGGACTCGAACCCGTGCTGCCTGTAACAGCGATGAGTACACTAACCATTGTGCTACAGCTCTGTTTCAATGATTTGTGTCTGTACGCCTTCATATGCTTAACACGCCACGGCGCCCTGTAACGCTCGTGAGTTTTTGGAACGCGCGTTAGTCGTTATGATGTCCCGCCCATGTCCTTTTTTGGCTTTCCTTTCACTAACGCGGCTCCTAACGCGATTTGCACTAACGCAGTTTAGTAAACATACCCTCTTATGTTTTGGAGTCACCAGCATACAGCACAGTCAGACTGCACTGCATAGGTGTTCTGACCATGCACATTCTAACTGCAGACACTCCACTAGCACAAGGACTATTAGACAACTTTTTGGTGGTGGTGAGAAATGAGGAGGAATGTGACACATTCTATATACCCTTTTGATGTCTAGGACATCTGTACCTTGCCCTCTCACACTCTTAAATGACAGAGGTATAAGGCAGGGGTCTCCAAATCCAGCCCTGAAGAGCCACAAACCAATCAGGTTGGCAGGATATTTCTAATGCATACATATCTCATGAATATTCATTAGGGATATCCCAAAAACCTGACAGGTCTGTCACTCCAGGACTGGAGTTACCCACCCCTACACTAACCAGTCCATAGTGCATGCTCACAGAGAAACTATGTGCACCAAGCAGGCATCTCAGTGATCAAAGCCCCAGCACTGGGAACACAAAAGCATCACTGGAAACAGAAAAAAAAAAAAAAAAAATAGAGCGCTATGTGGGAACCTAGACATGCCATGGTCACTGCTCGGTCAGAGTGAGTGCCCTCCCAGAATGTCATGCTGTGGCCACCCTGAATATGCAGGCGGTGGTCAGGCACTACAGTGTCCCAGCCATTACCACACACCCTCTGAAGATGCATCCTGGTCAATCCGCCCTGTCCGGGCCATACCCAAAACACCTTGCTCCTCATTATGCACATATTCAGGCTAACACTGGTAACAGTGGTACATTGTGGACCCGGTGAGGTGTGGGCAGCCACAAAACAATGGATAGATATACACACACACACTCCTATTGCAGCATTGTGGAAAGATAGGGGTGGTTGGCAACCGTGCCTGCCACACTGGTCCTGATCACAGTGCCGACATTGATAAACTGTGCAGGAGGTAGTAGTAGTGCTCTGGTGATAACTGCAGCTCAATGCTGGGGCCAACAGCCTGACTCTCCATGCATCTTTGAATTGTGGAGCCTGTGTGAGTGGGTGTTTGTACCCCTGTTCGACACTGCTTTGGGCTTTGCACATGTTGCTGTTGTATCTGCATTGTAGGGTAAAACATAGGGACATGCTCTGCAGGAACCACAACTGGGGCTTGAACCTGTGACTCTCTGCTTCTGAACACACTGGTTGGGTATACTGCACCACACTGTTGCCACAGATGCATGGTGGTCCCTGGGGCTACCTGTACATTTCCTCAGACAGACCTTTTATGTTGCACTGCACACCACATACTGGTACAGGGCATGGCCTAGGTCCACTGCAGGCAGGTGCCACTGCCCCCTCCAGCATGGGCACCCCCCCCCCTGCCATGGTGACATGACCATATGCTGTCGGTGCTGGTAATGCGAAGTCCCAGGCCATCCACTGTGTGGGTAGGTCTTCGCCTAGGGAGCGGGGTCTGGGGCATGGGGCATACATGAGCATCCTCGCATCCCCCCCATCACCGCTTACCATTAGTCTGTCCCTTCTGCTTGGGGGAGGGTTGGCTGGGGGAATGTCAGGTCAGTGCCCTGGCAACTGTTAGCTCGGGTGGACCAGGTAGATGTAGGTGGATTGTGTTTGGCCTTTGTCAGCTGCTGTCATGCTGATTTCCAGTTTCTATGTTCCTATGTGCCACCTAGGCGCCCCCCTAGTCCACCCTGCGCCCCAGCTGCCCCCGCTACATGTCCCACCTGCAGCCCCCTATGCCCCACTTGCACCATCGCCATAGTGGCCTTTCATACTTGGGCATTATGCTGTTGCTGGAAATGGAGCACTACTATCACGTTTCTTGGGCTTCCTGTCTATGCTGTACATTGCTGACACTTAAATGGTTTCTCTCTCCTGCAAATGTGCATCTTACGGCAGGTTTTCATTCGCGGTAGGATTCAGCCCTTCAGTTCAGCATGTTAGTGTGTAGGGAGCCTCTCCCCGCCCACTCCCCGCCCATTGAACCCTTCCCCCCGTCCTCTCTCCACCCTCTGCGATGTTTACCGCGGCCAAGAACGTTAACGATCGTTAGGTAACGTTAACACGCATTAACGTTACATACGGCTCATTAACGTTACCTAACAATCATTAACGTTACATAATGCGCGGTCTGTAACGTTACCGCAGTTCAGTAAACATGCCCCTAAGAAAGGAGGAAGGGAGAAAAGCTTTTAGGGGGGGAAAATAAAAAGTTCAGTTTTGGTCATGTTCAATTTCAAGTGGCGATGAGACATCCAAGCAGCAATGTCAGAAAGGGAGGCAGAGATCCGGGCCTGGATTGCCAGAGAGATTTCAGGTGTAGAGAGGTAGATCTGGGAGTCATCAGCATAAAGATGATACTGAAAGCCATGGGAAGAGATGAGCACACCAAGGTACTGGGTATAGAGAGAAAAGAAGTGGACCCAAGACAGATCCTTGGGGTACATCAACTTAGAGCAGAATAGCAGTAGAGGAGGATCCATCCTGAACAAACACTGAAAGAGTGATGGGAGAGATAAGAAGAGAATCAGGATAGCACAGAGACCTTAAAACCAAGAGAGGAAAAGGTAGCGAGGAAAAGGTAGCAAGGAAAAGGTTGTGGTCAACTCTGTGAAAAGCTGCAGAAAGGTCAAGAAAGACGAGGACTGAGTAAAGGCCCTTGGATGTTGCTAGGAACAAGTCCCTGGAGTTTTTGGCAACAGTTGTTTCAGTATAATGTAAAGGATGAAAGCCAGATTGTAAAGGATCTAGGAGGGCTTGGGAGGACAGAAAGTTGAGACAACGACAGTGAACCACACGTTCAAGTAGTTTAGGAGGGAGATGGGTCAATAGTTAGAAGGACAGGTTGGATCTTGTGAGGGTTTCTTGAGGAGAGATGTAACCACAGCATGCTTGAAGGCTGCAGGGACAGTTGCAGTGGAAAGCAATAGGTTGAGAATATGAGAGATGGAAGGGACAACAGTGGAGGAGATGGGACTTAGGAAACAGGTGGGAATATGCTCAGAGGAGCAAGTAGTGAGTTTGGAGGAGGAAAGAATGTGTGTGATTTCCTTCTCAGAGGAAAAGGAAGAAAGGGTGGTGGAGGTAAGGGAGAAAGTTGGGAGTGAATAGGGGGAGGAGGGGAAGTAGCTGACCTCGTGGGGAATTGGAGGGTGATCTTGTGGATTTTATTATGGAAATAGTCATCCAGAGTTTGAGCAGAAAGGGAAGGAGGGGTCAGAGGTGGAGGCACCTTGAGTAGAGAGTTGAGAGTTGTAAAGAGACAGCGAGGATATGTAGGAGACAGATAGGAATGGAGAAAACCGAACAAGCTTACAGATAAATAAATAGCACACTAACAATGGTACAGATAAATACACAGTACACTAACTGATAAAATAAATATTTCAATGGACACACAGGACTCACAAGTTGGCAGGTAACAGTGCCCAAACTACCCATAACACTTCAAATCTTCTTTTTCTATGTATTTTATATGTGAAATGTTGTCACACATGTGGGCCTCCATCCTTCTTAGTACGCATAGATATCATAGATAGGGATTTGTCCATTTTTTAAAGTTTTCTTCTTCTTTCTCTTGTGTTTGCCCTTCCCCTGACCTGTTTGGAGTGCTCCTTGGTTTTCATGTTGCTTGCTTAGTGGTGTTGCACAGTCAGGGGCCTTTCAGAACAGGTATATTTATACGGGCATCATGTGACAGATCATGTGACACTGATTGCATACAGGTGGACCCTAATCGACTAATTATGTGACTACTGAGATTACTTGGTTGGACCAGATCTTATTTAGAGGTTTCATAGCAAAAGGGATGAATACATACACACTCACAACTTTTCCGTTTTTACTTGTTTTTTTTTTACATATACAAGGTATTTTATTGTCATTTCACTTCATCAATTCCAACTATATTGTTAGGTCCATTACCTAACATCCAAATGAACCTCCATTTTCATTCCAGGTTGTACATAATGCGACAAAACAGGACAAAAACCAAGGGGATGAATACTTTTGCAAGGCATTGTATTTGTATAGCAGTGCTGAATATTGCCACAATACAGATTATTTTCTGCTCCACCCCAAAGAGTGTTAAGGTGGCTTTCAGGATATTCAGAATCAACACAGGTAGACAAATATTCATTCTAGCCATTCCCAGAAAATTATCTGTAAGCCTAATGATTTGTTTATACCAGATGCTCTCATGAAGAAAACAAACTTTATTAGCAGACTCTCTTGTTACACTAACTTGATTTAAGTGATGGATTACACAGGTACTTTTTATCCTACAGCCTAATTTGATTAGGGCTAGAACATTCCACTGTTAGATTCTTAACTCAATTGAACAAAGCTCTCAGTCTTATTTTTGGGCCTACCAGCTAATGCACAATGCATGAAAATCAGTTGCGATTTTTATAGATCTTTTCAGTTTGACCTACTGCCTTTCCATTTCCCTTATCTCCTTCCCTCCTACAAGCTCCTTTTTCAAGTACTTTCCAATTTTACTAGAGTCAATGGTTTGAAATCCAGGACTTCAAATTTTGTGCATCTGGACTCCGCTTTAGCCCTTATATCAAACCATACCATGTGATGATATCTGCTTCCCAAGTGAGCACCCACCTGGACTTTAGACACACTGGTGGTCATTTTAAAAGTCTTATTCATGATTTGTATATCCAAAAATGTTCATGCGGAACTCCAAATCGCAAAGACGTCCCAGGATCCATTTTACAATCCGTGTTTGAAGTCATCTCCAAAGCAGGGATTTACAAGTAGGCAGGAGGTATGGGGGGGGGGGGGGGCATGTTTGGAGTGGGGCAATGGACATAGACATCCATGATCAATTTCAGAATGCTTGCTGACGTCTGCATCCTGCATCCAGATTTAAACCTGCTCCAGGCATGAATAGACATCAGGAAAGTGCTTGTTTGGGCCCTAAAACATCTGGAGGATGTAGAGAAGATGCCACGCCACCATCCTGGAAGACCTCCACAATGTAATGACATTTGTAGTGTGATAGGGAAATTTCTGTTGTGTTTGAAGCATCGTTGCATGTCTCTTAGATGTCCCCAGTATTCAATACTATTCCAGGGATGTCTATGTAGATGGCCTCATAGACATCCATATGAAGTATGTCCACTTTTATGAATCATGCCTGAACTTGGATGTGCCTGGCCTTTTTTCAGACGTTCTGGCTTGGACGTCCCAGATTGCACTAGGATGTCCTTTGTAAAATGTGTCTTCACTTCTCTATTTGTGAGTACTAGATCCAGTGTTGCTCCTTCTTGCATGAGTTCCTTCACCATTTGTCTGAGCAGAGTGCCTTGTATGACATCCACAATCTCTCTACTTCTTTCTGATTCTGGAAATGGGCTATCCCAACCCACATCCAGCAGGTTGAAATCTCCTAGCAACAGCATCTCCCCTTTCATTCCCAGCGTTTGGTTATCTATAGCCAGATCTCTGTCTAATTTGTCTCCTTGAGATAGAGGTATGTAGGTAACACTTGTATAGATGGAAGTTCCTTCTTCTCTTTCCAAGATGACCCAAATTGCTTCCTCCTTTCTCCAAATCCCCTGCATTGCAGTTGCTTTAATATTGATTTTCATATAAAGGGCTATTACTCTACATTTTTGGTCATTTCTGTCCCTCCTAAAGAGATTATAGCCTAATATGGCCATATCCCATTCAAGGGACTCAATAAATCATGTTTCCATAATAGCAACAATATCTGAGTCTGCCTGTATTGTTAGGACTTGTAGATCTTGAACTTTTTTGCCTAGATTGTGAATATTTGTGCTCAATGCTTTCCAGTTCTTTTGTTGGCTTTTATAAGCCCTTTTCCTAGTCTCCTACTTTGTTTTAGATGAGTTGCTAAGATGGCTTATTTTGTTTTTTTCCTCACTGCTGTCTTGCTTTTGCTGGGAGTGACATCCTGAACTCATCAGTTTCCATGTGCCATCCCCATCCTCTAGTTTAAACACCTAGTAGATTCAGAGATCTTGTGTTTGGAGCAACAAATACATATTGTACATAGATAAGAAGATAAGAAATGCCATACTGGGTCAGACTAAGGGGTATGTTTACTAAACCGTGCAATTGTGCGCCCCGCTAATAGTGCTTTTTTGTGCCCCGCACACGTGCGCGCTGCACTAACGGGCCCGCACAAGTGCGCGGCACGCTGATGTGCGATAGAGGCGTGGAAAGGCATTCTGAGGGCGGAGGAAGGCTCCCGAGGGGCGGAGGGACGGGGTCAATGGGTGGAGAGTGGGAGGGGAGAGGCTCCCCGCACAGGAGCGGGGCTGAAATTCAACTAAAAAAATACTGCGAGTGAAAACCTCGCGGTAGAGCCGATTTAAAGGGAAGAGAAACCATTTCTGTCAGCAATGTAAAGCAAAACCAGGGAAACCTACAAAACGTGAGCAGTGTGATACATGTGCACAGAACAAAATAGCAAATTAAAATAGAAAATGACCACACCAAAATTCTAAAAAATGATAATCCAGATGGGCAACAGTGATATCAATGGGCAACAATAAAAAACACTCCCAGGAAAGCTCCAAAAAAATGAAATGATTTTTGGAAGGGTCTACGCTCCGTAGACCCTTTCAAAAAGCTCTTTTTTTTGGAGCTTTCCTGGGAGTGTTTTTTACTGTTGCCCATTGATATCACTTTTGCCCAGCTTGGTTATGTTTTATTTCCATTTTTTTCAAGGCCATTTCTAATGTTTATTTGCCCTTTTGTCTCCATACAAGGTGAATGAGCCCACAGTGAAATTGTGCAGAGCAGGGTTTCTGATTTCTTTGGCCAGGTTTCCTATCTCCAAGGACTGCACTGTCTCTGTGGCCACAGTGTGGTGCAGTGAACACAGACAGTGTGTTCAGGAACCAAAGGTCAGCAGCTCAAGTCCCAGCTGGGGCCCCTGCAAACACAATCCCCATATTTTACCCACCACTAAACCGTGATAGTAACGACCAACCTTTTTTGCAGAGAACATAAGCATGGTCCAAACACCTGTATTTTACCCTACAGAGCACAGACACCAGAAACATGTGCATTACCTAGACCAGTGATGGCTAACCTTTTTGAGCCCGAGTGCCCAAACTGCCGCACAAAACCAAAGAATTTCCTCAAAGTGCCAGCACGTCATTTGCATAAGTGGTCTTATTTGCATAAATATTTGCATAATGTTACCATACACTAACTTTTAGTAAACATGTCTCTTAATGAGTGTATGGATAAAGAAAGACTAAAAGATTTCTACATTACTATAATCCAGTGCCAACCGCCAGGCACATTAGGAACTACTACAAACGTTGCCCATTTAGAACCCATAGCAAACCCGCCGTATCCTGACAGCATTACCAGGACTCACAAAGCACCATACCCTACCTATCAAAAGGCAACACTGCAAATATTAAACCAATACATTTCAGAGAATACTGGGGAAAGAGAACAAGTGGCAACGTCAAATAGGAATTTCCTCTTGTGCCAAACAAAGCGCAGATGTTAATGATGCACATTTCCCAGAGCTGACATATTCCAGTTAATAAATTCAAAATAAAGAGATATCTTTCTACCTTTTGTGCATTTTTTTTTCAGTTGCAATTGGTCCAGCCACCTTCTTCTGGTTTCTTCATGTTTTCTGCTAACTCTCCATCGTCTGCTGTCCATTTGTCCTTTCTTCTCTCTTCTAGTTTTTTTTTCCATTCTCTCTCTCTCTCTACATCTGCTTTAACATACTAATCTTTCTCCTTTTGCTCTTTCCTCATTCCTATTTCATCCACACAAATTTTACCCCTCCATCCTCAATCCCCAATTACTCTCCCAATACCTGGCCAATTGTAGATTTTTCATCCCTCCTACACAAAATATTTTTCCCCTCTCCATTTTACTCTCCCAGCCCCATCCCATTCTAATCCTCCCCCAACATCAGCTCCCTTCTAGTTCCAGTCTCACCCAGCATCCATTCCCTTCTAGTCCCTGCATCAGCCCATTTCCAGTCCAAGTCCCTTCATCAGCTCATTTTCAATCCTAGCCCCCCCATCAGCCCATTTCTACTCATTTCCTAGCCCCACCATCAGCCCATGTCAAATCATAGCTCCCCTCCACTCAGCCCAATTCCAGTCCAAGCCCCCCCATGAGCCTACTTCCAGTTCTAGCCCCTCCATGAGTCCATTTCAATTCAAGCCCCCACCACAGCCCATTTCCAATCTTAGCTCCCCCCAACAGCCCATTTCCAGTCCTATCCTAGCTTTTCCATCAGCCCATTTTCAGTCCTAGCTCCCTTCCCTCACAGCCCATTTCCATTCCAAGCCCCCTCCCCATCAGCTATTTGCAGTTCAAGCCTCCCCTTCCACTCAGCCCATTTCCAGTCCTAGCAACACCCCAACCCATTACCAGTCCTAGCCCCCCGTCAATCAACTTCCAGTCCTAACCCCCATCACCCCATTTTCAGTTTAAGCCCCCCCTATAACCCTTTACCAGTCCTAACCCCCCATCAGCCCATTTCCAGTCAGCCCCCCATAGCCCATTGCCAGTCCTAACCCCCCCCATCAGCCCACAGCCCATTACCAGTCCTAACCACATCAGCCCACCTCAAGTCCTAACCCCTCCCCATCAGCCCATTTCCTGTCCTAGCCCCCCCCATAACCCATTATCAGTCCTACACCCCCATCAGCCCACTACCAGTCTTAACCCCCCCATAGCCCATTACCAGTCCTAACCCCCCCCATCAGCCCACTACCAGTCTTAACCCCCCCCATAGCCCATTACCAGTCCTAACCCCCCCATCACCCCATTTCCAGACAGCCCTCATCAGCTCATAGCCCATTGCCAGCCCTCATCAGCCCACAGCCCATTGCTAGTCTTAACTCCCCCCATAGCCCACTGCGTCTTTCCCCACCTCCCCAGCCCACTGCCAGTCTTAACCCCCCCTCCCTAGCCCATTGCCAGTCTCAACACCCTCCCTCCCTCCCTCCCTAGCCCATTGCCAGTCTCACCCCCCCTCCCTCCCTAGCCCATTGCCAGTCTCAACCCCCCTCCCCCCCTCCCTAGCCCATTGCCAGTCTTAACCTCCCTCCCTCCCTAGCCCATTGCCAGTCTTAACCTCCCTCCCTCCCTCCCTAGCCCATTGCCAGTCTTAACCTCCCTCCCTCCCTCCCTAGCCCATTGCCAGTCTCAACCCCTCCCTCCCTCCCTAGCCCATTGCCAGTCTCAACCCCCCTCCCTCCCTAGCCCATTGCCAGTCTCAACCCCCTCCCTCCCTCCCTCCCTAGCCCATTGCCAGTCTCAACCCC
Organism: Ichthyophis bannanicus; assembly: GCA_033557465.1. Classification (NCBI taxonomy): domain Eukaryota; kingdom Metazoa; phylum Chordata; class Amphibia; order Gymnophiona; family Ichthyophiidae; genus Ichthyophis; species Ichthyophis bannanicus. Next base: position 822,381,433 of record CM066032.1, read on the forward strand.
CCTCCCTCCCTAGCCCATTGCCAGTCTTAACCTCCCTCCCTCCCTAGCCCATTGCCAGTCTTAACCCCCTCCCTCCCTCCCTCCCTAGCCCATTGCCAGTCTTAACCCCCCTCTCTCCCTCCCTAGCCCATTGCCAGTCTTAACCCCCCTCCCTCGGCTCATGGCAATAAAAAAAAAAAAAAGCTGCCCGCTGCCGCCGCCGCGGCGGCATGGAGTGTCCCGCGGGGCTCCCTCTGCCCGGCGGGACACGCCCGGCGCTGCTCAGCCCCTCTCTGCCGGCTTGCAGAGACGCGAAGGGAGAGAGTCTCCCTCGAGTCTCTCTTCAGACCGCAGGGGCCGATGGGAAATTTCCCATCAGCCCCTGCGTGCTTAACAGAGACGCGAGGGAGACTCTCCCTTCGCGTCTCTTCAAGCCGGCAGAGAGGGGCTGAGCAGCGCCGGGAGAGTCCCGCCGGGCAGAGGGAGCCCCGCGGGACACTCCATGCCGCCGCGGCGGCAGCGGGCAGCTTTTTTTTTTTTTTTAATGTGCGACCTTCCCGCGTGCCAGCTGCAAGGCCTTCGCGTGCCACAGCTGGCACGCGTGCCATAGGTTCGCCATCGCTGACCTAGACCACAGTCCCCTCAATGCAGTCCTGGAGGGCCACATATCATTCAGCTGTGATGCTGTCTCCAATATAAGGCCATGTCAGCATGGTGGTGGAGGGGTACCGTTGGTGGAGGGGGCAGTGGCTGCTGCCCACAGCAGACGGTGGCCTAGCCCCCTTCACGTGGGTGCAGTGCACTCCAACAGACAGGCCCTGTCTGACAAACAGCCATGGACTCCCCAGGGAATGCACTGTTGACATGCTAAGACGGTGGTGCAGCGAACACAGCCAGTGCCTTTAGGACCAGCAGGTAACAGGTTCAAATCCCAGCTGGGGCTCCTGCCAACCCAGTCCCTTTATTTTACCTATGCAGAAAACATGGTAGTAAAGACTGAACCTTTATTGCTGAAAACATAAGCATGGGTCAAACACCTATATTTTACCTCACACAGCACAAATATCATAGAAATGTGCATTACCTAGAGCAGAATCCCCCAAATGCAGTCCTGGAGGGCCAAACACCATTCAGGTTCCATGCTGCCTCTAATAAAGATGCCTGTGCTGCATATCTATGCACCACCCACATGGTATGCAGATGTATCCCATGCATATTCATGAGGGACAGCATGAAAACCCGAACAGTGTTTGGCACACCAGGACTGGAGTTGGGAACCTCTGCCGTAAAGCAGCAGCCAACAAGGGCAGACACACCCACACCCACATCCACAGGCCCCATTAGCCAATGCCTCCTGGAGAGGCAGGACATTGGGCCCTGCGTGCATCCCCCAATACTAGCACTTGCATACCTTAGCAATGCCACCCTACACCTGGGTATACGGTACACAGCTATCAAACGTTTTTTATGATTACTGCCAGATAGCGATTTCTACGTTAAGCACAGTTTGCTGTTTGAGCTCCATCATAACAATCTTTCGGATGTCTGTGGTGTGTGCTTCAGGTCTGGTCTCTGACAGTGTTTACCACCCTGGGGAGTGCCCCCCAACAGTATTGCATACCATATCCATGCCTGTACTGTGCCCAGGACTAGTGTGGTGGCCAGGGCTGATAGACTCCTCTATAGTAGCACAATGCTGGCATAGGTGTTGGAGTGTGTGTCTGTCTATACCAGGGGTGGGGAACCCTGGTCCTGGAGAGCCGCAGACCAGTCAGGTTTTCGGGATATCCCTAATGAATATGCATGAGATATATATGCATTAGAGATATCCTGCCAACCTGACTGGTTTGTGGCCCTCCAGGGCTGGATTTGGAGACCCCTGCCTTACACCTCTGTCATTTAAGATTGTGAGTGGGCAAGGTGCAAATGTCCTAGACATCGAAAGGGTATATAGAATGTGTCACATTCCTCCTCGATTCTCACCACCACCAAAAAGTTGTCTAATAGACAATATTTTGGTGGTGGTGAGAAGTGAGGAGGAATGTGACACATTCTGTCTAACCTTTTTGATGTCTTGGACATCTGCACCTTGCCCACTCACAATCTTAAATGACAGAGGTGTAAGGCAGGGGTCTCCAAATCCAGCTCTGGAGGGCCACAAACCAGTCAGGTTGGCAGGATATCTCTAATGCATATATATCTCATGCATATTCATTAGGGATATCCCGAAAACCTGACTGGTCTGCGCCTCTCCAGGACCAGGGTTCCCCACCCCTGGTCTATACAGTGTGTGGTGGCTGCAAACACCTTCCACAGCCCACACTGCCAGCACTGTTGCCAGTATTGGCCTGCCAATGTGCATAATGAGGAGCAAGGTACCATGGGTATAGCCTGGACAGGGTGGCCTGGCCAGGGTACATCTGCACAGGGCATAGGGCACTGACTGGGACATTTTAGTGCCTGGCCACCACCTACACAGACAGGGTGACCTCAGTATGTCCTGCTGGGAGATCACTCTCACCCTGACTGTGCAGTGACGACAGCATGGCTAGGCACCCCCATAGTGCTATGTAGTATTTTTGTCATGTGATATTTATTGGTTTTCTTTTGGGGGCCAGTCACTGATTTATCTGTTTGTTGTGTGTGTGCTGCCATCCCAATTCTGGGTGCATGCATTTCCACCAGGAACATGCACTCTGGACTAACTAGCAGACTGTTTGCAGCTGGTATGTGTCTTGATGAAGCACTGTGCAGTGGCTGAAGGCTTGCTGCAGGAGAATATCAGAAAGAGGTGGGGTGCAGCTTAGCATATCCAGGCCTAATGTCTGTCTGCTATTGTGTTATGGATATGTACAGAGCTGCATTGACTTCCCTGAAGGGTGTCTTTTCCACAGCAGGACTGGGGTTGATGGTCCCCTCTACTGCCACCATTGCAGGGAGGTAGAATGTGGATCTGTTGATGAGAGACCCTGTTTGCCACCCTCAGCCCTGGAGGAGGAGGGTGATGGTACATAATCCTCCATGGTGGCTACACCTGACTGAGACAGACAGATATATCTAAGGTGTTTCTGCAGAAACTACCTATCTCAAACATTAACACTGCTTTGAATCTGCATCATGGTCTATTTCTGCCATGGAAGGTGCTATGGACCTGGTGCCGGGTGCCTCACCGCACCATCAGGGTGAGCACAGTACTCGCACAATGTGACGGTGTGTAGCTACTCTGTGCCAGTAAAACACACGGTCTGTACCCCCTACAAGGCCGAGGTGCTGTGGGGGTGCACATGGTCAGTTCCCCCTACCAGGCCGAGGTGTTGTGGGGGTGCATACCCCATCTTGTGTTCATCTGTGGACAGCTGATTTGCATGTGCAGTGCATCATGGGTACGGGTGTGCTAACCCTATCCTGGTGACCACAACAGACTGTCTGTGTGGTGACGTGCAGGCTCTCTGCAGTCAGCCAGGGGCTTGCTAGCAGCTGTAGCCCAATGGTTACTTCACTACCTGTGAAGCTAGAAGTCATGGGTTCAAACCCACCATGGGGTTATTTGATAGGGCTGCCCAAAGCATTATCTCTTTTTAATGTACATTTTTGCTGACAGCAAAAACACCCTCAGCGTACTGTACCCATAAGGTGCCTCTGAGGGCGCTTTATAGGGCGCCCTATAGGGCACCTTATGGTTCTCATCCATATAAGGTGCACTATACATTATCCTGTGATGCAACTTATAGGGTGCCCTGTAGGGGACATTTTAGGGTGCCGTGACGGACAGTGCACTTTATAATGTGCCCTATGGAGTGCCTTATAGGGTGCCTTATACGGCACCTTCAATTACGGCACGTGAGGGCGTGTTTGCTGGCAGCAATTAATAAAATAAAAATAAAGTGCTGCAAGAAACAAAACATACATTGCAAAGCTGATGCCTCAGCCAGCCTTACGTATTAGGCACACTGGGGAGCAAACTCATGACCCCTGTATCAGCAGTCAGTGCCTTAACCATTGTGCTCCACTGCTGCTCCTCTTTGCATGTCAGCGCACCTACTTATGCTTTTCATTCCTTAAACTGCTTAGTGCTGCCATCAAAAACAGTACTATGACCTTGCGGTACCTCATACGGCACCCTATAAAGCGCCCTATAAGCAACATTCTAGGGTGCCTTGACGGACAGTGCACTTTAAAATGTGCCTTATGGGGCGCCTTATGTTAACACGCTTTGAGAGTGCGTTTGCTAGTAGTGATAATTAAAATAAAAATAAAATGCCTCCTAAAGCAATCTTCCCCATAATATGCAATGTTTCAACCAGCCTTGTTCAATGTGCACGGTGGGGGATTGAACCCCTGTTCCCTGCACCATTGGTCAGTGTCTTAACCAGTGTGCTGTGGTTCTGTTCCTGTGCTTGTACATCAGCGCGCTGCCTTATGCCGCCCAATATTAAAATGCCTCCTAAAGCAATAGCACATTGCCTTATGCCCATCAGCGCGCCGCCTTATGCTGCCCAATATTAAACTGGCTCCTAAAGTAATGCCTCAGCCAGACATCTTCATTGGGCATTGTGGGGGATTGAACCCCTGATCCCTGCACCATTGGTAAGTGTCTTAACCATTGTGCTGTGGCTCTGCTCTTCTGCTTGTACATCAGAAAGAAACGCCCACTCCTTATATGGCACCCGCACACTAGCGCGGCCCGCACATTACCGGGGTTTTAGTAAACATACCCCTAAAAGTCCATCAAGCCTAGCATCCTGTCTCTGATTGTGACAATCCATGGCACAAATACCTGGTGGGACCCAAAGAATAGATCAAATCTTTTTTACTCATATCAAGGGATAAATAAGGGCATTCCTGAATCTACATGGCTAATAATGGTTGGAGTTTTCACTAATGGTTTATGAGCTTTTCAGTAATATTGTCTGGGCTTCAGGGATGTCATAATGGAGGCAATTTTATAAAACTATTCCCGTGCATATGTGACGACATATATGTGGGAATGACTTCTTATAAAATATCAACCAGCATAAAAGTATGTATTTTGGAATCAAGGTGTGTGCTTTACAAGTGGGCATTTATATGGGCTGAATTTGTGTGAAGCATGGACAGAGTGTGCAAGTATGTATGTAGATTAAAAAATACTATAATGCATGCACTTGAAAATATAGCTGCAGCCATTTTCACCTGCTCTAGGACTGGTGTAAATGTCCACACTGCAATGTAGAAATGTGTTTAGCCACTTATGTTAGCATTTTATAAAGACAAGTAGTTGCCTACTTCTCCTATTAGAACATGCTTAATATAGGCGCCTTAAAACACACCTTAACTAGGCACCTCATTATAAAATTACCTTCTATATGTGCATATCTTAAGCATATAGTGTGACAATGCAACAGTGTCTGCAAGTATCAATAAATGTAATCTCGGTGTGCTTGTTCAGAAAAGAGTCATCTGATTTAGATGGTGTCTGAACTGAGAACGTATGAGGCCCTAAAAGCTATTATTTCTGAACAGCTTCTAAAAGCATCCTACAGAGAAATTTAATAGACTTTGTACACTGGCTACATCTTTATATATACAACTTGGGGTGTTATACGGTCCCTTAGGAATGCAAAACAAAATAAAATAGCTGACTTCACTAAGATTTTCTGAAAAATGTATTGAAGTAGTGACCTTGAGGACCAATTGGGCCATTACTCTTGCAGATAAGTGCTTCTTTGATTTAATACATTGGACAGACTGGGTTATTTCACTAATTTGTTTTGAAGATTCCCCTGAGACAGGCAGGAAGCCGAAACATTGGCCTGATGTTGAAATTTATTGCTCTAGACTTTTATGGCAGCATGCTTGAGTGGATTAACATCCAATATGAATGCAAGCTTTATCCGTGTTTTTCCACAGCACTTAACAGTCTACAGTGTGCCTTTTTCAGTGTTGGACATTGGACTTTTTCTAATTGCCATTAAAAATGTTAAAAAGTGACTACTTTGGCATTTAATGCATTCAATAATAGAACTCTATGGGGTATGTTTATTATACTGTGATAATGTCATTCGCGTTAGGTTCCGCGGTAAAGGTACAGATGCCCATATAAAGGCATGGGCGGTGCATCATTACAGCAAGCCGTATCAGCTAGCGCATGTTCAAACTACCGCACCTTACAAGGCACTTTACAAGGCGCCTTGTAAGGTGCCCTGTAAGGTGCCTCATAAGGCACCCTATAGGGCTCCTTAGGCTAAGCGCCGTAGTAGGCGCCCCTGGACAAGGCACTCTAGAAGGCACCCTGGGCTATGGAACCATAGGTTAAGGTGGCCTAACAAGGTTACGGTGCCCTAGGTTAGTGTGCCCTAAGGGCTGCAAGGTGCCACAGGATGACATGCATGACCTTTGAATAACAGAGACAGATGTAGCCCCAACACTATATAGAGCACTCAGGAAAGGCAATGAACAGGTGAGTGAAGGAGGGAGAGCTGGGAGCCGCTGGACCCGCCATATCTGCGGGCAGCCCATGTGGCTGCCAGTACTGATGACAAACATGGTGGGGGCAACTGTACCACAGCACAGGGTGTTGGCAATGTAAAGTACTGGAAAGACAGTTGATAGCAGACGATGGGAATACGCGTCCTCCAGTGGAGGCGGGGGTGGCAGGATAGTTACAATGATGGGTGGACAGAGGAGTGGTGGTACCATGCATATCAGGCACAGGTGAGGCAAGCACGATGAGGCGCAATGCAGGAAAGGGTAGCAGTGCAGGACTTGAGGTGGCAGCCCGCACAGGCAGACAGGACTCTACACAGCTGACAGACGCAGATAGATGGACCGAGGGAATGTTGGCAATTGTGGCGAGGGTATTATGGACTGGCAGCACGATCTGCAAAAATATGACTGTTACAGGCATGCACACTATTTGAGTAAGGCATAAGAGGAGGGAACCCATGAACAAGGCCGAGAATGGCATTGTATTAACCAGTAGGCTATACCTCCGTGGTGTATGTCACAGCAATGGCTGGGTACAGGACTGCAGGTCACCACACAAACTGTCTGCTTTGAGTTCCAGGATAGGGTAACCCCACCAGTACCCATGATGCAATGCACATGCTGAATAGCTGTCTACAGCTGATCAGCAAATGGGGTCTGCACCTCTCCGATACCTCAGCTTGGAAAGACGAACTGACAGTGCATGATACTGGCACAGTGTAGCTACAGACCATTGTGCAGGTTCTGTGTTCACCCTGAGGGATAGGATGGGTGCCCAGCACTAGGTCCGCAGTACCCGTGGTGCTAGAGATAGACCCTGCTGTATTTCCCCATCACTACCAGTATATGACAGGTGTTCCTTTCAGTGCAGCTGAAGGTAATTTGGTGTCCATCTGTATCCTGCAGTCACATGTGACCCGACACCACCCAGATTAGTGTGTACTCCGTGTTAGGGTCTGGCTGACATGGGCAACTGTTATCAGGACAGAGGTGTTTCTAGACCTGCATGAGGTGTTTGTAGCAGTGCCTTTATAAGGTCAAAGTGGTATGTACTACATACCCTAAAGGGCCCACATCATCCTTTTTGTAGGTAAGGGACAGGTTCCCCAGCCCTGGTGAAACAACCTCCATCCTGCTGGTATGAGACAGCCCTCCAGGGTTGGTGGGTCAGAGCCATACCAGTGCCTGTGGCACTGGCAGACCAGCAGCAATGTTGGAGTTAGGTCTGGAACACCCCTACTGCCACACAACACTGTCTGCAAGTCACCAGCAGGCAGCACTTCATAGATGTTCCAACCATGCACAGTCTGACTGCAGATAATCCACTAGCCAGTCCATAGTGCATGTTCACAGAGGAACTATGTACACCAAGCAGGCAGTTCAGTGATTGTGGCCCAAGCACAGGGAACACAAAAGTATCACTGGAGGCAGCTAGCATAGAATGCTATATGGGTTCCTAGACATGCCATGGTCACTGCTCGGTTACCCTCCCAGCATGCCATGCTCTGGCCACTCTGTCCATGCAGGCGGTGATCGGGCACTACAGTGTCCCAGCCATTGTCCCACACCCAGTGAAGATGCATCCTGACCAATCCGCCCTGTCCGGGCCATACCCACAACACCTTGCTTCTCATTATACACATATTCAGGCTAACGCTGGTAACAGTGGGACATTGTGGGCCCGGTGAGGTATGGGCAGCCACAAAACAATGGATAGACATACACACACACACTCCTATTGCAGCATTGTGCAAAGATAGGGGTGGTTGGCAACCCTGCCCCCACGCTGGTCCTGATCACAGTGCCAACATTGCTAAACTGTGCAGGAGGTAGCTCAATGCTGGGGCCAACAGCCTTACTCTCCATGCATCGTTGGATTGTAAAACCTGTGTGAGTGGGTGTTTGTACCCCTGTTCGACGCTGCTTTGGGCTTTGCACATGTTGCTGTTGTATCCGCATTGTAGGGTAAAACATAGGGACATGCTCTGCAGGAACTACAGCTGGGGCTTGAACCTGTGACCCTCTGTTTATGGACACACTGGCTGGGTGTACTGCACCACACTGTTGCCACAGATGCATGGTGGTCTCTGGGGCTACCTATACTTTTCCTCAGCCAGACCTTTTATGTTGCACTGCACACCACGTACTGGTAAAGGGCATGGCCTAGGTCCACTGCAGGCAGGTGCCACTGCCCCCTCCAGCACGGGCACACCCCCCCCTGCCATGCTGACATGGCCATATGCTGTCGGTGCTGGTAGTGCACAGTCCCAGGCCATCCACTGTGTGGGTAGGTGGTCGCCTAGGGAGCGGGGTCTGGGGCATGGGGCATAGATGAGCATCCTCACATCCCCCCCCCCCCCATCACCGCCTACCAATAGTCTGTTCCTTCCGCTTGGGAGAGGGTTGGCTGGGGGGATGTCAGGTCAGTGCCCTGGCAACTGTTAGCTCAGGTGGACCAGGTAGATGTAGGTAGATTGTGTTTGGCCTTTGTCAGCTGCTGTCATGCTGATTTCCGGTTTCTATGTTCCTATGTGCCACCTAGGTGCCCCCCTAGTCAACCCTGCACCCCAGCTGCCCCCGTTACGTCGCTCCTGCAGCCCCCTATGCCCCACTTGCACCATCGCCACAGTGGCCTTTTATACTTGGGCACTATGCTGGTGCTGGAAATGGAGCACTACTATCACGTTTCTTGGGCTCCCTGTCTATGCTGTACATTGCTGACACTTAAATGGTTTCTCTCTCCTGCAAATGTGCATCAAACGGCAGGTTTTCATTCGCGGTAGGATTCAGCCCTTCGGTTCAGCGCGTTAGTGTGCAGGGAGCCTCTCCCCACGCACTCCCCGCCCATTGACCCCTTCCCCCCGCCCTCTCTCCACTCTCTGCGGTGTTTACCATGGCTGGGGATGTTAACGATTGTTAAGTAACGTTAACGCGTGTTGTTACATAAGGCACGTTAACGTTACCTAACAATCGTTAACATTACATAATGCGCGGTCTGTAACGTTACCACAGTTTAGTAAACATGCCACTATATCTCTTAGCATGGCATGACTGAGAAAAATGTCTGATACCCCCTTTCATCACTTACATATTTTTTAACTTTGGCGTGGCCCTTAGGCGTTGGTCCGTGGCGTCTGTTGCTGAGGGTTGCACTGATGACATGGACTGGGTTGACGTGCTTCTATTTTATGGTGACTTGCTGTTCCATGTTTCTCTCCTTCTATTATCTGTTTGACTGTCTCTGTCCTCTATTCTGTCCTATCTTATGAATGGCGTTCTTTTCCTATTTCCTCGAATGATATTGCATTGTAAACCGCTCTAATGCCTCTGGCCTGAGCGGTATATCAAATCTAAATAAACATAAACATAAACATAAACTTGTTGTTCACACTTGTGAAACAAACATAGTGGCAGTATTTGACAGTTAAACTGCTTTTGGACCCCTTAATATTTCTTGCTTTGGAAGATGTTGGATGTCCTGTACCTTTTATAGTGATTTGACATTTAGTGCCCCATATGGATTCTACAGTACATGCTTGGATACTTTTTCTGGAAGTAGAGGAAACATATCAGAAGAGAACACACAATAGCTGCCATTCACGTCGCGCCTTAAGATACAATCACTATTTTACCAACAGTGAAATCCTTTATAGAAAGCCAGAGAAGGTGCCAAGAGGCTAATGTCACAAAGGTTTTCTCTGTGCAAATCGGAGTGTGACACATAAAAAGCAAGCTATGCAAAATTCGCCATATATACACATCTAGAAGTAAATGCAGAGAATGATTCTACGTAGTCTTTCAGATGTGTATAAAGTAGGTATTCTAAGGGGCAGAGCTAGCCATGCTTTGGGGCTTACATATATGCCTTGCAAAATGCAAAGTATCTGTGTACAACTCGGCAGACATACATATGTGTTTCTAAGCCTACTCCTTAGCAGCTGCAAATGCACAGATGCCTTCCAATTTAATGATTTCATATCGGAAACATCAGTGTTTTATCAGGCTTAATCTGGTTTATACTGCTCAATAAATGGATACTACACATTGTTTTTTAACTCTGCTGTTTTTACACAAAACACAGAATCATAGTAGATATCAAAAGATTAGGACCGAATGACCCTTTTAGTCTGCCCAGTAAGGTGAGTTACCCTTATCATCTTAAAAACACAAAGAAGTCATTTTGCTGCTGTTTTGAGCTGAGATGTTGGATGCTTGCTTTCCACCCTCTTGCCATTAAGGGATCATCTGTGTTCATCCCAAGCATTTGAATTCCATCCGGCATGTATGCCAAATGCTGGCTTTTGTTTGTATTTGTATTCAGTGGATTTTTGTTGTGGTATTTTACTTTTGTTAGGTACGCCCTGTTGATTGAACTGAATGTTGTCATACTTTTGCATAAAGCTGCTCTGGGCTACAGTGTCTTTTCTGAACAATCATTCCATGAGCACACCTCTTTCTTTATACTGGAACCGGCCCATGCAATGTTTGGCCTCCTGAGACTTCCAACAATTAGTTTCAAGCTGTTGTGATGGTTTTATTAGGATAGGCACATGTTCTCTGGAACTAGAATGGAACCACCTACTAGCTCATTTTACAAAATCACTAAATGACTTTCAGCTCTCAGTGATTTTTCGATCCCTACCAGCTCAAGCCAGATTTGAATGTTCCACCCAGTCCCATCAATGTCAAATACTTTCGCAATTTTGCTACTTTCTAATACATTTGGAGTCACTTGTTTATGTTTAGCCCCTGCTACACCCTTCAGTTGAACACAATGGAACACCATCATCAGCTCTCCCCATTCGGGGGAACGAGCCTCCAGCAGCGGGAGGAGCAGCAGCCGCCATCACTGCCCAATCGGGGCAGCCACCGGGACATAAAAACTTCGCGCCATCGGGCGCTCCTCCTCAGTACTCCCACCACCATCATCAGTTCTCCCCATTCGGGGGATCGAGCCTCCAGCAGCGGGAGGAGCAGCAGCCGCCATCACTGCCCAATCGGGGCAGCCACCGGGACATAAAAACTTCGCGCCATCGGGCGCTCCTCCTCAGTACTCCCGCCACCATCATCAGCTCTCCCCATTCAGGGGATCGAGCCTCCAGCAGCGGCAGGAGCAGCAGCCGCCATCACTGCCCAATCGGGGCAGCCACCGGGACATAAAAACTTCACGCCATCGGGCGCTCCTCCTCAGTACTCCCGCCACCATCATCAGCTCTCCCCATTCGGGGGATCGAGCCTCCAGCAGCGGGAGGAGCAGCAGCCGCCATCACTGCCCAATCAGGGCAGCCACCGGGACATAAAAACTTTGTGCTATTGGCGTGGCCCTTAGGCACGGGCCAGAGGGAAGGGCACATGAAACACCTGCCCCCCCCCAGCTTGCCTGCAACCAGCAACTACCCAGCTCCAGAAGACATACACCAGTTACAGGCTCACCCCAGGGATTTTGTGCACACTACAACAAAGAAGCACGAAAACGCCGACTCTCCATTCTGCATAAGAAGGACAACCCAACTATTGAACTGATTACAAACATACAAGGTGAATTTACTTAATCACGTTTATCACCCCAATGCACACTTGCTGAGCCTATCCTTTGTCCGCTTAGCGCTACGGTATTAATCTCTCATATGCCTTTGTGATATCTCATTGCAGCAACAAACCGTGTTGTCAAACAATTCACAGTATAGTAACACACTTAGAGAACAATAGTGAATATAGAAAGATTTCCTACATTGAAAAATCAGTAATCTATATTTTAAGCCCCATCAAACGCTCTCAGGAGCAAACACACTAACCATATCTCTCATTAAAGTACCCACACACAACCAACGAATCACAATTATGGCCATATCCCTAATCACTTTCACTCTAATATACGCCCTGACCAGTACTTTCCACGAAGCTACTGCTCTTACACAGGGTTATAACCCTATCCCACTGCTCCTCAGTATAAGTAGGAAACATTACCATAACCAACACCAAACACCCCCAAATCCCTACTATAAAAGACAATCACACCTACTCTATGCCACTCTGGACCCCACAGCATCAAGAAATCTTAAAGAAAAACAAAACCAACAAATCCTCAGATGTGCACTCATCAACGCACGCTCAGCCCGCAACAAATGGCCTGCCATCACAGACCTACTCTCAAACCTTAACCTAGACATCCTATTGGTAACCGAAACATTTATTTTTATTTTTTTTATTTATTTAAAAACTTTTATATACCGCCCCTTCCCAAGATCAGTGGCGGTTTACATAGAACATTGGTGAACAAATACATAGAACATTATGTAACATTGCAACTATGTACAAGGAACGTTATAAACAAAAGCAATCATGTATAGCTTATAACAAGAACTTTTGATTATTTAGGCAGTTAATTATTTACAGAGGATTACAACAAAAAATCTTGATTATTTGGAGAACTGTGGTATTTACAGCCTGTAACATAGTATCGCCTTTGATTGTTTAGACAGTTAGCAGAATGTGCTATGGGGGGTGGGAGGCTAGATCTGAGAATTGACAGTAATGTTGGGTGAATAAGTGTGTTTTTAGTTCCTTTCTAAACTTTTGGAGATCTTGTGTCTCTCTTAGTTGATCAGGGAGGTTGTTCCATAGTGTAGGTGCTACGTAAGTGAAAGCGCTGTTGCTTGTTATTTGCTTTGTCTTTCTTATTGTATCTGGCACTTGCACTGTATTGAGATTCCTCCTTCTTCTTACTCTACTATCTGAGGGGCTATGGATGAGGGTAGATAGGTAAGATGGGGCAATGTTTTTAATTAACTTGAATGTAGTCAGTATAATTTTGTAATGTATCCTGCATGCAACGGGAAGCCAATGTAATGAGTATAAGATGGGAGAAATGTGGTCAGATAATTTAGCCTTGGAAATTATTCTTGCGGCAACATTCTGAGCCATTTGAAGAATATTTTGATTTTTCTTTGTTATGCCTTTAAGGATACCATTGCAATAGTCAAGGTGAGGTGTTATTAAAATTTGAGTAATGGTCCGGAAGTCGTCACTTTCTATAAGTGGTCTAAGCTGTTGGATAGTTCTAAGTTTGTAGAATATTGTTCTGGTTATTTTCTTAATGTGTGAAGTGAAGCTGAGAGTTTTATCAAGTATGACTCCCAAATATTTGATTTCGTGCTTCACTGGGAGGGAGAAGTTATGTAGTTTGATTTCTGATGGAGGTGCGAAATTGGGGTTTCTTGATGTAAACAGTATTTCAGTTTTCTTAAAATTAATGTTCATATTCTTTGAGCGAAGCCACTGATCGGCTTCGGCGAGACAGGTTGAGAGGTTATCATAGTTAGGGTCATTTGTATTAATTGGGGTGTACAACATAATATCATCCGCATAAATGTGGTAATTTATATTATGTCTTTTAAAGATGGTGCATATCGGTTGCAGATATAAGTTGAATAATAGGGCAGAAAGTGATGATCCTTGGGGGATTCCCTGTTCTTGTGGAAATGGTGGAGAGGGATCTTGATCTATTTGTACAAATTGAGAACGGTCGGATATATAAGATTTAAACCATTTGAGAGCTACTTCTTTTATACCTAATTGGCCAAGTCTTGAGATTAGAATGTTATGGTTTACACTGTCAAAAGCAGCGGAAATGTCAATAAATACTAGTATGAAAGCTTGTTTGATATTGTCCATACCTCTGACAAGGGAGTCAAGAAGGACAAGTAATAATGTTTCTACGCCGTGTGATGGTCGAAACCCATATTGGTGTTCAGTTCATCAAGGGGTGTTGAGGTGTCTATAAAATCTTGAAGTTGGATTTGCACAACTTTTTCAATAATTTTAGTCAGGAAGGGTATACTAGCTATAGGTCTGTATGATGATGGATCTTTGCTATCTAGTGAGTTGTTTTTTAAAAGTGGGCGGATTGCTGAGATTTTGAGTTCATTTGGTAGTATACCCTGTTGTAGGGATTTATTTACTATATCTAAAATGTATGGGGCTAGTTCTTCTTTTGTAGTCTTAATCCATGCTGCTGGGCATGGGTCTAAGAGGGATGTGGTTGTATTAAGATTTGTAATTATATTTAGTAATTGCTTTCTATCTATGGGGTGGAAAGATTTCCATTCACTGAGGACATTTATTTTTGTGGGAAAGGGATCAGGTACAGATGGTGTATTTTGCTTGAGTTTGCCAGCAAAATAGTCTGCTAGTGTTTGGGGGTTGATAGGGATCTTGTGGATATTAGTAGATGGGGCTTTAGATAATGATTTTATAATTTCAAATAATTCTCTTGGTCGATTAATAGCTTTGGATAGGATTGATGAATGGTATTGTTTCTTGGCATTCTTTGTAGCTAGTTTGTAAGAGTTAAGGGTTGCAAAGTATAACTCTCGCAATTCCGGGGTTTTTTTAGTTCTCCATTTAGACTCTATTTTTCTTAGTTCTTTTTTGTAATTATTTAATTCAGCTGTATACCATTTTTCAGATGAATTTTTATGAGGTTTGTTGGTTTTGGTAGATAATGGTTTGGCAGCTGCTTCTATTGTAGTGTTCCAATTGGTAATAGATTTTTCGAGACTGTCTAGTTTTTTGTCCAGTTGAGGAATAATTGTTTCAAGGAACATTTCTGGTTTAAACGGTCGAAACCTCGGACCGTGGTGTAGTGTATTGTGTAGATGATTAGGGGTATGGGGAATGTGAATGGAGAATTGAATTAAATGATGGTCGGACCATGGTATTTGAGTTATGTTAGGGGTATTATATTGGGGTAATCTGGTTAAGTATTCAGGAAGGAAAACTAGGTCAAGCATGTTCCCTTTGATGTGTGTAGGGTAGGAGATTGTTTGTTTAAAGCCCATTTCGTCCATAGAGTCAAGGAAGGTTTTTGACTGGTGGTTATTTAGAGAAGCTAGATTGAAATCCCCAAGGATAATATGCGGCTTATTCATGGAGGCTTTGCATGCCAGTTCTAAAACAGAGGTTATATTTTGAGGGTCAGGCATGGGAGGTCTATAGAAGAGGCAGATGGCTATGTTTTTGTTTTCTATCTTTAGTATATTCATGCCCTCTTGGTTACTACAGATGGTGGGTGAGCAGTTAAGTATAGTCTTTGCTATTATGAGTACTCCTCCTCCTTTCTTTTTATCACGGTTGCAGTTGAACAGAGAGTATCCATTTACATTTAGTTGGTTTAGGATAATGGTGTCAGATTCGGTTATCCAGGTTTCTGTGATACAAAGAAAATCAGGCTTCTCATCTGTAATGAGGTCTGTTATGAGGGGGATTTTATTTCTAACTGATCTAGTGTTAATGAGAATAAATTTGAGGTTCTGAGATTGGTTATATGTTTTTTTAATTATATCTTCTGGTGTTAATTTTATTTGTATTAACCTTTTAGTTTGACTTTTTAGATTCGATTGGTGAATGTATTTATAGGTGAAAGTAGGTGTGTTATAATGGTTATGGTATATTTGTCTAGGGTGAAGGGGAATAATATGGATGTTAGCAGAATTAAGGAGATTCAGTGAGGTGGAGAGTGCATGTAGTTTGGGGATAGGTGCGAGTAGTAGGACACAGGAGAGACATAGTACATTTAGTAAAAACGAGGTTGGTGTCTTAGGCCTCATTTTGGTTTAGGTTAATAGATTGCAGTGTTACAATTGCAGTTTAGGTTAATAGATTGCAATGTTACAATTATGAAGTCAAAAGGCTGTAGGGACTGAAACGGTTAGGTTTGTTTCAAGTGTACAGAGGGATATATTGTAGCAATTTACAATTACAGTAAGCAATTTGCGACTTTCAGATATGGGTAATTAGGTGAGGTGCTACATAGCAAACATTTATTACATTTGTTGTGCACTATTATGCAATTAAAACGACAATATGTCTATTACAGTGTATGTGGATGTCAACTCTAGCTCTAGATTCATTAAAAGATTAAATATCTTAGAGGCTATGGTTCTTGTAGTAAACCTGCAGTTTACAGAGAACAAAATCATACCTTGTATCTCAGTGCTAATATTGCAGATATCTTTAGCTAGTATCTTTTCGAGCCACGTCGGACCATATGGTGTGAGAAAATACTTGCGTCTTTTGGGCCTGAGAGCTTGCAGATCAGACTCTTGGTTGCTCCTGTGATTGATTTCCAAGACGTGGTCTCAGGTTGGGTCTCAGCCTAAGGGCCACGCCAAAGGGCCCTCTGGCGAGGCCCTCAGGCGCGGGTCCGCCAGGCGCGGGTGCGCCTGATGTGCGCTGCTTTTATTCTGTCCCGGCTGCCCCGATTGGGCAGTTGTTGCCTCTGAAGATGGCGCGTTGCTCCGGCGTGCTCAGATCCCCTCAGGGAGAGCAGATGGGCTGCCGGAGTGCAGGAGGAGCAGAGAGGACGATGCGCCCGATGTGCGCTGCTTTTATTCTGTCCCGGCTGCCCCAATTGGGCAGTTGTTGCCTCTGAAGATGGCGCGTTGCTCCGGCGTGCTCAGATCCCCTCAGGGAGAGCAGATGGGCTGCCGGAGTGCAGGAGGAGCAGAGAGGACGATGCGCCTGATGTGCGCTGCTTTTATTCTGTCCCGGCTGCCCCGATTGGGCAGTTGTTGCCTCTGAAGATGGCGCGTTGCTCCGGCGTGCTCAGATCCCCTCAGGGAGAGCAGATGGGCTGCCGGAGTGCAGGAGGAGCAGAGATTATATTAAAACCGTCTTTATCTTGGGTGGAACTATTGCACCAAAGGTCGGGTTCAGTCTACAGCGACATGAACAGGGATGGATAGATGTCCATGTCTCTGATCTACATATATCTTCTGACAAAGCTGACATATACTCTGCTTAGGAGGCTGCCTGGGCCTTCATCAAGTACCTTTCAAGTCCTACAAAACTTTGCATCCATGAGTAATGCACCACTGTTATGGTCTTTCTTATCCATCTGGACAAGTGGCTTTCAAAGGCATCCTCACCTTTTCAGGATCCACCTTCCTATGGAAGAAGGACATGGCGCGAACAAAGTAGGGTTCAGGGATCTGGGTCAGTGCCTGCAACACTCCCTCTGTCAGCCTTCTCCATGGAGCGTAATTCGCGGGTCGGTAAGTGGAAACTGCTAAGATTAGTTGGAGGCCCCAAACATGGTTGTCAGATGCTGATAATGCTTTACTAAACCAAATCACTCCTACTAAACTTCTCAATCTACACATGCAACAGAGAAAATAGAAGAGGAGGTGGTGTACTCATCCTAGCCAAAACAGCACTTCAATACCGGATTAACTTCACTAAGAGCACACAATACCTGAACATGTTAACAATCACCAACAAACTCAACACTATAAACCTCATCTACAGGGCGCCTTGCGCTTCATCAGACGAACTCTCCGATGTTATCGACCTAGCCTGCAATCCGCAAAACACACACAAAGCAAACTGGCTGATGGGAGATTTTAATCTTGCCTCTACCCAGCAAGATTTAGCTATTACCTTCCTTGAGGCAATGTCAAACCTGGGCTATAAACAAGCCGTGCAAGAGCCCACTCATCAACAAGGTAACCTCCTAGATCTAATCTTCGTTCCACCTGGTGACACCAGCAATCTAAACCAAATCGAAGTGTCCGTCACCCCTGTCCCATGGTCTGACCATAACCTAATAGCATTTCAAATACCAACACAACCAACAACAGACTGCCACCCAATTGCACACAGACCAGAGAAACCATCCCGATTCAAACAGCTTGACAGAGAGCTTATCACACAACATGTAATCCCAAAGCTATTTAA
Source organism: Ichthyophis bannanicus (assembly GCA_033557465.1). Classification (NCBI taxonomy): domain Eukaryota; kingdom Metazoa; phylum Chordata; class Amphibia; order Gymnophiona; family Ichthyophiidae; genus Ichthyophis; species Ichthyophis bannanicus. The sequence continues at coordinate 822,399,613 of CM066032.1, forward strand.
ACCATCCTCCAACATCAACGAAATGCTCACAAACTGGAATAACACCCTCACACAAGCTGCCCAACATCCAAAAAAAGACAAGAAACATACAGATAATGAGCAAACACCGAAAAAGCATAATGCGCCATGGTTCTCCTCCAAACTACATTCCTCACTACTACATCTAAGAAAACTTGAGAGAAAATGGCGACGGACCCGCAGCCCAGCAGACCAAAGCACCTATCTAGAACATCTGAAAAACCATAGAGACTCAATGTGTGCAGAAAGGAAAAGATTCCATACTGAGCTCCTCAATCGCTCATTAAATAAGCCATGTGACCTTTTCAACTTAGTAAAATCACTGACAAACCAACCACCCCAACCACAACAGGAGTGTATCCAGCCGCAGGCATTCGCTAACTACATCCAATCCAAAGCAATAAAGGTGACTACTACTACACCTTGTGAATCCTATCAGAACCACCACACTCAACCCCCACTTACAAAGCTGACACCCCCACCAGTGAAAACCATCGAGGAAACAATTGCCAACATCAACACCACGACAGCTCCAAATGACCCTTGCCCTGCCCACTGGATCAAAACAATGCGTTCAGAACTAAGCCCATTCATAGCCGATATCGCAAAGCAATCCTTCATAACTGGAATCTTCCCTTAGGACCTAAAGAAAACATCCATACGACCATTACTGAAGAACAATCAGCTAGACCCAAATCAAGAGGACTCTTACCGACCAATCTCCAGTATCCCTTTCCTAGCCAAAATACTGACGAAAACAACTCAAAGACAGATTCAACAGCATATAGACACAACCTCTCCATTAGACCCGTGCCAACATGGTTTCAGGAAAGCGCATGGCGTAGAAACTCTGCTGACCTCATTAATAAACACACTCACAAACGGGATAGATAACATTAAGAAAGGCTTTGCCCTGATCTTCCTAGATATCTCCACTGCGTTCGACTCAGTGGATCATGAACAACTCCTCATAAGACTCCATGCTAAAGGAATCCACGACCGTGCATGGGATTGGTGCAAGTCTTACCTTCAAGGCAGATGGCAGCAAGTCCTGATCAGCAACAAAACATCAAAACCCTTCCGACAAAGACAGGGAGTACCACAAGGATCATCATTATCCGCACTGTTTTTCAATATTTATATGCAGCCAATCTGCGACATAACCCGCTCTTTCGGCATATCCTGCCTCATGTATGCAGACGATGTCCTTTTATTCACTCCAATAACGGTCGCACGCCCAGACCTCACAATGTTAATCAAGTGCTTTGATGCATTAACTGATTGGCTCTTCAGCCAGAATTTACATATAAATTTCAAGAAGACAGAAGTGCTATTTGTCACACGGAACAAAGACTTCTCCCCACCATCAAAACTAAAAGTTAGAGACGCAGAACTTCCGGTCAAATCCAACATACGCTATTTAGGAGTAATATTAGACCAACATTTGGACTTCAAAGACTACATCAAACGAACAGTAAAAACTATCTATTTCAAAATAAAAACCCTCCGCCACCTGAGACCTATGATGGAAACAGACGACTTTCGAACAGTTTTCCAAGCCCTGGTAACACCTCACTTTGATTACGCGAATATAATACTGCATGGTCTCCCAAAGAGTACACTCAACCCACTGCAGCTAGCCATGAATGCACAGCCCATGTTCTATGTGGAGCATCCAGGAAGGACCACATCTCACCTATACTAAAAGAGCTTCATTGGCTCCCAATAAACTGCAGAATCCTATACAAAACCCTCCTCATTACCTTTAAAGCACTCAATAAGATATCATCCTCCTCAGTTGCTCTTCTACTCATCCAGACCCCCAATAACAGATCCAGAAGAGCACCTGCTGAAAACACTCTGGTCATACCAAGAGAATCCATAAAACTTAACCAATCAACCATCAATAGGGCATTTACAAGCTATGCCCCCAGATGTTGGAACAAGCTCCCTTCTAACATAAGAGCAATCAAAGACCTCACGCAGTTCAGAAAAGCCATCAAACATCACCTGTTTCTCATGCACTTCACTCAGCCCGGGGATCCCCCCCCCCACCCACACACTCTCTCATATGTGGCAATTGAAACACCTCCACAATAAAACTAAAACCTAACCCTACCCCACATGACATTACAGCTCTCTATCTCCTCTTTACCAACAGAGTACAAACATGCTGTAGCTAAACTTGGCAGCAAAACCTTATTACGATCCCACCCTGTTAATTACATGTAGCTAAACTCAAATGTATATAGTTTCCCCAGTTATCCAAGTTCAAATCCCTGTTTTCTGTAAACGTAGGATTATTTGTACGTCCAAGTGTTTATTGTTTCAATGTAAACCGCACTGATGAGAAATAGCGCGGTATATAAGAATTGTCAAATAAATAAAATAAATAAATAAGGTTCTGAGGTTCTTTCCTGATATGGGGGAAAGATAGTCTTTCAAGGTTTTTAGGACTGAGAAAAATTCACCAGAATCTCCTAAAAGAACTGGGATCATGACCCTAAGAGAATAACAGAGAATGTAGAGGTTATGATCACTTGGGACATTCCCATTCCGATGGATAAGAAACTGGATGCCAGAAAACCTGACATAGTGGTAAAGGAGAAGAACACCAGAATGGCATTGATAATGGAAGTGTCGGTACCGAGTGATTATTATGTGAATCGCGTGGAGAGGGAGATCTTGAAGTATCAAGAAATGCAATCAGAGACCAAGAAAATGTGGCAGAAAGATACAGAAATATTTCCCATTGTACTGGGAGCCAAAGGCCTGATAAAGAAGAATTTCCAAGCACATCTTGACAAACTACCCATACATAATACATCTTACGAACTCCAGCAGGAGACTCTCTTTTGGCACAATGCAAATATTACGCCGACCATTAGCAGTACATTTGAAAGATTAAGATCATATTCCACATACCCTGGCTTAGAAGTGAGGTTCACAACTGCCATAGTATGCACAGAACTAACCCATTTGGAGAAACTACCCCGAATAAAACAAAATCACTCAAACACACAGAAGCCTCGATGCAGTAAATGGTGCATTAGAACAGTGTGCTGAGATCAGCATGCAGTGTTGTAATGCAGCCACTAAAAACTTTGAGTCCAATATTCTAAAGGCATTTACATGGTTTACAGACCTGTAAACCATGTAAATGCCACTGAACGGGATATCCAACGGCACTAACATGGTTAGTGCTGCTGAATATCCCTAACTTGATGCCACTATATGCCCCAATGCTAAGCACATAGCACTGGGGCGTGTGATGGGCATTCTGGCACATGTCATGGGTGGAGACAGTCACTAACTGGGTAGTGGCAATATTGCACTGCTACCTGGTTAGCAACCTGTGGGTAAAATCAGGCAAAGCAAAAGCTGGCCTAGTTTTACCCACGTGAGCTAAGCGGGTAGCAGTTCAATATTGCCACTACCCAATTAGCTTCTATGGTGTTGGAGACTGTGCAGTAACCCCAGAAATTCAATGCCGGGGCCACATACAACCCCAGCATTGAATATCCAGCGTTAGAGGCTGGCGGCGACGGCTATGCGCCAAAATGGCACATAGCCATCTCAATAGAATATTGGGCCCTCTCGATGCAGTAAACTAATGGCATGCAAATATGAGTGGTGTTAAAAAGTGGGCACCGTTAGACAAACACAGTGCACACTGCCATGTAATATGAAACCATTTGCTGCACTGCAAATTAAATGTCTCTCTTCCTGTCAATGCATATGGGGCACAGACTCACACACTGATACAAAGGGAAATATTAAAAAAAAAAAAAACCCGGAGGTTGAACACACGACCCCTGCCCCCCACACTGTAAAACCTCCTTGGTGGCCCAGTACACCAGTAATCTACCCTGGACTTCCCTATCCCCCAGGGCTGTCTGTTCCATGGTACCCCTAGCCTGGATACCCCTGACTAGGCACCTCAATCCAGGACACCCCTGTCCTGGGCTCCCAGCAAAGGGAGGCACTGGGCTAGAAAGTCTCCAAAGCAGAGAGAGCCCCCCTCCAAAAAAAAAAAAACAATTAGACATACCTGCTCAGGGAGCCACCCAGCAACATTCTTTCCATAGTACCATCTAGAAAAATAATATTGCATGTCACCTAGCAGTGCTGCATGACATACTGCTAGGGATCAGTCTGCCAAATAAGGCAATTCCTTATTGGGAAGCATTGCCTTATTAAGCAGACTGAACCATAGCAGTTCATCACAATGTACTGCTAAAGGTCATATGCCGCCATTTTTTAAGATGGTAGAGGTGGAGAAGGATGCTGCTCCCTTTTGCTCCCATGATGCATCTTCACTCCAGCTCTGATCTTCTATAAAGATTCAGCACTAGCAGAAAAGGAAAGAAACCAAACTAAATTTTAGCCTGTTTTTTCACACTGGGAACAGTTTGTTACTCAGCAATTTGTATGTGTTTTACATGCACATTGTGCTCTCCTTAGTGCAGGGGTTTTATCGCTGATTTCCTCTCACTAAGGATTAGTGCAGGTCTGTTGCATTAGGGCCAGAGTGGATGGTTCCAAAATTAACAGTATACTGGGATACTTGATGCAGACAAGTTATTTGGGAAGCAGTACATTTACATCTAGTGCAATACATACAGAAAATAAAAACATCAATACAGTCCATAGAGTAGTCTCTAGAAACCTGCACAAACTAGGGGTGTCTTCACCAACCTCTGCCTAGAAAAGGAAATCTTTGGAGAAGGGCCCACTCTGAATTTTCCCCTTATTGGTATCTGTCACCCTTTTAGGAAGCACCCCATCACCACCACATACACCCACAAACATACACACACAAACGCACATGACCCCCTCCTCCTGTACGTGGAATTGGAGGGGGCGTAATCAAGAATGGCACCACGGCACCGGACAAGAAAGTAGCTCTAGTGTTTCGGTGCCTTTTTAAATGTATTGCCACTGATGCATGTCCTGGAGAGGGTCAGCAGAGGTGGTAAATGGATTCAAAGGCAGAGGTAGGGTGGGGTTGGAAATGAGGTTCATCTAGGGTGCTTCATACCCTTATACAGGCCTTGAACAGGGCCTCTTTTACCTATGATCAGAAGGGCAGCTGGGCCTCCATTTTGCAGGGGCCTGGGACAACTGCCCCTTTTGCCCATAGGTAAAAGCAGTCTTGCTCCAAACAAAACCTCCACCAGCTCTTTAATGAAACACATGGAGTACAGATGTAACTCCGCTTTCACCCGTTTTAGTAGCAGGTCTTCTCAGTGTCCAAATCCCCCTTGAACCTTAAGATAGATCCATTCCTGAGTACTTGAAACATCTTCCCTTGAGGCTGTGAATAGGTGAACAGTGAAGCAGACCCTGGTACCCTTAGAGCTTGGGTGCCATAAATCTACCTCACTGGCTCACCAATGCCAATGAGCAAATGCAGAATTCTGTGTTGCACAGAATTCCCCCAGGAGAAAAAAGGTAAGACATGCAGCTGTATAAGATGCCATGTAAAGATTCACAGTATCAACCCAGACCCAAAGTAGTGAATAAATGATAACAAACACTTATAGGATTCACTAACTAATTCCCCAACTATTATCAACAAATTTTTGTCGAAGCGTGCCGAGGGATGGTAAGAACTGAAAATCTAGCCCACACCGGACGGCAAGCTGCTTTTATTCTTTAAAGGTTCCCCACCTTTCATCAAAAAATGTTAAAATACGTCACTTATCTATCCTTGTTGTATAATCTCAGTTCCAAACATTCCACCGTTGCTAATATAGTGATCCTCCACACGACGTGCACGTTTCGGGAATAATCCCTGTTTCAAGTGTTTTCACCACAACACAATAAACGAAAGCAACTGTGACCAAAACGCCGTCTTGCAGCTTGAGGATATCCGTTTATCAAAATAGGCAGGACACTATTCCTTTTCAAAGGGAAACCAGCCAATGAGAAAAAGGGGTTATCCCACCAACCAGGGAATCCCTATTACAATTGGCTACCAACAGAAAAAAGAAGAAAAACAGGCCTTATAAGGATCCAATGACATCACAAAAGGCTAAGCCAATCAATCTCACGATTTAGTCCAGTAGGAGAAATGGTGTTAAGTTGAAAAATCCAGCGTTTCTCACACCATTGAAGCTTACCAACGCGATCCCCTCCACAAGGGTCCATAGGGACATGATCAATTATCGTCCAGCGAAAATCATCAAATACATGCTGGTGAGCCATACAGTGAGCAACCACCGGCGCCGTTTGTATTTGCTGACGTATCCTGGAGGAATGCTCAGCCAGACGTTTTTTAATCGGACGAGTTGTCCGGCCAACATACCACAAACCACACGGACACCAAAGCACATAAACAACATAAGAAGACGAACAGGTGGTATTCCACCGATGCCTACACGTGTGTGGTGCCCCTGGGCAGTTGCTTTCGTTTATTGCATTGTGGTGAAAACACTTGAAACAGGGATTATTCCCGAAACATGCATGTCGTGTGGAGGATCACTATATTAACAACGGTGGAATGTTTGGAACTGAGATTATACAAGGATAGATAAGTGACATCTTTTAACATTTTTTGATGAAAGGTGGGGAACCTTTAAAGAATAAAAGCAGCTTGCCGTCCGATGTGGGTTAGATTTTCAGTTCTTACCCTCCCTCGGCACGCTTCGACAAAAATTTGTTGATAATAGTTGGGGAATTAGTTAGTGAATCCTATAAGTGTATGTAAAGATTCACAGCACTGACGTGCATAAACCACCTATTTTCAAGGACTTACACATACAAAGATTTGACTTGTTCAAGCCATGGCATTTTCAATAACATCATATGGATGTGAAAGTTGGACACGGAAAAAGACAGACAGGAAGAAAATTGATTGCTTTGAATTATGGTGCTGGCGACGAATACTGTGTATACCATGGACTACCCGAAGAATAAACCAGTCAGTACTAGAGGAGATGAAACCTAAGCTTTCTTTAGAAGCTCAGATGACTAAACTTTGACTTTCATACTTTGGACACATCATGCAAAGAGAGAGATCATTACAGAAATACATCATGCTTGGCAAGATAGAAGGTCAATGCAAAAGAGGAAGGCCAGCTATGAGATGGATCAATACAATAACAGCAGCTACGGGTACCAGTTTGTCAACAGTGACTGAAGACCTAACACAATTTAGGACAACTATCCAGAAGGTCGCCATGAGTCAACACCGACTTGACGGCACTTAACAACAACAACAATAATACATATGAATAGGCACTTATGCATGTACTTTAACTGGTTGCTATTTTGTAAGTATGCCCATATTTTCACTATGGGGCATGCACATGGACAGAGTATGGACAAAGTGAAAATTACTATAACTTACATGTGATTCTTTAGAAATTTAGGCATTGGGCATTTACATCAGCCTTAGGGCTGCTGAATCTAGATTTTACACATGTTTTTGGTCACTTACGCATCTGTGTTATAAAGAAAAGTAAGCACCAGCTTTCTTTATAAAATAAGCTCAAGATAAGTGCATTCTGGGCCTAAAACTAGGTGCCCAGTTATAAAAATGCCCTCATAATGATCACCAAATGTGTGGATTGGCTCAGAAATAAAAAAAAAAAAGGAAGAGGGAATCCAAGTGCTGGATATTTTAAAATGAGATTTTGCAGAGTTATTTTATTGGATTGCCACATATGTTGAACAGCAAAACCTATAGTAATTCTTTTAGTTTTTCTGGGTTCTGGGGGGGGGGGGGGGGGGAGAGGACAACTTGGCTGTTGCACGTATTATAATTTGCAGATAGAGATAAAGTCAGCATGGCAAACATCTCACAGATACGGGCTGACATTCCTCAAAACCAAGCCATGTAGAGATGCCAGCAGTCTTAGAGGACACCACAAAGTTCCAGCTGTGGAAGGCGGTGGACAAGCAAAATAAGGTTAGGTTTGGGTATCTTCATATTTTCTATTGAAAGCATGAACCCTTCAAATAGAAACATGTCAGCAGAAAAAGACCATAAGGCCTGTCTAGTCTGCCCTTCCATATCAAATACTATAGTCCCTTTTCCTTTAGAGATCTTCTGTGCTTGTCCCATGCTTTCTTGAATTCAGATACCATCCTTGTCTCCACTACCTCCACTGGGAGACTATTCCACCCATTTACCACTCTTTTTGTAAAGAAAAATTTCCGCATATTACTCCTATCCCCTTTCACCCTCATACTAATGACTAATTGTCACACCAGTGCATACCTTCCTTCCTCACCAGTTTAAATTCAATATATTAAAAAGGGCAAGAAAGGAGGTGATTTCTTAATTAATTTAACATAAGGTCAATCAGTCACGTTTGAGAATGAAAACATTTCTCTCTCCCTTGGTAATGATGTCTCGGTTCCACCTTATTTGTCATAATTTCCTGTCTAATTCACTGTGCAGAAAGTGCCAAAAATGAATGGAAATATTTCCCACAAGAATTAAGATTTGAAAATAAATGTTTCAATTTATTGCATCTTATAAGATTTTATTGTTATATGCATTTAGTCTATAAACCGCCAAGATGGGTTATGATTCAATTGTGTAGTCTAATAACTGAGGGGAGTAGTTACTAACATGCATTAGGGGAGTAATGCATAATTTTTTGTCTCTTAATGTGCACTAGAGAGCTAAACCCTACGTTATTTTACCCCAATATGTATTCCATAATAATGAGGGGTAAAAGAGGCACTAAGAGAGGACTAGCCATAGCTGAGAGACATAATTAATTATTTGCTTCAGTCTTTGCTGAACAAGATGTAGGAAACTTACTCATGTCATAAATGATTTTTTAAAGATGATATATTGGAGGAATTGAAACAAATCTCAATAAATCTGGAAGATGCAATACAGATATTTTATATACTAAAGAGTAGCAAATTACCTGGACCAGCTATCATACATCCCAGGCTGCTGAAAGAACTGAAACATGAGTTTGCAGACCTATCATTAAAATCAGCTATAGTACCTGAGTATTGGAGAGTGGCCAATATAATGCCAATTTTTAAAAAGGGTTCCAGGGATGATCCAGGAAACTAGAAACCAGTGAGCTTGACGTCAATACTGAGCAAAAAGAAGAAAATTACTGAATATGTAGATAGTCATGATTTAATGGAAGAAAGCCAAGGAACATCTTGTCTCACTGATCTCTTATATTTTTTTGATGGTGTGAAGAAACAGGTAGATAAAGGTGAGCGGGTTGATGTGAAGGCACATTTTACAATGGGACGTCCAAGTGCAATATGGGACGTCAAGGCCAGAACATCTGAAAAGAAAGCAGGCATGTGCAAGTTCAGGCACGATTTCAGAAACGTGAATGTGCCCGATAAGGATGTCTACAGAGACATCTACATAGACGTCCCCAGAATGTCATCTCAAACATGGATGTCTAATAACATAACAGTTAAAATAATGGGTTAGGAGCAGGGTGGCAAGGGTTCAAATCCCAGTGTGGGTCTTTGTGATTTTAGACTAGTCTTCTCTATACTTGTTAGGTGCTTTAATGCCAAAACAAGCACTTTCCTGATGCCTATTCATGCCTGCAACAGGTCTAAATGTGGACGTGCCTGAAGACGTCCCGGTCATTCCTGCAATCAAACGTGGACATGCAAGCCCATTGTACTTCCTCAGACATGCCCCACCACACCCCCTTGCCTACTTGGACATCCCTGCACTGGAGACATTAGTAAACGTCATTTGTGAAATGGCTTCGGAAATGTCGGAGTGATTATTCAGACGTCCTAAATCAAGACTAACCCTTTTAAAATGACTCCCACGTGTATCTGGATTTTCAGAAAGCCTTTGACATGGTGCTTCATGAGATATTCATGGGGAAATTAAAAAGTCATGGGATAGGGGGCAGTGTGCCAATGTGGATTAGGAACTGAAAAGGAGAGTAGAGCTAAATGGCCAATTTTCTCAATGGAGAAAGATGAATACTGGAATCTCTCGGGATCTACAGTATGCTGCACCCTCTGCTTTTGAACATATTTATAAATGACCTGGAAACTGAAATAACGAGTGAAGTGATCAAATTTGCAAATGACACAAAATTATTCAGAGTTGTTGAAACACAAGGAGATTGTGAAAAATTGCACGAGGACCTTGAAAAATTTGGAGATTGGGAGTCCATGCGGCAGATGAACTTTAATGTGGACAAGTACAAAGTTATGCACTTATAGAAGAAAAACCCAAACCAGGTTACTTAATACATGGTTCCATATTACTACTTCTACTACTGATCATTTTTATAGTGCTACAAGGTGAACACAGCACTGTACATTAGGAATCACCACCCAGGAAAAGGATCTGGGCATCATCATGGATAATAGGTTTAAACCCTCTTCTCAGTGTCAAGAAACATAGAAACATAGAAATATAGAAATATGTCAGCAGAAAAAGACCACATGACCTATCCAGTCTGCCCTTCCATATCAACTACTATAGTCCCTTTTTTTCCTTTAGAGATCTACTGTGTCTATCCCATGCTTTCTTGAATTCAGATACTATCTTTGTCTCTCTACCTCCACTGGGAGACTATTCCACGCATCTACCACTCTTTCCATAAAGAAATATTTCTACATATTACTCCTGAGTCTATCCTTTTTCACCCTCATCCTATACCCCACTGTTGCAGAACTTACTTTCCATCGAAAGATGCTCTCCTCTTGTGCATTTATGCCATGGAGGTATTTAAACATCTCTATGATATCTCCTCTATCCCACCTTTCCTCTAATGTATACATATTAAGATCTTTAAGTCTGTCCCCATATGCTTTATAATGAAGACCACTAACCATTTTAGTAGTCACCCTCTGCACCGACTCCATCCTGTTCACATCCTTTTGAAGGTGTGGTCTCCAGAATTGCACACAATACTCCAAATCAGGTCACAGCAGAGACTTATACAGAGGCATTATAACCTCCTTGTTTCTGCTGGCCATTCCTATCACTATGCACCCAAGCATCCTTCTGGCCTTCACCGTTGCCTTTTCCACCTGTTTAGCCACTTAAAGATCTTCAGAAACAATTACATCCAGGTCTCACTCTTCTTTCGTTGGTTGACAAAGCTACTTCATGCCCTACATTGTACTGCTCCCTTGGAGTTTTACAGTCCAACTGCATAACCCTGCATTTTTTAGCATTAAATCTCAGCTGCCAAATTTTTGACCATTCTTCAAGCTTAGCTAGATCCCCCTCATGTTATCTATACCTTCCTGGGTGTCTACTCTATTGCAGATTTTCGTATTGTCCGCAAAGAGGCAAACCTTACCAAACAGCCCTCCCACAATATCACTAACAAAGATGTTAAAAAGAATCAGACACAGGACAAATCCCTGCAGCACACCACTGGTAACATCCTTCTCCTCAAAGTGAGCTCCATTTATCAGTACACTTTGTCGCCTCCCACTCAACCAATTTTTAACCCAGTCAGTCACTTTAGGGTCCATCCCAAGGGTGCTCAATTTATTTATAAGTTGTCTGTGTGGAACGGTGTCAAAGGCTTTACTGAAATCCAAATACATCACATCTAGGACTCTCCCTTGGTCCAACTCTCTGGTCACCCAGTCAAAAAAATCAATTAGATTTATCTGACAAGACCTACCATTGGTAAACCCATGCTGTTCAGATCCTGCAATCCATTGGACTCCAGAAACCTCACTATACTCTGTTTTAGCAATGTTTCCATTTATTTACTCACCACAGAGGTCAGACGTAATGGCCTGTAGTTCTCAACCTCATCCTTACTTTCTTATGCTAGGAATCATAAGGAAAGGAATAGAGAATAAAACCAAAGATATATAATTACCTCTGTATCGCTCCATGGTGCAACTGCAGCTTGAAAATTATGTGCAGTGCTGGTCACCATATCTTAAAAAAGGATATAGAACAATTGGAAAAAGTATAGAGAATTAGAAAAGGTACAAAGAAGAGCCACCAAAATCATAAACGGGATAGAAGGAAATCCCTATGAGGAAAGGCTTAAAAGGTTAGGACTCTTCAACGTTGAAAAGAAAGGGTTGAGGGGAGAAATGATAGAGGTCTATAAAATAATAGATGGAGCGGAATGGGTAAGCAAAATGGGTAGATTGATTGTTTACTCCTTCAAAATGTAGAAAGGCTAGGGGACACACAATGAAGCAAATTTAAAGAAAATCAGAGAAAATATGTTTTCACTCATCGTGTAATCAAACTCTGGAATTTGTTACCAGAAGATGTACTAAAAAGCTGTTAGTGTTGTTGGGTTTAAAAGTGGTTTGGACCTGTTCCTGTAGGAAAAGTCCATTATTAAAAAGGACCAGGGAAATCCACAGCTTTCCCTGGGATAAGTAACATGGAATCTTTTGGGAACCTGACAGGTGCTTGTGACATGGCTTGGCCACTGTTGTAAACAGGATACTGGGCTTGATGGACCCTTGGTCTGCCCCAGTATGGCATTTATTATGTTCTTATGAGATGCAAATGCATGACAAAAACCTCATTATAATGTAAATTAAATAATCTAGTTTTGCACTGAACTCTACAAGCTGCATTATTCCAGGGAAAAATAATGACATCTAGCATTATTTTTCCTGGCCACGAGCATCTGGCTTCTACTAATACATGGCCCAATGCTCCCTGCCACCATTTTAAAGGGCAAGTGCACATTAAAATTACATGGATCCCCCAATCAAGACCCCCACCCCCAGAAGATTTCCTCATTTGCCCCTAGCTCAGAACTCCTACCTCCTGAAGTCACCCTGAAGATACCTGTCCTCTCCAAAGACCCCTCAACCTTATCACCCCTCTGAGGACAGCCTTCAACTCCCTGTAGTCTTTTTAACATCTTTGTTAGTGATATAGCGGAAAGGCTGTCGGGTAAGGTTTGCCTCTTTGTGGATGATACCAAAATCTGCAATAGAGTAGACACCCAGGAAGGTGTAGATAACATGAGGAGGGATCTAGCTAAGCATGAAGAATGGTCTAGAATTTGGCAGCTGGGATTTAATGTTAAAAAATGTAAGGTCATGCATTTGGGCTACAGCAATCCAAGGGAACAATATAGTATAGGGGGTGAAGTACTTTTGTCCACTAAAGAAGAGCGGGAACTAGGCGTGGTTGTGTCTGATGATCTTAAAGTAGCTAAACAGGTAGAAAAGGCGACAGCAATAGCTAGACGGATGCTTGGGTGCATACGGAGAGGAATGGCTAGCAGAAAAAATGAGGTGATAATGCCTCTCTATAAGTCTTTGGTGCAACCTCATTTGGAGTATAGTGTGCAATTCTGGAGACCACACCTTCAAAAGGATGTGAACAGGATGGAGTCGGTGCAGATGGTTGCTACTAAAATGATTAGTGGTCTTCATTATAAAGCATATGAGGACAGACTGAAGGATCTTAATATGTACACCTTAGAGGAAAGGCGGGATAGAGGTGATATGATTGAGATGTTTAAATACCTCCGTGGCATAAATGTTCAGGGAGAGAGCCTCTTTCAATTGAAAGCAAGTTTTGCTACGAGGGGACATGGGATAAGGGTGAAGGGAGATAGATTCAGGAGTGATATGCGGAAATATTTCTTTACGGAAAGAGTAGTGGATCCATGGAATAGTCTCCCAGTGGAGGTGGTAGAGATGAGGACAGTAACTGAATTCAAAAAAGCATGGGACAAACACAGAGGATCTCTAAAGGTAAAAAGGGGACTGTTGTAGTTGTTGATATGGAAGGACAGACTAGATAGGCCATGTGGTCTTTTTCTGTCATCATATTTCTATGTTTCAACTCCCTGTAGTCTCCCCAGGCCTACCTAAAGAAATCAGTGGTTGGGTAGGGTTCATGGAAAGGAGTGAGCCCCAGTCAGGGGTCACTCCTGCTCCTGCTGTCACTGGGTTCAGAATGGCACCAGTTGAATCTAAGTGGTAGTCTTTCTCCTCAGCCCTATACCACCAATGATTTTGTCAGGTAGGCATGGGTGGCGATCTTTGTCGGGGTGTGGGCAGATTTGAGGGGTATGGACTTGGGGTATTCGGGTGAGTCTTCTGGAAGATATTAAGGGGTATGTTTGCTAAACTGCGTTAGTGCGATTCGCGTTAGGAGCCGCAGTAGAGACAGAAACCCCAAATAAGGACATGGGCGGTACATCGTTTCCGAGAACGTGCCAAGAATGCGCGTTACAAGGCGCCATAAATGAACGAGCGCTACAGGGCACGTTACCGCGCGTTAATCTTAAGAAGGCGCGCAGGCATACAAGCACAGCAACAGAGCTGTAGCACAATGGTTACACCACTGACGGATGGTACAGGGGTCATGGGTTTGAATCCCCAGTAGGCCTAATGTATAAGACTGGCTGAAGTAGCACCCTTTACATTTAAGTAGCGATTGTTGAGGCATGTGACGTGTATTTTAATTAGTGCTGCCAGCAAACACACCCTCAAGGTGGCATAACCTAAGGTGCCGCATAAGGCACCCAATAACGCACTCCATAGGGCACATTATAAAGTGTACTGTCCGCCAAGGCACCCTATAATGTCCCCTATAGGATGCAAACAAAGCCCTGGCTGGCTGCAGGACTCACGTCACCACACAAACTGTCTGCTGTGGTTACCAGGATAGGGGTAACCCACACGTACCCATGATGCACTGCACATGCAAATCAGCAGTCGAGAGATGGGCACAAGATCGGGTATGCACCCCCACAGCACCTCGGCCTTGTAGGGGGAACAGACCGTGTGTGGCACTGCCACAGAGTAGTCACAGACAGTCACATTGTGCGGGTACAGTGCCCACCCTGAGGTTGAGGTGGGGCGCCCAGCACCAGGTCCACAGCACCTTTCATGACTGAAATACGCCATGCTGCATGTCCCCATCAGTGTGTGATAGGTAGTTCAGTTAGACACACCTAGGATACATCTGTGTCCTGCTGTATGTCTCGGTCATGTCTAGTCCCTATAGGCGATGCTGCACCCAGAATAGTGCATATCCTGTCTTGGTGCCATTGTTACCTGCTGTAGGTGAGGAGGAGGAGGGGGGTGTATGGACCCATAGGCAGATTATGTACCACCACACAACCCACCCTCTGGGGCTCAGGGTGGGGAAACAGGATCACCCACCAATAGAGCCACAGTCTACCTCCCTGCAATGGCAGCAGTAGAGGGGACCAGCAACTCCAGTCCTGCTGTGGAACAGACAGAGCAGTACACATCCGTAACGCAATAGCAGACAGATGGCAGGCCTGGAAATGCTCAGCTGCCCTCCACCATTATCCGACATTCTCCAGCAGCAAGCCTCCAGCCGCTGCACCCTGCAAGGTGTTCCAGCAAGACACATACTAGCTGCAGACAGTCCGCCAACTAGTCCATAGTCCTGGAGAATATGCATATACCCAGAACGGGGATGTCAGCATAAACACCAAGCAGATAAGTCAGTGATTGGACCCCAAAAGAAAACCCATAAATATCACAGAAGAGAAATACTATATAGAAGTATGGGGGAACCTAGCCATGCCATGGTCACTGCTCAGTCAGGGTGAGAGTGACCTCCCAGAAGGACATGCTATGGCAACCCTGTCCGTGCAGGTGGTGGCCAGGCACTACAATGTCCGAGCCATTGCCCTATGCCCTGTGCAGATGCATCTAGGCCAGGCCACCCTATCCAGGCTATTCCCACGGTACCTTGCTCCTCATTATGCACATTGGCAGGCCAATACTGGCAACAGTGCTAGCAGTGTGGGCTGTGGAGGGTGTTGGCAGCCACCACACACTGGATAGACAGACACACACTCCACACACCTATGCCAGCATTGTGCAACTATAGAGGTGTTGGGCAGCCCAGGCCACCACACAAGTCCTGGGCATAGTGCAGGCATGGCTATGGTACGCAATACTGTAGGAGTCACTCCCCAGGTTGGTAAACACTGTCAGACACAAGACCTGTAGCACACTCCACAGACATCAGAAAGGTTACTATGAGGCAGCTCACTCAGAAAAGTGTACTTAACCTAGGAATTGCTATCTGCCAGTACTCATAGCAACCTTTTGATAGATGTGTACCATATTCCCAGGTTTAGGGTGGCATTACTAAGGTATGCAAGTGCTATTATTGGGAGATGCACGCAGAGCCCAAAGTCCTGCCTTCCCAGGAGGCTTTGGATAATGGGGCCTGTGGGTGTGGGTGTGTCTGCCCCTGTTGGCTTCTGCTTTACGGCAGAGGTTCCCAACTCCAGTCCTGCGGTGCAAAACACTGTTTGGGTTTTCATGCTGTCCCTCATGAATATGCATGAGATACATCTGCATACCATGGGGGTGGCGCATAGAAATGCAGCACAGGCATCTTTATCAGAGGCAGCATGGAACCAGAATGGTGTTTGGCCCTCCAGGACTGCATTTGGGAGGCTCTGCTCTAGGTAATGTGCATGTTTATGGTGTCTGTGCTCTGTAGGGTAAAATGTAGGTGTCTTGGGCATGTTTACGTCATCTGCAATAAAGGTGCTGTCTGTATTAGCACGTTGTAGTAGTGGGTAAAATATGGGGACTGGGTTGGTGGGAACCACAGCTGGGACTTGAACCTGTGACCCTCTGCTTCTGAATACACTGGTTTTGTGCACTGCACCACCTTGTTGACACAGAGTCAGCATATTCCTTGTTGATACCATGACTGTTCGTCAGACAGGGCCCATCTGTTGCAGTACACGGCACCCACCTACACAGGGCTAGGCCACGGTTTGCTCTGGGCAGCTGCCACTGCCCCCTCCACCACCTGTATCCCTCAGCCACCATGCTGACATGTCCTTCTGCTGGTGGTGCTGGTGGTGCGCAGTCTCAGGCCATCCAGTGTGCAGGTAGGCGGCTGCCTATGGTGCGGGTTCTTGGGTAGGGGGTGCCTGCATAGGTGTCCACGCTTCCCCCCAGCACCGCCTGCCAATGTTCCGTGCCCTTGGGAGTAGCTGCTGGGTACTATCCCCTGCGACACTGTGGGAAACAGTCGTGCCCATGTTGGGCCTTCAGCTGTTGCTGTCTGGCTGCTCTGCTGCTTCAGCATTCATATGGGCCACCTAGGCATCGCCCTAGTCCGCACTGTGGCCCAGCTGCACCACAGCATGTGCCGCCTGCGGCCCTCTGTATCTCCTTCTCCGGCATCTGTCCAGTTGCCATTCCGACATGCCCGCCCTGATGTTGCGGGACATGTGCACACCATAGGAACCCTGTCTGATGGTGGGGAAAACCCTGAGCAGCGCTATTTCACTTTGGGCTCATTCACCTTGTATGGGGACGGATTATAGACCCTTCCACGATTTATATCTGTTCTATGGAGCTTACTCGGGGGGGGAGGGGTTGATGTTTTTCATTGATGCCACTAATGGCCAGCTTGGTTATGTTTTTTTTTCCAGTTTGTTAGGGTCATTTTCAGTGTTTATGTGCCCTTTTGTTCTGTGCACATGTATCACACTTATCACTTGTTTTAGGTTTCCCTGCCTGGGCTGTACATTGCTGACACTGAAATGGTTTCTCTCTCCTGTAATGTGCATTTAACGGCAGGTTTTCATTCGCGTTGGAATTGAGCTCTTCAGATCAGCGCGTTAGTGTGAAGGGAGCCTCTCCCCGCCCACTCTCCACCCATTGACACCTTTTCTCCGCCCTCTCTCCACCTTCTGCGGTGTTTTACCGCGCTGCGGGGCATTACGATCGTTAGCGCATCATAACGCGCGTTATGTAATGTTAACGATCGTAAGCGCAGCATAACACGCGTTATGCTGCGCTTACGATCATTAACGTTACATAATGCGCGTTATGTACGATTACCGCAGTTTAGTAAACATACCCCTAAGTCTTGATAGGGGGTGGGACCTGTGGAATTTGGCCTGTTTTAGATAGCTGCTAGGAGCATGTGGACACATGTTAGTGACCTGTTGCTCCTGGCCAGAAAAAATAATGCTAGTTTTGAGCTAGAATTATTTTATCCTGGAATACTGCAACTTGTAAAGATCAATGCAAGCTCTGTTCCTTTGCCATTGGAGTTACTAAAACTGTGGTATTAAGTTACTGCAGGTTAATGACTCCCCCAGTAAATTAAGCTGTGGTAAAATCCAAGGGCCCGATATTGAGGTGGGCAGGCTATGTTCCGCAGCAGTGCATAGCCTGCCTGCCAACCCCCCTAACCCAGACGCCCCAGCAGCCGCAGCTGCTACTTGCATACCCTCTGCGTCTTAAAGATAGGCGAGGTTTCCTATCTTTAAGGCGCAGAGGGATACACCCCAGAATGCCCCTAACACACCCCAAAGTTATGCAGATAACATCTGGGCACATTAGTGACTTAGCCAAGATATTCGAAGGGCACTACCCGTGTAGGTGCCCTTCGAATATCCAGGATAAGGCCCTTACACTGGTTTACTACCACTTAGCGACTAACCACTTGAAAGTACATTTTAGACTAAGTAGAGACTGGAATCAAGAAGTCGAGGCCAGGACGTGCTCAGTTCCGACCATATTTTTGAAATGGTTCTGCTAAATGTCAATCTGTTCCTAAAATACATAGAAAGAAGTGCAGGAACAGTCATGGACTGACATCCAGGTGCAGCGGGAGGTGCTGTTTTACAAATTTTCATGGGGAAAATTCACAAAGGAAACCCAGCAGCTTAGATGCACAGGGCTGGCGTGACCATCTGGTAAACTAGGTGGCTGCCTAGAGCACCAGTGGTCTAAAGGCAGTAGTTTGCCACCTCTGTTGCCTCTCTATGAGACCTCAAAAAGCTCTGCAGTGCTTACCTTAAGTCTCCAGCACTGCAAGGCTGTTTGGTTTCCTGTTTGCATGGTCGAGGCAGTGGTGGCAGTAAGGGTTGGGGAAGGGGCAAAAGTGGGAGCAGGGAGGTGTAAGGGTTGAGGTTCACCTACAGTAGAGTGCCTCATATCCTTGCCCCGGCCCTGTACATGTGCTAAGAGCCAGCATTTCATAACATGCACATGTAGATATCGGCTCTTACGCATGCATATTTGCCATTTTACAACTTCAAACACATAGCCGTTGCTATTTACCACAGAGGATGCTATTTTGAACTCATTTCAATTAGACAGGGGACATAAACAAGGGGGTATTAAGGAGGATAGCCTCCTTAATCCTCCTGTAAAGGACCGGCTGAAAGACACATTTATTCAAAACTTACATGTGGCAGAGAATATGTATAAATTGGATGTAGAGAATTTTGTACTTCAACATGCATTCCCTCATGAAATGGGGAATACATGTGTAGATATTTGTCCCTCCCAGACCACCATACCCAGTAGGACCCTCTCGAAACTTCCACCTACTAAGGTCATTCACTTATAAATTGAACTCTTTCTAAAAATGGTCATTTACATGTGTACATACCTGATCATACATGTGTGAATCACAAATAGAGCTTCTAAAATAACCCCATGAATGTAATACAAAGAATTAATATTTATTTTAAGTATAGTTGGCAGCTCTGTAGCTTCACTATCTGAGACACGTTTTACAAATTCAGTAAATACATTCTCCATAGTTACAGAATGAAAAAAGGGCCCTTTTGGAATAAGGCCCCTTTTCTGCATCTTAAAATCAAAGACTATTATTTGTATCCTTTTTTTTTTTTTTCAGTTTTATAGCTTTGTGTTCTTACTGGTAAAATCAAAGACTATTATTTGTATCCTTTTTTTCAGTTTTATAGCTTTGTGTTCTTACTGGTTTTAATTTTTTATAAATTTGGAATAAATGGGAAGCTTGCTTTATGGCTCTGTTGCCTTTTACCCTTTTCCAACAATGCTTGCAAGTCTCGGCTCTTCTGCTGTTTTTCATTCTGCTTTTTACACTGACTGATATGGCCACTACCAGCGATATATGTGTGTACAAACAGAATGACTCAGCCTGTTATTGTTTTACTAGCATGGTTGATACATGTATCTTTCACAACATCATGAGTCATTTCTGGAGGTGCACAACAGAACCAAGCTTTATATTACACAGGTTACTTAAATATCAGCTTGCTTGTGAAAATGAGAAAGCCATGAGATGATATTTTTATGCATTCTAATATGAGAGTCCCTCAGGTATTGTTGACAAAGAGCTACAGAATTGATCCACGTGGAATGAAGGTTATACATATGTGTCTGCTTCTGTAAATATTGAGTTCTATTGCAAAAATAGAGATTGATAGAGTTATTTAGCATGAAAATCTTATTTGAGACCCCATAAGAACATAAGAACATAAGATATGCCATACTAGGTCAGACCAAGCTCCATCAAGCCCAGTATCCTGTTTCCAACAGTGGCCAATCTAGGTCATACGTATCTAACAGTTTCCCCAAAAGACACGGATTCCACAATGCTTGTATTGGTTCAAGCATTGATATCCTGGGTCCCTTCTTAATAATGATTTATGGACCTTTCCTCCAGGAATTTGTCCAAACCTTTTTTGAACCCAGCTACATTAACAGCCTTTACTACATCCTCCGGTAACAAATTCCGGAGTTTGATTACACATTGATCCATTCATTAATTTATAGACTGCTATCATATCTCCCCTCAGCCGTCTCTTTTCCAGGTTAAAGAGCCCTAACCTTTTTAGCCTTTCTTCATAGGGGTATCCTTCCATCCCCTTTACCATTTTGGTGTCTCTTCTCTGAACCTTTTCTATTAACGCTATATCCTTTTTAAGATACGGCGACCAGAATTGCACACAATATTCAAGGTGCGGTTGCACCATGGAACGATATAGAAGCATTATAATATCCTTTGTTTTATTTTCCATTCCTTTCCTTATGATACCTAGCATTCTATTTGCTCTCCTGGCCACCGCTGCACACTGGGTGGTAGGTTTTAACATGTTATCCACAATGACGCCTAAATCTTTTTCCTGGCGGTGGTTCCTAATGTGGAACCTTGCATCGTGTAACCATAGTTTGGGTTGTTCTTCCCTAGGTGCATAACTTTGCACTTGTCCACATTAAATTTCATCTTCCATTTTGATGCCCAGTCTTCCAATTTATCATGATCCTCTTTCAATTTTCCACAATCCTCATGGGTTTTAACAACTTTAAATAGTTTTGTGTCATCTGCAAATTTGATAACCTCACTCGTTAGTCCCTTTTCCAGGTCATTTATGAATATGTCAAAAAGCAGTGGACCCAGCACAGATCCCTGGGGTACACCACTATTCACATTTCTCCATTGGGAAAATTGGCCATTTAGCCCTACCCTCTGCTTTCTATCTTTTAACCAGTTCCTGATCCACAATAGTACACTGCCTCCTATACCATGACTCTTTAGTTTTGCCAAAAGTCTCTGATGAGGGACCTTGTCAAAGGCTTTCTGAAAGTCAAGATATACTATATCAACCGACTCACCTTTGTCTACTTGTTTATTCACACCTTCAAAAAACATAACAGATTAGTAAGACAAGATCTTCCTTGTCTAAAGCCATGTTGGCTGTCGCCCATTAAGCCATGACTATCTACATGCTCAGCAATTTTGTTCTTTATGATAGTTTCTACCATTTTTACTGGTACTGACGTCAGGCTTACCAGTCTGTAGTTTCCCAGATCACCCCTGGAACCCTTTTTAAAAATTGGCATTACATCTTCAGGTATTACAGATGATTTTAATGATAGTTCACAGATTACTAATAGCAGGTCTGCAATCTCATATTTCAGTTATTTCAACACTCTTGGATGTATATCATCCGGTCCAGGTGATTTGCTACTCTTCAGTTTATCAAATAGTTGTAATACATATTTTCGATATATCGATATTTCCTTCAAGTCTTCATCAGTAGAGCTTATATCATATGTAGATATGAAGGTTTTACTGTAATGAATAGGTCTTTCCATATTATTTTTGAGTGGGGAAGGAATAAATCAACAAATTAATGGAGAAGAGTAGAAGCATAGCCTAGTGCCTTGGTCTTCATTCGTCAACCTTGAGAACTACCAACTGGCCAGGTTTTTAGGATATCCCTAAAGAATGTGCATGATAGATATGGATACAATGGAAGCAATGGGTATGTAAATCTCTCTCAAATATACATTAAGGATACCAAGAAACCCCCCAAGGACTGGGAGTGAAGGGTCTAGTGGTTAGAACAGCAGGCTGAGAACCAGAAATGTCAGGACTCAAATCTTGTTCCTCCCACTGAGGATCTTTGTAGTCTTGGGCAAATTATTTCTCTTTCCATTGCCATATCTATGAAAGTTGATTATAAATCCTCTGGGGCAGGGAAATATCTACCGCATCTGAATTTAACTTGCCTTGAGCTCAGATTTGGAAAGGTGAGTAATTAGATGAGAGAGAATCCATTTAATGATCTGCTTGATAGCAGGACTCCCCATACCTTGCTTTCAATGCTGCCTATATATGAAGTCATTTAAGCATTTTAAAAGATATTGTAGATCTCATAGACTATGAAAACTCCTATACGTCAGAGGTATTTTGATAATCCATGACTCTCTTGGCAAATCGTATTAAAATGTGAAGAGTAATGAAAGACGGTCAGGAGGATAGCCATCTTAGTTTCTGATTCTCAGACATGCATGCTACAGTATAAGTGATGGTGCTGTTCTGGAAAGAAATAGAGGCAGGGTATGCATGTCAAACACTGAAAGACACTGCACTGGAAATGTTAATGATTCAGGAATAATAATTTAAATAGAAAATGCAGAATCTTTATACAGTGTATGGATCCTGGCATCTACCCAAAATGAGGCAAAATAGTTTTCAAAGCTGAGAAATACAACTGTATTACAAAAGATTCCTCTATACTACTAGTGGTCCTAAAACATTTTGGGCTGGGGCCACATTGGACCTTTTTGATCATTAGAAGGATCAGGGTGTGTGTGTGGTGGGGGAGTTCCCCCTCTTCTCCCCCCATAAATAAAGTAACTTCTCTGAGGCCCTGAGGCAATAGTTTGGGGGACCACTGGCATCTTATCTTCTCCCCCCCTCCCCCAACGTTCAGCATCACTCCCTACTATTACTACTAATCATTTGTATTGCACTACCAGGCATATACAGTGCTGTATCTCTCTCTCTCTTCCCTCCCTCTGCCCTCCCCATTGTGTCCAGAATCTCAATCACTCTCTTTCTCTTTCCTCCATCTCTGATGGTTCTGTGTCTCCTTCCATTCCCAGCCCCCATGTTCTTGCATCTCTCCATCTTCTTCCCCTGTAGGTCCAGGGAGAGGATGAGATGTTGGAACTACAGGGAAGGACGATGGAGAGATACTAGAACATGATCTGCAGCTCCCCTCTCAGCATGACCCCCACCCCTCTTCCTTTACACCCTGAAGAAAGCTACAGCATGATAGCTGAAATGTTGATTTTACTTACTATAGGCATTGGAAAGGGTTGGGCCACATAGACCTTGGCCTCACCAAAACATTGCTGCTGCTATTGCAGCCTTCCCCTACTTCTACCCGCAGGGATCTGATCTCCCGTGGGCAGAATTAGGAGAAAGCTATGACCCGGCAGTTAGCAGGCTGCACACAGGGATCCCATCCCCCACAGGCACAATAGCACCACAAATGATGGCCTCTCTCTCCTGCCTGCCGATGGGACATGAGCAGACAGAAGGGGAAAGCTGGTAATCGCAGCCTCAGGTAATTCAGCAGGCTTAGGGGTAGAGCTCGGCCCCTCTGAAGAAAAGAGCATTCTGGCACCCTTGCTACTTACTAGGACACAATTCAACTACCCCCAATGTAGCAGTTCAAAAATGATCAAATATAAAAACAACGGCTACTAGGTTACATATATATTTGTTGCAATTTTCTCACTACAAAACAAAACAGGAGAAATGGACCTCAGTATAACTGATGAGGCAATTCATGGAAATGGCACTGGTGTTCAAAGCCATTTGATCAATCCCCTTATGATACTATCATAGGTCCTTTATGAATCTTAAATCAATCCCACTGTCCCAACATTGACAGCATTTTGCCTACACTGCTTCAGGAGACTCAACAGGGGATGTCTCTGCAAAAAACAAAAAAGTGTGTTTGACTATACTCCTATACCAAACATATATATCCTAAATAACCAGTGGCCAACATTGGCAACCTGCTCCACCACACTCCTCAAGAGACTGCTCCACCACACTCCTCAAGAGACTAAACGTCTCATGTTCTTATTCACCATTCTTCACAAATGCAAGGAAATTTGAGATGAAAGGTAACCCAAAGACTACCCCTTCTTGCCTCATTGCAAGAAATAATTTACACCTCTCCTAGGAAATGTCTAGAAAAATATATATTTTTTGAACCAAGAAAGTAATATCTTCATGCTTGAAGAACATTCTTTGTGTCTAAAATTTGTCTGGTTCTAAAGCAAAAAGCACAAGTAGGGTCTGATGCAATTGAACCTCTTCTTGAGATACTAGCAGGATTTCAGTGAGATTTAATCCTCACGGGCCTGTCCCACAGGAACCCAAACTCTGATCTGACTTAACACTCATTGGTAAACAAAACGTCTTAGGGACCCTTTTACTAAAGGTATGCACCTACCTTGCAATTAGGGCAATTCCAATGCCCAGCAAGTTTCCAGCAGTTAATGCAGGATTGCGAACTCTAACACGTAGCATGAGGAAAGCAGGCACACCTAACGACACTCATAGAGGTATTGTTATAGGCATTTACTCCAATTGCCACATTGCTACTGGGGACTGAAAAGCAGAATATAAATGATTATAAATAAATAAAAAGTCATATTCAGGCACCACATGTGCATGATTACTATTGCTGGAATTCAGTGCTGAAAGCCTGAATTAGTTTAAAGCGCCGAACTGGGAATTCATGAAAATAGGTCAGGCATTGATACTCTCATTTCAACCTGCTTTTAGTACTGGACATGATCAAAACAAACTACCAATCTTCCGAAAATACACTGTAGAGTTCCAAGCGAAGACAAGCAACCCCCTGGAGGATTTGCCTAGATCAGGAGACTCTCACTGCTGTCACTCCTGCGTCTCTGGTACGAGCAAGGAGATCGTTTGTACACACAACAATGAATCATTGTTCAGTGTGGGAGCTCTGGTGGAGTGAACATAACCCAGAGGAATTTTGGTAACTAGTCCAGATGTATAATTTATTCTGAAAACATTAATTGTTAACTCGCATATACCTCTGCAAGAGCCTGTTTTAAGGATCTTAAACTTAAGGAACCAAGCACCACTGGATGCTCCAGAGGAGATACGGGCATTCTTCTTTGTTTGGAGTTCAGGAGCCAGCAGGAAAACCATTCTAGTCTGTACAACTTGGTCATTGTGTTGAGAGAAAGTAGGAGATGTTTTCTCTGTTTTTTTTTCTTGGACATGCATAGGCCAATTAGCACTTCTAATAGAGACCACTACAATAGGGGAGAGGGAGAGGGAGAAGTGGGTTCAATCCTCAAAGATCAATGACAAATCATTAACAAAAAACAAGAAAAGAAAAGGAACAATAGAGGGGGCGGGGGAGGAAACTGCAAAGATCAGGATACTAGCCAAGGAAACCTAAGAGAACAATACAGGGGGAAGCCATGCTGGAATACGGTTATAATCGCAGTCAACCAAAACCTTCCCAAATCTCAGGAAATCGTATCCAGCTACAAAGAAGACTTGACTCTTGATCTTTGCAGTTTTCTGGGTCATGCCACATTTTAGTAAGTGGAACCAACATTTCAGCCGTCATGGTGTGGCTTTCCTCAGGGTGAAGTGGTTATGCGGTGGCCTCTGATGAAAGAATAATGAAACCTACTCCTTTGATCACAATGGTGTTTGGTCATCGCTTAGTTCACCTTACTCTTTGAGAAAATTGTTCTGTGAGCGTCTGTGGTCTTAGGACTCTACATTGCAGCCCTAGAGCTGGTGGAAATGTCTCCGTCTACATTTTTCATAGATGCACATTGCCACCCACCCACTCCCTGGACCTTGAGGGTTAAGGGAGGGGCTGGCCTTGAATGCCCTTGAGGGTTAATGTTGTAGTTGTGTTGGTGCTCAAGTGATAAGACAAGGCAAAGAATATTTCTTTTTCTGAGGTTTATTTCCCGCTTTCGCAGTTCAAATGCAGCAGACGTAAAATGAAATAATATGGCACAAAACAAGATGGAGAAATTGAACTTAAATAAGGTTTTTTTCACTGCTTGACTGAATGTCCATTACTGATCACATTCACCTGTCATGTGATCTCCTTTTCATTAAGGTAACAGAAAACTCTGATATCAGCACTGCTCCTGAATGGCACAGAATATGCTTCCACTTATTCTCTTCAGATAAGCTCTTTTATCACAGCAAACATTGAGGTAACTTTGCTACTTCTTACAAACAACACTGGCAAGCAAATCCCTTAAATGTCCTTTGGAATCATACAAGTAGAGCAATCCATCGGGACTTCCTGTTCCATAGATGGCAAAGAAATTAAAGGCATTTCTTCTTGCCAGCTGATCAATGGCTTTGCTACGTTCTGAGTAGAAACTGCTCTGCTTTTAAGGAACTGTCTGAATTCAGTGAGAAGTAATTCAGCCTGTGTATTTCTGAGCTAGGCTGAGAAAATCCTCCTTCAGGTAAATGCTTGTTTATATTTCTTATCTCTAGGCAATTATCAGTGCTTTTACTTGGACAACATTTCAGCGTGCAAGCATTTCCCTTCCCCCACCTATCTCCACATGGCAGTGCAGGGAAAAACGCTTCAGGTGTGTTTAGAGAGTCTCTCAGAGTGTTAAAAGGAAAACAGTCAGGCTTTTCTTGACTTAACCAGTTAGTATCAAACTTTCTGCCTTTATCCTGTCTTTCACAATTAAAATTCACTCTTTCTGGCTTTCCACTGTTAAGTTTGCTAACCATGCCACACCCACCAGATACCTTGTGCTTGGGCTTCTTCCAGGGTAATTCCTTATCCCTTTGCCTCCTATTCCAAGGTTCTTCTGGGTCCTTTAAACTCCTGAGCTGCAGCCTTGGGTCTCTCAGTGCCTTAGAATTCTTCTGCTTCCAGAAATCTTTCTCTGCCTCTGAGTCTCCCAGCTCCTGTCTGCTCCTTCTTGGATCACAGCTGCTTAGTGGTTCTCTCTCCCACGGTTCCTGTTCCTGGTCATCTGACCTGTCCTCGTCCAGGTGCTTGTGTCCTTCTTCCCTCTCCTGGTGGTCCTCTCTCTGCTTCCCTAACTGTTTCTGGGTTTTTAACAAGCTAGCTGAGTACTGCACTGCCCGCCTCCTGCTTGGGCGTGCCCACTCAGGGACTTGGCTTCTCACCTGCCTTGAAGTGAGGAGTGGTTCCTGATTAGCTCTGCATTCTTTTTCCTCTCAACAGAGAAAATCCTGCATTCCCCTGCAGTACCCGCTCTCTCCACCGGATCACTATCAGTTTCCATTGCCTCATAAGAGCCTGCTACATCACAGATCCCCCCCCCCCTTAAGATATCACGGGCTGGTGTAGGCATGCCCGCACAGCACGTGATTCTATCTATGGGTTCAGTGGTGATGAGCTTCTGTTGGGGCTGTTGTCCGGGAGAGGCTATTGTGGCTATTTGGGCTAAAGCAACTCTCTCATGCCATGGTTTTAACACGTTGACATGGTAAACTTGCCTGCGACCTTTCCTATTCTCTACCAAGTAAGACACAGGTCCTACAGCTTGTACTACCCGACACGGTCCTTTCCAATGGCTCTCAAATTTTGGTTCTGTCCCAGCCACCATTACAATAACTTTCTCTCCAACATTTAGTTGATGTTGCTTTGTGTTCCTATCATAGTAGGCTTTTTGTTTGGCCTGACTACGCTTTAGGTTATCCACTGCAACTTGTGAAGTCCAGCGTAGCCGCTTCTTTAAGTTTCTCAGGAACTCGGGCACTTCTACTTCCCTGGGATCAGGTTCTACCCACTGTTCTCTCAAAATATCGAGAATGCCTCGGGGAGACCTCCCGTATAGTAGCTCATAGGGTGCTGTTCCTAATGAGGCCTGTTTTCTCTCTCGGCATGCATAAAGAACAAAGGGTAGCATTGTATCCCAATTGTCCATTTCCCCCTCCAAACTCCTACGTAACATCCTTTTAAGAGTCTGGTTTTGTCTCTCGACTAAACCGTTCGTTTGAGGGTGGTATGCTGCTGTCTTGATGTGGTGAATACCAAAGGCATCCCACACTTGTCCTAAGTATTTTGACATGAAGTTGCTCCCCCTGTCGGTGAGAACTTCCTTAGGGAAACCCACTTCACAAAACAACTTAAGAAGTTCGTTTGCAATCACTTTGGCAGATATGGTGCATAGTGGCATGGCCCACGGGAACCTTGTAGCGTGGTCTACCACCACTAAGATATAGTGGAAACCTCTGGGTGTTTTAATCAGAGGTCTGACAATGTCAACTCCTATCCTCTGGATGGGATCCTTAATCACTGGTGAAGGTATCATGGGGACATCCCTGGGATGGGTTGCTGAAACACTTTGGCACGCGGGGCAAGCCTCACAGAACTTGGCCGTCTCTTTGAAGACACCGGGCCAGTAGAACCTGGATAAGATTTGATCGAGGGTTCCCTGAATGCCTTTATGCCCCCCAACAGGATGGTCGTGTGCCAACCGTAGCACTATATTTTTAAAGGTAGTTGGCACAACCAACTGCTTTCTACTATCTCCTGTGAAAGGATCTTTACTCTCCCTGTAGAGTATTCCTGCAGTCAGGATAAATCTAGGTAAGGTATCCCTAGTAGTCTGAGCCCATTTGAATGCCTGTGTGAGAGCGGGGTCCGCTTGCTGCTCATTTGGGAATGTGGGAAACTTATTCATTAGCTCCTCTGGTACCCATGGTAGCTCTTGCCCTGCCCGTACTTCAGACTTGTTCTTAGAGCGAGACTGTTTCTCCTTACATTTTGCAGATTTAGGCTTCCTGACTTTAGTGTCTGGAGTATCTATCAACGCATCATCAGAGGGGAGAACTTCTCCGAGATCCTCTGAGGTATCTTCTTTCTTTTCTAAGGCTGAGGACTGGGCTCTTGTGGAGACCATTGCACCTTTCACCTGCAACTCTCTTTCCATCTCCCTGAAGAACTGCGGCCAATCCCTGCCTAGAATTACTGCCTGGGGAAGTCCTGGGACAACTGCTAATGGGACAGTCTTTGGTGCACCTAACCCTGCTATGCGTAACTTGTATACTGGGTAGGTCGAAGTTCCTCCATGGATGCACCTTATTTTAACTGAACTCACAGGCTGAATTACTTCCTTGCCCTGCATGGCCTCTATTCTCTGCCAAATCTCTTCAGAGAGCATGCTTAACTCTGCCCCTGAATCCAACAGAGCTTGAGTGGTAATTCCCTGTACTTCAATAGCAAAAAGAAATCCAGGTCTATCATCCCTGGGACAACCCGCTATCAATGCAGTTTTCACAACACATTGTTTTTGCAAATGTCCCTCTTGCCCACATCTGTAACATCTTAGAGCTTTTCCATAAAGGCATGCACATTGTTATAGGGTCTTCTAGCACCCTTCCGTCCCTTTCTGATCTGTGGCTGCGTGACTCCTGGGAAGTAGTGCCAGCTCTCTGGGCAGTTAGCTCTGCCTCTATATATCTCTCAGAGAGTGCAACAGCTTCTTGGGGAGTTTTGCAATTCTGCAAGACTAGGAAGGTGCGGATTCCCTGTGGTAGAGCGTTCATGTACTGCTCTAATGTTAAAGCATCCAGTATTGACTCCACAGACCTCCCTTCTGGAGTTAACCATTTATCAAGCAAGCTTTGAATCCTATGACATAATGACTTGGGAGTCTCACTCGACCTCAGTCTCACACTCCTCAAACGTGTGTGGTAGACTAAAGGAGTGAGCCCTAATCTCTCCCTGATTACCTTTTTTACTTCATCATAATTGCCAGCCATGGCAGCAGGCATGGCGCGGTAAGCGGCCATCGCTTCCCCAGTAAGGGATGCTGCCAGTCTTAGAGCCCAGTGCTCCTTAGGCCATGAGCTAAGGCGAGCTACTCTTTCAAAGCTCTCAAGATAGTCATCAACGTCATCTTGATTGGTAAGCTGTCCAAAATTAAACACAGTTCCCGCTTGTAAACCCACAGGTTGTACAGGACCTGTTAAAAATGGAACCTGTAGTAGATGATTGTCCAGCGGCTTGCTTCCTCTCTTTCATCCACTCCTCCATGAGAGTGAGTAGAGGCTGCTGCTGTTCACGCATGCTTGCGTTGGCTTTTGCCTAGGCCTCTAACGCAAGGTCTGTCTGGCGCTCCATCTGCGTCGCCATCCATTGAAAAATTTCTTTGGCGTCCATCGCCATCTTGGGATACCTGAAACAAATAAAAAAAAAGAGACCCAAGTGCGGAAAACACAGTACACTTTGGCTATCTGCTCTTTTTTTTTTTTCTCCCTAGTCACCACTAGGCTTCACCCTTGCCCTGGTATCCTGGTTACCCAAGGTGGATACCCTTTACCTGGCTCAGGTGGTATACAAGCACGTCAGGAACAGAAGATCCTGTAGTCCTGCAGTCTCCTTCCTTGTTTTGGGCTGGTCAGCTCTTCGGCTGGGTACCTCCTGGAAGTCAGCTTCTGCAGTTTTTGCTGTAGTTATTCCTTGCGCCTGTGCAGTATCCTCAATACTATGCCACTTTGCCACCCACCCACTCCCTGGACCTTGAGGGTTAAGGGAGGGGCTGGCCTTGAATGCCCTTGAGGGTTAATGTTGTAGTTGTGTTGGTGCTCAAGTGATAAGGCAAGGCAAAGAATATTTCTTTTTCTGAGGTTTATTTCCCGCTTTCGCAGTTCAAATGCAGCAGACGTAAAATGAAATAATATGGCACAAAACAAGATGGAGAAATTGAACTTAAACAAGGTTTTTTTTCACTGCTTGACTGAATGTCCATTACTGATCACATTCACCTGTCATGTGATCTCCTTTTCATTAAGGTAACAGAAAACTCTGATATCAGCACTGCTCCTGAATGGCACAGAATATGCTTCCACTTATTCTCTTCAGATAAGCTCTTTTATCACAGCAAACATTGAGGTAACTTTGCTACTTTCTTACAAACAACACTGGCAAGCAAATCCCTTAAATGTCCTTTGGAATCATACAAGTAGAGCAATCCATCGGGACTTCTTGTTCCATAGATGGCAAAGAAATTAAAGGCATTTCTTCTTGCCAGCTGATCAATGGCTTTGCTACGTTCTGAGTAGAAACTGCTCTGCTTTTAAGGAACTCTCTGAATTCAGTGAGAAGTAATTCAGCCTGTGTATTTCTGAGCTAGGCTGAGAAAATCCTCCTTCAGGTAAATGCTTGTTTATATTTCTTATCTCTAGGCAATTATCAGTGCTTTTACTTGGACAACATTTCAGCGTGCAAGCATTTCCCTTCCCCCACCTATCTCCACATGGCAGTGCAGGGAAAAACGCTTCAGGTGTGTTTAGAGAGTCTCTCAGAGTGTTAAAAGGAAAACAGTCAGGCTTTTCTTGACTTAACCAGTTAGTATCAAACTTTCTGCCTTTATCCTGTCTTTCACAATTAAAATTCACTCTTTCTGGCTTTCCACTGTTAAGTTTGCTAGCCGTGCCACACCCACCAGATACCTTGTGCTTGGGCTTCTTCCAGGGTAATTCCTTATCCCTTTGCCTCCTATTCCAAGGTTCTTCTGGGTCCTTTAAACTCCTGAGCTGCAGCCTTGGGTCTCTCAGTGCCTTAGAATTTTCTGCTTCCAGAAATCTTTCTCTGCCTCTGAGTCTCCCAGCTCCTGTCTGCTCCTTCTTGGATCACAGCTGTTTAGTGGTTTTCTCTCCCATGGTTCCTGTTCCTGGTCATCTGACCTGTCCTCGTCCAGGTGCTTGTGTCCTTCTTCCCTCTCCTGGTGGTCCTCTCTCTGCTTCCCTAACTGTTTCTGGGTTTTTAACAAGCTAGCTGAGTACTGCACTGCCCGCCTCCTGCTTGGGCGTGCCCACTCAGGGACTTGGCTTCTCACCTGCCTTGAAGTGAGGAGTGGTTCCTGATTAGCTCTGCATTCTTTTTTCCTCTCAACAGAGAAAATCCTGCATTCCCCTGCAGTACCGGCTCTCTCCACCGGATCACTATCAGTTTCCATTGCCTCATAAGAGCCTGCTACATCACAACATAAATTATTCTATTTTACAATTTATACACATGTTTGAGGACCCAGCCCATGCTCCACTCAAACTCCACCCATGTGCACACCCAATGACAAAGTACGCAGGTTGATGCCAAAGCAGTAGTTTATAAGATGTCATTTATATGCATATATGGCCGCATACATACTTTATGGTTTAATAAAAGCTTGATATTCCACCCTTCAGATCGGCAGAGCAATTTACATAAAATAAAGTTAGTTAAGAGTAGAAAGGAACTCCATTAATAACTTAAAAAGAGATAGCGGCAATCACACAATACGGAAGGATAGAGAAGGGAAAGAGGGGAGAAGGATAGGTAGTTGCAACAGAGTCAATTGCAGGGTGCAGAGAGGAGGGTATCAAAGACAGGCATGCAGGAATGACTTTAGAAACTTATCTTCTTAATACCGGCTTTTTTTATTCCTTGTTTATTCTTTACTTCCGATGGAATAAACTGATGATATACATAAATCACCAAAGTAAAAAATCTTCACTAAAATAAAAGTAATGTAAAAAATTGCAATAAAAACAGAAATATTTTGGATCCCTCACCTGCTAGGGCAAAAGAGGAGGGAGACCTCAAAGACCACTATGGACCATGGATTCCCTGTGTAAGACCCAGGAAGGTTCAGGGATAGAGGTAGGCCAGAGTTATGGGGGGGGGGGGGGGGAGTTTTATGGGGGTGAGGGTGTGCTGTCCTGGAGAAGGTCTTAAGGGAGAAGAGAGATCAGTCAGGGATGAGGCTTGGTGGGTTGTGATTGGAGTGCATATTTCTGCAATGGAGAGGGAAGGGGGGGCATCTATATTAGGGGGATGGTAATTGGCTGTGACTATGCCTGGAGGGAGGATGGAGCACCACAATGGCCACTACATAGATTTAGTTCTCATTCAGTGCCGAACGACAACCATGCTATCACACTGCCGGCAGTGTGGATACCCTCCTGAGTTGGGGTCCTCCACACTGATGTTTGGAGTTGTGGACAAGTGGTTAAGGATGAGCTTAGGTCCTATACAGCTGGTGTGCTCAGGTAAGACTTCCCCAAAGTAAAATGTTAAATACTATTATAAAAATAATCTGCAATTTAGAAAATTTAATTTAAACAATGACAATTTTCTTAATTTACAACCAATTTAGTTAGTTATTAAATAGGCAAAGTTTCTCTCTTAGAATTATTATTCATAAACACACAATATAATGATTTGTCTTTTTTTGCTTTGCAGATTTTCAATAAGAAAGCTTCCAATTATTATCAGCAAACATTCAGATAAGTTTCAATCAATTTCTTCTTCCAATAAATTTCCTTGTGACACTAAGGGGTATGTTTACTAAACCGTCTTAATGGGAGCTCTGCGACGTTATCGCGCGATAAGGTACCTTATCGCGCGATAAGGTACCTTATCGCGCAATAATGGTGCTTTATCGGGCGCACAGGTACCTTAGCACGTGATAACGTGCGCAGCGGTGCAAATGAGCGCTGAGGGTGGAGAAAGGCTCCCTGAGGGCGGAGGAAGGCTCCCCGGGGGCGAAGAGGGAGGGTCAATGGACTGAGAGTGGGAGGGGAGATGCTCCCTGCACACTAATGTTGTGAAATCCGAGGCTGAAAACTAACGCCAGTGAAACCCTGGCGTTAGAGCTGATTTAAAGGGAAAAGAAACCATTTATGTCAGCAATGTAGAGCAAAACCTGGGAAACCGACAAAAAGTGATAAGTGTGATACATGTGCACGGAACAAAAGGGCAAATAAACAGTGAAAATGACCTCAAGAAAATGTAAAAACAAAATAAACAAGCTGGGCAATAGTGATATCAATGGGAAACATAAAAAAACATTCCCAAGAAAGCTCCAAAAAAAAAGATATGAAATTTGGAAGGGCCTATGCTCCGTCCCCATACAAGGTGAAAGAGCCCACAGTGAAAATGCGCTGAGCAGGGTTTTCCTCTCCATTGGACAGGTTTCCTCCATTTCGGGTTATTCTTTTTTTTCTTTTGTTTAAATGTTTCTTTTCACACTCCATATTGTGGGCTGGAAGTTGATTAATTTGGTGTTAATACCATTTCGAAATGTATATTGTTTTCAATGTATATTATTTTATTGCTTTGTATTACCTTTATATTACCTTAAATAAAGAGGTTGAAATCTGAAAAAAAAAAAATGCGCTGAGCAGGGTTTTCCTCTCCATTGGACAGGTTTCCTATGGTGTGCACATGTTCTGCAACAGCAGGGCGGGCATGTCGGAACGGGCAACTGGACAGATGCTGGAAAAGGGAACACAGAGGGCTGCAGGTGGCACATGCCGTGGTGCATCTGGGGCCACAGTGCGGACTAGGGTGATGCCTAGCTGGCCCATAGGAATGCTGAAACAGTAGAGCAGCCAGACACAACTGAGGAGGGCCCAACTTGGGCACGAGTGTGTCTCCCACAGTGTCACAAGGGATAGTACCCAGCAGGTAACCCCAAGGGCATAGAACATTGGCAGGCGGTGCTGGGGGGAAGTGTGGAAAGCTATGCAGGCACCCCTACCCCAGAACCGGCACCATAGGCAGCCGCCTACCCACACACTGGATGGCCTGAGACTGTGCACCACCAGCACCACCAGCAGAAGGGCATGTCAGCATGGTGGCAGAGGGGTACTGTTGGTGCAGGGGGCAGTGGCAGCTGCCCAGAGCAGACCGTGGCCTAGCCCTGTGTATGCGGGTGCCATGCACTGCAACAGACAGGCCCTATCTGACGAACAGTCATGGTATCACCAGGGAATACACTGTCAATGTGGCAACATGGTGGTGCATTGCACACAGCCAGTATGTCCAGAAGCAGAAGGTCACAGGTTCAAGCCCCAGCTATGGTTCCTGCCAACCCAGTCCCCATATTTTATCCACTAATAAAACATGCTAATACAGACAGAATCTTTATTGCAGATGACGTAAACATGCCCAAAACACCTACATTTTACCCTACAGAGCACAGACACCATAGACATGTGCAATAACTAGAGCAGAGTTCCCCAAATGCAGTCCTGTCGGGCCAAACACCATTCAGGTTCCATGCTGCCTCTAATAAAGATGCCTGTGCTGCATGTCTATGCGCCGTCCCATGGTATGCAGATGTATCTCATGGATATTCATGAGGGACAGCATGAAAACTCGAAAAGTGTTTGGCCCACCAGGACTGGAGTTGGGAACCTCTCCCCTAAACCAGCGGCCAACTGGGGGAGACACACCCACACCCACAGGCTCCATTATCCAATGCCTCCTGGAGAGACAGGATGTTGGGCTCTGCGTGCATCTCCCAATACTAGCACTTGCATACCTTAGCAATGCCACCCTAAACCTGGGAATACGGTAAACATCTATCAAAAGGCTGCTATGATTACTGGCAGATAGCAATTCTGAAGTTAAGTACAATGTTCTGATTGAGCTGCATCATAGCAACCTTTCTGATGTCTGTGGAGTGTGCTACAGGTCTTGTGTCTGACAGTGTTTACCACCCTGGGGAGTGACCCCAACAGTATTGCGTACCATAGCCATGCCTGCACTGTGCCCAGGACTGGTGTGGTGGCCAGGGCTGCCAAACACCTCTATAGTTGCAGAATGCTGGCATAGGTGTGTGGAGTGTGTGTCTGTCTATCCAGTGTCTGGTGGCTGCCAACACCCTCCACAGCCCACACTGCTAGCACTGTTGCCAGTATTGGCCCGACAATGTGCATAATGAGGAGCAAGGTACTGTGGGAATAGCCTGGATAGGGTGGCCTGGCTTGGATGCATCTGGACAGGGCATAGGGCAATGGCTCGGACATTGTAGTGCCCGGCCACCACCTGCACGGACAGGGTGGCCACAGCATGTCCTGCTGGGAGGTCACTCTCACCCTGACTGAGCAGTGACCACGGCATGGTTGGGCTCCCACATAGTGCTATACACTATTTCTTTCATGTGATATGTATGGGTTCTTTTTTGGGGCACAATCACTGACTTATCTGCTTGGTGTGTATGCTGACATCCAAGTTCTGGGTACATGCATCTCCTGTGGGAACATGCACTATGGACTAGCTAGCAGACTGTCTGCAGCTAGTGTGTGTCTTGCTGGAACACCTTGCAGGGTGCAGTGGCTGGAGGCTTGCTGCTGGAGAATGTCAGATAGTGGTGGGGAGTAGCTGAGCATTTCCAGGTCTAATGTGTGTCTGCTATTGCTTTATGGATGTGTACAGCTCTGCATTGCCTGCCCTATAGGGTGTCTATTCCCCAGCAGGCCTGGTGTTGATGGTCCCCTCTATTGCCACCATTGCAGGGAGGTAGAATGTGGATCTGTTGGTGGGAGATCCTGTTTCCCACCCTCAGCCCCAGAGGGGAGGGTGGGGTGGGGTGGGGTAAGGTAGGGTGGGGTGGGGTGGGGTGGGTGGTGGTACATAATCTTCCTATGGGTCAAAACACTCCCCCCCACCTACATTATGTAACCATGGCACCAGCACAGGGTATGCACTATTCTGGGTGCATCATAGCCCATAAGGACTAGACACGACTGAGAAATACAGTTGGACACAGATGTATCCTAGGTGTGCCTGCAGGAACTACCTATCACGCACAGTAGCATTGATGGGGACCTACAACATGGCATATGTCTGCCATGAAAGGTGCTGTGGACCTGGTGCTGGGCGCCCCACCTCACCCTCAGGGTGAGCACAGTACCCGCACAATGTGACGGTCTTTAGCTACTCTGTGCCAGTAACACACATGGTCAGTACCCCCTACCAGGCTGAGGTGCTGTGGGGGTGCACACGGTCAGTTCCCCATACCTGGCTGAGGAGCTGTAGGGGTGCATACCCCATCCTGTGATCATCTGTAGACTGCTGATATTCATGTGCAGTGCATCATGGGTACGGGTGGGTTAACCCTATCCTGGTAACCACAGCAGACAGTTTGTGTGGTGACCTGCAGTCCTTCTGTAGCCAGCCAGGGGTTTGGGTGTAGCTATACAGCTGTAGGTCACTGGTTACATCACTGCCTGTGGAGTCAGAGGTCATGGGTTTGATCACACAGTGGGGTTATTTGATAGGGCTGTCTGAGGCATTGTCTATTTTTAATGTATATTAGTGCTGCCAGCAAAAACACCCTCAGAGTACTGTAGCCATAAGGTGCTTCATAGGGCGCCCCATAAGGCGCCTTATAGGGTGCCCTATAATGTGCCTTATAAGGCACCCTATAAAGCGCCTTCTAAGGTGCCTTCTAAGGTGTCCTATAAAGCGCCTTCTAAGGAGCCTTATAAGGTGTCCTATACAGCGCCTTATAAGGTGCCTTATAAGGTGTCCTATGAAGCGCCTTATAGGGTGTCCCATAGGGGACATTATAGGGCGCCTTGGCGGACAATGCACTTTATAATGTGCCCTATAGAGCGCCTTATGCGGCACCTTAGGTTACGACACGTGAGGGTGTGTTTGCTGGCAGCACTAATTGAAATATAAATAACATGCCTCAAAAAAACAACACTTTATTTCTAGCTTTTCTATACCTCGCTATTTGACATCAGTGCGGTTTACAGTCAAACAATTTTACACAAGGTGGGAAGTGCCTTGTGTTTACATCAAACAGGACAAATTAACTGGGATTCATAACATGGAACTATTTACATCTGAACAAAGGCAGCTTACTAGTGTCGCTGTTACATTCTTATAGCTGTTGGGTGGTTGTGTTTGTGCAAGGTGTAGGGGAACCGTTGGATTGCGAGTAGTATGAGAGGAATAAATGATGTTTTATGGCTTTCCTGAATTGTGAGAGATCATTGATTGATCTTATGTTGGACGGGAGATTATTCCAACACCTTGGAGCGTAGAAAGAGAATGCCCTGTTTCTAATTGTTTGCTTGCATTTCGTCACTTCGGTCGGGGTTAGCAGTGTGTTAGCACCTATTGACCTTCTTGACCTATTATCGGGGGTATGCGTAATGAGTGCCGTGATGGACGAGGGTGATATCCCATTGATGGCTTTAAACGTAATGAGCAGTGCCTTGTAGGTGATTCTGCTCTCTATTGGTAGCCAGTGAAGGTCCTTTAACGTAAGGGTGATATGGTCTCTTCTTGAGACTCCGCAGAGAACACGTGCTGCGGCATTCATTGCAAGCTGCAACTGGTTTAGGGAACACTTGGGGATCCTGTGTAGGATGATGTTCGCATAATCGAAGTGAGGAAGTAGCAGGGCTTGGAAGACTGTCCTGTAGTCTTCATGTGCCACTTACATGTAACAGCTAATGCCTCAGCCAGCCATATGCATTAGGCACACTGGGGGATCGAACTCATGACCCCTGTATCATAAGTCAGTGTATTAAGCATTGTGCTACAGCTCTGTTTCTGTGTTTGCATGTCTGTGTGCCTACTTAAGATTACCGCGCGTTAATGTGCTTAGCGGCATTTTGCCCGATAACGTGCGCAGTGCACGTTATCGCATGATAATCCCGTTTTGCTACATTAAGACCGAAACGCCCACTCCTTTTATGGCAGCCAGCACACTATCGCCGGGCGCACGTTAAGACTGCTTAGTAAACATACCCCTAAGCACTTAGGGGTATGTTTACTAAACCATCTTAATGTTGCCAGTGTTAGTTGCAGAGGTAATGTGAAGAATGCCATATAAGGAGTGGGCATTCCGGCGGCAAGGCAGCAAGAATCTGTATAGTGCGATAGTGGGCACCGTGGCACGTTAACGTGCGTTAACCCTAAGTTCATGCCAGTGCATTGGTAGAAGCTATAAAGATGTAGCCCACTGGTTACTGCAATGACTGTGGAGATAGAGGTAATGGGTTTGATCCTGCAGTGGTGTTATGTAAGAAGGCTGTCTGAGGCAACTTCTTTTTGCAAAAAATCAGCGCTGCCAGAAAAAACACCCGCACAGTGCCGTAACATAAGGTGCCGCATAAGGCGCCATATAAGGCACTCCATAGGGCACATTATAAAGTGCCCTGTCCGTCAAGGTGCCTTCTAATGTGCCCTATAGGGTGCTTTATAGGGCACCTTATAGGGCGCTTTATAAGGCGCCCTATGGGGTGCCCGATAGGGCGCCTTATGAGGCACCTTAAGGTTACAGCACTGTGAGGGTGCATTTTGCTGGCAGCACTGATTTAAATTAAAAGGAAAAGTCTCAGACAGCAGTATTAAATAACACCACTGTGGGACCAAACCCATGACCTCTGCCTCTACAGTCATTGAAGTAACCAGTGGGCTACATCTCTATAGCTACTAACACACCACTGGCTGGCTACAGAAAGACTGCAGGTCACCACACACACTGTCTGCTGTGGTTCCCGGGTTAGGGTAAACCACCCGTACCCATGATGCACTTCACATGCAGATCAGCAGTTTACAGCTGAACAGAAGATGGGGGTATGCACCCCCACAGCACATCGGCCTGGTAGGGGGAACTGACCGTGTGTGTTACTGGCACAGAGTAGCTACAGACCAGTGTCATTGTGCGGATCCTGTGCTCACCCTGAGGGTGAGGTGGGGTGCCCAGCACCAGGTCCGCAGCACCTGGGTTGGCTGAGACAGGCTATGTTGCAGGTCCCCATCAGTGCCAGTGTGTGATAGGTAGTATTTGTCTATCTGTATTTCCCAGTCACGTTTAGCTCTTGTGGACTATAATGCACCCAGAATAGTACATATCCTGTGTGGGTGCCAAGGTCACATGTTATACGTGAAGGGGGGGTGTTTGGACCCAAAAGTAGATTATGTAGCACCACCCAACCTGCTCTCTGTGGCTCAGGGTGTGGGACATGTTCTCCCACCAACAGATCCACATTCTACATCTCTGCAATGGTGACAGTAGAGGGGACCATCAACCCCAGTCCTTGCTAACTGCAGACAGTCTGCTAGCTAGTACATAGTGCATGTTGCTGGAGGAACTGTGTGAACCCAAAAATGGGATGTGAGCGCACACACCAGGCAGGTAAGTCAGTGATTGGGCCCCAGAAAAGGGAACCCATAAATATCACTTGAGAAAAATACTGTATAGCACTATGGGGGAACCTAGGTGGTGGTCGGCCACTACAATGTCCCAGCCATTGCCCTATGCCTTTTGCAGATGCATCCTGCAGAGGCCACCCTGTCTGGGCCATACCCACAGAACCTTGCTCCTCATTATGCACATTGGCAGGCTAACACTGGAAACAGTGCAAGCAGTGTGGGCTCAGTAAGGTGGAGGCAGCCACAACACACTGGATAGACATACACACACTCCCACACCTATGCCAGCATTGTGCAAATATAGAGGTTTTTGGCAGCCCTGGCCACAACACCAGTCCTGGGCACAGTGCAGGCATGGCTATGGTTCACAATACTGTTGGGGTCACTCCCCGGAGTGGTAAACACTGGCAGAAACCAAAACTGAAACACATTCCACAGATATCAGAAAGGTTGCTATGATGCAGCTCTGTCAACAAATTGTGTTTAACTAAGGATTTGTTATCTGCCATTAATCATAGCAACCTTTTGATATATGTGTAACATGTTTCCAAGTTTAGGGCGGCATTGCTAAGGTATGCAGGTGCCAGTATTGGGAGATGCTGCTGCGCGCAGGGCCCAACAGCCTGATTCTCCATGAGGCTTTGGATAGTGGAGCCTGTGGGTGTGGTTGTTTGTGCCCCTGTTGGCCGCTGCTCTAGGGCAAAGGTTCCTAACTCCTGTCCTGGTGGGCCAAACACGGTTCAGGTTTCTATGCTGTCCCTAATGAGAGGACGTTTTGTGAAAGAATCAACAGCCAGGATTTTGAAGCTTAGCTGTTTTTGTACCATCTGATGCAGGGTTGGAGAACCCGAGAAAGCTTTTTGTTTCTGTACCATCTGATGCAGGGTTGGAGAACCCGAAACGCGGCGCTGGGTTATGGCTGTGAATTTCTAAGCTTTGATGATGTGCTTTTCCTGAAGACGTGCTTTCTCGAAGGAGCTGTTTATGAACAGGGAGTTGTTCTGCCTTAGAACGAACATTTCGAATGGTGAACATCTGCTGCAGGACCCCATTGCCAGCTAAGTTTTTGACCTTACATATTTGGTCTTTTGAGAACGAAAAACATACATTTTTTCTTAGCATGGTGGCTCTTTGGGTCTGCGTTATTCTTTTAAATGACTGTTGAATTGATTGAGTAAAATAAAAAAGATTAAAGGGAGAGATCCGATTATATGAAGGGGTTTTCCATCCCCTGATTTAACGGATGTTCCTACATTTAAATAGTGATTTTTCATGTTTTTATGTTGTAAGTGTTAGTAGTTGTTAGTCCTATTTATGAGATCTGATTTTTTGAATGGGTCCCTAATGAATATGCATGAGATACATTTGCATACAACAGGGGCGGTGCATACAAATGCAGCACAGGCATATTTATTAGGGATAGCATGACACCTGAATGGTGTTTGGCCCTCCAGGACTGCAGTTGGGAAACTCTGCTCTAGGGATTGCATATGTTTATGGTGTCAGTGCTCTGTATGGTAAAATATAGGCGTTTCAGGCATGTTAATTTTATCTGCAATAAAGGTTCCATCTTTATTACCACGGTTTAGTACTGGGTAAAATATGGGGACAGGGTTGGCAGGAGCAACAGCTGGGACTTGAACTTGTGACCTTCTGCTCCTGAACACACTGGCTGTGTGTACTGCCCCAAACTGTTGCCCTTTGGGGTACTTGCTGGGTACTATCCCCTGGGACACTGTGGGACACACACTCGTGGCCATGTTTGCCCTTGGTCAGTTAGCTGTCCTGTTGGTTTTCCGCTTCCACATTCCTATGTGTCACCTAGGCATCTGCCTAGCCCATCCTGTGCCCCAGCTGCCACAGTGCATGTCCCGCCTGCAGCCCCTGTACCCCATTTGCAGCCTCATCGTAGTGCCCTCTCGTACTTGGTCACTATGATGTTGATGCACATGCATCACTATTATCACTTTTCTTGGTTTCCCTGCCTTTGCTGCACATTGCTGACTGAAATGGTCTCTCTCCCCTGCAAATGTGCCTCTAGCACGAGGTTTTCACTGGCACTAATTTTCAGACCTTCATTTCATGGCGTCAGTGGGCATGGCGCCTCTCCCCGCCCACTCTCCACCCATGACCCCTTATCTCCGCCCCTAGGGAGCCTTACTCCACCCTCTGGGGAGCCATACTCCACCCTCTGCGCACCTTAACGCCGCAGGAGATGTTATCGCGCGATACATGACGTTCTCACACGGTAATGTGCCATTATCATGTGATAACATCACGTATTGCATGATAACATCGCAGCTGCAATGTTAGCGCCGTTTAGTAAACATACCCCTTAAAGTTGCTAAGAACTGATAGTTTGTGCACAATTTCTCTCACAGGTGTTCCCCAGATATCAAAACCAACCCCTTCTCCAGGAGCAGGTATTAGCTCTGACTTATCTAAATTGTTTTTTTGCCCTCCTATGTTTCTTGCGTTCTTTCAAATTTCAAATGCCCATACCTTAGGCCGGGGCAACAAATGTTGGTGCACTGATGTCTTCTTGTTCTTGGGTCAGCAGCTTTGAATTCCACCTCTCCTTCCTTCAGCGAAAACTGCTGTCGCCCCCTTGTGGAACCTATTATCCTGATTCTACAAAAAATAAAAGAGAATAAAACCCTATCTGGCCTAACAAGGGAATTTAGGTTTAGCCTTGCTATTAAAATGTACTTCCCTTGTTTCTCTTACATTTATTTTCCGTAACTTGAGCAGCAGTTTTTTCCACTAAACTGTCCCTAACTAGGGAAGAAAATAAAAGAAAGGTAAGTTTCCCTAACTTCTGAGACCTCTGATTTGCTGTTTTGTTCAACACTCAGCACACATTATCTCAGACAAAACATAACCTTTTCACTCTTAATTACCACCGAGTTTGCTTCAGTTGATAAGGAATAGTATTGAAGTTTCTCTGTATCAGACTCTGTGACAGTCTCAATAATCCATACTTTTGTCAGTCTCAGCCACTATTATGTGATGGACATTTTGCAGGTTTATTCCACCTGACTCCCCTTCAGGGCAGAACTTTTAATCGGGATTGAAGCTCCTCAGTACCCTAGATTAAGCATTGGTTTGATTCCAGTTTACAAGGTTACAGTGTTCTCACTCAGCCAACACTCCTACACATTCTCAGTGGCAAAATTACATAGACCACCAGGGCCGGATTTACGTA
This sequence comes from Ichthyophis bannanicus, assembly GCA_033557465.1. Classification (NCBI taxonomy): domain Eukaryota; kingdom Metazoa; phylum Chordata; class Amphibia; order Gymnophiona; family Ichthyophiidae; genus Ichthyophis; species Ichthyophis bannanicus. The sequence goes on from CM066032.1 coordinate 822,442,834, forward strand.
TACGCCATGTACGCCATGGCGTAGGGCCCACAGCTGGGAAGGGCCCACAAAAAAGGAACAACTTAGGCTTTTTTAAAAAAATAAAATAAAAAAAACAACCTGCTGGCTGCCGCCACGGGGCCCCCTCTGCTGCCGCGGCAGCATGGACTGACCCGCGGGGGCCCCCTCAGCAAGCTCGATCCCTCCCTCCCTCCCGTGCAGGCTGTGAGAGACGCGAAGGCAGACTGTCTCCTTCGCGTCTCTGTTAAGCCCGCAGGGGCTGATGGGACATTTCCCATCAGCCCCTGCGGGCCTAACAGAGACGCGAGGGAGACAGTCTTCCTTCGCGCCTCTCACAGCCTGCACGGAGGGAGGCACGGAGGGATCGAGCTTGCAGAGGGGGCCCCCGCGGGTCAGTCCATGCTGCCGCAGCAGCAGAGGGGGCCCCACGGCGGCAGCCAGCAGGTTTTTTTTTAAAATCAAATTTTACTTTAGGCCGGGGGAGGGGGAGGGGGAGGGTAGGACTGGTAATGGGCTATTGGGGGGGGGGCTGGGACTGGAAATGGGTTGGGGGATTAAGGCTGGTGATGGGCTGATGAGGTTAGGACTGGTAGTGGGCTGTTGGGGGGGTTAGAACTGGTAATGGGCTTTGGGGGGGGGTTAAGACTGGTAATGGGCTGTGGGCTGATGGGGGCTGTCTGGTAATGGGCTATGGGGGGGCTAGGACTGGAAATGGGCTGGGGGGTTAAGACTGGAGGTGGGCTGATGGGGTTAGGACTGATAATGGGCTGTTGGGGGGGTTTAGAACTGGTAATGGGCTTTGGGGGGGGGTTAAGACTGGTAATGGGCTGTGGGCTGATGGGGGCTGTCTGGTAATGGGCTATGGGGGGGCTAGGACTGGAAATGGGCTGGGGGGTTAAGACTGGAGGTGGGCTGATGGGGTTAGGACTGGTAATGGGCTGTGGGCTGATGGGGGGGGGGTTAGGACTGGCAATGGGCTATGGGGGCTGACTGGAAATGGGTTGATGGGGTTAGGACTGGAAGTGGGCTGATGGGGGGTTAGGACTGGTAATGGGTTATAGGGGGGGCTTAAACTGAAAATGGGGTGATGGGGGGTTAGGACTGTAAGTGGGTTGATGGGGGGCTAGGACTGGTATTGGGTTGGGGGGTTGCTAGGACTGGAAATGGGCTGATGGGTGGCTAGGACTGGAAATGGGCTGATGCAGGGACTAGAAGGGAATGGATGCTGGGTGAGGCTGGAACTAGAAGGGAGCTGATGTTGGGGGAGGATTAGAATGGGATGGGGCTGGAAGAGTAAAATGGAGAAGGGAAAAATATTTTGTGTGGGAGGGATAAAAAATCTACAATTGGCCGGGTATTGGGAGAATAAGTGGGGATTGAGGATGGAGGGGTAAAATTTGAGTGGATAAAATAGGAATGAGGAAAGAGCAAAAGGAGAAAGATTAGTATGTTAAAGCAGATGTAGAGAGAGAATGGAAAAAAACTAGAAGAGAGAAGAAAGGACAAATGGACAGCAGACGATGGAGAGTTAGCAGAAGACACGAAGAAACCAGAAGAAAGTGGCTGGAGCAATTGCAGCTGAAAAAAATGCACAAAAGGTAGAAAAATATCTCTTTATTTTGAATTTATTAATTGGAATATGTCAGCTCTGGTAAATGTGCATCATTAACGTCTGCGCTTTGTTTAGTACAAGAGCAAATTAATGTGTAGTTTTATTTCTACAGTGTTGTACATTCCAAGTTTGGCTTTTGGGATTCCCTGTTTAATTATTGTCTTCCTGTTTCTAAAATGTGATTACTTGTTTGGTGATGGTCTATGTTCTGCATGTGTAACTGAGCTGAGGTGTTCTGTTTATATAATTCCTATTTGACATTGCCACTTGTTCTCTTTCCCCAGTAGGTCATGTATTGTTGTTCTCTGAAATGTATTGGTTTAATATTTGCAGTGTTGCCTTTTGATTGGTAGAGTATGGTGTTTTGTGAGGCCTGGTAGTGCTGTTAGGATATGGCGGGTTTGCTATGGGTTCTAAATGGGCAGTGTTTGTAGTAGTTCCTAATGTGTCTGGCAGTTGGCACTGGATTATAGTAATGTAGAAATCTTTTAGTCTTTCTTTATCCATACACTCATTAAGAGGCACGTTTACTAAAAGTTAGTATATGGTAACATTATGCAAATATTTATGCAAATGAGGCCCATTATGCAAATGAGGCCCACACCCCCCTTGGGCCGCCCCTGCTGGGGGCCCACAATTTTTGTTGGCGTAGGGCCTCACTCAAGGTAAATCCGGCCCTCTAGACCACAGAAACATAGAAACAGGATGCAGAAGAAGGTCACATGGCCTTTCTAGTCTACCCTTCCATATCAACTAATGTAGCCCCCTTTATTCCTTAAGAGACTTTCTGTGTTTGTCCCATGCCTTTTTGAATTCAGATACTGTCCTTATTTCTACTACCTCCACCAGGAGACTATTCCATGCATCTAACATTCTTTCTGTAAAGAAATATTTCCCTATATTACTCTTAACTCTATCCCCTCTCATTCACCCCTCGTAGCAGAGTTTGCTTTCACTCGAAAGAGGCTCTCCTCCTATGCATGTATGCCACAGAGATATTTAAAAGTCTGTATCATATCTCCTCTGTCCTGCCTTTCCTCTAACGTATACATATTAAGATCCTTAAGTTTGTCGTCATATGCTTTATAATGAAGACCACTAACCATTTTAGAAGCCACCCTCTGCACTGACTCCATCCTGCTTATATCCTTTTGAAGGTGCGGTCTCCAGAATTGCATACTATACTCCAAATGAGGTTGCACCAAAGCCTTATACAGAGGCACTATCACCTCCTTTTTATTGCTGACCATTCCTCTGCCTATGCACCCAAGCATCCTTCTAGCTTTTGCCTTCACCTTTTCTACCTATTTAGCTGCTTTAAGATCATAAAAAACAATCACGGCCAGGTTCCGCTCTTCTTTTGTGGACAGAAGTACTTTGTCTCCTAAACTGTACCACTCCCTTGGATTTTTGCAGCCCAAGTGCATGACCCTGCATTTTTTTAGCTTTAAATCTCAGCTGCCAAATCCTTGACCATTCTTCAAACTTAGCTAGATCCCTCCTCATGTTATCTACTCCTTCCTGGGTGTCTACTCTATTGCAGATTATGGTATCACCCACAAGGAGGCAAACTTTACCCCACAGTCCTTCCACAATATCACTAATAAAGCTGTAAACACACTTGTTTAAACACTCAGACTTCCTATGTCCTACTCTCACATGCAAAACAGCTCTATTCTTTACCCTTCAGACCTTTACTTCAGACCTTGTGGAGGCCTAGCCCCTCAGTCACTACATTCTTTGATTCCTTGGTGGTCTCTGACACAAACCAACCCAAGCTTTTAAGGTGATACCCCTGCTTCCAGAATATAACCATGACATTGTCAGGCATTGAATCTCCCACTTCCCCATAGTTTTGGATTGCAACCTTGAAGTGAACTGGACATTGGATGTTGTATATGGTTGCCATGGCAATGCCCATTAGTTTTAATAGGAAAATATATTTTGAAATAAAATATACTCAATATTATAATAACATATTTAAATACTTCCTTTAAAGTAATTTTTATACCTGTTCAAACTCACACTACTCTACCATACAACATAGGCTTCTAAAACACAGTTATGGCTCTACAATTTTCCTCTGTAAAAATATTTTTCCACTTCCGACTATCCTCTCTATGGGGCATGTTTACTAAAAGCCGTACAATTGCGTGCCGCACAATAGCGCACGGAAACGCGGCACTCAAACGCTCAGAAACGCTCTTAAACGCCCCGCACAAGTGCGCTTGGGCCCCGCACAATTGCGCGCCGCACTAACGTGCCCCGCACAAGTACCCGGCCCGCAAATGTCCGATAGAGGCGTGGAAAGGCATTCTGAGGGCGGAGGAAGGCTCCCGAGGGGCGGAGAGACGGGGTCAATGGGCGGGGAAGGGGAGGGGAGAGGCTCCCCGCACAGTATCGGGGACGAATTTGCAGGTTAAAAATAGCGCGAGTGAAACACTCACGGTAGAGGGCATTTAAAGGGAAGAGAAACCATTTCCGTCAGCAATGTACAGGGAAACCGGGGAAACCTGCAAAACGTGAGCAGTGTGATACATGTGCACAGAACAAAAGTGCAAATAAAGATAGAAAAAGACCCAAACAAACATATTAAAAATAGGAAGTCAGCTGGGGAACCCTGATATTAATGGGCAAACATAAGAACACACCCAGGAAAGCTCCAAAGAAATGAAATGAAGTATGGAAGGGGCTACGGAGCGGAGACCCTTCCAAAAGCCATTTCCCTTTTTCTGAGCCTTCCTGGGAGTGTCTGCTATGGTTGCCCATTAATATCACTGTTGCCCAGCTTGGTTATATTTATCCCCAGTTCGTCGTGGTCGGTTGAGGGGTTTATTTGCACTTTTGTCACCAGACAAGGTGACTGAGCCCACAGTACAAATGTGCAGAGCAGGGTTTTTGACTCCTTTGGTCAGGTTTCCCACCCCCAGGGACTACCTTATTACTGTGGCCACAGTGTGGTGCAGTAGACAGAGGCAGTACCCCTAGGACCAGAGGGTCACAGGTTCAAATCCAAGCTGGGGCTCCTGCCAACCCAGTCCCCATATTTTACCCACCACTAAACAGAGATAGTAAAGACACTCCTTTATTGCAGAGAACATAAGCATGGTTCACACACCCATTTTGTACCCAACACCGCACACACACCATAACAATGGGCATTACCAACAGCCGAGTCCCCCAAATGCAGTCCTGGAGTGCCACAACTCAATCAGGTCATATGCTTTTCCAAGATACGGACATGCCAGCATGTTGGCGGTAGGGTACAGGTGGTGGAGGGGGCAGTGGCTGCTAGCCACAGAAGACAGTGGCCGAGCCATGTGCAGGCTGGCACGTCCACTGCAACATAGGCCCTGTCGGATGTACAGTCATGGACTTCCCAGGGAATTCAGCACATCTGTGGCAACACAGTGGTGCAGTGCACACAGACAGTGTGTGCAGGAGCAAAAGGTCACAGGTTCAAAGCCCAGCTGGGGCTACTGCCATTCCTGTCCACATATTTTCCCCACAACTAAACCATGTTAGTAAGGGCAATCCTTTATTGCTGGGGATATACGCATTGGTCATACGCCTATCTTTTACACCACCAAGCACAGACACCATGACCAGGGGCATTACCTAGAGCAGAGTCTCACAAATGCAGTCCTGGAGGGCCACACACCATTCAGGTTCCATGCTGCCACTCATACAAATAACCGTGCTGTATATCTATGCACCACCCCCATGGCATGTAGATGTAGTTCATGCATATTCATGAGGGACAGCAGGAAACCCCAACCAGTGTATTGCAAACCTGGACTGGATTTGGGAACCTCTGCCGTACAGCAGCAGCCAACAGGGACAGACACACCCACACCCACACCCACAGGCCCCATTGGCCAATGCCTCCTGGTGAGGCAGGACATTGGGCCCTGCGTGCATCTCCCAATACCAGCACTTGCATACCTTAGCAATGTTACCCTACACCAGGGTATATGGTACACAGCTCTCAAACGTTTGCTATGAGTACTGGCAGATAGATATCCCTACGTTACGCACAGTCTGCTCTATGAGCTCCATCATAATAATCTATCTGATGTTTGCGGTGTGTGCGTCAAGTCTGGCCCCTGACAGTGTTTACCACCCTAGGGAGGGACCCCCAACGGTATTGCATACCATACACATGCCTGTACTGTGCCCAGGACTGGTGTGGTGGGCAAGGATTCTGAACCCCTCTATAGTAGCACAATGCTGGCATACGTGTGGGAGTGTGTGTCTGTCTATACAGTGTGTGTTGGCTGCAAACACTGTCCACAGTTTTGGCCTGATGATGTGCATAATGAGCAGCAAGGTACCATGGGTATAGCTCAGACAGGGTGGGCTGGCCAGGATGCATCTGCACAGGGCATAGGGCACTGGCAGGGACATTGTAGTGGCCGTCCACCACCTCCACAGACAGGGTGACCTCTGTATGTGCTGCTGGGCTTTCACTCCACCCTGACTGTGCAGTGATGGCAGCATGGCTAGGCACCCCCATAGTGCTTCATAGCACTTCCCTCATGTGATATATATGGGTCACCTGTTGGGGCCTAGTCACTGATGTATCTGCTTGTGTGTGCTGCCATCCCAGTTGTGGGTGCATGCATTTCTAGTGGGACTAACCAGCAGACTGTTCACAGCTGGTATGTGCCCTGCTGGAGTGCCTTGCAGTGGCTGATGGCTTGATGCAGGGGAATATCAGATAGTGGTGGGGTGCATCTTAGCATATCCAGGCCTACTGTCTGTCTGATACTGTGGTCTGGGTGTGTGTGTGGGGCTGTTTGGACTGCCCTGTAGGGTGTCTGTTCCCCAACAGAACTGGGGTTGATGGTCCACTCTACTGCCATCATTGCAGGGGGGTGGTGTATAATGGGGATCTGTTGATAGGAGACCCTGCCTGTTTGCCACCCTCAGCTGGGGGGGGGGGGGGTGGTTGGTGGTGCATAGCCCACCTAGGGGTCTGTGGGGTTCACCCTGACTGAGACAGACAGAGATATCCAAGGTGTTCCTGCAGAAACTACCTATCTCACAGATTACGACTGTTTTGGAGCTCTGCCATGGAGGGTGCTGTGGACCTGGTCCAGGGCGCCTCATCGCACACTCAGGGTGAGCACAGTTCCCGCACAGTGTGACTGTGTGTAGCTACTCTGTGCAAATTAAACACCCGGTCAGTACCTCCTACCAGGCCAAGGTGCTGTGTGGGTGCACACGGACACGTCCCCCTACCAGGCCGGGGAGCTGTTGGGGTGCATTCCCTATCTTGTGTTCATCTGTGGACAGCTGATTTGCATGTGCAGTGCATCATGGGTATGGGTGGCCTAACCCTATCCTGGTTCCCACAGCAGACTGTCTGTGTGGTGACATGCAGGCTCTCTGCAGCCAGCCAGGGGCTTGCTGGCAGCTATATAGCTGTAGCCCAATGGTTACTTCACTGCCTGTGGAGCCAGCGGTAATAGGTTCGAGCCCACAGTGGGGTTATTTGATAGGGTTGTCCAAAGCTTTTTTTAGATTTAATGTACATATGTTGCTGCCATCAAACACACCCTCAGTGTACTGTACCCATAAGGTGCCTCTGAGGGTGCTTTATAGGGCACCCTATAGGGCACCTTATGGTTGCCGTCCATATAAGGTGCACTATACATTATCCTGTGACGCAACATATATGGTGCCCTATAGGGGACATTCAAGGGTGCCTTGGCGGACAGTGAACTTTAATATGTGCCTTATGGGCCGCCTTATGTTAACACGCTTTGTGAGTGCGTTTGCTAGTAGTGATAACTGAAATAAAAATAGATTGCCACCTACAGCACTCATCCCCATAATACACACTGCCTCAGTGAGCCTTCTTCATTGGGCACTGTGGGGGATTGAACCCCTGATCTCTGCACCATTGGTCAGTGTCTTAACCATTGTGCTGTGGCTCTGTTACTATGCTTGGGCATCTGCGCACCGCCTTATGCCGCCCAAAATTAACAGTGCACCGCCTTATGCCGCCCAAAATTAATATGCCTCCTAAAGCACTTTTACCCATTACAGTTAATGCCTCAGCCAGCCCTTTTTGTTGTGCACAATGGGGAATTGAACCCATGGCAGCTGCACCCACAGTCAGTGTCTTAACCATTGTACTATGGCTCTGCTCCTTTGTGTGTGCATATCAGGGCGCCACTTAGCCTTCCCACGCACTATTATTCACAGCGCACAATAGCGCTGCACACAATAGCGCCCCGCGCAAATGTGCGATCGCTTACTCCCGTTTTTTTTCTTTTCTCTGCCTGAACCGCCCACTCCTTATATGGCACAGGCACACTACCGCGGCCCCGCACATTAGGAATGTTTAGTAAACAGACCCCTATGTTTAGCCCTCACAGATTAATTCTGATGAGGTCCCCTCGGACACATAAAAGTCACTTTTTACAGTTTTTTACTTCGTTATAGTACTTCTGCCAAAATGGAGTATTGACTTTTACATTTTTGGCATTGAATCCCCCAGGTTAACTCTCTCAGGCCCTCTTATGACCACCCCACTCATTCAGGAGTCTCTTCAGGGTACAGATTGCCCTCAACTCAACTTTGCCAAATTTTTAAGACACTGTCCCTTTAAATTTAAAAGTAAGTACAGAGTAATATTACTACAAAGTGCCTCTGACCTACCCTAACATCAGATCCCCACTTCTTTCAATTTTTCCTTATCTTAAATTTTGATGCTGCGGCGCCTTTAAATAGCCGGAGCTCAACTCAGCACAGCTCCAGTTTCCTCAGTTTTCAATGCAGATTGGCCGCGTGTGCAGCCCTGGTAATCATTGCTGGTAGCATGTGCTAAAGGTGCACAATAAAGCCCGCTGTAACCATTAGCACAGCTTAGTAAATGGGCCCTTTAGAGCCTTTCTGAAAAGAACAGTGCTTGAGAGTTGCATTACCTAAGAATCAATATTGAAAAGATGTCTGGCTAACTCTGGGAGTGGACAGCCAAATCTGAAGGATCAAAAGTGGCTTCCTGCTGAATAAGTCATTTATTCAGAAAAAATGAAGTGCAGTCCAACTAAAGTTGGCCAGGCAAAGTCTGGTTGACCTCACAACCTTTCCTAAAGTTATCCAACTAATTTTATTTGGATAACTTTATCCAGATATATTCAGTGACACTTTTATTTGAATAAGTGCAGATGAATATCTGAGTAAAGTTAACCAGATAAAGCAACGGTTTCCAAACTGTGAGCCGCAAAATCCTCATTTGGGGTCGCAACCGCACGTTGTGCTCAGGGGAAGGGCAGCTGGCAGAGCAGAGGCAGCATAAAGTAAGACGATTGCTCCCAAAACATCACCTCACTTCAAATCCAGCCCGTGCCTGTGCTATTTTCGATTTCTTGCAGCAGCAGGGACAAGGGCTAGGTTTGAAGGTAAAGTTATAGTGCTCATGTTGGGGAGTTGGCAGATCAATGCAGAGCAAGGGGAAGAAAGAGAAATGAGAAATCCGAAATATGGGGGCGGAGGGAAATTGAGGAGATGTTGGATGGGGGGGAGACATTGGTGACAGGGTGGTGATGCTAGACGTAGGGTGGGGGAGGATATAATGAGACAGAAGTGTGATGCTGGACATCAAGGGAGACGTAGGGCAACAGACGTGTAATGCTAGATATGGGAAGGAAAGGCCAAAGGAGATAGAGATGCTGAGGCTAGGGTGATGCTAGACGTGGACGAATAGAGACAGTGAAGGAGAGAGAGGGGGGAAGGAGAGAGGGAGAGGAAGACATTGGGTGACAGAGTGGTGATGCTGGACTTCAGGGAAGACATAGGGAGACAGGAGTGATGCTTAAATGTGGGGAAGAAGGGCCAAAGGAGATAGAGATGGTGAGGTCAGAGAGAGAGAGAGAGAAAGGAGATGCTAGAAGTGGGAGAATAGAGAGAGTGAAGGAGAGAGAGAAGGGGAAAGATGTTGGACACTGAGGGGGAAGGAGGGAGAGGGGACAGAGGGGAAAGACATTGGGTAGGGAGGGGAGAGAGGGGTGAGAGTTAGGAAAGACTGTGGAATAAGAGGTAGGGGAAAGAGAGATGGATAATTGGAGGGTAGGATGAGCGTTGGAGAACTATGACAGATGCAGTAAAAAGTGAGGAATTAGGGACTGGACAGTAAGGAGGAAGAGGAGTGAAGTCTGAATGGACAGAATGAGAAATTATAAATGAAAGAAAGCTGAAAGGAAAAGATTAATATCAGAGATGGATGTAGTAGAGCAAGTGAAAAAGACGGGAGGGGAGAGAAGTAGCAGATGGATTGCAGACTTTGGGAAAGAGAGTTAAGGGAAAAAGGATACAGAAACCAGACACGGGTCCTAGGCAATTAGAAAAACTAAAATAGCCAGCCACAAAGGTAAAGAACTTCAGTTTAACAACTGGAATATATCAGTTTTTGGATTTGATATGTGCCATCTTTGTGTTTGCACAGTACAAGGGGAATTGTATTAGTTTATTTCTCTGGTGTTGCACTGCATGCAGAGCCTGGCTTCCTAGGCTTTCAGTTTAATGTTTGCCTATGAGATGGTACAGGACTGGGGAAGATGTTGGACCAGTGAGGAAGGGGAAGGAAGATTGGATGCTAAACCACCAGGGAAGGCGAAATAAGGAAGGCGCTTGACATGATGTGAGATAGAACAGGTTGTTTTGCAGGGAGATGCCTGACATGGGAGTGGTGCAGGACGGGGAGACAGGGGATATGCTGGACATGGGAGAGGGGGTAATGAGGAAGACAGAGGAGATGATGGACAGGGGAGGGAGAGAGATGGACAGGAGATGCTTGACATGTGGGGTACTGGGCTGGATATGTGGGAAGATGCCTGAGGAGACAGACAGAGGAAATGATGGCCTTTGGGGGGCAACTAGGGAAACAGATGAGATAACAGTTATGGGGGGGGGGGCTTGTGGAACAGAGAAGATGCTGGACATGGGAAGGAGACAGACAGGAGATTTGACATTGGGGCGGGGGTTACTGGGGAGGCAATAGAGAAGAGATGCTGGACATGGAAGGTGCAACAACTGGTGAGACTGAAAAATAAGGGTGGGGCTAGGGAGACAGAGGAGATACTGGACATAGGAAGGAGGGAAGGGGCCAGATAGAAGAGATACTTGGACTAGGGAGATGAGAGGAGATGCTGGAAATGGTGGGGAACTACAGAGACAGAAGAGATGCTGGACATGTGTTGGGGGATCTAGAGAGGCAGAAAGGAGTTACTAAACATGGGATGGAGAGCAGAGAGAGCTGGATGGGGAAGCTGAGAGGAGAAAGCGAAGATGCTGGACACAGGTGGAGGAGAGAGGGGGTGAGTTAGTGATCGAGCAATAAGAGGCTTGGGAAGGAAAGAGACAGGAGTGATGGAAAGCTGTGGGTCAATGCAGTAAAGAGTGGGAGACTGACAACTAAATAGTAAAAGGAGAAGAAATAAAACGGAAAAGAAAAGATCATGTTATCACCTATATCAATCTGTAACATTGAAAGGCTTAAAAGGTTGGGGCTCTTCAGCTTGGAAAAAAGATGGCTGAGGAGAGGTATGATAGAGGTCTATAAAATAATGAATGGAGTGGAATGGGTAAATGTAGATCGGTTGTTTACTCCTTCAAAAACTAGAAAGATTAGGGAACACGTATTGAAGTTACAAAGTAGCCCATTTAAGATTAATCGGAGAAAATAGTTTTTTCACTCAACATGGAATCAAACTCTAGAATTCATTGCCAGAGAATGTATAAAAGTTGTTAGTGTAGCTGGGTTTAAAAAAGGTTTGGACAAGTTCCTGGAGGAAAAAGTCTATAAAACCATTATTAAAGAGGACCAGGGAAATCCACTGCTTATCCCGGGAAGTCCCCTCCCAGAGTTTTGCCCTGAGCTAGCCCTTAGCTCACACACACACACACCCTCCCAGACCCTTAGCTCACACACACACACACACACACACTGCCCCCAGATCAGTGATTCTTGACCAGTCCTCCTTGAACCCCTAGGCCAGTCGGGTGTTCAGGATAGCCCTAATGAATATGCATGAGATATATATGCATTAGAGATATCCTGCCAACCTGACTGGTTTGTGGCCCTCTAGGGCTGGATTCGGAGACCCCTGCCTTACACCTCTGTCATTTAAGATTGTGAGTGGGCAAGTTGCAGATGTCCTAGACATCAAAAGGGTAGATAGAATGTGTCACATGCCTTCTCAATTCTCACCACCACCAAAACGTTGTCTAATAGACAATGTGTCAGGCATATTCAGCACAATGGATAATTACTTTAAAGCACATAGATTTGCATATTTATTTGTTTATATTGATGTTGTTTGAGTGATTATTTTGTTTTATTAGTGTCCTCAGCTAAAATGGGGTCACACCAAGAAAAGGTTGGGAAGCATTGGGATAAAGATGTCTAGCTCATTTGCCGCTCATTGGGCTTTTAAATATGGACCTATTAATAGGAAAGCTTTCAGCTAGTTGTAAAATTCCACATAGTCAACAATCCTGCCATCTGTAGTCAGAATTAATGTGATGAGAGTGGTCACCTGCATGGGTTAAAGTGGCAGTTTGCAGATTGCATTAGGAAAAGTTGATGTATATTTTTTACCTGCAAACTCAGCATCAAATTTCAAAGAAAATGCATCTGCATAGTATCACTTTGAAACTTGCCATAGGAACTGGTACAAGCTGATTTTGGTGCCTTCTTTTGGTGAGGGGTTCCCGGATCCCAAGGGTCTTCAGGACACAGAGAACGCAAAAAAATTTATATTTATGCTGCTATAATCTATGAGAGAGAGAGAAAGGGAGGGAGAAAGAGTGTTAGAGTGGTGAGGAATGATTACCGGGAGGGAGGGAGGGAGAGACACTGAAGAAGACAAAGAGGGCTGGGAGGAAGCCCAGGAAGAGTAATGGGAATACATTGGAGGTGTCTGAATATTTTGGAGATAAATAAAGGGTCCATACAATGAAAAGGTATGGGGACCTCTGATCTATACTCTGCTGTTCTATAAGGCAATAGTGAAAGGAAATGTCTCTATCTATGGCATTCTCAGTCTTCCAGTGCCCTCAGTTTGAGAGCTCAAGGTCATCTTTGATGCCTTTCTCTCCTTTTCCACACACATCCAAATACTGCTAAAGCGTATCATTTCATCTTCTTTAACACTGATAAAATCTGTCCTTTCATTTCTCAGCTTGCAACCAAAACACTCATTCACACTCTTATCACCTCCTGATTGGACTGCAACCTGCTCTTCACGGGTATCCCAAAGAATCATCTTTCTCCACTACAATCTATTCAAAACTCAACTTCACCACATCAAAACGTCCTAATGCCTCTCTTCAAGTCATTACACTGGCTTTCCGTCTGCTTCTGCTTCCCATTTAGCCTTCTCTTACTCACTTATGCACTCACTCTGCAGCATCTCATTAACTCTCCTGTCTTCTTACGCCCTTCTTTGTAAATTCTATTCATCCGGCAAATCAGTCAGATGCGCATCCTCCATTGCCATTCCGACTCTGTCTTTTCACCTTGCTGTACCACATACCCGTAGCAGACTTTGAGTTGTTGCATCATGTTCCCTCACTGGTTATATTCAAATCCTGTCTGAAGATTCACCATTTCGAGGCTGCTTTTAAATCTTAACCACTTTCCTATAATAAATATATTTTTGTGGACTCTTGTCTTGACTTGACTGTAAATCCCACGAAGCAGTGACTGCTGTTATATATATCTTGTAATTTTTATAAAATGAAGTCACACCTAAAAGATGTACAGTGCAAGCAGGTGCCTAGTTGTAGAGGCATGCTTAAGGGAAGAGTTTAGACAGAGAGTGGACATAGTTGCAGGTTCGCAAAGTGCGTGTCTATGCATGTAAAGTACATGCTAACATTTATGCCTGATGCCAAACAGGTACAATGTCTGTGCTTTCAGTCTAGGTACTATTTCTGCAGGATTTGTGCTAGTATTTTATAAAGATGTATACTTGCCTATGTGTCCTTATAAAATAGGCAAAAAATAGATGCCTTCCTGTCCTTTTAACCTTGGCACTCTGTTAGAAAATTACCCACTGAAAGTGATAAGTAGTAATAGTATAGTAGCAGTAGAAGATTAATCTTCTACCATTATGGAAACAATCAGAAACAGAGCTTCAGAGCTGGCTTAGTGGCTCAGAGGTTAAAGGCTGTGCAAGTTCATGCCAAACTACCCCATTAGAAGTCCTAGGCTAGGACTTTATTCCCTGGCTTGGCCAGGGATGCTGCAAAGGCAGTGTTTGAGGTCCTGATGGTCCATGATTGTGCAACCCATAACAGTTTACTTTTTTAAAGTTGTGTAATCATCCAGGTAGGAAAACACTCTGCAACTACTGCAAAGCATTTTGTAAATACACGAGGAGCAGGCATGAGGCCAAATGACAATACACGATACTGGAAGTGGTGTGTCCCTGCAATGAATTTCAGATACTTACTGTGACTGGGATACATCTGAACGTGAGTACAGGCATTCTTTAGGTCCAACAAAAATAGCCAATCTTCAATTAAATATCAAAATCACTCTATAGATATCACAACCCGATTGTTATCAATGGGTAATTTTGATCCAAATGTCAATTTCACTTCACTTTAAATTATAAACAACTTGAATTGCATCTGGGTCTCAGACTTATCGGCACAAGTTTACTGACTTTAAATTCGTCAGACATATCAGTGCCTGCTCGCATCAATGACCAGTCCAGTGCAATTATCATGCAGTCTTGCTTTCTTAAAAATATATGTTAACTTTAATATTTCTTTTTTCTTGTCCATACTCAGATGTTTCTTCTATAAAAATATGCTTATCTTAATGTGTTGTCTTTTTTTTGTATTTTTTCTTAGCATGTCTTCTTTCCCGTAGCATGTCTTCTTCCCAACGCCTCCTATCGGCGCCTCTCCACGTTTCACTCTTACGAGCTTCTTCAGGTGTTAGTTCCACAAAGATTTTTAGAAGAACAATCTAAAAGAGTGAAGTATAGTGATCAAGTATTTTCCCTGGAGTTTTTAAACGTAAATTCACCCAACCGGTTCTCATCTCCAATATTTAAAAGCCAGCCGCAGTAATGAATTTCACATAAATGCAATTCTAAACTTTCTCGTATTCAAGCGGGAAGCGAACAAATATCCCACACCTTGATGCTGCAGACATCTTCCTCTTAATAAACTGTCAACTATCTAAGTTGAAAAGAACGCCGCGCATGCGGATCAGTTCCTACCCTCACTCTCTTTTATCTTTAGGCTCCTCCCCATTAGTGACATCATATTTTACAAAACTCCTTCTTTAATGCTTATAGACATGCTCCCCATTCTATTTGACTGTTTAATCCCTTTTGTAATTGTTGATTTTAAGTTAAATATCCACCGTTGTTCTTGCACTGTTAACGTTTGTTCACGTGATCTTCCAGCCTTTCCCGCAACCACTTGTTCTACAGCAAAACATCTCAGCTCAGAAAACGTGTGTCCTTTGTCCAAACAATGTTGTACCTAAGGTGCCTTTTTCACTTTGCACTTTATACGACTTTTATGTGCAGGTGAAGACAGCTAAGCCTCAGTGGCAGGCCATTTGCTTTGGCACCCATAGTCTGCACTTTTGAAACCCCAACATTATGTTCAGGGAGTTCAGAAGCAGCAGGTCATGTGTGCCAAAGCACATGGTCTACCATCAAGCCGAGCCACGCCCCCCCAGACCCAGCCACCGCAATCTTCGGTAGTGCAGCTCAGCACAGGGTGAGCGGCATGGCCAGGGCTTTTGCCTAGGGCAGCAGAAACCCTTGGACCAGCCCTGCCAATCATCTACAAAGAACATGATCCTCACACCAACAGAAAGGTTATCCAGTAACAGGACAGGCATATTGGCCATGTTATCTGTGATCCAGTCAAAACCCCATCCTCAGTTCTGGCTCGAATGCAGGCTTGGATTTTTGAATCTTCTGTTGCTGAGGCAGGAACAAGAACCCTGTTTGTTATGGGTCAAGTGGGAGAGAAAATATCTATGCCTATTAGGACCCTCTTTGTGTTCCACGCAGAACCTCCTGGTGACAAGGCCAGGACAGAAGTGGGCTTGAAGAAGGTCTTGTCACTGTGCTGCCTGATAAAGGTAGCAGCCTCCTGCACCTTATCTCCCAAGAGATTCTCTCCACGGTATGGTACATCAGCAAGTTCCTCCTGAACATTAGATTGTAAGTCTGAGGCTCAGAGCCATGAGAGTCTCCGGGCATCAATACTCATGGCGAAGGCACTTGATTCTGTATCTAAAATATGTCAATTATACAATGTATTTTCCACATTCCTTCCCTTGACTCATTAGGGACTAGAGCTGCACAGTTCTCTCTAGAGGGTTAGAGTCTGCAAATGTCTCCATATTGAGCATGATGTTCTGCAAATGTAAGCCCATGAAGAGCTGCCATGATGCTATGTGAGATGTGACCAGAGTATTCTGAAAAGGTTTACTACAAAAGGAACCCAATGTCCTAGCTTCCCTCCCTGGGGGCACCAAAGAGTAAGATTTAGAACTAACAGCTCTTTTGAAAGTGAATCCGATGACCATAAAAACAAGCAGCAGCTGGAGCTTCTCGAATCTAGAAACCTTCTGGACTCTAAATATAGAGTCAACCTTCTTGCTAACTACAGATACAGAGAAAGGGTCTCTCACACTCATCTGTAGCCTCTGAAGGATGTGGTGCACGCACACTGTCATTGCTTCCTTAGGAGGATCACAAAACTGGAGAATTTCTGATTCTTCTGCCCTGGGTTCTTCCTCCATATCCAACTGCAATGGTATGGACTTGGCCATAACCCATACAAAATTGTGAAAAGGAAGATCCTCAGATGGAAACTTGGTCCCTCATGAGGAGGCATGGGATCTGAGGGCAACTTGGGAGACCTCTCCTCTGAGAAATACTCAGTCATACTCAGAGTCCCAGGAGTGCTTACATGTAGACTCAGAGAGTACTCAAAAGATGGCTGAGCCTCTTCCTAGGCCAACATCCATAGATATGGCGAAACTCCAGGAGTATCAGTATACTGGTGGCCTCCAATGCTTTGGGAAGTGATCACCAGTTGATGCACTTGATGGCCAGTCACCAGTTTCAAGGTCATTAGAGGACTCAATAACATGCATCTCCCGCAGGCAGGAAGTGAGTCTGAAGGATTGGCTTGATGTTCCAACACTCCAGCTTTGATGTCATCAAATAAGCTGCCTTATGCAGAGCAAACATTGTCTTTCTTTCCTCCAGGCCTTTCATGAGATGCTCCTTGAGGGTTGCCATTGACAAAGGTATGGAAATTCCAGCAGAATCAATCCTCATGGGAAACTATTGGGGAATATTAGCAAGCTGGCCCCAGCCTCATGGAGACTGGTGTGGCCCCTCTTGTACCAAGGAAAATAAGCAGCCCTCACTTTGGGGCTGTTTCAATAACAATAGCTCGCCTGGTACCTTGATGCTCTTGACATCATGGTCTGATGAGCTATGATGCCAATGCTTCTCAATCTTTGCCCAGTGCTTGGCATCCTTAGCCCTCAATGTCTGTGAATATGAGGACAAATCTTTGGGTGAAAATCGGGATACCCTCCCAATGCTTGACTCTGAGTGTGCTCAATGATTCCTCAATGTCAATGTACCTTAGATTGTGAGCCCTCTTGAGACAGGCAAATACCTACAGTACCTGAATGTAACTCAAATTGAATTACTACTGGAAAGGTGTGAACTAAAAATTGCCCTGTTAGCTACTTCCAGAATCTGGTGCAGTTCCAAAGGCCATGAAGACCAATGTCAACGATGCCAATATCTATGGATCAGACTTATCTGTGCTAAAAGCACTTTTATCCTTTTCCTCATGACTCTCTATCCCTCTTTTTGTCATCTGCTTGTAGTGATTGTAATCTGCTCTGATGCCCTTCAACCTGGGCGGTATATCAAGAAATTGTATAAACATAAACATAAGCAACAACAAGAAGGTTCATGGTGGGGCCCCAAGCACTACTGGTACCAATTAAGGGTATTTGTCACAAATATGGTCCTGCCACACTGCATGCACTTTTTGAACTTGCTGGAGAGTTCCTGGGACATCTAATCATGACAAATAGCCCCAAAAAAATCAAACGACTTGATTTTGACAAAAGGTAACCTGGCCGGAGTGCCTAAAGTCTAAATTCAGCCTACAGTGGCAACATGGTCAAAATAAAGGAAATGGCTGAAAAAAAAAGAATAGAAGGTACTAATAGGAAAGGAAACGTGGTAGTGGCAGCATCAGGTAGAAGAGAGAAAAAACTCACAAAAAGTGAAAAAGTGAAGCAGAATGAAGACATACACCATGGACTGCAGGAAACATGTTCTCGGGGCTCTGTGGGTTAAAAAAATGGAGGCGATGAGGGGCGACGACAGCAGGTGGGAATGGGCATACATGCATGATGATGCCATTTCAAAAGCTTCTAGAGGAGCTGGGAGAGGTTTCCCATGAGGGACTCCATCAATGACATCATCCCTATGTGAGCACTTATACGGCTTGTCCATGGAGAAACAGTTAAACTATGCCCACTTTTATAGACACACCCACACAGCTCACATAAACTTGTACCATCAGTCACTATACACACTATGCTCACATATTGACTTGCACATCCCCTTCAGCCCTACTGAAACACACTTTACCATGGCTGTTTCAAACGAATCCCCCACACAGACATGCCTGACTCTGCAAATGGAGGAAAGGGGAAACATTCCATTGTATCACACTGCAAGTGTATACTTTTCGACTTGTTTTATAATTGGCTTGCACTGAATCTTTCACCAGGAAGAATAACTGACCATCATCGGCATAATTATAAAAGAGACATCCAGTGACTTTATAAATGATCACAACCACTGCAAAAATATATTGAACAGGATGGGGAAAGAGGAGATCCCAGAGGCAATTCATAAAGGATTGTACAAGTAGCTGATTCAGACATACCCATTTAAATTCTCGGTTGTCTGTCACATATGAGAGAAATTGATGTCACTGACTCCGTTATCCCCACACTGGCCAGTAACTCAACCAACAATGCCTAATCTACCAATCAAAGATCTCACTGTACCATATTCCTTTTCCTCCTTGCTCCAACACCAGCTTCATGTCATCTAACAGCAAGATAAGCACCATCTTAGTACTAAATCCTGACTGAGCTGCATCCAGGAAAGAATTATCCTCTAGACAGGCCATCAATTTTCTAGCCATTAGCTCAACCTGTTTTGCTGGGAATGGGAAATGCACTACAGATCTATAATGTTCACACTTTGTTGCATGTAAAGTAGACTTCTTTAAATTAGGGATGAGTAATAAAGATTTTGAAGAATTTAGGGGTATGTTTACTAAACCTTCTTAACGTGTGCGGCGCGCATGAGCACGCACTAAGGTACCTTAGCGCACACTAATGACGCTTTACGGGGCAAAAATGCGCTTTAGTGCGTGCTCATGCGCACAGCGGCGCAAACGAGCGCTGAAGGCGTGGAAAGGCTCCAGGAGGGCGGAGGAAGGCTCCCCAGGGGCGGAGAGAAGGGGTGGAGAGTGGGAGGGGAGAGGCTCCCCGCACACTAACGATGTGAAATTCGAGGCCAAAAATACTGCAAGTGAAAACCTCGCGTTAGAGCTGATTTAAAGGGGAAAGAAACCATTTCTGTCAGCAATGTACAGCAAAACCAGGGAAACCAACAAAAAAGTGATAAGTGTGATACATGTGCACGGAACAAAAGTGCAAATAAACATTGAAAAAGACCCCAACAAATTAGAAAAAAATCATAATCAAGCTGGGCAATAGTGATAGTAATGGGAAACATAAAAATACACTCCCAAGAAAGCCCCAAAAAATAAATATGAATTTTGGAAGGGTCTATGCTCCGTCCACATACAAGGTGAATGATCCTACAGTGAAATAGCACTGATCAGGGTTCCCCTCTCCATTGGACAGGTTACCTATGGCATGCACATGTTCCACAACAGCAGGGCGGGCCTGTCGGAATGGGCAACTGGACAGATGCTGGGAAAGGGGATACAGAGGGCTGCAGGCGGCACATGCTGTGGTGCAGCTGGGGCACAGTGCGGACTAGGCAGATGCCTAGGTGGCACTTAGGAATGCTGAAACTGAACAGCAGCCAGACAGCAACTGATGAGGGCCCAACATGGGCACGAGAGTGTTTATCACAGTGTCACAGGGGATAGTACCCAGCAGGTACACCCAAGGGCACAGAACATTGGCAGTCGGTGTTGGGGGGAAGCGTGGACGCCTATGCAGGCACCCCTACCCCAGAACACGCACCATAGGAATCCGCCTACCTGCACACTGGACGGCTTGAGACTGCACACCACCAGCACCACCAGCAGAAGGGCATGTCAGCATGGTGGCAGAGGGGTACTGGTGGTGGAGGGGGGCATTGGCAGCTGCCCAGAGCAGACCATGGCCTAGCCCTGTGTAGGTGGGTGCCATGCACTACAACAGACAGGCTCTGTCTGACAAACAACCATGGTATCTCCAGGGACTGCACTGTCTCTGTGAGCACAGTGTGGTGCGGTGAACACAGCCAGTCTGTTCAGGAGCAGAAGGTCACAAGTTCAAGTCCCAGCAGGGGCTACTGCCAATTCAGTCCCCATATTTTACCCGCTACTAAACCATGATAGTAAGGACAAACCTTTATTGCAGAGAACATACGCATGGTTCAAACGCCTATATTTTACCCCACCGAGCACAGACACCAGAAACATGCGCATTACCTAGAGCAAAGTCCCCCAAATGCAGTCCTGGAGGGCCACAAATCATTCAGGTTTTATGCTGTCTCCAATATAAGGTCATGTCAGCATGGTGGCAGAGGGGTACTGGTGGTGGAGGGGGCAGTGGCAGCTGCCCAGAGCAGACCATGGACTAGCCCTGTGTAGGTGGGTGCCATGCACTGCAACAGACAGGCCCTGCCGGACAAACAGTCATGGTATCACCAGGGAATGCACTGTCTCTGTGGCAACACGGTGGTGCAGTGCACACAACCAGTGTGTTTGGCGGCAGAAGGTCACAGGTTTAAGTCCCAGCTGTGGTGCCTGCCAACCCAGTCCCCATTTTTTACCCACTACTGCAATGTGCTAATACAGACAGAACGTTTATTGCAGATGACATAAACATGCCCAAAACACCTACATTTTACCCTACAGAGCAAAGACACCATAAACAGGCGCATTACCTAGAGCAGAGTCTCCCAAATGCAGTACTGGAGGGCCAAACACCATTCAGGTTCCATGCTGCCTCTAATAAAGATGCCTGTGCTGCATATCTATGCACCACCCCCATGGTATGCAGATGTATCTCATGCATATTCATGAGGGACAGCATGAAAACCCAAACAGTGTTTGGCACACCAGGACTGGAGTTGGGAACCTCTGCCGTAAAGCAGCAGCCAACAGGGGCAGACACACCCACACCCACACCCACACCCACAGGCTCCATTTGCCAATGCCTCCTGGAGAGGCGGGACATTGGGCCCTGCGTGCATCTCCCAATACTAGCACTTGCATACCTTAGCAATGCCACCCTACACCTGGGAATATGGTACAGAGCTATCAAAGGTTTGCTATGATTACTGGCAGATAGCAATTTCTACGTTAAGCACAGTTTGCTGATTGAGCTCCATCATAGCAACCTTTCTGATGTCTGTGGAGTGTGCTTCAGATCTGGTCTCTGACAGTTTTTACCACCCTGGGGAGTGACCCCCAACAGTATTGCGTACCATATCCATGCCTGCACTGTGCCCAGGACTGGTGTGGTGGCCAGGGCTGCTAAACTCCTCTATAGTAGCACAATGCTGGCATAGGTGTGGGGAGTGTGTGTCTGTCTATCCAGTGTGTGGTGGCTGCAAACACCCTCCACAGCCCACACTGCCAGCACTGTTGCTAGTATTGGCCTGCCAATGTGCATAATGAGGAGCAAGGTACCATGGGTATAGCCCGGACAGGGTGGCCTGGCCAGGATGCATCTGCACAGGGCATAGGGCACTGGCTGGGACATTGTAGTGCCCGGCCACCACCTGCACAGACAGGGTGGCCACAGCATGTCCTGCTGGGAGATCACTCTCACCCTGACTTTGCAGTGACCACAGCATGGCTAGGCATCCCCCATAGTGTTATATAGTATTTCTCTCTTGTGATATTTATGGGTTTCCTTTTGGGGTCCAGTCACTGACTTATCTGCTTGTTGTGTTTGCTGACATCCCAGTTCTGGGTGCATTCGTTTCCACCAGGAACATGCACTATGGACTAGCTAGCAGACTGTCTGCAGCTGGTATGTGTCTTGATGGAGCGCCTTGCAGGATGCAGCGGCTGTAGGCTTGCTGCAGGAGAATATCAGATAGTGGTGGGGTGCAGCTTTGCATATCCAGGCCTAATGTTTGTCTGCTATTGCGTTATGGATGTGTACAGAGCTGCATTGACTGCCCTGTAGGGTGTCTGTTCCCCAGCAGGACTGGGGTTGATGGTCCCCTCTACTGCCACCATTGCAGGGAGGTAAAATGTGGATCTGTTGGTGGGAGACCCTGTTTACCACCCTCAGCCCTGGAGAAGGAGGAGGGTGGTGGTACGTAATCCTCCTAGGGGTCCATAGGGGCTACACCTGACTGAGACATACAAATATATCCAAGGTGTGTCTGCAGAAGCTACCTAGCTCACACATTAGCACTGCTGGGGACCTGGTGCTGGGGGCCCTACCTCACCCTCAGGGTGAGTGCAGTATCTGCACAATGTGACGGTGTGTAGCTACTCTGTGCCAGTACCACACACGGTCAGTTCCCCCTACCAGGCCGAGGTGCTGTGGGGGTGCATACCCCATCTTGTGATCATCTGTAGACTGCTGATTTGCATGTGCAGTGCATCATGGGTATGGGTGGGTTAACCCTATCCTGGTGACCACAGCAGACTGTTTGTGTGGTGACTTGCAGTCCTTCTGCAGCCAGCCAGGGGCTTGTTAGCAGCTATAGTGCTGTAGCCCACTGGTTGCTTCACTGCCAGTGGAGCCAGAGGTCATGGGTTCAAACCCACAGTGGGGTTATTTGATAGGGCTGTTCAAAGCATTATCTATTTTGCCATGGCAGACATTGCACTTTAAAATTTGCCCTCCGGGGTACCTTATGGGGTGCCTTATGCAGCACCTTATGTTACAGTGCTTTGAGAGTGCATTTGCTAGCAGCAGTAATTAAAATAAAATTAAAAAGCCTCATAATGCAATATTACACAAAAATGGTAGTGCCTCAACCAGCTTTATTCATTGGGCACAGTGGGGGGTTGAACCCATGACCCCTGCACCATCTGTCAGTGTCTTTACCATTGTACTGCAGCCCTGTTCCTCTGTTTGCATATCAGCGCGCCTGCTTATGCTTCCTGCGCGTGTTCCTCGTGAGCTAATGTGGGCGGCGCACAAGAGCGCGCAGCGCAGCGCGCGCTAATCCCGTTTTGCTAATTTTTGACCGGACCACCCACTCCTTTTATTGCATCCTGCGCACGTTAAGAGGGTTTAGTAAACATACCCCTTAGAAATTCTCCCCTACTCAAAGAAAAATGAATTAAAGACGTTTTCCACTAAAGCAAGCCATCTGTAGCTTCCAAAAACAGTTCTGCAGGGCAGAGTTCTTGTGTACAATTTCTTTATCAAAACTTGTGGGCTAAAGTTTTTGCCTCCAAGATTTAAACCTCTAACAATTCCCTCCAGGGTTCTGTTTCTTTTGCATTCTCATGGCTTACTCCCACCTGACAATTATCTTGAATTCAAGGAAAGCAGACTATGTCCCATTTACCTCCATTTTCCTTGGCCCCAGGAGATTTTTTTCTACCCTAGACTGAAAAGAAGTTGCCAACTGAGCATAGCTTGGAATCCCCTTCCTGACCATCATGCTTGTTTCAGGGACCTTAATAAAGCCATTAACTATATGAAACGTTTCTCTCATGTTGCTTTTACCTTGAGAATCTCTATTTTCATTCATATATTTTGTGTTTATGTTTTATATACTGAGAAGAGACCTAAAAACCTAAATATGTACACCACCAGATTGGGGTCCCCAAACTCAGTCCTTGAGGGACACAACCCGTTCAAGGTTCTGGGATTTCTACAACAACAACAACATGTGCTATCAAGTCAGCGCTGACTTTTGGCGACCCAGCAGCAACTGGGTATTTTTAGCAGTCCTGCTGGGTGAGGTACAGCGAGGATACAATAGACACTCATGATAGGTGTCCCCGGAGGTAGGGGTGAGGGACTGGTGCTGAAAGAAAAAGTTACTGTTTAAGTGTAAAGAAAACAAGATGACATTGGAAGGATATTAGACCTGAATGGAAAATGTTTAACCAAATGTATTTGAAGATAAAAATAATTTAGAAGGATAAGGGATAAGGATTTATTAAATTTTTTTTAAGTTGCCTTAATATGCACAACCAACAGAGGTAAATGCAATTTGGCACTTTATATCAATACAGTTATTACACCAATAAAAAGAAATGCAAATACGTTTGTGTCTGCTTGCAGTGAAAAATCAGCATTTACAACTATAATTCCAATGTTCTTTGATACAGTGCCACATGCTCAGGGAGTGTATGTGTGCTAGTCTGCCTCTACAAGTCTTGCTCAGCTGTAAACCAGCATTTGACTTTAGATATTTTTATCCTCTGTGTTGCAGTGTCTCACGCTCACTTTTCCCTTGCTGAGCTCTGCTTTGGCCAGAGTATATGTTAGTGCACATTAAGGGGTATGTTTACTAAATGGCGCTAACGGCGCAGCTGCAACGTTATCACGCGATAAGTGACGTTATCGCACGATAATTACCGTGCGAGAACGTCACATATCGCGTGATAATGTGGCCGGCGGCGTTAAGGTGCGCAGAGGGTGGAGTAAGGCTCCCCAGGGGTGGAGAGAAGGGCTCAATGGGCAGAGAGTGGGCGGGGAGAGGCTCCATGCACACTAACGCCATGAAATGAAGGTCTGAAAATTAGCACCAGAGAAAACCTTGTGCTAGAGACACATTTGCAGGAGAGAGAAACCATTTCAGTCAGCAATGTACAGCAAAGACAGGGAAACCAAGAAAAGTGATAGTAGTGATACATGTGCAGCAGCAGTAGCAGCAGCAGCAGCATAGTGACCAAGTACGAGAGAGCACAATGGTGAGGCTGAAAATGGGGCACAGAGGACTGAAGGCTAACTGCAGACAGTCTGCTAGTTAGTACATAGTGCATGTTCCTGGAGGAACTGTGTGCACCCAAAACTGGGATATCAGCACACACACCATGCAGGTATGTCAATGATTGGGGGCCTCAGAAAAGAGAACCCATAAATATCACTTGAGAGGAATACTGCAAAGCACTATGGGGGAACCTAGCCATGCTGTGGTCACTGCTCAGTCAGGATGAGAGCGACCTCCCAGAATGACATGCTGTGGCCACCCTGTCCGTGCAGGTGGTGGTCGGGCTCTACAATGTCCCAGCCATTGCCCTATACCCTGTGCAGATGCATCCTGCCCATGCCACCCTGTCCAGGCCATACCCACAGTACCTTGCTCCTCATTATACAAATTGGCAGGCTAACACTGGAAACAGTGCAAGCAATGTGGGCTCAGTAAGGTGTAGGCAGCCACAACACACTGGATAGACAGACACACACTCCCACACCTATGCCAGCATTGTGCAAATATAAAGGTTTGTGGCAGCCCTGGCCACCACACCAGTCCTGGACACAGTGCGGGCATTGCTATGGTACTCATTACTGTTAGGGTCTCTCCCTGGGGTGGTAAACACTGTCAGAATCAATAACTGAAACACACTCCACAGATATCAGAAAGGTTGCTATGATGAATCTCTATCAACAAATTGTGTTTAACTTAGGATTTGTTAGCTGACATTAATCATAGCAACCTTTTGATATATGTGGAACGTGTTCCGAAGTTTAGGACAGCATTGCTAAGGTATGCAGGTGCTAGTATTGGGAGATGCTGGTCTGCGCAGGGCCCAACAACCTGACTCTCCATGAGGCTTTGGATAGTGGAGCCTATAGGTGTGGGTGTTTATGCCCCTGTTGGCCGCTGCTCTAGAGCAGAGGTTCCCAACTCCAGTCCTGGTGGGCCAAACACAGTTCGGGTTTTCATGCTGTCCCTAATGAATATGCATGAGATACATTCGCCTACAATGGGGGCGGCGCATACAAATGCAGCACAGGCATATTTATTAGGGACAGCATGAAACCTGAATGGTGTTTGGCCCTCCAGGACTGCAGTTGGGAAACTCTGCTCTAGGGATTGCGCATGTTTATGGCATCTGTGCTCTGTAGGGTAAAATATAGGCGTTTCAGGCATGTTTATTTTATCTGCAATAACGGTTCCTTCTTTATTACCACGGTTTAGTACTGGGTAAAATATGGGGACAGGGTTGGCAGGAGCCACAGCTGGGGCTTGAACTTGTGACCTTCAGTTCCTGATGGGCTGTGTGTACTGCACCACACTGATGCCACAGGGACAGATCATTCCCTGGGGATACCATGACTGTTCGTCAGACAGACCCTGTCTGTTGCAATGCATGGCATCCACCTAAACGGGGCTTGGCCGTGGTCTTCTGTCGGCATATTCCACTGCCCCCTCCGCCACCAGCACCCCTCCGCCACCATGCTGCCGTGCCATTATGCCGGTGGTGCACAGTCCCAGTGTGTCGGTAGGCAGCTGCCTATGGTGTGGGTTCTCGGGTAGGGGTGCCTACATGGTATATTTTTTAAAGTAAGGTTACTTTCTTTTTGGTGCTTTAGGGGACCTTTTGCTGAACTCTAGTAACCTCCTCAGGTTTAGAAACTGCTAACACCTAATCAGGAGTTAGTGGGCTTGATTTCCTGAGTGCAGCTGAGGCCTGCATAAAAGGCTCCAGTGCCTTGCCCTGTTGAGGCTTTCCTAACCAGGGCTCTACAGTTCAACAAACAGTAAGGATTTGAGGTTTTGTTTGTTTGTTTTTATTATATTACATTGCTAGCTCTCTGACTGGGAGCTCTTAAAAGGGTTTTTTGTATATTTTTTAAAGCAAGGTTACTTTCTTTTTGGTGCTTTAGGGGACCTTTTGCTAAACTCTAGTAACCTCCTCAGGTTTAGAAACTGCTAACACCTAATCAGGAGTTAGTGGGCTTGATTTCCTGAGTGCAGCTGAGGCCTGCATAAAAGGCTCCAGTGCCTTGCCCTGTTGAGGCTTTCCTAACCAGGGCTCTACAGATCAACAAACAGTAAGGATTTGAGGGTTTGTTTGTTTGTTTTTATTATATTACATTGCTAGCTCTCTGACTGGGAGCTCTTAAAAGGATTTTTTGTATATTTTTTAAAGCAAGGTTACTTTCTTTTTGGTGCTTTAGGGGAACTTTTGCTGAACTCTAGTAACCTCCTCAGGTTTAGAAACTGCTAACACCTAATCAGGTGTTAGTTCCCTCCCTACCCACCCTGACTCCCACCCACCCCTAGTGAGCAGTCTTGCTTTATAGGGCACCTCCCCCTTTAACAAATCACAGAGAATTGGACCAGCACATTTTGAATATAATTAAAGAGATTTAACTGCTTTTTCTCTGAAAGGACAGCTGCGAAACCGGCTGGTACTTGGTAGATCTCTCTCTTTTGCTTTAACAGATACCTAAGCTCCACGAACAGAATAATGGCTGGGAAAAATCGTATTGCTAAAGCTGTTGCCCTCGTTACAGCTTCTGCCTCGGTCCAGACAGAAGTCCTAATGCCAGTTGAAGGACCAGTTCCATGTGCAGGGTGCCTGCATGCTGAAGCTCTGAGGAAACAAGTGGAGGAACTCAGAGAGGAGGTGGCGAGGCTGAGGAGCATTCAAGACAGTGAGAAGTATATTGATGAGATGCTTCTTGCAGCAACCAAGCTCTCCAGCACAGGAGAAGATGGGTGCCAACAGAATGTCGATGGTTGGACACAAGTCACCAGGGCCTGCAAAATCACCAATCCAACTTCTCCAGCCCTTGAATTGAAGAACCATTATGCAGCCCTGGAAGTGGAGGAGGTGAAAGCATCCCTGGAAAGGGAAGAACCAGAGTTAAAGTACCCCAAAGTTGCAGAATCAGTAACCAGAAGGAAATGAAGGGTAGTGGTGGTTGGAGACTCTCTTCTGAGCGGTACTGAGGCGTCCATCTGCTGACCAGACTTGATGTCCAGAGAGGTATGCTGTCTGCCTGGTGCCAAAATCCAAGATGTTATGGAGAGTTTGCCGAGACTCATCAAGCCCACTGACTATTGCCCAATGTTGCTAATCCATGTTGGAACAAATGATACTGCCAGGTATACCTCGGAACATATCAAAAGTGACTTCATGGCTCTGGGACAGAGGGTGAAGCAGTTAGGTGCACAGGTGGTGTTATCTTCAATCCTCCCTGTTGAGGGTAAAGGCCAAGGCAGAGAGGCTCACATCCTGGAGATGAATGCATGGCTGCGTGGATGGTGTCATCGAGAGCGTTTTGGTTTCCTAGACCATGGGATGCTGTTGCAAGGGTTGCAGAGCAGAGATGGCATCCATCTGTCCAAGAAAGGTCAACGCATCTTCGGTAGTAGACTGGCTAATCTACTGAAGAAGGCTTTCAACTAGATTCGTTGGGGATAGGTGAAGAAAGCCCCCAGGTAAGTGAAAGCCCCCAGGTAGGTGATACATTAAATACATTTATGGAAATGGATAACAGGGGTAACATATGGAAAGCAGTATGTATAAATGCCCGTAGCATGGGAAATAAGATCCCTGATGTTGAAGCTTTGGTGGGAGTGGCTGACTTGGATTTAGTGGCAGTTACAAAAACATGGTTCACAGAAAACCATGACTGGGATGTAACTATACCTGGCTATACTTTATTCAGAAAGGGTAGGGTAGGAAGAAGGGGAGGAGGAGTGGCACTATATGTAAAAACTACTATTAAAGCTTTGGAATTACAGAGCTTAAAAGGGAGAGAGGAGGCATTGTGGGTTAAATTAGAAAGAGGGAAAGAGAAATCTATCTGCATTGGTGTGATATACAGACCTCCCTCACAAGAGGAAGAGGTGGACAGAGAGTTAATTGAAGACATACGCAGCATTGCTAGGAAAGGGGAAGTGCTACTGATAGGAGATTTCAATATGCCAGATGTTGATTGGCACATTCCTGCTGCAGTATCATCTAGAAGTAAGGAAATCCTGGATTCTCTACAGGGAGAACTATTCAGGGAATTGGTAAAAGACCCCACACGTGAAGGGACCATACTGGACTTGGTGCTTACCAATGGTGAAAGTGTTTCTGATGTTGTAGTGGGAGATCATTTTGCATCCAGTGATCACCAGATGGTGTGGTTCAGTATTAGGAAATCGTTAGTGGGATGGGAACAGCTGGGGGATGTAGAAAAACAGTGGGCAAAACTGAAAGGGGATATTTTAAGGGCAACCAACCTTTTTGATAAAATGGTAAATAAAGGCAAAAGGAAAAGGAGACCGCTATGGTTTTCTAAGGAAGTAGCTGAAAAAGTGAAAAAAAAGAGGGAGGCCTTCATGAAATACAAGAGATCACAGAGAGAGGAAGACAGGCATCTGGTATTTGGAAAAACTTAGAGAAGCTAGAAAAGTAGTCAAGAAGGCAAAGATTCAAAAGGAGGAGGAAATAGCCAATGCAATAAAATGGGGGGATAAGACATTTTTCAGATATATTAGTGAGAAGAGGAAGGGCAAAAGTGGTATTGTCAGACTCAAGGGTGTAGGGGGGAATATGTAGAAGCTGATAAGGATAAAGCGGAATTGCTTAACAAATATTTTTGTTCTGTGTTCACAGATGAAGAACCAGGAGCAGGACCTCAGAAAACACCCACAAATAGGAACAGAAGCGAGGGACATCTTGAACAATTTTCAGAAGACTGTGTTCGTGAGAAACTAGCTCAATTTAAAGTAGACAAAGCGATGGGACCGGATGGGATACACCCTAGAATACTGAGCGAACTTGGGGACGTTCTAGCAACTTCACTGACTGACCTTTTCAATGCCTCGTTGGAGTCGGGAGTGGTGCCAAAGGACTGTAGAGAGGCTCATGTGGTACCTTTACACAAAAGCGGAAGTAAGGATGTGGTTGAAAACTACAGGCCGGTTAGTTTAACTTCGGTGGTGAGTAAATTATTGGAAACGCTGCTGAAAGAGAAAATAGTGAGGTTTCTGGAGTCCAGCGGATTACAGGATCCAAGGCAGCATGGGTTCACCAGAGGCAGATCTTGTCAGACAAATCTGATTGATTTCTTTGACTGGGTGACCAGGGAGTTGGACCGAGGGAGAGCTCTAGATGTGGTGTATTTAGATTTCAGTAAAGCCTTTGACACTCTTCCTCACAGGTGACTTATAAATAAACTGAGCACCCTAGGGATGGACCCTAAAGTTACTGCTTGGGTTAGAAATTGGTTAGGTGGGAGGCGACAAAGAGTACAAGTAAATGGAGCTCACTCTGAGGAGAAGGATGTTACCAGTGGTGTGCCCCAGGGATCTGTCCATGGTCCGATTCTTTTTAACATCTTTGTTAGTGATATAGCGGAAGGGCTGTCGGGTACGGTTTGCCTCTTTGCGGATGATACCAAAATTTGCAATAGAGTAGACACCCAGGAAGGTGTAGATAACATGAGGAGGGATCTAGCTAAGCTTGAAGAATGGTCTAGAATTTGGCAGCTGGGATTTAATGTTAAAAAATGTAAGGTCATGCATTTGGGCTGCAGCAATCCAAGGGAGCAATACAGTATAGGAGGTGAAGTACTTTTGTCCACTAAAGAAGAGTGGGACCTAGGCATGGTTGTGTCTGATGATCTTAAAGTAGCTAAACAGGTAGAAAAGGCGACGGCAAAATCTAGAAGGATGCTTGGGTGCATACGGAGAGGAATGGCTAGCAGAAAAAAGGAGGTGATAATGCCTCTGTATAAGTCTTTGGTGCGACCTCATTTGGAGTATAGTGTGCAATTCTGGAGACCGCACCTTCAAAAGGATGTGAACAGGATGGAGTCGGTGCAGAGGGTGGCTACTAAAATGATTAGCAGGCTTCATTATAAAGCATATGAGGACAGACTGAAGGATCTTAATATGTACACCTTAGAGGAAAGGCGGGATAGAGATGATATGATTGAGATGTTTAAATACCTCCGTGGCATAAATGTTCAGGGAGAGAGCCTCTTTCAATTGAAAGCAAGTTCTGCTACAAGGGCACATGGGATGAGGGTGAAGGGAGATAGATTCAGGAGTGATATGCGGAAATATTTCTTTACGGAAAGAGTAGTGGATCCGTGGAATAGTCTCCCAGTGGAGGTGGTAGAGATGAGGACAGCAACTGAATTCAAAAAAGCATGGGACCAACACAGAGGATCTCTAAAGGTAAAAAGTGGACTGTTGTAGTTGTTGATATGGAAAGACAGACTAGATAGGCCATGTGGTCTTTTTCTGTTATCATGTTTCTATGTTTCTATGTTTCTATGGACATGAGCGCTTCCCCCCAGCACCGCCTGCCAATGTTATGTGCCCTTGGGGGTACCTGCTGGGTAATATCCCCTATGACACTGTGGGACACACACTCATGCCCATGTTGGATCCTCGTCAGTTGCTGTCTTACTGCTTTACAGTTTTGGCATTCCTATGTGCCACCTAGGCATCTGCCTAGTCTGCACAGTGTCCCAGCTGGACCACAGCATATGCCGCCTGCAGCCCCCTGTATCCCATTTACAGCATCAGTACAGTTGCCCTTTCCTACATGCCCACTCTGCTGTTGCTGCACATGTGCACGCCATAACAAACCTGCCCAATATAGATGACAGAAACCCTGATCAGCACTATTTCAATGTGGGATCATTCACTTTGTAGGGGGACGGAGCATAGACCCTTTCAAACATGATATCTTAATTTTAACGCTTTGTCAGTAGTGTTGCTTTATGTTTATCATTAATATCACTATTGGCCAGCTTGGTTATTGGGATTTTAAATGTGGTTCTGGTCATTTTATATGTTTATTTGCCTTTTTGGTTCCTGCACATGTATCACAACTATCACTTTTCTGGGTTTACCTGCCTTTGCTGCACATTGCTGATTTAAATGATTTCTCTTTCCTGCAAATGTGCCTAACGCAAGGGTTTCACTGGCGTTAGTGTTCAGACCCGGATTTCACAGCATTAGTGTGCCTGGAGCCTCTCCCCACCCACTCTTCGCCCATTGACCCCTTCTCTCTGCCCTCTGGGAAGCCTTACTCCACCCTTCAGACACAGATTTCACAGCATTAGTGTGCCTTAACGCCGCTGCCGCCGCGTTATCGTGCGATAAGTGATGTTATCGCACGATAACGTTACATTATCGTGTGATAACGTTACATTATCGTGTGATAACGTCACTTATCGTGCGATAATACAACCGCTGTGACGTTAAGACGGTTTAGGGGTATGTTTACTAAAACCCCGGTAATGTGCGCGGCCCGCTAGTGTGCGGGTGCCATATAAGGAGTGGGCGTGTCTGGCTGAAAAAAGCAAAACTGGGATTATTCATGCGCTAATGTGCGCGGCGCCCATGTGCGCCCCGCACATTAGCGCATGAGAAAGATGCGCGGGAGGCATAAGTGGCGCGCTGATGTGCAAGCAGAGGAGCAGAGCCACAGCACAATGGTTAAGACACTGACCAGGGGTCAGGGGGTCAATCCCCCACAGTGCCCAATAAAGACGGCTGGCTGAGGCATTACTTTAGGAGGCGTTTAAATAATGGGTGGCATAAGGCAGCGTGCTGATGTACATAAGGTGGTGTACTAATGCTTTAGGAGGCATTTTAATATTGGGTGGCATAAGGCGGCGCACTGATGCACAGGCATAGGAACAGAGCCATAGTACAATGGTTAAGACATTGATCAATGGTGCTGGGATCATGGGTTCAATCCCCCACTTTGCCTAGTGAAGAATGCTGGTGGAGGCATTACCTATTATGGGCAAGTTTGCTTTAGGAGGCATTTTACTTTTTATTTTAATTACTACTACTAGCAAACGCACTCTCAAAGCGTGTTAACATAAGGCGCCCCATAAGGCACATTTTAAAGTGCACTGTCCGCCAAGGCACCCTAGAATGTTGCTTATAGGGCGCTTTATAGAGTGCTGTATGAGGTACCGCAAGGTCACAGCAATGTTTTTGATGGCAGCACTGTGCAGTTTAAGGAATGAAAAGCATAAGTAGGTGCGCTGACATGCAAGGAGGAGCAGCAGTGTAGCACAATGGGTAAGGCACTGACTGCTAATACAGGGGTCATGAGTTTGCTCCCCAGTGTGCCTAATATGTAAGGCAGGCTGTGCCATCAGCATTACAATGTATGCATTTTTTCCTGCAGCACTTTAGTTGTATTTTATTAATTGCTGCCAGCAAACAGGTCCTCACGTGCCGTAATTGAAGGTGCCGCATAAGGCACCCTATAAGGCACTCCATAGGGCACATTATAAAGTGCACTGTCCGCCACGGCACCCTAAAATTTCCCCTATAGGGCACCCTATAAGTTGCTCCACAGGATAACGTACAGTGCACCTTATATGGATGGTAACCATAAGGTAACCTATAGGGTGCCCTATAAAGCGCCCTCTGAGGCACCTTATGGGTACAGTACGATGAGGGTGTTTTTGCTGGCAGCAATAATGTACATTAAAAAGAGATAATGCTCTGGGCAGCCCCATCAAATAACCCCTCTGTGGGTTTGAACCCATGACCTCTAGCTCTACAGACAGTGAAGTAACCATTGTGCTACAGCCCTATAGCTACTAGCAAGCCCCTGGCTGGCTGCAGAGGGAGTGCATGTCACCACACAGACAGTCTGCTGTGGTCACCAGGATAGGGTTATCCCACCCGTACCCATGATGCACTGCACATGCAAATCAGCTGTCCACAGATAAACACAAGATGGGGAATGCACCCCCACAGCACCCCGGCCTGGTAGGGGGAAGTGACCATGTGCACCCCCACAGCACCTCGGCCTGGTAGGGGGTACTGACCGTGTGTTTTACTGGCACAGAGTAGCTACACACCGTCACATTGTGCGGGTACTGTGCTCACCCTGAGGGTGCGGTGAGGCACCCAGCACCAGGTCCACAGCACCTTCCATGCCTGAAAGAGGCCATGCTGGAGGTCCAAAGCAGTGTTAATGTGTGAGATAGGTAGTTTCTGTAGAAACATCTTGGATGTCTGTCTCAATCAGGAGTAGCCCCCATGGACCTTTAGGTGGGCTGTGGGCCATGCACCACACCCCCCCCCCCCCCCCCAGGGTGGCAAACAGGGCCTCCTATCAACAGATCCACATTCTACCTCCCTGCAATGGGGGCAGTAGAGAGGACCATCAACCCCAGTCCTGCTGGGGAACAGACACCCTACAGCACAGTCAATGCAGCTCTGTACACATCCATAACACAATAGCAGACAGACATTAGGCCTGGATATGCTAAGCTGCACCCCACCACTATCTGATATTCTCCTGCAGCAAGCCGCTCCATCAAGACACATACCAGCTGCAAACAGTCTGCTAGCAAGTCCATAGTACATGTTCCCAGTGGAAATGCATGCACCCAGAACTGGGATGTCAGCATACACAACAAGCAGATAAATCAGTGACTGGGCCCCAAAAGGAAACCCATAAATATCACATGAGAGAAATGCTATATAGCACTATGGGGGTGCCTAGCCATGCTGTCATCACTGCACAGTCCGGGTGAGAGTGATCCCCCAGCAGGACATACTGAGGTCACCCTGTCTGTGTAGGTGGTGGCTGGGCACTACAATGTCCCAGCCAGTGCCCTATGCCCTGTGCAGTTGCATCCTGACCTGGCTATACCCATGGTACCCTGCTCCTCATTATGCACATTGGCAGGCCAATACTGGCAACAGTGCTGGCAGTGTGGGCTGTGGAAAGTGTTTGCAGCCACCACACACTGTATAGACAGACACACACTCCCACACCTATTCCATCAGTGTGCTACTATAGAGGAGTTTAGCAGCCCTGCCCACCACACCAGTCCTGGGCACAGTACAGGCATGGATATGCTACGCAATACTGTTGGGGGTCACTCCCAAGGGTGGTAAACACTGTCAGAGACCAGA
Organism: Ichthyophis bannanicus; assembly: GCA_033557465.1. Classification (NCBI taxonomy): domain Eukaryota; kingdom Metazoa; phylum Chordata; class Amphibia; order Gymnophiona; family Ichthyophiidae; genus Ichthyophis; species Ichthyophis bannanicus. Next base: position 822,477,586 of record CM066032.1, read on the forward strand.
CCTGAAGCACACACTGCAGACATCAGAAAGATTGTTATGATGGAGCTCAATGAGCAAACTGTGCTGAACGTACGACTTGCTATCTGCCAGTAATCATAGGAAACGTTTGATAGGTGTGTACCGTATACCCAGGTGTAGGGTGGCATTGCTAAGGTATGCAAGTGCTAGTATTGGGAGATGCACGCAGGGCCCAATGTCCTGCCTCTCCAGGAGGCATTGGCCAATGGGGCCTGTGGGTGTGGGTGTGGGTGTGTCTGCCCCTGTTGGCTGCTGCTTTATGGCAGAGGTTCCAACTCCAGTCCTGGTGTGCAAAGCACCGTTCGGGGTTTTATGCTGTCCCTCATGAATATGCATGAGATACATCTGCATACCATGGGGGTGGTGCATAGATATGCAGCACAGGCATCTTTATTAGAAGCAGCATGGAACCTGAATGGTGTTTGGCCCTCCAGGACTGCATTTGGGAGACTCTGCTCTAGGTAATGCCCCTGTTTATGGTGTCTGTGCTCGGTGGGGTAAAATATAGGCGTATTAACCATGCGTATGTTCTCTGCAATAAAGGTTTGTCCTTGCTATCACGGTTTAGTTGTGGGAAAAATATGTGGACTGGATTGGAAGTAGCCCCAGCTGGGCTTTGAACCTGTGATCTTCTGGTCCTAAAGGCACTGGCTGTGTCCGCTGCACCACCATCTTAGCACAAAAACAGTGCATTCCCTGGGGAGTCCATGGCTGTTTGTCAGACAGGGCCTGTCTGTTGGAGTGCACTGCACCCACGTGAAGGGGGTTAGGCCACCGTCTGCTGTGGGCAGCAGCCACTGTCCCCTCCACCAACGGTACCCCTCCGCCACCATGCTGACATGGCCTTATATTGGTGACAGCATCACAGCTAAATGATATGTGGCCCTCCAGGACTGCATTGCGGGGACTGTGGTCTAGGTAATGCGCATGTTTCTGGTGTCTGTGCTCTGTAGGGTAAAACATAGGTATTTGGACCATGCTTATGTTATCTGCAAAAAAGGTTGGTCTTTACTATCATGGTTTAGGGGTGGGTAAAATATGGGGATTGGGTTTACAGGAGCCCCAACTGGGACTTGAACTGGTGATCTTTGGCTCCTGAACACACTGTCTGTGTTCACTGCACCACACTGTGGCCACAGAGACAGTGCAGTCCCTGGAGATAGGAAACCTGCCCAAAGGAGACATAAACCCTGCTCTGCACAATTTCACTGTGGGATCATTCACCTTGTATGGGGACGGAGCGTAAAAATAATAATTATTATTTTTTACGCTCCGTCCCCATACAAGGTGAATGATCTCACAGTGAAATTGTGCAGAGCAGGGTTTATGAACCTGCTCTGCACAATTTCACTGTGGGATCATTCACCTTGTATGGGGACGGAGCGTAGACCCTTCTAAAATTCATATTTCTTTTTTGGGGCTTTCTTTGGAGTGATTTTTGATGTTTTCCATGACTATCACTGTTGCCCAGCTGGATTATAATTTTTTAGAATTTTGTTGTGGTCATTTTCAATTTTTATTTGCTATTTTGTTCTGTGCACATGTATCACATTGCTCACGTTTTGTAGGTTTCCCTGGTTTTGCTGTACATTGCTGACAGAAATGGTTTCTCTTCCCTTTAAATCGGTTCTAACGCGAGGTTTTCACTCGCGGTATTTTTTTCATCGAATTTCAGCCCCGCTCCTGTGCGGGGAGCCTCTCCCCTCCCACTCTCCACCCATTGACCCCGTCTCTCCGCCCCTGGGGAGCCTTCCTCCGCCCTCCGGGAGCCTTTCCACGCCTCTATCGCTCATTTGCACGACGCGCACATGAGCGGGCCCGTTAGTGCGGCGCGCACGTGTGCAGGGCCCAAAAACGCATCATTAGCGTGCGCTAAGATACCTTAGCGCACGCTCAAGTGTGCCCCGCACAGTAGAGCGGTTTAGTAAACATACCCCTTAGTAAACATACCCCTAAGTGTTACTGTCTGGCCTTCTCAACCCCTCAGTGTATCATAGTGATCTCTTCCTGAGACAGGTCTTCACTAGGAAGTTTGCTATCAGGTCTCCTAGACTCCAGCTGTCACAGGTTTTCTGAGGTAGCCTTTCCAAAACTGTCTCTGTTACCCATAGACCCTCAGCACTCAGGGCTTACCTCCTGGATGTAAGTTCAGTTCTCTTTTTCTCAGCAGATGCTTTTCCCCAGCTGCAATCCTGGCTTTTTCTCTGGCACAAGTAGCTGGGATGTTCCTTCATTTTTCTACAGTTTTACTTTTCACAGTTTTTCTTCTCTCCCTTTCAGCTTTCCAGCCATTCTTAGTCTGAAGGGAAAGAAGGAGAGCTATGGTTTCTTCCTTGTGCACAATCCCTCCTGCTCAGAGCACAAGGCCTCCTTTCATTTTTTGCTCTGCAGATTAACTCCCAGCATGAACCTGCATAAGCCCCCTATGCTTTTCTATGGGAGTCTCTGAGCCACACGTGCTTGTCAGTCATTTCTTTTTCTTTCATATATGGACGGTGATATCATTCTTCTTCCTCTGTCGGGAGGGGTGGAATTCCTACTCTGCTGATCTCACCTGAGTATGAGGGGCACACAGCTCTTCCTGTTTTCCTCTTGACTGCCTGTAGTCCAACTTCCACCCCTCGCAGGTACTTTTAAAATCTTTCTTTCCTCTTTGTACTGTTTACTTTATGGTGCTAGAGTGATGGCACTAGGTAATTCATGATACAGTGACAGAGAGGTGGTAGAGTGTCAGTCTCGCAGAAAGAGTGGAATCCATTAGTAAGCAGTGACCCCAGAACCTGAAAAATGGCAGAAAAATGGCCCAGGAGAAATGAAATCAAGATGCTGAAAGTTAGTGAAGTTTGTGACCACAGAAAAAGAAGCCCAGTAGCTGTGAGGCAACAGAGCACTGGCTCCCACGAAGAAATTGCCTAGTGGCTACATATTTATTTATTTATTTTATTTATTTATTTAGAGGTTTGCTATATCGCCTCATCATAAATTCGAAGCGGTTTACACAGAACAAGTTCAGCAACAAGCTTTTGCATAGAACAGGGAACTGAAACTTGGAGGATTATAAGGGTTAATAGTACAAATAACAGATACGAACTATATACATAGTGTTTTTGTGGGTTGATGGGATACTGGAACAATCAGCAGTTGTCTGTTGTATACAGTTATTTTATTGCTATGTGGCATTATATTCTAGATGGGATCTTAGTATATTCTAGATGGGACCATAGTATTCAAGGAAGAGATGGGTCTTTATGGCTGTGATTGCACATATTGAGGCGGGAAGTTCATTCCATAATTGTGGAGCGTACAGAGAGAAGGCTCTACTGCAAGTGGTCTGTTTTGCTGTTTTGTAGCTTGGTGGGGTTTCCAGGATGTAGGGCTCTGCACCGCTTCTTGTTCTCGTCGGACACACTTTCTTGATCAATGGTTGAAGTGTCGTTGGGGATAGGATGTTTAGTATCTTAAAGATTATTATTATGTTCTTGTGTTTGGTACGGACAGTGATAGGGAGCCAATGTAGCTGGTGGAGAGTTGGGGGTTATATGGCTGTATTTTGATGTTCCTGTAATGATTCTTGTGGCAGTGTTTTGAACCAGTTGCAAAGGAAGTATTGCTTTCTTAGGCAGGCCATGATAGATTATGCTGCAGTAATCTATAATGTGCGTTACCATTATACTGTTCTGTAGTCATTGTCAGTGAGCAGAGGTTTGAGTATGTGTAGAGTTCACAGCTTGTGGTATGCTGATCTAGTTGTATTCTTTATTTGCATTTGGAAGGTGAGTTGATGGTCGATGGTTACTCCGAGGTATTTGACCTCTTGTTTGTTGGTTAGGGTGTAATCTAGCATCCTGAATGAGTCCGGAGGGGAGAATGTAGTGTTTGGTAGTGTTTTTTAAATTTTATGGAAAGGTTCTGTTCTTTGAGCCACCTTGATATTGATTCCAGGCATGCTGTGAATTGTAAGTAATCCGGGAGGTTGATATTGATGTGGGTAAAAATCATAATATTGACTGCATATAGTCTGTAGTGGATGTTATGTTGTCTTATAATGTTGCATATTAGCTGGATATATATATATATATATATATATATATATATATATATATATTAAATAACAGTGCAGAGAGGACCGAGCTTTGTGGGACACCCTGGCATTGAATAAAAGATTTAGACTGCTCTTTTTTGGTTCTTACTTGCTGGTTACAGTGGGACAAGTAGGAGATGAACCAGTCTAATACTGTACCATTAACTCCAGCATCTCGGAGCCTCTGTAGTAGAGTATTGTGGTTAACAGAGTCAAATGCAGTGGTGATATCCAAGAAGCATAAGACGAAGCCATGCAGTATACGGTCTATGCTTATAACCAAGATGTCCATAAGTGATATGATCAGGGTTTCTACGCTGTGATTTTGTTTGAATCCATATTGATGAGGGTCTAATGGGACGTATGTGTCAATGTGGTCCTGTAGTTGATACTGTATATCTTTTCAATTATCTTGGTTACGAATGTGAGACTTGATATCGGACGGAAGGAACTTCGGTCTTCCTTGTTAAGGTTATTGTTCTTTAGAATAGGTTTAATGGAGGCTTGCTTGAGCTGAGGGTGAGGTATCCTTGGGTAAGAGAATTCATTGATCTTTTATAGGAATGGTATTACGTATTCTTTTGTTTGTTTAATCCAGGTAACCGGACATGGATAGATAGGTGAGGTTGTTGTGTTGATATTAGTTATAATGGAATCCAGCTGTTTTCTTGTAGGGATTTGAAATGTTTCCCATGTGGCATCCATGGTGTGTTGTAGGTTGGATTTGCTTGGTCTTTCAAGTGGTGCCTGGGTATACTTTATCTGTATGAAGTCTGCCTAGACTTGTGGGGATATTGAAATTGTAACATCTGGTTCCATTGGTTCCTTTATTAGACCTTCTACTATGGAGAAGAGCTTCCTAGGTCTGTTAATGGATTTCATTATCATGTTTGAGTGGTATTCCTTTTTGTAGTTATTTATTGTGTTATGGTATTGAGCTTGCTTTTCGTTGTATTTTGCTAGGTGGTATTGTTTTTTTGTTCACCACCAAAGCCTTTCCATTCTCCGTAGTTGCTTCTTCTGTTCATTGATTTTGGTTGAGAATCAGGGGGCATTGTTTTTCCTCTTGTTGGTTTGGATTGGTTTGTCTGGCACATTTACAGCCTTCTGGAGGGTTTTGTGCCAGGTAGTGATGGTGGAGTCAAGGTCTGTTGTAATTTGGTCTAGTTCCGGCAGTACTTCTTTCAAGAATTTATCTTTGTTGAAGATTCGGAATCTCCTTTGCTCCTTAAAGGATGGCTTATGTGTGTCATTCATTATCGGGAAGGTTATGGTGAAGTTGATCATGTGATGGTCCATGTGTTACAAGGTCTTTGGTGTGATATTGATTTGGTGCGAAGATAAGGTCAAGGGTTCCTCCCTTCCTGTGGGTTGGGGAATCTATTAATTGATTGCAATGGAGGCCTTTCATGGCATCTAAGAAGGTATCTTCTACTTGGGTGGGCAGCGATGGGAGGTTAAGGTCCCCTAGGATAATAAGAGGATTACTCTGATTGGTATGGGCATAGGCTTCCAGAATGGTTGAGAGGTCTTCTTCATTTGCACTGGGAGTTCTTTATATGAGACAGAGTGCTAGCTGCTTATTTGATATAATTAATAGATTGCTTCTTTCCGATTGGAGGGAGGAGGTGGTGTTAAATCTTAGATGTGACTTTGCAATGACTAATACGCCTCCATCTCGCAGTGATGGTCTTGTGGAGTTGTGTATGGTGTATTGTTGAGAAGTGATTTGGTTTATGATGACGTTATCTGTGTCAGTAAGCCATGTTTCCATGATACACATAGGGGTATGTTTACTAAACTTCGTTAGTGTGATTCGCGTTAGGAGCCGCGTTACTGGAAGAAATGCCAAAAAAGGACATGGACGGTACATCATTAGTGATAACGCGCGCTATAACGCGCCGCGCAGCAACGATCGTTACAGGGCGCGTTACTGCGCATTAAGCATAAGAAGGCGCGCAGACACCCAAATACAGAAACAGAGCTGTAGCACAATGGTTACTACACAGACCGATGGTACAAGGGTCATGGGTTCAATTCCCCAGTGTGCCTAATGAATAAGGCTGGCTGAAGCGTCATGTGTAACCCTTTGAAAGCCTACTATAATATTTTAGTCTGCAGCCGGGTTAATGTTTGCATATGTCAGGAAAATTGTACCCGTCTTATTCAATATGTTCCAATAGTGACGTTCCCTCTGCCATGGTCATGTATTATATACCATTTGATAGGAATATTTAGGCAGATGTTTGGATCCCGAAAGTTTTGGGCTTGGCCTGGAAAGGGTTAAGTATTGGGCTGTGAGGAGGTTGAGTTGTACGTTAATAGTGCTGCCAGCAAACACACCCTCACAGTGGTGTAACCTAAGGTGCCACATAAGGCAGCCTAGAAGGCACTCCATAGGACACATTATAAATTGCGCTGTCTGCCAAGGCACCCTATAATATCCCCTATAGGATACCATATAAGGCACCTTATAAGACGCTTTATAGGGCACCGTATGAGGCACCCTATAGGGCGCCTTATGAGCCACCCTAAGGTGACAGTACCCTGAGGGTGGTTGTGCTGGCAGCACTAATATACAATGAAAATAGACAATGCCTAAGACAGCCCTATCGATGAACCCCACTGTGGGTTGTGAACCCATGACCTCTGGCTCCATGGGCAGTGAAGTAACCAGTGGGCTAGAGCTGCTAATAAACACCCGGCTAGCTACAGGAGGACTGCACGGCACCACCCCCACATTCTGCTGTGGTTACCAGGGAGATTACATACCACCACCCAACCCACCCTCTGGGGCTCAGGGTGGGGGACAGGATCTCCAGCCAACAGATCCACTTTCTACCCCCCTGCAATGGTGGCAGTAGAGGGGACCATCACCCCAGTCCTGCTAGGGATCAAACACCCTACAGGGCAGGCAATACAGAGCAGTACACATCCATAACGCAATAGCAGACAGACGGCAGGTCTGGAAATGCTCAGCTGCCCTCCACCATTATCTGACATTCTACGACAGCAAGCCTCCAGCAAGACACATACTAACTGCAGACAGTCCGCCAGCTAGTCCATAGTGCATGGTCCTGGAGAAGATGCATGTATCCAGAACAGGGATATCAGCATACACACCAAGCAGATAAATCAGTGATTGAGCCCCAAAAGAAAACCCATAAATATCACATAAAAAAAAATGCCATACAGCACTATGGGGGAACCTAGCCATGCCATGGTCACTGCAGAGTCAGGGTGAGAGTGACCTCCCAGCAGGACATGCTATGGCCACCCTGTCTGTGCAGGTGGTACCGGACACTACAATGTCCGGCCATTGCCCTATGCAGATGCGGCCAGGCCAGGCCACCCTATCCAGGTTATTCCCACAGTACCTTGCTCCTCATTATGCACATTGGCAGGCCAATACTGGCAACAGTGCTAGCAGTGTGGGCTGTGGAGGGTGTTGGCAGCCACCACACACTGGATAGACAGACACACACTCCCCACACCTATGCCAGCATTGTGCAACTATAGAGGTGTTGGGCAGCCCAGGCCACCACACCAGTCCTGGGCACAGTGCAGGCATGGCTATGGTACGCAATACTGTAGGAGTCACTCCCCAGATTGGTAAACACTGTCAGACACAAGACCTGAGGCACACTCCACAGACATCAGGAGCGTTGCTATGATGCAGCTCACTCCGAAAATTTTACTTAACCTAGGAATTGCTATCTGCCAGTAATCACAGCAACCTTTTGATAGCTGTGTACCATATTCCCAGATTTAGGGTGGCATTACTAAGGTATGCAAGTGTTAGTATTGGGAGATGCATGCAGAGCCCAAAGTCCTGCCTCTCCAGGAGGCTTTGGATAATGGGGCCTGTGGGTGCGGGTGTGTCTGCCCCTGTTGGCTGCTGCTTTACGGCAGAGGTTCCCAACTCCATTCCTGCGGTGCAAAACACTGTTCGGGTTTTCATGCTGTCCCTCATGAATATGCATGAGATACATCTGCATACCATGGGGGTGGCGCATAGAAATGCAGCACAGGCATCTTTATCAGAAGCAGAATGGAACCTGAATGGTGTTTGGCCCTCCAGGACTGCATTTGGGAGGCTCTGCTCTAGGTAATGTGCATGTTTATGGTGTCTGTGCCCTGTAGGGTAAAATGTAGGTGTTTTGGACATATTTACGTCATCTGCACGAAAGGTTCTGTCTGTAGTAGCACGTTATAGTAGTGGGTAAAATATGAGGACTGGGTTGGCAGAAACCACAGCTGGAATTTGAACCTGTGACCTTCTGCTTCTGAATACACTGGTTTTGTGCACTGCACCACCAGGTTATCACAGAGATGGTGCATTCCCTGGTGATACCATGACTGTTGGTCAGACAGGGCCTGTCTGTTGCAGTGCACGGCACCCTCCTACACAGGGCTAGGCCACGGTCTGCTCTGGGCAGCTGCCACTGCCCCCTCCACCACCAGTATCCCTCAGCCACCATACTGACATGCCCTTCTGCTGGTGGAGCTGGTGGTGCGCAGACTCAGGCCATCCAGTGTGCAGGTAGGCGGCTGCCTATGGTGCGGGTTCTGGGGTAGGGGTGCCTGCATAGACGTCCACGCTCCCCCCCAGCCCCGCCTGCCAATGTTCCATGCCCTTGGGGGTAGCTGTTGGGTACTATCCCCTGTGACACTTTGGGAAACCCACTCATGCCCATGTTGGACCTTCAGCAGTTGCTGTCTGGCTGCTCCGCTGTTTCAGCATTCATATGGGCCACCTAGGCATCACCCTAGTCCGCACTGTGGCCCAGCTCCACCACAGCATGTGCCGCCTGCGGCCCTCTGTATCCCCTTCTCTGGCATCTGTCCAGTTGCCGTTCCGACATGCCCACCCTGATGTTGCGGGACATGTGCACCTGTCCGATGGTGGGGAAAACCCTGAGCAGCACTATGTCACTGTGGGCTCATTCACCTTGTATGGGGACGGCGTATAGACCCTTCCACGATTTATATCTGTTCTATGGGGCTTACTCGGGAGGGGGAGGGGTTGATGTTTCTCATTGATACCACTATTGCCCAGCTTGGTTATTGTTTTTTTCCAGTTTGTTGGGGTCATTTTCAGTGTTTCTGTGCCCTTTTCTTCTGTGCAAATGTATCACACGTATCACTGTTTTTTGGTTTCCCTGCCTGGGCTGTACATTGCTGACACTTATTAAAAGTGGGCTGCTACACAGTACCCTGTCTTGTGCTGCTGAGGTAAGCTATATTCTGATTTGATTTAAATTATAGCTCTTAGCTGCTGCTAGGCTCTAACTTCTTATGAAATTTAAACTACAAGCTCTCTGCTGGGTTCTAAATTTAACCAGAAAGCTCTTTTCTGTTTTTTAAATTTAAGCTAAAAGTACTTTGCTGATGCTAGGCCCTGAGTGACTATTAAATTTAGACTACAAACTCTCTTCTGGGTTCCAAATGTAACCAGAAAGCTCTTTTCTGTGTCTTAAATTTAAGCTAAAAGTACTTTGCTGATGCTAGGCCCTGAGTGACTATTAAATTTAAACTACAAGTTCTCTGCTGGGTATGAAATGTAACCAGAAAGTTCTCCTCTGTGTTTTAAATTTAAACTTAAACTGCTGCTACTAGGCCCTGACTGATTTAACAAAAATAGTGGATTCACAGATTGATTAGCTTTAATACAAAGAATTCCTTTTAGAAAATTACCAGAAGTATATATTCACAGTTGCAGATCTCTCTCCAGAAGTAACAGTCCCCTTTTCTATTCCTTCAAGACAGAGGATCACAGAGCTCTGGTTGAGCTATTTATGCTTGTGCTGCTGAAGTAAGCTGTGACCAACTTCCTGGGTAATTAACAGTCCTTGCTTGGATAGGAGGAGTCTTTCAAAATGGCCTTTTGATCTGCCACCTGGTGTTAACACCTATTGAAAAAGTTTCACAGGTCTCTTGCCCCTAGGTAGAAGGCCTCTTTGTAAAGGTCTCTAGAAGACTTTTTTTGTTGCTCAAAGAGTACAGACCCTGTTTTGCCTTTTGTGCTAAGCTAAATTCTGATTTGATTTAAATTATAGCTCTTAGCTGCTGCTAGGCTCTAACTTCTTATGAAATTTAAACTACAAGCTCTCTGTTGGGTTCTAAATTTAACCAGAAAGCTCTTTTCTGTGTTTTAAATTTAAGATAGAAGTACTTTGCTGATGCTAGGCCCTGAGTGACTATTAAATTTAGACTACAAGCTCTCTGCTGGGTTCCAAATGTAACCAGAAAGCTCTTTTCTGTGTTTTAAATTTAAGCTAAAAGTACTTTGCTGATGCTAGGCCCTGAGTGACTATTAAATTTAAACTACAAGCTCTCTGCTGGGTATGAAATGTAACCAGAAAGTTCTTCTCTGTGTTTTAAAACTAAAAGTAATTTTCTGATGCTAGGCCCTGAGTGACTATTAAATGTAAACTACAAGCTCTCTGCTGGGTTCCAAATGTAACCAGAAAGCTCTCTTCTGTGTTTTAAATTTAAACTAAAAGTGCTTTGCTGTTACTAGGCCCTGAGTGACTATTAAATTTAAACTACAAGCTCTCTGCTGGGTATGAAATGTAACCAGAAAGTTCTCCTCTGTGTTTTAAATTTAAACTTAAACTGCTGCTACTAGGCCCTGACTGATTTAACAAAAATAGTGGATTCACAGATTAATTAGCTTTAATACAAAGAATTCCTTTTAGAAAATTACCAGAAGTAAATACTCACAGTTGCAGATCTCTCTCCAGAAGTAACAGTCCCTTTTTCTAGTCCTTTACATTCTACTAAAATGGTACTTGCCAAAGTCTCCATCTACCTGTTCTTGGCAAAAGCCAAGGGCCTTTAATTGATCCTCTTTTGAACTTTCTGCAGCTTTTGACACTTATGACCACCACCTTCTCCTCGATACCTTATCCTCACTTGGTTTTAAGGGCTCTGTTCTATCCTGGGTCTCTTCTTATCTCTCACACCACACTTTCAGTGTTTATTCTGAAGGATCTTCCTCTAGTGCTATCCCGCTGTCATTTGGTGTACCCCAAGGGTCTGTCTTTGGTCCACTAATGTTCTCTCTTTATACTCAGTCCCTTGAGGCACTCATCTCCTCCCATGGTTTTTAGTACCATCTTTACAATGATGACTCTCAGATCTTCCTCTCTACACCTGAAATCTCTCTGGCAATCTAGGCCAAGATCTCTGCCTGCTTATTTGACATTGCTGCCTGGATGTCTCACTGCCATGTGAAACCCATCTTCCCCCTTCCTCAGTCTCTGTGGATAACGCTCTACTCCTTCCTGTTTCCTCGGCTCTCAACCTTCAGGTTATCTTTGACTCCTCCCTCTCCTTCACACACACTTCCAACTGACAACTAAAACCTGTCGCTTCTTTCTCTATAACATCAGCAAAATTTACCCCTTCCTTTCTGAATACACTATTAATACATTTACCTACTCTTTAGTCATCTCCCATGTAGGCTATTGCAACCTCCTCCTTGCTTGTCTCCCTCTGAATCATCTCTCTCTACTTTAATCTGTTCAAAACTCAACTGTGTGACTAATCTTCTGCCATTCTCAATATGCTCATATAACCCCTCTTCTCAAGTCGCTTCATTGGTTCCCTATCCGTTTCCATATCCAGTTCAGACTTCTACTGACCTATAAGTGCACTCATTCTGCCGCTCTTCACCGCCTTTCCTCTCTTATCTCTCCCTACACCCCTCCTTGGGAACTCTGCTGTTTTGGCAGATCACTTCTATTTGTGCCCTTCCTTCTGCCAACTCCAGATTTCGATCCTTCCACCTTGATGCTCCTTATGCCTGGAACAAGCTACCCTAGTCTGTACATCAGGCTTTATCTCTGGCCCTTTTCAGATCCATGCTGAAAACTCACCTCTTCGAGGCTGCTTTTGGATCCTGATCCACTATTTGTTTTCTTACCATTACCCTAGATATATCCTTGTGCTCAGCTGTTGTGTTGTCCGTCTTGGCTAGATTGTAAGCTCTGATGAGCAGGAACCATCTTATACATAGGTCTGTACGGCACTCAAGACCTTGTAGTGCTATACAAATGATCAGTAGTAGTAGTAGTAGTAGTCATCAAAATTGGACAACGAATGTTGAAGTGAAACCAAAGGATGAAAGATTGATAGCTGCAGCCCAGAACGGTGGATTGTGGTTTATAGCAAGCAGAGAAAAAAACTGGTAAAGCAAAGCAGACTCATGCAGATTGTCTAATGAAGAGCTGGAAATGGTTATTCATCTCATAACTGGCTGGAAAGATCTGATAGCAGAAAATCTCTATACAGAAAGGCTCAATTAAGTGGCATATCTAATCCATTGAAAACTTTGCATACACTACAATATTGCTGTAGCAGAAAAGCACTGGGGATCATCATCCTCAGAGAATTATGGAGAATGAAGAGGTTATGATCAGCTGGACATTCCCATTCTGACTGATAACAAAATGGATGCAAGTAAACCAGATAGTGTTAAAGGAGAAAAACATGAGAACTGCATGAATAATAGAGGTGTCTGTGCCAAGTGATTATTCCATGACTTGAACAGAGAAGGAAAAGATCCTCAGGTACTAAGAAATGCAGTCAGAGACCAAGAAAATGTGGCCGAAAGATACAGAAATATTTTCCATTGTATTGGGTGACACGGGTCTGATTAAAAGCAACTTCAAAGCACGCCATTCTAAGTTTATTTGTACTTAAGGCATCTTTTTAACTTTAGAAGGAAGTTCTTTTTGGCACAATGAGTGTTAGCAGTAAATTTCAGAGACTGGGATTATATTCCACATACAAGTGGAGTTTTACAAATGACGTCCAAGTGAAATCTGGGACATCCAACTTAGAACATCTGAAAAAAAAAACAGGCAAGTCCAAGCTCAGGTACCATTTCACAAACATGGATGTGCCCAATATGGTTGTCTGCAGGGGCATCTACATTACATAGATATACCCAGAATAGTATTCCAGACCGTGGATGTCTAGGAATAGCCTAATGGCTAGAGTCAGGGCCGGCCCGTCCATTGAGCGAGAATGTTTTTTGCACAGGACCCCGCGTTTCAGGGGGCCCCGCGCAAAAAACATTCTGATCCAAAAGTAAAATGAAAATTTTTTTTTTAAAAAGCTGTCTGCTGCCGCTTCCGGGGCCGCCGCGGCAGAATCGAGTGTGCCGCGGGGCCCCCCTGTGCCCGGCAGAGCCTGCCCTCCCCTGTATCACCTCTCTTTCAGCTGCAGTCAGTCACACGCGCCGGCTTTCAGAGCGCAAGGGGAGAGTTTCTCCCTCGCTGCTCTGTTAAGCCCGCGGGGGCTGATGGGAACTCCCATCAGCCCCCGCGGGCTTAACAGAGCCGCGAAAGGGAAACTAGTCCCTTCGCACTCTGAAAGCTGGCGCGTGTGACTGACTGCAGCTGAAAGAGAGGTGATACAGGGGAGGGCAGGCTCTGCCGGGCACAGGGGGGGCCCCGCGGCACACTCGATTCTGCCGCGGCGGCCCCGTACGTGGCTGCTGAACGATTTTTTTTTTTTTAATTTTACACTGGGCTGGGCTGGGCTGGGGGTTAGGAGTGGTGATGGGTGATAGGCGCTGGGGGGGCTAGGAGTGGTGATGGGCGCTGGGGGGGGGCTAGGAGTGGTGATGGGCGCTGGGGGGGCTAGGAGTGGTGATGGGCTATGGGGGGTCTTAAACTAAAAATTGGGTGATGGGGGATTAGGACTGGAAATGGGCTGGTGGGATTAGTACTGGGAGTGGGCTGATGGGGAGGTTAGGACTGGTAATGGGCTATGGGGGGGCTTAAACTAAAAAGTGGGTGATGGGGATTAGGACTGAAAATGGGCTGGTGGGATGAGGACTGGAAGTAGGTTGATGGGGGGTTAGGACTGGTAATGGGCTATGGGGGGCGTACACTAAAAATTGGGTGAGGGGGGATTCGGTCTGGAATTGGCCGTGTGGGATTTGGAATGGGAGTGGGCTGTTGGGGCGGTTAGGACTGGTAATGGGCTATGGGGGGGGGGCTTAAACTCAAAATTGGGTGATGGGGGATTAGGACTGGAAATGGGCTGGTGGGATTAGGACTGGGAGTGGGCTATGGGGGGCTAGGACTGGTAATGGGATGGGGGGGTTGCTAGGACTGGAAATGGGCTGAGTGGAAGGGGGCTTGAACTGCAAATAGCTGATGGGGACGGGGCTTGGAATGGAAATGGGCTGAGGGGAAGTGGGGGGCTTGAACTGCAAATAGCTGATGGGGAGGGGGACTTGGAATGGAAATGTGCTGAGTGGAAGGAGGCTTGAACTGCAAATAGCTGATGGGAATGGGGGCTTGGAATGGGCTCTTAGGGGAGGGAGCTAGGACAGGAAATGGGCTGATGGAGGGGCTAGGATAGGACTGGGAATTGGGTGTTGGGGGGAGCTAAGATTGGAAATGGGCTGTGGTGGGGGCTTGGATTGAAATGGACTCATGGAGGGGCTAGAACTGGAAGTAGGCTCATGGGGGGCTTGGATTAGAAATGGGCTGAGTGGAGGGGAGCTAGGATTTAACATGGGCTGATGGTGGGGCTAGGAAAGGACTAGAAATGGGCTGATGGAAGGCTGGTATTGGAAATGAGCTGATGAAGGGACTCGGATAGGACTGGAAATGGATGGGGGAGCTAGGACTGGAAATGGACTGATGGGGGGCCAGGACTGGAAATGGGCTGATGTGGGGACTAGAAGGGAGCGGATACTGGGTGGGGCTGGAACTAAAAGGGAGCTGATGTTGGGGGAGATTAGAAGGGGATGGGGCTGGGAGAGTGAAATGGAGAGGGGAAAAATATTTTGTGTGGGAGGGAAGAAAAATGTACAATTGGCCGGGTATTGGGAGACTAAGGGGCTTGTTTACAAAGCCGCGGTAGCGGTTCGCGGTCATTATTGGAGCCGCGGCCCCATTGAAATCAATGGGGTCGCGGCTCCGATAACGACCGCGAACCACTACCGCAGCTTTGTAAACAAGCCCCTAAGTGGGGATTGAGGATGGAGGGGTAAAATTTGAGTTGATGAAATAGGAATGAGGAAAGAGCAAAAGGAGAAAGATTATTATGTTAAAGCAGATGTAGAGAGAGAATGGAAAAAAACTAGAAGAGAAGAAAGGACAAATGGACAGCAGACGATGGAGAGATAGCAGAAGACACAAATAAACCAGAAGAAAGTGGCTGGAACAATTGCAACTGAAAACAAAATGCACAAAATGTACAAAGATATCTCTTTATTTTGAATTTATTAACTGGAATATGTCAGCTCTGGGAAATGTGCATCATTAATGTCTGTGCTTTGTTTAGTACAAGAGGAAATTAATTTATAGTTTTATTTCTACATTGTTGTTGTACATTCCAAGTTTGGCTTTTAGGGTTCCCAGTTTAATTATTGTCTTCCTGTTTTTAAATTGTGATTCCTTGTTTGGTGATGGTCTATGTTCTGCATGTGTAACTGAGCTGAGGTATTCTGTTTATGTAATTCCTATTTGTCATTGTCACTTGTTCTTTTTCCCCAGTAGGTCATGTATTGTTATTCTCTGAAATGTATTGGTTTAATATTTGCAGTGTTGCCTTTTGATAGGTAGGGTATGGTGCTTTATGAGTCCTGGTAGTGCTGTTAGGATACGGTGGGTTTGCTATGTGTTCTAAATGGGCAGTGTTTGTAGTAGTTCCTAATGTGCCTGGCGGTTGGCACTGGATTATAGTAATGTAGAAATCTTTGTCTTTCTTTATCCATACACTCATGAAGAGGCATGTTTACTAAAAGTTAGTGTATGGTATCATTATGCAAATATCTATGCAAATGAGGCCCCTTATGCAAATGAGGCCCCTTATGCAAATGAGGCCCCGCACCGAGTCTCCGCACATGGCCCTGCACCCCCCTTGGGCCGCCCCTGGCTAGAGTAGTGGTCTAGGACCAGGGAAGCCAGCATTCAAATCCCACTGCTGCTATCACTGTGATTGTGCAACATATTGGGGATGGTGGAGTGCCATCTTCTCTACACTGGGTGTTTTACAGCCAAAACGAGCACTGTCCCAATGCCTATTCATGCCTGGAGGAGGTATAACCTTAGACAGAATTCCTGATGTCCAGGACATTTCTGAGATCAGGCAGTGACGTGTCTGTTCATAGGAATGCCCCTGTTCACACTTGGGCATACATAGATCCAGTTTCTAAAATGTCTCTGGAGACATATCCATGCCTGTTTTCAGATTTGCAAAGCACAAATAGGGCTTCTAAAATCACCCCCACCCTGACTTAGAATGATGCTTAAGTGATGTAGAAAACTAACCCATATGGAGACATTACCCCAAGTGGGGTATAGTGAGAGGGGAAAAGTGGAGTTCAATTGTTATAGAACATGGAAAAAACAGAATCTTTTCTATACTAGATGATAATACTGTGTGGGGAGATACTTTTTTTTCTTTGCATAATTAGGCTGTGTGAGGATTATACCACAACTGTTTAAATGCAGTGTTGGTACCTTCTACAAACTTATAGTTGTAGGACTTAGAGCCTGTAAATATTGCCAGCCAGCTCTCTTCACAGGCACACTTGTTTTGGAGTTTTCCTGGGAGAAGGGAGGGAAATCCTACCCATTAACACTTATGTTCCCTTCAAAGTGCAGAGGAGCTGATTGTTAAGGGTGCTGTGCAATCTTGTGGTTTCAATAGTTTAGGGCAGACAAGTTCTCTGGATCTACAATGGGATTTGCCTGACCCATGCAATTGAAACTGCAGGTTTATTGTACCACCCTCAATAGTAGGAATGCAAGTGGTGGATTCCTGTTCTCCTTAGAAGAATTGTGGGCTAACAACCTTCTTGCATGTGTGAGGCATCAGGCACCATGTACTCTGGGGTCATTGGAACCTACCCAAGGGGAACTCCTATGAGGTCAGTCCCAGATCCGGAGACACTCCTGCAAGGTCATTGGGCACAGGAATACTATATTAATTTTTTTGAGGCACTGCTTGGATAACTGGGATATAGAGCTGTGAAGAGATCATAAATCAATTGTTTATGCCATCAAAATGTAGAAAGACTAGGGGACATGAAATGAAGCTACAGTATAATCTATTTAAGACTAATAAGAGAAAATATTTTTTCACTCAATGCGTAATCAAACTCTGGAATTCGTTACCGAAGGATGTAGTAAAAGCTGTTAGTGTAGCTGGGTTTAAAAAAGGTTTGAACAAGTTCTTGGAGGAAAGGTCCATAAACCATTATTAAAGGGGACCTGGGAAATCCACACTGCTTGCCCCAATACAAGCATTCTGGAACCTGTGTCCTTTGAAGAAACTGATGCAGTAGGTACTTGTGGCCTAGATTGGCTACTGTTGGAAACAGGATACTGGGCTTGATGGACCTTAGTCTGACCCAGTATGATATATCTTATGTTCTTATCTTCTTATGAAGAGGACAGGCAGATTGTGGAAAATGGATGCTAAGGATATTGTAGTGTTGACCAAGGGACACTCCAGCAAATCGATTGGGCACCGGAGCATTGCAGCAAGTTATGGAGTGATGAGGAAGACTAAGATCAAATAGAAACTAAAACAATGCAACAAGAATTAATGCAGGCTGAATAGATGAGCTTTAATGGTACTTATATGTTGTAAAATGCTATTTTTCTCTATTTCTATATCTATATCTCTAAATGATGTGTGATGCCAGAAGGAAATTCAGTCATATTTTGGTACAATGCTCTGAAGAAAACAGGTGGAGCCCGATCCTGGAAGGAGCACATCCGGGCCGTCCAGATGTCCCCAGACAGGATGGGCTCCATTGCACCCAATATGCAAGATCGGGCATTGGGACGGCCCGGTGTGCCCCTTCCTCAGCCGCAGGGACATCCTTGGGTCAGCACAGCCAAGCTCCCCAATCCCGCTTGTGCGCAGATGGCCCAAAGCCCCCCACCCAGTTTCCCCGCCGCCCAACCCTCAGATCTGCTGGGCAGCAGGGCAGTGCCTACCATACATCCTCTGTGTTGGGGGGATACTGGGCTGGGGCACACGGGGGATCAGCGCATATTCCACCTCTGAGGTGCAATAAGTACTGCATCCCCCTGGTGCTCCCCAGACATACAGGCCCTGTTTGTCCAGGTGACTGGCCCACCCATGTCCCGCCTCCGGTTTGCCCCCATGCCGCCCCGGCTCCATATCCCTGCACAGAACCTCTGTGCGTGTGGGGTAACCGTGTCTTGGGATTCGGGCAGGACAGCTGATGGGGCTGCACGTCCCACTGGGACGTACAACCTCACTAGTCTCCTTTCTGAATTGGGGCCATTCTGAATTGTGCAAGGCATCTACAAAACATACTGTAGGTGCTGCTTGAAGCAATATTTTTAAGAACTTAAGAACGTAAGATACGTATGCCATACAGGTTCAGACTAAGGTCCATCAAGCCCAGTATCCTGTTTCCAACAGTGGTCAATTCAGGTGACAAATATCTATCAGGATCCAAAAAGGTACACAGATTCCATGCTGTTTGTCCAATGGATAAGCAGTGGATTTCCCTGGTCCTCTTTAATAATGGTTTACTTCTCAAGTCACTTCATTGGCTCCCTATCTGTTTCCGCATCCACTTCAAACTTCTCCTGTTGACCTATAAGTGCATTCACTCTGCAGCTCCTCACTACCTTTCCTCTCTTCTCTCCCTACACCCCCCCCCCTCAAGAACTCCGCTCTTCTGACAAATTGCTTCTATCTGTGCCCTTCTATTGCTAAGTCCAGATTTCACTCCTTTCACGTTGCTGTACCCTACGCCTGGAACAAACTACCTGTGTCTGTACACCAGACACCTCTGATCCTTTTCAAATCCAGGTTGAAAACTCACCTCTTCGCTACCGCTTT
The DNA here is from genome assembly GCA_033557465.1 of Ichthyophis bannanicus. Classification (NCBI taxonomy): domain Eukaryota; kingdom Metazoa; phylum Chordata; class Amphibia; order Gymnophiona; family Ichthyophiidae; genus Ichthyophis; species Ichthyophis bannanicus. The sequence continues at coordinate 822,496,547 of CM066032.1, forward strand.
CGGATCTTGACTCACCTAATCTCCTTGTGTTTCTTTACCATTCCCGCTAGATGTATCCCTATCTACACCTACTGTGTTGTCTGTCTTGACTAGATTGTAAGCTCTGATGAGCAGGGACTGTCTCTTACATGTCTGTGCAGTGCTGCGTATGTCTTGTAGCGCTATACAAATACTTAGTAGTAGTAGTAGTAGTAGTAGTAGTAGTAGAAACTTGTCCAAACCTCTTTTAAATCCAGCTACACTAACAGCTTTTACTACATCCTCTAGTAATGAATTCCAGAATTTCATTACTTTTGAGGGAAAAAATATTTTCTCTGATTAGTTTTAAATGTGCTACATTGTAACTTTATTGCGTGTCCCCTAGTCTTTCTACTCTTTGAAAGGATAAACAACCGATCTAAATTTACCCATTCTACTCCATTCATTACTTTATAGACCTCTAACATATCTCCCCTCAGTTGTCTCTTTTCCAGTTGTAGAGCCCTATCTTTTCTATGCCTTTCTTTATAAGGATATCCTTCCATCTCCTTTCAGATTTTTGTTGCTCTTCTCTGTACATTTTCTTATGCTGCTAAATCGTTTTTAAAATATGATGACCAGAACTGCACACAATATTCAAGGAGTGGTCACATCATGGAGAGATACAGAGGCATTATAATAACCTTCGTTTTATTCTCTATTCCTTTCTTTATGATTCTTAGCATTCTATTTGCTTTCTTGGCCACCACTGCACACTGGGCAGAGGTTTTCAACATATTATCCAAGATGACGCCTAAATCCTTTTCTTGGGTGGTGGTTCCTAATATGGAATTTGCATCGTGTAACTGTATTTTTGGTTATTCTTCCTTAAGTGCATAATTTTGAACTTGTCCTCGTTAAATTTCATCTGCCATTTGGATGCCCAGTCTACCAATTTATCAAGATCCTCTTGCAAATTTTTACAATCCTCTTGTGTTTTAACAACTTTGAATAAATTGATGTCATATGCAAATTTGATCATCTCACTCATTATTCCCATTTCCAGAACATTTATAAATATGTTAAAAAGCAGCGGGCCCAGCACAGATCCTACTAAAGAGGGTATTTCGGTATTGTGAAATTATAGAAGAAGCTTAACCCTTTCATAGCTGTTGTTGCCATATGGCAACCTTCAAATTTTCCCCAAAATCTTTCACCGGATTCTATATTTCCAACAAATCTGCACACTGTGTGCTAAATGTGATGTGTATCTGTGCTTGACATCTGAAAAAAAATGTTATTTAAACTATCACACCCAGCAGTAAATGAAACTGATGCCAGGACTGTTTTTAATTTTCAGCCATTCAGGACCGTAGTTGCCATTTGGCAACAGTAAATATTGTATCTTAGAAATAAATGTTTTTCAAAAAACTTTATATTCTGCATCATTTAGCTCAAATCTTAATAAAAAAACCACAGAAAAATAATTTTCAGTTACAAAATAATTATGTGGACGCGAAAGGGTTAACAGTCTAGTATCAAACCACAGCAAGAGATTCCGGATAAGACTGAAGACTTTGTTTCAGTTTCCCTGATTTCCATAGATTATGTGCTTTATGATCATAATGCATTGACTCCTACCCAATAGGAAATCCCTGATGACAAATGAACTTTATGGTACTGATCCAAATTGTGGTGACATTGAGGCCAGGGGGCAGGACCATGTAATTTTGGCCATTGTGAGAGGTCCAACAATAGGGTCAGGAATGGAGAGGACTTCTCCTGTCCCCATTGACCACCGGGCCATCATAAGAACATAAGTACATAAGATATGCCATACTGAGTCAGACCAAGGTCCATCAAGCCCAGTATCCTGTTTCCAACAGTGGCCAATCTAGGTCATACGTACCTAGCAGTATCCCCAAAAGACACAGGTTCCACAATGCTTATATTGGGTCAAGCATTGATATCCTGGGTCCCTTTTTAATAATGGTTTATGGACATTTCCTCCAGGAACTTGTCCAAACTTTTTTTAAACCCAGCTACACTAACAGCTCTTACTACATCCTCCGGTAACAAATTCCAGAGTTTGATTACACGTTGAGTGAAAAAATATTTTCTCTTATTTGTCTTAAATAGTTTCCCCTGTAGCTTCATTACATGTTCCCTTGTCTTTCTATATTCTGATAGCGTAAACAATCAATCTACGTTTACACGTTCCACTCCATTCATTAATTTATAGACCTCTATCATATCTCCCCTCAGCCGTCTCTTTTCCAGGTTGAAGAGCCCTAACCTTTATAGCCTCTCTTCATAGGAGTAGCCTTCCATCCCCTTTACCATTTTGGTGGCTCTTCTCTGTACCTTTTCTAATAACGCTATATCCTTTTTAAGATACGGCGACCAGAATTGCACACAATATTCAAGGTGCGGTCTCACCGTGGAACGATATAGAGGCATTATTGTTTTATTTTCCATTCCTTTCCTTATGATACCTAGCATTCTATTTGCTCTCTTGGCCGCCGCTGCACACTGGGCGGAGGGTTTTAACATGTTATCCACGATGACTCCTAAATATTTTTCCTGGGTGGTGGTTCCCAATGTGGAACCTTGCATCATGTAACCATAGTGTGGGTTGTTCTTTCCTAGGTGCATAACTTTGCACTTGTCCACATTAAATTTCATCTGTCATTTGGATGCCCAGTCTTCCAATTTATCCAGATCCTCCTGCAGTTTTCCACAGTCCTCTTGGGCTTTAACAACTTTAAACAGTTTTGTGTCATCTGCAGATTTGATAACCTCACTAGTTATTCCCTTTTCCAGGTCATTTATGAATATGTCAAAAATCAGAGGACCCAGTACAGATCCCTGGGGTACTCCACTATTCACCTTTTTCCATTGGGAAAATTGGCCATTTAGCCCTACAATCTGCTTTCTATCTTTTAACCACTTCCCGATCCACAATAGTACACTGCCTCCTATCCCATGACTTTTTAGTTTTACCAAAAGTCTCTGATGAGGGACCTTGTCAAAGGCTTTCTGAAAGTCCAGATACACTATATCAACTGACTCACCTTTGTCTACCTGTCTATTCACGCCTTCAAAAAAACATATCAGATTAGTAAGACAAGATCTTCCTTGTCTAAAGCCATGTTGGCTGTCTCCCATTTGGCCATGGCTATCTACATGCTGTGTAATTTTGTTCTTTATGATGGTTTCTACCATTTTCCCTGGTACTGACGTCAGGCTCACCGGTCTGTAATTTCCCGGATCACCCCTGGAACCCTTTTTAAAAATTGGCATTACATTGGCGACCCTCCAATCTTCAGGTATTACAGATGATTTTAATGAAAGTTCACAGATTACTAATAGCAGGTCTGCAATCTCATATTTCAGTTCTTTCAACACTCTTGGATGTATACCATCCGGTCCAGGTGATTTGCTACTATTCAGTTTATCAAATAGTTGTAATCAGAGTTATATATAGTAAATAGCTGTAATTTGTAATACTTTATCAAATAGTTGTAATCAGAGATGACGGTATGGTCCTGGGGCAGGGAGCCCCAGGGGGCTCCCCCGGGCCATCTGATTAGCCAGGAAGTGACGTTTCAATGGGGAGGGGATATTGAGGTCCTGACTAGGTAGCTGAGATTCCTACTTGTGGATTGGGGGGGGGGGGTGGCTGACCATCTAGCCAGGCTTGGATCGGTATCTAGAGCTTGGGGGGGGGGGGAATCAGTGCTGAAGGGGGGAGGCGGATGGCACTTTTTAAAAAGTGATGTGGATCTTGACATCCGCAGCACTGACAATATTGTTGGATCGGGGGGGGGGGGCGATTGCAGCATTGGAGTGGACTCAGCAACAATTGGGCACAAAGCTAGTAAGAGTTCTGTGCACCTGATCGCTACCTGTCCTTCCCTGGGATTTATCGCAGGGACCCAGCATATCTGCATTGACAGGCACCACGGGACTTCCCACACTACCTGCCAATGCAGGTATCATGAGTCTCTGCGGTAAATACAAAACCTCTGCGGTATCTGCAGGGAAAAGCTGTGAATGCTCCCTATAAATACTACAGAGGTTTTTGACTTACCATACACCTTTTGCAGCTATCACATGAGCTTATATGTCAGGTTTACCCATAATTATCATAAAGGATTTTGGATAGATCAATAGCTATTAGGTTGTTGTTCTGAAGTGGGACATCTAGGCACAAAACTCAATTTAGAATAATCAGCGATGGCCTATTGTGATTAATAAGAAAATCAGCACTCCAGCACAGCATCATGAGTGTAATGTGTCAAGATGCAATTGTAGATCACATGATGCATTCCCGTTTGATGGTGTCAATTTTTGCAATTTTTGTTTGCCATATTGACTGCAGTCGCCTGTGTCTGAAAGTCTAAAATTGATTTCATCCCCCAAGACAAGTCGCTCAAAAAGAGTTTAGAATGTTCTCATTTGCAGAGTCCTTTAATAAATACCTTCTGTATCTCACGCGTCAAAACATGAAATGGGTTAAGATAGTTCTATGACAAGACAACTGCACTAAATAACTCTCCAGCTTAGATTTTTTTTCTTGCCTAATTTAGGAGATTTGTGTCAGCTTTTCCTGACAGTTGCCTTTTCAAATCTCCTTCATAGCTGCCCAACTTAATTCACATTGTTTTATTCTCACAGTCCCTCATTCTCCCTGCTTAGCTTGTTTCATTCTCCTTCCTAGTATTTTGCAGGACCTCTGCTGAGACTGAGGGCTATTTATCAAAGCGCATTAATGCAAATGCAAGCACTAATGACCACTGAATGCACCTAACGCAGATTAAATGCATTCAACATGGATCACATTAGTGTTAATGCATTTGCATTAATGTTAAACACTAAAATTTATGATAATGAGATAATGAAATGAAATGAAATGCAAAACCATACAAATTATTGCATTATCTATTATCACAGGAAAACTGAATGTACATTTAATAGCACAAGTGTTAGGTTTTAGCAATAACATGCCTACACTAACTACACTTCTGTAAGTGTGGTTAGAACATAAGAATATACTGTAAGACCATAAAATTTGCCATACTGGATCAGACTAAAGGTCCATCAAGCCCAGTACTTGATGGACCTTTAGTCTGACTCTAAATATTCCTAAGCCTATAGCCAAAAGTTTAAATTTATATTAAAAAACAAGGCAATTGTAAAGTCTGAAAGCTTAGCTTTGTATAGAGTCTCTTGGAGCTGTGATGATTAGAACTGGATCAGGTGGCTTACTCAGGCTGTAGAGCTGATTAGATTAACCACACCCTGTGAACCAGGCTTGTAACAGAGCAATGGAAACTGAATAGTTCAAAATGAAATCTTATTTCTATATATCAGCCCACTATACAAAGGGCCCTGTAACCTTAAAATGCATACCTTTGCTGCAAAATGAAGTAGGAGACTTAAGTAGAAGACCAGGTCTCTGCAAATCTAAAAGCAAATGTGTACTTCAATTCCAAGTAACTATATATCAAAAGTGTCTGGCCAGTAGACCTTATATGAACTGAGGGCACACTCAGATATCTGATTTAAAGGCTATGCAAGGAATGTAGGCAATCTAAAGATTCCTTAACTTATAGCCAAAATTTCTGTTATAAGCCTGCTTCACAGGGTGTAGTTAATTCAATCAGTTCTGCAGCCCGAGCAAGCTACCTGATCCATTTCTGGTCATCACAGCTCCAAGCGACTCTACACAAGCTTTCAAACTTTACAATTGCATGGCTTTTTAATATAAAAACACAGATTTCATAAAATTCAGAAGTTCACAAACAGAAGAACACTAAAAAGAATATAGGATAAAGCTAAAAGAGACAAAAAGAGAAATAAGGATAGCAAAATCAAAGGCGAAAGAAAAGATGGCTAAAGATCTCTAAAGCATGGTGATAAAACTTTTTTTAGGTATATTTGGGAAAGGAGGAAGATCAGAGGTGAAAATGCAAGACTCAAAAGTGCTGAGAACAGATTCATAGAAGGTGATGTTGAAAAAGCAAAAATGCTAAACAAATACTCCTATTCTGTTTTTACTAAAGAAAATCCTGGAGAGGGACCACCTGTGTTTGACAAATATACAAATGGAAATGGAGTAGATGCTACATCATTCACAGAAGATGATGTGTTTGAAAGCTTGCAAAACTGAAAGTAGACAAAGCCATGGGACCGGATGGGATACATCCCAGGATAATGAAAGAGCTCAGAGAGTTTCTTGTAGGGCCTTTGAAGGATGTTTTTAATAGATCTTTGGAGACAGGAAAGGTTCTGCAGGACTGGAAAAGGGCCAATGTGGTACCTCTTCAGAAAAGTGATAATAGGGGTGAGATGGCAAACTACAGGCCAAAACGCCTTCCTGAAAGAGAGAATAGTGGACATTCTTGAAAACAATAGGTTGCATGATCCAAGAGCAACATGGTTTTACCAAAGGATGATCATGCCAAACAAACCTGATTGAGTTCTTTTACAGGGTGAACAGAGAATTAGATCAAGGGCATGTAATGGATGTGATCTACCTAGATTTCAGCAAAGCCTTTGATACTGTTCCTTATAGGAGGCTTATCAATAAAATAACCAGCTTGGGTATGGGTCCCAAGGTTGTGAATTGGATCAAAAATCGGTTGACTGACAGACGACAGAAGGTGATGGTCATCAGAACTCACTCGGATGAAAGGAAGGTGATTAGTGGCGTGCCCCAGAGTTCGGTCCTGGAGTTGGTACTGTTCAATGTATTTGTGAGTGATATTGCTGAAGGACTGAATGGGAAAGTCTATATTTTTGCAGATAACACAAAAATTTGCAACATCGTGGACTCCCCTGAGGGAGTGGATAACATGAGGAAAGATTTGTAAAAGCTAGAATGGTCTAATGCTTGACAGTTAAAATTTAATGTGAAGAAGTGCAGTGTCATGCACTTGGGATGCAGAAATCCAAGGGAATTGTATGAGATAGGGGGGAATAGGTTGGTTTGCACAGACCATGAGAAGGATCTCGGAGTGATTGTTTCTGAGGATCTCAAAGTGGCAAAACATGGTGGCAAGGCGGTGGTCAAAGCCAGAAGGATGCTGGGTTGCACACAGAGAGGAATTATCAGCAGAAAGGAGAAGGTACTATTGCCACTTGTCATGGCGTAAGGCAAATAGTGCCTATGGAAACAGAAGAAAATGTGCAGAGCAGTTTTAAAATGGGCAGCTCAAAGCACATGGCTAGGGGTTGCTATAGGCAACCAACAAAAACACTAGCACCGGGTGTAGGTAAATGCCCCAGCAAAGCATTACCTCATAGCTCATGAAGTGTATGGCCCTCTAGAGGGAAAGTCTACACTGCATGGTAACTTTCCCTTCCACTTTACTAGTGAGGAAGAGAGAAGCCCTTGCCAGAGAGAGGAGGAATTTTTGAATACTGGTGTAAGTTCCAATCCCACAGAAGAGAATTGCAGGGAAGCTCATGAGGCCATGGACTGTGATTACTGTGTGGAAAACTCAGAGGATTTCCAGATGGATTTTACACTTGTATTTGCGGATAATGTGACCTCTTTCTGCTGAAGCGTGCAGAAGGGAAATCTGTTTAAAGGAACAGATTTCAATCCACAGCTGTTGTAAGGTACAAGGCTTGTTTTGCACTTTTTGTTTTGCCTTAAGCTGAAAAGAAGCATTCCTGTGTAATTTTTGTAGTTCCATTTTGTGTTATGCCAGAAGCATGGTTTATTTTCCTTTGTGATTCCTGACTGCAGAAGTTCTCCCGGGAAGGGAAATAAAATACCTCTTTATCAGCCTAGCTACTCATCCATGACTACACTCTTTTTATTGAACAGCTAGTGGGACTTCAACTCCCAGGGGTCACTACTTGTCCCTGCTACCTAAGAAGAGGCCTCACTGAAACCCCCAGGTCCTTTGCCTTTGGGGGGTATGTAGGTGGGTGACAATTGGCGTAGTTGGCAGGATTTTTGCATAAGGATTAAAAGGTGCACAAGGAACTACTGTCTGCTGGAGAAGACTGTTTTCCAGAGGGGGAGAGCCGTCTTGAAGATTTCTTGCTGCCAGGTGCTGTGAACCCAGCAAACTTTCTCACAAGCTGAACCCTACATGACGGCTCAGGTAAAAGTTACCTAGTCATAAGTGGGGAGGACAAAAGTGAGAAAGGGGGCACTGGTGGGCAGAGAAATAGACGGTGGGAAGAAAAAAAAAAAAAAGGAAAAGTTGCGGTATCGCACTTGGGTTTTTTTGTTTTGTCTTTCTCTCTCCACTGGTACATCGAGGCTGATGATGGAGCCACAAGATGTAATGCATTGGATGAAGACACAGTGGGACAAGCAGATGGAGCTTATTCGCTATCTCCAGGAGCAGACTACGCTGACCATACGAGAACAACAAAAGCCCCTGATGGACACCATGGACACGCTTTAAAAGAAGCCGGTAGATGCCACAGCAGACGTCCCCATGGTATTCCAAGGAGCAGGACTGAGTTCTTATGGTGCTTTTTCATTGGGACAACTAAAGCCACATGACAATTTAGATGACTATCTTGACGCTTTTGAGCGGATAGCTACAGCTCTGAAATGGCCAGAGGAGCAGTGGGCAACCAGGTTTGCCATTTCGCTCACAGGCGAGGCCCTTTCGGCTTATAAAGCTATGCCGGCTGATTTAGCTTCTAATTATATAGAAGTTTAAAAAGCAGTAAAAGATAGGTTGGGGCTCACACCTCTACATTAACACAGAATGTTCAGGGAGGCAGTAATTAAGCCTCAGGAGACCCCTAAGGCCCTGGCGCAGCGACCGAAAAGTTTAGCCAGAAAATGGTTACTGGCAGAGGGAAGTACCCTGGAAACAGTCCTCGATAGAATTGTGCTGGAACAATTCATGCAGGCTGTTCCCAGCGGTGTAAAAACTTTTCTGACACTCCAGCACTGCCAAACCTCTGATGAGGCAGCCACTCTTGTGGAGCGGTATTTCGCCGCAGAGAGGACTGACACCTCAGGGCAAGGTATCTGGCTAGCAGCTGGTAAGAAAGATAGTAACAGAAAAGGAAAATGTTTATATGATAAACTGTACAAGCCTGAAATGTCTAATGTGAATGACTCTGATGGTAATAATGTCTTATCTGTACCTAAAGGAAAATGTTTCAGTTGTGGGAAGAAAGGACATTTTCAGAGATCCTGCACAGAAAGAACAGCCCTGGTGATAAGAACAGAAGAGACAGATCAGGACGAATTCCTTATCCAGGTTCAAGTGGAAGGTATTCATACACTGGCTCTACTTGACTCAGGGGCTGACCAGAGGATGATTTCAAGGAGGCTCTGGGAAGCCATTGAGGGGCACCGCCAGTCGCCCCCGAGTCAAGCAGAAGGCCAAGTTCGTGTCAGGTGCGTGCACGGCGCAGCCTCACACTATCCCTTACACAATGTAGTGGTAAATGCATTAGGAACCAAGCAGGTTGTCTTGGGGCGGGACTCGCCACCATTTTTTCAGAAAATGGACGGGAAGCTTAACAAACCTGGCCTAGAGTCCAACCAACACCAGGTAGGAACACAGGAAATAGAGATAGAAGCTTTGGCCGCTAAACTCCCGAATCCCTTGTTTGGCAAGTCACAGAAGACTAGAGCACAACTACAGGTTCACAAGAAGGGGGCGCCCTTAGGGAAATCTAAATTCGTGCTCCAGTTCTGTAAGGCGACAAAACTAGCCAAAAGCCCACAGAGAGCCACCCCAGAAGCAGCGGGCTACAACCTATTTAGTGCTGAGGAAGCCATAGTGGCAAAAGGGGGCAAGGCCTTAGTCGACACAGGCATACAAGTGAAAATCCCAGATGACTGCTACGGCCGTATCGCCCCAAGGTCAGGCCTAGCAGTTAAATTCTTTTTGGATATAGGGGCAGGGGTAATAGATCCCGATTATAGAGGCTGCATCAAAGTCTTGATCTTCAACTTCGGTAAGAACGACTTTAAGATTCAAGTAGGCGACCGCATCGCTGAACTAATATGCGAGCGAGTGGGTTTTCCCATAATAGAGGAGGTATCCTCGTTACCATCTACCACTAGGGGAGAAAAAGGGTTCGGATCCACGGGCCAAAGTGAAGTAAAAATCATGACGGCCCTAGCAGAGGAACCTAAGGAGGAAGATCTTGGCCCTCAAATTACAGATTTGAAGGACAAGCCAAAACCTAGGTTAGGTGAAGGGCTTTCTCAGCAACAACAACAAGAATTGGCCCAAGTCCTGGACAGGTTCTCGGACGTATTAACCACGAAACCTGGGGAGACTCACGTAGTGGCCCATGAAATTATTACCGCACCAGGGCGAGTAATTAGGCAGCGCCCCTACCGCATGCCAGAGTCCAAAAAGAAAGAAATAGTGGAACAGGTAAGGGAGATGGTTAAATTAGGCATCATAGAGGAGTCACACAGCCCCTGGTCTAGCCCAGTGGTGCTGGTACCCAAACCGGACTGGTCTATCAGATTCTGTATAGATTTTCGCCGGGTGAATGAAATTTCACAGTTCGATGCCTACCCGATGCCCCGGATTGACGATTTATTAGATCGCTTGGGGCAGGCGAGATATTTAACAACCCTTGACCTCACAAAAGGGTATTGGCAGGTACCCCTAACGAAAGAGTCCAAGCCCAAAACAGCGTTTAGCACGCCTATAGGGCTATTTCAATTCCGGCGCATGCCATTCGACTTACATGGCGCCGCTGCCACCTGCCAGCACCTGGTGGATCAGGTCCTGAGACCCCACCACGATTATACGTTGGCTTATATGGATGACGTTGTTATTTACAGTACGACATGGACCCAACACCTCGCGAGAATAGAGGCCGTACTTAGGGCACTACGCAAGGCTGGCTTAACGTTAAATCCGGCCAAGTGTTTATTCGCCACAGAAGAAGCTAAGTATTTGGGCCATATGGTTGGGAGGGGGGTAGTAAGGCCCCTAGCCTGTAAAATTGAAAGCGTCAGAAACTTTCCCCGTCCGGGAACAAAAAAGCAGGTGCGCAGTTTTCTTGGGTTGATAGGATACTATCGCAGGTTTATACCTCGCTTTGCTGAGGAGAGTATCCTATTTACGGAAATGCTGCGGAAAAACGCACCCAATATGGTAAAGTGGTCCCCGGAGGACGAAGAGGCCTTTACTGTCCTGAAGGAGAAACTCTGCATGGCACCAGTGCTAAGGGGGATAGATTTTAACCTACCATTTATAGTACAGATGGACGCGTCCGAAACAGGGTTAGGGGCAGTAATGGCTCAAAACTTTGAGGGGGTAGAACACCCCGTAACGTATTTAAGCCGGAAGCTCACCAAAGCAGAACGGAATTACTCCACGATAGAGAAGGAGTGCCTGGCGATTAAATGGGCAGTGGAGGCATTGCGCTTCTATTTAACTGGCAGGCAGTTCCTTTTGGTCACAGACCACGCCCCTTTGAAATGGCTGAATCAGATGAGAAATAGTAATCCTCATTTGACCCGGTGGCACCTAGCTCTCCAACCTTTTAACTATGTAGTGAAGCACAGGGCTGGGAGGCTACATGGGAATGCGGATGCGCTGTCACGAATTCCGGGCTGTCAGGAAAAATCTGCAGCCCGTAATATTTTAAGGGGGGAATCTGTCATGGCGTAAGGCAAATAGTGCCTATGGAAACAGAAGAAAATGTGCAGAGCAGTTTTAAAATGGGCAGCTCAAAGCACATGGCTAGGGGTTGCTATAGGCAACCAACAAAAACACTAGCACCGGGTGTAGGTAAACGCCCCAGCAAAGCATTACCTCATAGCTCATTAGAGGATCAGGAACAGCTGCAGAGACTTGAGCTTATGAGAAACTCAAAGAGTGACACACTTAAAAATGAGTCAGTCTTGAGAAAGAGCAGAACACACGGGAAAGGAAAGAGCAGAACACACGGGAGAGCTAACAGGAATGCTAACCAGGACACATACCTGAGAACTTCAGACGGGGAGTCCAGCAGCATCTCAGAGGAGTTTGCCCAAGAGGGAATACCTGAGATTAGTGCCAGAGAGTTGGGCTGCACTGAACCAGAGTCTGGTCGTTGGGGACACAGAGGGATTCCTACCGGCAAACGGAGAGAAGCTGTGAGAGGGAACTTCCATGAGAGCAGGTACCTGGGGAATAGAAGCTCTGGTCCAAAGGAGATTTCCAGGCTCAAAGAAACACATCCTGTAAGGGGACGTGAAAAGCTTTCAAGGGAGAAAGGCTATTTTCAGCTTCCCAGCTACAAAGGTTCCGGCAGAGGCCAGCCTGAAGAAAGGCCAATTCCCTGGAGTAGAGGGGCACTTGAAAAACAGGATTTTACATACGCTTGTCCTGAAGTGTATGGCCCTCTAGAGGGAAAGTCTACACTGCATGGTAACTTTCCCTTCCACTTTACTAGTGAGGAAGAGAGAAGCCCTTGCCAGAGAGAGGAGGGATTTTTGAATACTGGTGTAAGTTCCAATCCCACAGAAGAGAATTGCAGGGAAGCTCATGAGGCCATGGACTGTGATTACTGTGTGGAAAACTCAGAGGATTTCCAGATGGATTGTACACTTGTATTTGCGGATAATGTGACCTCTTTCTGCTGAAGCGTGCAGAAGGGAAATCTGTTTAAAGGAACAGATTTCAATCCACAGCTGTTGTAAGGTACAAGGCTTGTTTTGCACTTTTTGTTTTGCCTTAAGCTGAAAAGAAGCATTCCTGTGTAATTTTTGTAGTTCCATTTTGTGTTATGCCAGAAGCATGGTTTATTTTCCTTTGTGATTCCTGACTGCAGAAGTTCTCCCGGGAAGGGAAATAAAATACCTCTTTATCAGCCTAGCTACTCATCCACGACTACACTCTTTTTATTGAACAGCTAGTGGGACTTCAACTCCCAGGGGGCACTACTTGTCCCTGCTACCTAAGAAGAGGCCTCACTGAAACCCCCAGGTCCTTTGCCTTTGGGGGGTATGTAGGTGGGTGACACACTCTACAAGTCACTGGTGAGGCCTCACTTGGAATATTGTGTCAGTTTTGGAGACTATGGGGTATGTTTACTAAAACCCCGGTAAAGTGCGTGCCGTGGTAGTGTGCGTGTGCCATATAAGGAGTGGGCGTTCCGTCCTGAAAAAGAAAAGCCGTAATTTACATATGCACTAAGGTGCGCGGCGCCCATGTGCGCCCTGCACCTTAGCGCATGAGATAGCTGCGTGGGAGGCATAAGTGGCACGCTGAAGTACAAGAAAAAGAGCAGAGTCACCGCACAATGGTTAAGACACTGACCAACGGTGCAGGGATCAGCGGTTCAAACCCCCACAGTACCCAATGAAGATGGCTGGCTGAGGCGTTAATTTATGAGGCGCAGAAATACTGGGCGTCATAAGGCGGCAAGCTAATGTTTTTGGCGGCATATTAATACTGGGCGGCATAAGGCGGCACGCTGTTTATGGAGGCATTATAATACTGGGAGGTATAAGTGGCACGCTGATGTATGGGAAGAAAAGCAGAGTCACAGCACAATGGTTAAGGCAATTACCAATGGTGCAGGGATCAGGGGTTCAATCCCCCACAGTGCCCAATGGAGACAGCTGACAGAGGCATTTTTTTAGGAGGCATTTAAATGATGGCCGGTATAAGGCGGCGTGCTGATGGGCATAAGGCGGTGCGCTGTTTTAGGAGGCTTTTTAATACTGGGCGGCATAAGGCGGCGCGCTGATGTTCAATCACAGGAACAGAGCCACAGCACAATGGTTAAGACACTGATCAATGGTGCAGGGATCAGGGGTTCAATCCCCCAAGGTGCCCAATGAACAAGGCTGGCTGAGGCCAAACATATTAAGGGGAAGATTGCTTTAGGAGGTATTTTATTCATATTTTAATTATCACTACTAGCAAACGCATTCCCAAAGCGTGTTAACATAAGGTACCCTATAAGGCACATTTTAAAGTGCACTGTCAGCCAAGGCACCCTAGAATGTTGCTTATAGGGCGCTTTAGAGGGTGCCGTATGAGGTACCGCAAGGTCAGTGTACTGCTTTTATGGCAGCACTGTGCAGTTTAAGGAATGAAAAGCATAAGTAGGTGCGCTGACAGGCAAGGAGGAGCAGCAGTGGAGCACAATGGTTAAGGCACTGACTGCTGATACAGGGGTCATGAGTTTGCTCCCCAGTGTGCCTAATACATAAGGCTGGCTGTGGCATCAGCTTTGCATTGTACATATTTTGTCCTGCAGCACTTTAATTTTATGTTATTAATTGCTGCCAGCAAACACGCACTCACGTGCCGTAATGGAAGGTGCCGTATAAGGCACTCCATAGGGCACATTAGAAATTGCACTGTCTGCCACAGCACCCTAAAATGTCCCCTATAGGGCACCCTATAGGTTGCGTCACAGGATATTGTATAGTGCACCTTATATGGACGGGAACCATAAGGTGCCCTATAGGGCGCCCTATAAAGCACCCTCAGAGGCACCTTATGGGTACAGTACGCTGAAGGGTGTTTTTGCTGGCATCAAAATATGTACACTAAAAAAAATGCATTGGACAACCCTATCAGAAAACCCCACTGTGGGTTTGAACCCATGATCTCTGGCTTCAGAGGCAGTGAAGAAACCAAGGGGCTACAGCTCTATAGCTGCTAGTAAGCACCTGACTGGCTGCAGAGAGTCTGCACGTCACCACACAGACAGTCTGCTGTGGTCACCAGGATAGGGTTAGCCCACCCATACCCATGATGCACTGCACATGCAAATCAGCTGTCCACAGATTAACACAAGATGGGCAATGCACCCCACAGCACCTCGGCCCGGTAGAGGGAAGTGACCATGTGCACCCACACACCACCTCGGCCTGGTAGGGGGTACTGACCGTGTGTTTTACTGGCACAGAGTAGCTACACACCGTCACATTGAGCGGGTACTGTGCTCACCCTGAGGGTGCAATGAGGTGCCCAGGACCAGGTCCACAACACCTTCCATGGTTTAAAGAGGCCATGCCAGATGTTCAAAGCAGTGTTAGTGTGTGAGATAGGTAGTTCCTGCACAAACACCTTGGATATCTCTGTCTGACTCAGTCAGGTGTAGCACCCATGGACACCCAGGTGGGCCATGTACCACCACCACCACTCCTCCAGGGCTGAGGGTGACAAACAGGGTCCCCTATCAATAGATACACATTCTATCTCCCTGCAAAGGTGGCAGTAGACAGTCCTGCTGAGGAGCAGACCACCCCACAGGGCAGCCAATGCAGCTCTATACACATCCATAACACAATAGCAGACAGATATTAGGCCTGGATATGGTGAGCTGCACCCCACCACTATCTGATATTCTCCTGCAACAAGTCATCAGCCACTGCACCCTGCAAGCTGCTCCATCACAACACATACCAGCTGCAAACAGCATGCTAGTTAGTCCACAGTACATGTTCCCAGTGGAGATGCATGCACCCAGAACTGTGATGTCAGCATACACAGCAAACAGATAAATCAGTGACTGGGCCCCAAAAGGAAACCCATATCTATCACATGAGAGAAATACTATATAGCACTATGGGGGTGCCTAGCCATGCTGTGGTCACTACACAGTCAGGGTGAGAGTGATCTCTCAGCAGGACATACTGAGGTCACCCTGTCTGTGTAGGTGGTGGCCGGACACTAAAATGTCCCAGTCAGTGCCCTATGCCCTGTGCAGATGCACCCTGGCCAGGCCACCCTGTCCGGCCTATACCCATGGTACCTTGCTCCTCATTATGCACATTGGCAGCCCAATACTGGCAACATTGCGGGCAGTGTGGGCTATGGAAGGTGTTTGCAGCCACCACACACTGGATAGGCAGACAGCCACCCCCACACCTATGCCAGCATTGTGCTACTATAGAGGAGTCCAGCAGCCATACCCACCACACCAGTCCTGGGCACAGTACAGGCATGGATATGGTACGCAATACTGTTGGTGGTCACTCCCCAGGGCGGTAAACACTGTCAGAGACCAGACCTGCAGCACACACCGCAGACATCAGAATGATTGTTATGATGGAGCCCAGGGAGCAAAAGGTGCTTAACGTAGGAATTGATATCTGCCAGTTATCATGGGAAACATTTGATAGCTGTGTACCATATACCCAGGTGTAGGGTGGCATTGCTAAGGTATGCAACTGCTGGTATTGGGAGACACAGGCAGGGCCCAATGTCCTGCCTCTCCAGGAGGCATTGGCCAATGGGGCCTGTGGGTGTGTGTGTGTGTGTGTCTGGCCCTGTTGGCTGCTGCTTTACGGCAGAATGTCCCAACTCCAATCCTGGTGTTCCAAACAGTGTTCGGGTTTTCATGCTGTCCCTCATAAATATGCATGAGCTATATCAGCATACCATGGGGGTGGTGCATAGATATGCAACACAGGCATCTTTATTAGAGGCAGCATGGATCCTGAATGGTGTGGGGCCCTCCAGGACTGCATTTGGGAGACTCTGCTCTAGGTAATGCGGCTGTCTATGGTGTCTGTGTTTGGTGTGGTAAAATATAGGCGTATGAACCATGCGTATGTTCTCAGCAATAAAGGTTTGTCCTTACTATCACGGTTTAGTTGTAGGAAAAATATGTGGACTGGCTTGGCAGTAGCCCCAGCTGGGCTTTGAACCTGTGACCTTCTGTTCCTGCACACATTGTCTGTGTGCACTGCACCACCATGTTGCCACAGATATGCTGTGTTCCCTGGGGAGTCCATGACTGTACATCCGACAGAGCCTGTCTGTTGCGGTGGACGGTGCCAGCCTGCGCAGGCCTAGGCCACTGTCTGCTGTGGTTTGCAGCCACTGCCCCCTCCACCACCTGTACCCTTCCGCCAACATGCAGACATGTCCCTATCTGGGAAAAAGCATATGACCTGATTGAGTTGTGGCACTCCAGGACTGAATTTGGGGGACTCGGCTGTAGGTAATACCCATTGTTATGGTTTGTGTGCGGTGTAGGGTAAAATATAGGTGTTGGAACCATGCTTATGTTCTCTGCAAAAAAGGAGTGTCTGTACTATCACTGTTTAGTGGTGGGTAAAACTAAGGGGACTGGGTTGACAGGAGCCCCAGCTGGGATTTGAACCTGTGACCCTCTGGTCCTACAGGCACTGGCTGTGTCTGTTGCACCACACTGTGGCCACAGAGATAGTGCAGTTTCTGGAGATAGGAAACCTGGCCGCACGAGTCAGACACCCTGCTCTGCACAGTTTTACTGTGGGCTCGTTTACCTTGTATGGGGACAAAGGTGCAAATAAACCTCAAAAATGACCTCCAAAAAAGGGGAAAAAAACCAAAACCAAGCTGGGCAACAGTGATATCAATGGGCAACATAAATAACACTCCCAGGAAAGCTCCAATAAAATGCAGTGATTTTTGAAAGTGTCTACGGAGCGTAGACCCTTCCAAAAATCATTTCTTTTTTTTGGAGCTTTCCTGGGAGTGTTTTTTAATGTTGCCCATTGATGTCACTATTGGCCAGCTGCATTATAATATTTCTGGAATTTGTTGTGGTCATTTTCAATTTATATTTCCTATTTTGTTCTGTGCACATGTATCACACTGCTCACGTTTTGCAGGTTTCCCCGGTTTTGCTGTACATTGCTGACGGAAATGGTTTCTCTTCCCTTTAAATAGGCTCTAATGCGAGGGTTTCACTCGTGGTATTTTTTTTGCCGAAATTCAGCCCCGCTCCTGTGCGTGGAGCCTCTCCCCTCCCACTCTCCACCCATTGACCCCGTCCCCCTGCCCCTCGGGAGCCTTCCTCCACCCTCGAAATGCCTTTCCACGCCTCTATCGCACATCAGCGCACCGCACACTTGCGCGGCCCCGTCAGTGTGAGGGGCACGTGTGTGGGGGCCAGTTAGTGTGACACGCACGTGTGCGGGGCACTTAAGTGCATCATTAGCGTACGCTACTGTGCGCCGCGCAAGTGTGCGCGGTTTAGTAAACATACCCCTATATCTCACAAGGATATAAAAAGATGAACTGGTTCAGAGGAAGGCAACCAAAATGATTTGGAGCCTGTGTCAGAAGGCGTATGAGAAGAGACTTGAAGACCTAAATATGTATACTCTAGTGGTGAGAAGGGACAGCGGAGATACGTATGATTCAAACCTTTAAATACTTAAGGAGTTTTAATGAACAAACCAACCTTTTTCAAAGACGGGGAAGCTGTAATACTAGAAGGCATAACATGAAGCTGCAAGGGGGTAAACTGAAAGGCAACATTAGGAAATACTTTGTCACTGAAAGGGTGGTGGATGCTTGGAATGCCCTCCCGATGGAAGAGGTGGGGGCAAACACAGTGACAGAATGTAAAATGACATGGGACAGACAGTGGATCCCTTTATAGAAACAGGATAAAATCAAAATAAACTTAATTGTCTCTGATATCTCAACAAGTAGAGGAGACCTGCAAGGAGAAGTGAGTACACCCCTAAACAAAGGCATGGGGGGGGGGGGTGACCTTGCACAGAGCGACGGGTGCACCTACTCTGGCCACCTTGCTGGGCAGACTAGATGGATCATGCAGGTTTTTATCTGCCGTCATATACTATGGGGGTCTATTCTGTAACACGAATAGCAGGGATAGATGTCCCCTTGGGATATCCATCCCCGCTATTCATTCACCTTTCCCGTCCCCACCAAGCCTCTTCGTATGAACAATGTTTTGTATGGGGAAGCTTAATGTGGGTGGGAAAGGGGCAGGGCAGAGGCAGAGTTAGGGCAGGCAGTGAGCTGATGTCAGCCCTGTTCGTTTGGGTCCAGCAGACTGGACGAGGAACTTATTCCACCTCTGAAGTGGAAGAAGGTCCCCTAGACGGGGTGGGACAGCAGGCCCGGGTGGCAACAAAGGTTGGAGGGGATGCAGGGGATTCCCCGTAGCCCAACCCTGGACATGAGAGGCCAGATCGAGGGTCGGGCTGTGTGGAAAGAATGAAGTCGGCGGCGGCTGCTGATCTCGGCTCCTGAATGAAGCCACGGTGCCATGGCATCTGGACACCATGGTGCCGTGGCTCCATTCAGGAGCCTTGACTGAGTTAGCCAGGAATGTGTCTGTACGTGTAGGCTGACCGGAATCGGAATCCCGTCTACCTCTGTGCATCCGGTTCCGACCGGATGCACAGAGGCCAAGGACGCACATCTTTGAATATGTCTCCATGTTACTATGTTACTATGTCTCTGACAGTGGCCAATCCAACTTGCAGGGACATGGTGGGATCCCAAGAAGTAGATCCATTCCTTATTGTTCATGTGCAGAGATAAGTGGTTGCTTTCCCATGTCTACATGACTTATGATGCTTTTCTGGACTTTACTCCATGAGTTTGTCTAAACCCTTCGTAAACCCAGCAATGTTGAGTGGGTTTATCTGGCAATAAATCCCACAGCTTAACTGTATGTTCAGTGAAAAAGTACTTTCCCCAATTTGTTTCATATATGATACAAGTTTCATAAACATCCCCTTGTCTTAGTACTGTTTTCTTGTTCCACCCCACTTATGATTTTCTAAACTTCTATTATATCTCCTCTCAACAGAAGAATTCAATCCTGTTTAGCCTTCCTTCATAAGGAAGTGGTTCCATCCCTGTCATCATTGACTTTGTCAAATGCCTTCTCAAAATCCAGAGACACTCTGGGGATATTTCCATGTGCAAAACAGACATTACAGGTGGAAAAGGGCTTAAATATAATGACCCGACTGCATATATGTGCACAGAAAGCGTGGTATTCCCCGGGGTATAGGATGAACAGAATGGAAGCAGAGTTGAGATGTACATACTGTATGTCTTTTATAAACTACACTGGTACATATCTAGAGTGCACACACACTTTATACCTTTCTCAGAGCAGTTATAAATTTGTATGTGAGCATTTGCATGCTTGGAACTGGTTCTGAGAGACTATTTTCTAAAGGTATATAGGCACGTACGTTTCCTGTATAACATAGCCTTCAAATAGATCCCTTTTGGGACTTCTCACATAGGCACCTTGTTTTAAATTAACCCCTATCAACCAGTTCACCTACCTATTTATTACATTTTTGCAGTAATTTTATTAGAGCTCTTCAGCACAATTTTCACTAATTATTTGCTGAATCCAACATTAATTCAGCATAACACATGCAGTAATACTGCCAATTAATGCTTAATTTTTACATACTCTGATAAATTGACCCTATGAGCCCCCAACATGCCTTCACTATATTGGTTTAACTCTGCTAGGCAACCTTTCCTAGAAGGATGTAAACTCTTTGAAGGAAGGAAACAATAACTCAGAGCTTCGTGGGTAATTCTTATTGGCAAATCATTGAAGTAAAACTGTTGTAGTCGACGTCACTGAAAACGTCTTATCTACAGTACCATGCTATCAGTTTCTTATGTATTGTATACTACTCTTGTGGAGCTTGTGGATTTCTTTTTTTTATGTTAATATATTTATTAAGTTTACTTCAAAAAGTTAACAAGGAAAAAACAACACATAGCACTACAATAAAATAAGATAAGCAATGACATTCACCCCTCTAATTTTATACAAATGGAAGGAGAGAGGTCTCAATTTAAAAAAAATATATATATATGTACATAAACAGCCCAAAGGCCAAAGTATCTTCATCCCATTACAGATTACCCCAATAACCTCCCTCAGTAAGTTCTCATTAGCCAGGTAGATCACTCACATCTCTAACATTGGCTTTTTCATGGGTAACAATTAGCGACAGCAATTGAGAAGGATCCATAAAAACATAATCTTTACCCAGATATTTAATACAACATTTCCGAGGATACTTCAAAAGAAAGGCCATTCCTAAAGTCAGAGTATGAGGCTTTAACTGAAGGAAGGCCCTTCGAATTTGTTGGGTATTAGGTGACACATCTGGAAAAACACTTATAACATGATCATGAAAGGGAGTCAAACTGTCCTTAAAGAAAGCTGAAAACACATGCTCCTTATCTAAAGATGTTCAGAAGGAAGCCACCACTGTACCTCTGTTGGCGGTCTCCTCCACAGAAGTCGCCAACAGAGTGGTCAAATCTCCATCCGGAAGGCAAACCAAACTACCTCCACTAACATTTTTAACAGAGGATAAAATATAATACGCATTCAAAATTAAAAAAATAAGTTTTAAGCATTTTGCATGCAGCTATCATGTTACAATATGGAAAATTTATAAATCGAAGATTCAGAGATCGAAGAGAGTTGTCCAACCTTTCTACTTTATTTTCTAACACTGCAGTACCCTTCACTACCACACTATTGACTCCTTCAAGAGCACTAAGTTTCCCATTAGCCTGATCCAAAAAACCCTTTTGAGCCCACAACTCCCCCTTTAGAGTGGTCAACCAATCAACTGAATCTTCAGAAAACTGACATAGTTGCATAAGACAGCTGGATAGAACCAAATCCATCCGCGTCATCATCCGCCATATTTCTATATTGGTGACCTCTCCGGGTGAAGTCATTGAGATAGCTGGTTCTATTCCCAAAACCCCAGAAAACACCACAGGTTTCAGGGAAGATAAGGCAGAGGGTAACCCTTTTGCCTCTTCTACAAGGGGAGAGGGGCGACGCCAGTGGACCCACAGAATAAACTCTACCTGACTATCAGTTCAGGTTGCTAATACTACCAACTGGTTGTGTTCCTGTAATACCAGGTGTTAGCACACAAATTGGAAGCACCCTGCAACTCTACAGGGGGAGGGGGGGGGGAGACCAAATATCTGAACTCAGGGAGATAGCCTCAGGACTAACATTCCAGATCCCAGAGCACTTGATGTTAAAGACATTTTGCCTGGTGCCATAACAAGAGTCCATCGGGCCTTGCAGGCCACCTGAAATGTCCTTCATCTTGGCTTTCCTTTTCCCCATTGTAACCTTCCCACCTAGTACCTGGATTACAGTCTAGAACAGGGGTGGGCAAACCTGGTCCTGGAGGGCCGCAGACCAGTCAGGTTTTTGGGATATCTCTAATGAATATGCATGAGATATATATGCATTAGAGATATCCTGCCAACCTGACTGGTTTGTGGCCCTCCAGGGCTGGATCTGGAGACCCCTGCCTTACACCTCTGTCATTTAAGATTGTGAGTGGACAAGGTGCAGATGTCCAAGACATCAAAAAGGTTAGATAGAATTTGTCACAGTCCTCCTCACTTCTCACCACCACCAAAAAATTGTCTATTAGACAACTTTTTGGTGGTGGTGAGAATCGAGGAGGAATGTGACACATTCTATATACCCTTTTGATGTCTAGGACATCTGTACCTTGCCCACTCACGATCTTACATGACAGAGGTGTAAGGCAGGGGTCTCCAAATCCAGCCCTGGAGAGCCACAAACCAGTCAGGTTGGCAGGATATCTCTAATGCATATATATCTCATGCATGTTCATTAGGGATATCCCGAAAACCTGACTGGTCTGCGGCCCTCCAGGACCGGAGGTGCCCACCCCTGGTCTAGAAACAGCAGCAGCACTACTTCCACCACTGAATCGACTCAGCAGCTATCTCCTTCCACAACTCCTCTGGCGACTCCACATACTACGGTTCTCTCACAGATTTAAATCCGCTGGAGTGGAAGTGATGCCCTCGATGCCCTCTGGCATCTCTGACACTGCTGGGGCAGCTGTAACAGCCAGTCAATGCATCCAAACACATCCTCTGGCAGCCTCCGGTCAGATGCACACACAGACCAAAACTCCTCCTGTGGATTTCTGCAAAAACTATTGGTGGTCAGACTTATCCTCATGAATATTTTCACCAAGGCAGTATTCTAGATGTAAGTCTACATATGTTATTAATATGATCAAGTGCCTATGCTTGTTATTATATGAGGGATGCATGAAAAAAACTCACAGAACTTGGCTCATGGTTAAATGCGGGCAACATGACAGTTCCTTGGAAGATCATCTTCAAAAATGGCATCAATTTCAACAACTTTGATGGAAAGTTATTGATCATGTGGAGACTAATTGGAGGGGAAGGAGACTGGGATCGTATATCAAACTATCGTGGACAATATTTAATTTTTACATTAAATACAGTAGCTATTCAGGATATAAATGCAGAGTTATAATGGATGACATTAATTTAAAAGTCACCGAAACATTTGATTGGAGGAACAGGATGAGCTGAATGAATTCCAAGAGCCATGTGTTAGACTGTTACATAGATACCTTGGGTAGATCAAACAGAAGTGGGAAGAAAGGCATGATGATATAGACATACTGTGCTAACCTGGAGGAAGAAGTTTTTGCTTTCAAAAGCTAGTTTAAAAAAAATGTAAAGTCAGTCCAATTGAAAGGTATCACCTCATAAGGGTTGTTTTAGAAGCCCTATTTGTGATTTCATGTGTGACTGCAACCACTCACATATGCAAATAACATCCACGTCCAAACAGACATTTTATAAAGGTCCGAATTTACATGCGACTGCCCCAGTCACGTCTATGTCACACGGTGGTGTATCGGGGAGTCAGGGACGTGGTTTGGACACAGCAACAAGATACACATGTATTTCTGATTTCATATAGGGGTTGCACATGGGTGACAGAAATTATTCATGTCTGTATTTACAACTACTCCCTAACCTGTTAGGTTTTTAGAAAGTGCTCTTTTCAGCCTGCCCTTTGCAGGAAGGAGTAAAGGGGACATCTCCCTTAGTGCTCTGCTCCAATATATATTTCACCCCTCTACATGTTACCTTGGTAAACAATGAATTATCTATAAAAGCGGGAACGTGGTGAGACATCCAGGTTTGCAAAATGGCCAGGATACATGTGGGTGTGCCGACACTTACAGATGCGTGTTCTGATATACTGGTATGTACACGTTCAAGTCCTTCATCGACTGTTTATATGTGCATATTATAAAATAGCGTCTCCCACTGCACATGGAGACATGGAGGCCCATCTCTGTGTGTATCTGTGTTCTCTAACTTGAGGGGTGAATTTCTGTCAGTTTTAGATAGGATTTACATGTGCCCCCTCTCCCTTTGAAAATTGACACAGAATTGCACTTTCACTTGGACATCACAGCAACCACATAAACAGGCTTTCTAAAATGTGCCTTTATATTTCCTTTTTGCTTTATTTTATCAACCATTAAAGTGGACTAACATGCAGCCACACTACTTTCTGAAAGACATAAGATGAACAGATAAATCCTGGAATCCCTGAGGCATAACCCGGTTTGAAATGCAGCATTGTGTCAGATGGTGGCAAAGGTTGTAAAATGTGATTTATTTATGAATTTAAGCACACTATTCTAATGAGCATGAGGAAAATATTCACAGAAGGGGTCATTCTGAGCTGCATTTAGCAGGGATGGACGTCCGGGTCGGACATCCATCCCCGCTAAACGCCGGGACCGTGTCCCCCTGCCCAAAGCTCCTCGCACATACACAGGAGATGTACAGAGAGCTCTGGATGGGGGAGGGAGGGGGCGGACCAAGGGAGGAGCGAGGGCGAGCGGTGGGCAGGGGTGTGACCCCGAACATACAGGGCCGATCCTGAGGTTGGCCCTGTACGTCTGAGGTCACCAACATGGACGGGGAACTTATTCCATCTCGGAGGTAAAATAAGTCCCCCTGGATGTTGGGGAACAGCAGCCCAGAGCCAGGTCAGTGGGGTGAGGAGTGCAGGAGATTCCCCCCAGCTCAACCTGCCTTTAGAAGGCTGCATCGGAGTTGGGTTGTGGGGAATGAACTTTGTGGCGGCGGCCAGGGATCACAGCTCCTTAATGGGGTCGCAGTGCCATGGTAACAGGACACCATGGCACCAAAACTCTATGCTGTAGCTGGGGTAGGTCTGTGCAGGGAAACAATGGGATGTCCGGTGGCACAGAATCGTGGGATGACCTGCCCGTCCAGGCATGGGCCGGCCATCTAGACCCGATTCTAATCCCACGGGAACATCTAGCTCCCGCAGGCTCAGAATCGAGGACTAGACCGGCCCGTCCAGATCCTGCCAGGCAGGCAGGATGTTCCCCCTTCGGAATGGGGCCCAAAGGGCCTATACTCAGCACTAGCGGCTAGTGCTGCTAACTTGCCTAGTCGCTGGCACCAAATATTAAACCCAGATATTCAATGCATAGTCTGCTCACTAACTGGGCAGTGGCAATATTAAGCCACTGCCCGGCTAGCAATACACAGTGAATGTTAGGCCAGGGTTTCCTGTGTCTGGCCTTTGCCGCATATCGCTAACTGGGCAGTGGCTCAATATCGCACTACCGGTTAGCAAGCGGTGCCGCCTCTGCTCCCCTCCAGAATGCCCCAACACGCCCCGATGCTAAGCAGTTAGTATTGGGCCATGTAGAGCCAGTAGCCACCGATATTCAGTGGCACCAACTGTGTAACTGCTGCTGAATATCCCATTCACCATGATTAACGCAGTTCACACCTCTGCTAACCACGTGAATTGCTTTGAATACCCAGCCCAAAATTTTTAAAGGGATGTCCTTTAAACTGATTGTGAATACAAAATAATTGACGCACATTCATTGCTTTAATGATACCATGGTCTAATGTACAATAATTTTTTAAAAAAAGTTTGTTTAGGTAGGATTATTATAGTGCACTGAACCGTATGCCAAGACAGATAGTGTCAGTACCGAGGCAAGTATTTTATCGGTACTGGAATTGAAAGAATATTCCATATATGTTTTATATATATTCCAAATGTTTTCATAAAGGAACATGAACGTTTGCAATGTTTCCTTAATCATGCTTTACTTCAGATCTATGCATATATTATCTTTGTTTTCCCTATGGTTATATGAAAGCTAGGAAATTCATGGGTATAACGTCTGCTTTCACATAGCAACATTGGATGGAAGGTATATGTGATTGTTTTCCCAAGGTGAGTTTTGCTGTAATGCATGAATCATCTGTTCTGACTATGTAGTTCCGTGCAGTGCTTTTCTTTGTCCTTAAAAGGAGATACTTTCAGGATATAATATGACAAGTCTGAAAAAACTTAGGGACCCTTTTGCTAAAGTTAACATGCAATTTGGTGAGTGCCTGTGTGTTTGTGCCCACGGTCACAGTTGCTGCAAGGGCAGGTCAGTTAATGCATGCTGATTTTCATGCTGACTGCTAATTGTGCGTTAGGCTGCTAAATGGGTGGATTAGGTATGGGGCGGGGGACATATTGCATGCTAAGTGGGTCATTCTGCACCATGAATAGCTGGGATGTACATCCTGTCTGGATGTACATCCCCCTATTAGTCCCTCTGCCAATCCTGGTGCAAAGGCTCCCTGTACATACAGCGGTGTTGTACGGGGAGCCTGTGATGGGGGTGGGGGTGGGAGGGGGCAGTCTGGAGGAGGAGTGAGGAAGCGATGTTGGCAGACCGTGATCGTCGATGTAAGGGATGATCCTGAGCTTGGCTCTGTACGTTGGGGCTTGGCCTCTGAGGTGGAATAAGTCTCCCTGGATGCGGGGTGACAGAGGCGACTGGCAGCGATGGACAGGTGAGGGGTAAAGGAGAATCCCCATAGCTCAGCCCTGGCCATGGAAGGTCATATCGTGGGTCGGGCTGTGAGGAAAGGAGGTTTTTGGCAGCGGCTGGCGATCGCAGTTCCTGAATGGGATGCCATGGCACTGCGGCTTCATTCAGGAGCCTGGCTGAGTTAGCCAGGTAGGTGCTGGACATGCAGCCAATCAGAATCGGGGCCTGGCCTGCACGTCCTGGCCAGTAGACTAAATTCTGATCTCGTGGATATGTCTAGCCCCCACGAGATCAGAATCGGGTGATACCACTGCACGCCCCGATTTTGATCAGCCGTACAGGGGCAGGATGTCTACAACAGAATTGGCTCCTAACTGTCCATGTTGCCATTAGCACGGTTTATCTAACACCACGACAATAGGTGGAGGTAGATGCAGCCACAGTAATAGCGTCATGTGTTAGGGTACTCATCTGCATGTTAATTGTTGGGAACGTGCTGGTCACACCCATGACAGTTGCCATGGAGGCATCGCACTTAACATGTTAGTTTTTGTGCTAAATGTGCAGGAGGTGCAAAAACCTAACACACTTTAGTAAAAGGGCCCCTTAAACATGGAAGAATTTAAACAATGCAAACTTACTCAATTTCTGCTTACTAATACACAAGACAGGTACATTCTTTGCACAAATTGTGGGTCTCATTTACTGACATGTGTTAATGTGACGAGTTTAATAGCGTAAGCAGGACCCACTGAGAATAATTGTCTTCAATAATGTCCATTAAATCATATTAACACATGTTAACATGTTAATGTATTTTAGTAAATGAGACTCCATGGGTCCGATGCAGAGACGTGGTTTGTAGGGCTACACGTCCCGGAGGAATGTGAAGCCCATAAGCCGTCTAGGCCTGATTCCCCCTTTGGCTCTCCTCGTACGTCCTGAGCATCAGGATGCAGAGAGCTAGTGGGGGCAGGAAGGGTCGGGATCTGGGTGGAGCGGGGGCGGGCCAGCCCGGCAGGACATACAGGGCCAATTCATGTCACGGACCCTGTGCATCCTGCCAGGCCCATGGGTCATGTTGCTTATTCCTCCTCAAAGGTGGAATAAGCAGCACAAATCCCACAATCGGGCCTGGGGATCCCCCCCTCTGGGGGCTGGGGCCGGATGCAGGGTAGTCCCCGCCACCTGATCCAGGCCATGGCAGGCCAGACATGGGTTGGGTGGTGGGGAAAAAGGGGCCTGAAGCCACGGGAGTCGGGGGCGCCTGCAGGAAAGACGTCCCCGCAGGCAGCAGGGGCATGCCAGGCCGTCCATGGGCCCGGTTCTGTGCACCACGGGAATGTTTTATTCCTGTGGTCCAGAATCAGGTCCAAACGGGCCTGTCTTCATCTGGGACATCCGGACGGCCTGGACATCCCCCTCCCTGAATTGGATCCACATTTACAAATGGATGAAGTGTATTTCCTTCTCTCCTGCATGCTTGCTTCCTGATCTTATATATAAGCAAGTTGGAAAATTAGAGTATATATTCATTCTGCAAAGTGAGCATCCTATTTTCTAACACCTGATTACATATCCTACTTAATTTGCCAAAGAGATTATGTATCCTGTGCCAACACCTTCTTATTTTCAGATTTTTATTTTAGCAAAGCATCACTGCAATTCAATGAATGTCTGAAAAGCAAACTAAGAATGACAGAGACAATGAGAATATGAATTCTCTGATGCCCACAACTGCAGAAGGGCAAGTACTGAACAATGGCTGCAGTATGAACTTAATTGTGACTACTCACGCGTTGCCATTTTGCAGCTAAAATGGAATGCTTAAAATGCAAGAAATTGGGCCAACCAGTGACTCCGTGACAGTGCTGTGTATTGACCTGCAGAAGGCCTAGGTTTGATTCCCAGGTCAGATTTTCCATTTGCCAGGTTGAGGATGGCTGGGTATGCTGCAGTGTGGGGGAGGTGCAACAGTGTCCCTTGGAGAACCTTAGGAAGAACCCCGGTCCGTGGCTACTGGCTAAGGATTGTTGTGGCAGTGACTGCACCAAGGGAGGAGGAAGGCATTATAAAATAGGAAGAAAGGTTCCCAAGAATTTGCAAACAAAGGCTCATGGTACCTAGTTTTGACTAAACTAGAGATCTTCGGACAGGTGAAAAATAAATTATAGAAATTGATGCAAGCATGCAGTATGTTTGGAAAGGATGTTTTTATTAAGTTAAACAAAACATATTCAAATATTGGCCATTCTCCTTTTAGAAACTTGCCAATACTGCAGCTACAGCAAATTGCTTATATCTAACACTGCACCTCTCTCATTGTTCCTATGTGCACGTTGCTTTATGTCCTACAGTTGCTTTCCCGATTGCATATGTACCAATTTTGCAAAATGCCAGCTAGAGAAATTTTAATGCTCTCTCTTTTGCCCTGTTGTGAAAAAAAAGAAGAAAAATCACGTATGCCTTTTTAATTTATTGTCATTGTTATTATAGTGTTTTTACCGCCTGAGCTCTTTGCTTATCAATCTTCTGGTACTTACTGTGCCAGTCGCCTTTTCCCTCTGAGCTGTCTTCTGTCAGCATTCAATGCTCACCTCAGCTCCTTTTCCATTAGCTTTTATGTAACCTCCTTCTCTCCAGTCCTTTTATTTTCTTTAACCCCTGAACTGTTCTTATCTGAAAAGTAGATACTTATTCAGGCAATGAGGCACCCTACCAGGCAAGTAAGAATACACTGCAGCCAGCATACTCTTAAAGAGGCAGGCCATGCTCAGAGAGGTATTCGATTTTCTCTCCTCCGCTCAGATTCTCTTACATGAAAGCCATTCTCTCTCTGACACTCTGCACTTGTAGAAGGCCGTCAACAGGCACAAAATCAAAACAGCAACACACTACTGATAGTGAGCTAGACATGCGTAGCTGATACACTAAGCATAGCAAACATTTTCCCAGGGGCCAGGAAGGCGTCCAGGAATGCCGCAATGTGAGGGAGACCCAAAGTACAACAGTAGCACTTCATGATTTGACCTATGGTCTGCATCCTTGGTGGTCCAAGAGAAACCCATTGTCAATCTGACTTGCTACAGAAAACCATATTTAGAGACTTGGAGGCACATTTCACAATGGGAAAAGCAAGTGCAATCTGGGACAAAACAGCCAAAACGTCTGAAAAAAAAAAAAAGCAGGCACAATTTCGGAAATGTGGAAGTGCCCAAGATGCACATGTATCAAACATCTACATAGATGTTCCAGGATGGGATTTCAGAAGCAAGATGTCTAATAGCTTGATGGTTAGAGTAGAGGGCTTAAGAGCAGGGTGGTCTAGGGTTTGATTTCCAGTGTGG
The DNA here is from genome assembly GCA_033557465.1 of Ichthyophis bannanicus. NCBI lineage: Eukaryota > Metazoa > Chordata > Amphibia > Gymnophiona > Ichthyophiidae > Ichthyophis > Ichthyophis bannanicus. The sequence continues at coordinate 822,526,295 of CM066032.1, forward strand.
GCTGTTGTGATCTAAGACCATGAACTAATCAAATCTAATGCTTGAACTTTCACCAAAAGGAACTAGTAAAATTACTATGTTTAGGCACTTGGGTCTCAGTATAAAGCTTCGCAGTTCTAAGACCAGGCACTTCATTCTCCAATTTCTCTGGATGTTTTAAGGTGAAAACAAACACTTTCCTGATGCCTATTCATGCCTCGAGCAGGTGTAAACATTGATGTGCCTGCAAACATCTGTGACATTTTGTAAGCACATTGCCACTCCCGGGACATGCCTCTGTTACACCCCCATTCCCAACTGAACGTCCCTGCACCAAAGACGTCTGCGAAGGTGATTTGTGAAATGGCTATGGAGACATGCCCATGATTTTGATGTCCACGTGCATGTCTTCAGACGTCCAAATCATGACTAAACCTTTTAAAATGACCCTCTTGATAAATGGAACTTTTTCCCTGAATCACACCAAGGCCCTTTTGCAGTGCAGTTACTATGAGGACAGTAGTCTCTTTGAAGAGACCTTCTAGAGACTTCGGAGTAGCCCTGTTAGTAGCCAGTTCTCTGGATTTAGCCCAGGGTAGAATTGTTTAGATATAATGCTGCTTCCATACAAATCGGGAGTCTCTAAAATTTGCTCCCACTTTTCACAGAGAATGCAAACAACAAGAAATATATGGATAACAATGCGTTCTGGTGTGTTAAGACTTTTTTTAGTTCAAAATCTTTTAATGATAATAACGATAAAAGTACAATAACATAAGTATAATATACTACAGAGAAAAGAAAATAGAGCTCAGAATAATCCAAGAGGCAAACATTCTAAGAAAAGTGGTACTTCAGACTAATAATTTGCTAAGGGGGAAGGAAGATTGATCAGATTCATAATTTTTCCGAGGAGACGGTGGCTAAATGGCAGAGCAAGAAAACAGGCTGCGGGAATTGGAACAAAGGGCTGGGAAGACAGACTCTCAAGTTTGGACTACTCAAGCTGCAAATATTTCCACAAATAAAGATAGTCTCCTTATACACGGGCATTTTGGAGTCTCTGAAGAACAACATTCGTAGGAAGAATCTGAGATTTATTAATTTTCTTGTTACCTCCTAGGATTGTGCTTAATAAGTATTTTTCTGAATGTCTCAAGTTAACTAATGTGGATGCAATGATGATATCTGACTGTTATTTGACTTCACGCTCATTTTCTGAATCAGGGGTGGAAGCTGCCACTGAGGGGGACAACATATCAGTCCCCTTAGATTTAACCAAGTTTCTTGAGGATTCTCAGGATGTTATCCCCTCAGAGGCACACTGATGGTTATACTACAGTCTGAGTTGGATATATCCCTGACTTTTAGGGCCTACCTTGCACATAAGGAATCAGTATTTTGTGGTCAGAAGGTTTCAGTCTTCCCTGATGTGGCTAGGGTTACTCAAGTTCGTAGGAAAAGTTTTCTTCAATTAAAATCATGTGTGTTGGAATTAGGGAGCCACTTTTTTTTTTTCATTTTCCATGCGAATGTCTTCTATCTTACCAGGGCTCCAATTATGTTTTTCTAGATCCTTTACTACTGGAGAAGTTTTGTCAGGTAAAAACCTAATTTATAATTCTACTCTTTGCATTTGGGATAATTAATTGCTGCTTTTTCTTTTCTATTTTTGGAGAATTTTTCTGCTATAAGAATTGTAATTTTGGTCTCATCCAGTAATATGGTACCTCCATAATGTGGACTAATTTAATATATCGTTATCTGTTCTTTTTTTCTTTTGAGATTTCTACTTATTTCTTTGTTTCTTTAAAAATTAAGAAAATGAAAACGAAATAATATACGTGCTCCTAAACCTCAGCCTGACCTATGGGAAATAAACTTCCAAGACCAGATCTAGATCAGCCTATCAACATCATGCATTGAAGAATGAGTATCCAAAAAACAACCAATTGTTCAAGTACTGAAAAACAAAATTTCCCTTTGCATTTAAAAGGATATTGGAATTAAATATTACTCCAATTTCCAGAACGTTTGGTCTTGAAATTTTTGTTGACGAGTCTGGGTATCTCATGTTAAATCAGAGTAAATATGCATTACACGACCTAATCATTTTTTGTCACATTTAGTGACAAAAGAGCTGAAATATCCAGTCCCAATCAGACTCCAGCAAAACAGTAACAATAAGAGGCCTGTTTTCTAAGCCGCATTAGCTGTTAATGTGGTGATAATGCAGGAAAGGTGCACTGCGGTAACAGCTAACATGGGCCAAATGCAGATAGTGCAGGAAATTCCTGCACTGTCTTCAGACCTCGTTGGTCATGTGAGTGGGTGGGGTGCGGACGGAGAGTGGGCATGATGGAATGTGCAGATACTGTGAGCATTGACAGCACATGGTAACTGCATGTTTCACAGACATCACGGGTGCAGCCACGTGGGATTCTCTGCTTAAGAACATATTGGGACAGACCAAAGTTCCATGAAGCCCAGGTCCTGTTTTCAACAGCAGTCAATCCAGGTCACAAGTAACTGTCAGGTTCCCAGAAAGGTACACAAATTTTACATTGCTTATACCAGGTTAAGCAGCGGATTTCCCCTGGTCCTCTTTAATAATGGTTTATGGACTTTCCCTCCAGGAACTCGTCTAAACCTTTTTAAACTGAGCTATATTTTTACTGTATCCTCCAGTAAGGAATTCCAGAGTTTGATGATGCATTGAATGAAAAAATATTTTCTCCTATAAGTCTGAAATGGGCTACATTGTAGCTTCTACTTTTTGAAGGAGCAAACAACCAATCTATGTTTACCTGTTCCACTCATTTATTATTTCACAAACATCTATCATATCTCCCCTTAGCCATCTTTTGTCGAAGTTGAAGAGCCCTAACCTTTGCTGGAAATGAAAGACAAAAAGAAATGGTGTTGCATTTATAATTAAGAAGAAACTTGCAAGAACTGTAATGAAATACAATGCAATCAGTGAACACTAAATTTCTATTCGTCTACGAGGAAAGCCCATCAACACAACTATAATTCAGGTATATGCCCCAACAACAGCTGAAGAAGAGGAAGACGTTGATGAGTTCTATGAACAAGTACAAGATGAAATTGACATAACATGCAAACAGGATATCCTGATAGTCTTCAGTGACTGGAACGTAAAAGTTGGCAACAAAGAAGAAGGCAAAGTGGTTGGAAAATGTGGACAAGAGAAATGAGGCTGGAGAAAGACTGATAGAATTCTGCAAGACCAATGATCTATTCATCTCAAACACCTTCTTCTAGCAACACAAGCGCTGACTGTACACGTGGACTTCACACAATGGATTGTACAGAAATCAAATTGACTATTTCTGTGGAAGACAATGATGGAAAAGCTTGATAACATCAACAAAGACAAACCTGGAGCTGACTGTGGTACAGATCACCAGCTACTAGTATGCAAACTCAAGCTAAAGTTGAAAAAGAGAAGTAATTCATGAATGTAGCAAAATTTGATCTTGAGAATATACCACTGGAATTTAAAGACTGCCTGAAAAATTGATTTGCTGCTTTAGATACAAATGACAGAGTCCCAGAAGAGTTAGGGGATGACATCAAGAATGTTGTGTTGGAAGAAAGCGAGAAGTCTCACTTTCCCTCCAGGAACTCGTCCAAACCTTTTTAAACCCAGCTACATTTTTACTGTATCCTCAAGTAAGGAATTCCAGAGTACAAGATTTCATTGACTCCACCTCCCCATTGGATGAACATCAGTATGGATTTCGTCCCTTCCATGGAGTGGTAACACTCCTATTAGCCCTAGTTGATACTCTCATCCGGGGATGGATAATGCTAAGCAAGCATTCATCCTCATATTCCTAGATATCACAGCCGCCTTCAATAACGTAAACCATAAAACCCTAATTACCAGAATCAACCAAATAGGCATAAAAGGTCAAACCCTCAAATGGTTCACATCATATATCACCAACAGATCCCAATATGTAAAAATAAAAACAACACCTCTACAACCTTCCCACAGCAACAAGGAATCCCACAAGGATCAGCTCTGTTGGCCCTACTCTTCAATTTATATATCCAACTGATATGCTCCATATTTAAAAAACACAAACTTTACTATCATATATATGCAGACGACATCATAGTCTACGCTCCCATAGACACACAAAACCCCTCCTATGACATATTAGATACCTGCCTAAAGGAAATAGAAAGCTGACTAAAAACTATGAACATGAGCATAAACTATAAAAAACAGAAGCTCTGATCACAACTAGGGATCCTAACTTCACACTACCCCAAACAATTTATATACACAACACTCCCATTCAAATAAAGCAAGAAGTAAAATATTTAGGTGTCATCCTAGACAAAACTCTGAGCATGATCTCTCATCTAAAACATATATCCAGAACTATATTTTATAAGCTTAGGATCATCCAACACATTAGACCACTCATAGACTACACAGACTTCATAACAGGTGCACAAGCCTTAATTACACCACTCTTCGATTACTGCAACAGCATACTTTTTGGAATACACAAAAGAATATGTCTACAGTCAAACCTCGGTTTTCGTTTGCCCCAGTTTTCGTTAGCTTCGGTTTGACGACTTTTGTTGGTTGCAATTTTGTCCCGGTTCTCGTACATCCGCTCGGTTTTCGTACTTGTTTTTGCGATTGAGCTCTTTGCTTTCAGCGTTCCTTACTGTAATCAAGGAGTGAGAGTGTGGCTTCTGATGTTCCCTGCTGATTGGCAAACTTGAGGGATCTGTGTGTGTGCTTACCGGTGAGGTGAGAAAAGTGCCGCTGTTCTGCTGATGCTGAGAATTTCAGGCGGGGGAGAGAATCGGCGATCAGAGGTATGTGAAAGAAGTGCCCGGAGCTGTTCTGCTGATGCTGAGAATTTCAGGCGGGGGAGAGAATCGGCGATCAGAGGTGTGTGAAAGAAGTGCCCGGAGCTGTTCTGCTGATGCTGAGAATTTCAGGCGAGGGAGAGAATCGGTGATCAGAGGTGTGTGAGAGAAGTGCCCGGAGCTGTTCTGCTGATGCTGAGAATTGCAGGCGGGGGAGAGAATCGGCGATCGGAGGTGTGTGAGAGAAGTGCCCGGAGCTGTTCTGCTGCTGAGAATCGGAGGCAGGGAGAGAGTCGTTCTGCTGCTTGGTTGAGACTTCGGAGCTTGTGCTGCTGCAGCCATTGCCACATGGCTCTGGAACGCATGCTCAGCTCTGGGTGTCTGGAACGGATTAATTGGATTTACATTATTTCTTATGGGAAATATTGCTTCAGTTTTCATACGTTTCGGTTTTAGTCAGACTTTTTTGAATGGATTAATCATGAAAACCGAGGTTTGACTGTATTCTTCAAATGGCCCAAAACGTTACAGTCAGAATCATAGTTAAGGTAAGACTATCAGACCACATCACAACCATTCTGGATGAGCTCCATTGGCTCCCAATTGCCAGCAGAGTAAAAAATAATATCATAATGACCACCTTCAAGATAATTAACAAAATAACCCCCTCAATCGACCCTCATTCATCCCCAATCAGACAATAGAATAAGGTGAAGTATCAACCAGAACACACTAACAGTGCCTCATACAATCAGGAAAACAAAACAGAACACAAGCAATAGAGCCTTGACATGCACAGCCCCCACACTTTGGAACTCCCTCCCCGAGTCCATAAGGGCAATCAAGGATCTTCAGACTTTTCGCAAAGATATAAAAACACACCTCTTCATCGAATACTACGACTCACAACCCGTCAAAAACAACATAACCACTACCACCACACACAACACTCAACCCCCCCATAACTGATCCCAAAACTTCTCAATGAATACAACCCACACTCAGCACTTACAACACCAAAACATTTGAGTCTAACACAAATGTATATAGCTTTTGTAAACAATTAACCTTTGTTAATGGTTTAATGGTTTAATACCATCAATAATTACAAGTTTATGTGTAGCAGCGAACTGCAGTCAATGAACAAGTCCAGGAGTCAATTTACAGGGTCCAAACCAGTTTATTTGTGCACAGGCCCAGTCAGTCAAAGCTTTCAAGGAACTGAGCGGAGCTCTCCATAAAGACATAACTTTTTATACCACTTTTCTAGCTTGATACATGAAAACTTTCCATTGGTTCTAGCTCAATACATTTGATGCATGCAAACATTTCATTGGCTATACATTCCCTTCAATTATCCAATTAGAAATCCCTCCGGAGCCTAGCAACTGGTCCCCCTCCCTCGGGACCGTTCTAACAATGGTCCAGTTCTTGACTTAACTTCAAGGCTAACCTTGGCTCCAGGAATGCATATTCTGAAACATTTCTGTTCTTTCACATACAAGAGAATAATAGAAGACTTATGAATTCATAAAAACTTCTGATTAAGCATTTCAAAACCATTTTTCTTATTTCACACAAATTTTTGGTTCTTTTCTAGCTATAGTATGGGTTAGAATCCAGGCCTAAGTTACAGGCCTTTCATAGCAACAGGCCATGCTAGGCCATGGCCTACCACATTCCCCCCTTTGATTATTCTCACCCTGAATGTTAAGATGGGTGAGAAACAAATCACTTATACTTGAGTTGTTGCCATGTTATTTGGTATAGGCCGATACCGTCTCATAGCTAGGAGCTTAGCTGTTGTCTTTCTTTCTACAATATTCTCAATAATTGCAGATATATTACGTAGGTAGAGGGGTAAAATACATTGTCTCACTATATCTGTACAAGTATAGTAGGTATGATAAAGCAAAGTCTGTGTAATCTTTTCTTCAGTATGAGTAGTAGTTATGCATGCAGCACAGGGTGGCAAGGCAAAAGTCAGTTCAAAGCACCCAAGGCTGCTGTCAAGATGAAACAGTAGAGAATCATGATGAAAGGTCTCTGAAGAATTAGTGCAAGTCTTTGAAAAACCAGTGCAACTGTTGATAATTCTTGACCACAAAGTCTTCTTCTTCTTTACTTTACGTTGACCTGTTTTGCTCTCAGTAGCATGCAACAGATGTAGTGTTGATTGTAGATCCTCAAGCTTCCGCTGTACATGACCTTACCAATTTCATTGGTAGGTGTGTAGAGCTGTAGATTCCAACGTATTTCAATAGACACAGTCCTTTTAGTTTGCACTGTCCTTGATCAAAATGGCACAAAGATTTTTCAAATGATATAGTCCATAATACAGTCTCTTTCTGTTGATAATAATCTCTTCAGAATAAATGAATAGTCTCTTAGGATTCAGGATTTCTATATTGGCACAGTCTCTTTTTAAAAATTTCCTGAATGTTTCAATTTGCTTGTCTTCGCAAAGTTAGCCGCAATGGAACTTCTGGATCATGTTCTGATGTCCACTGGTCTGGTTCTGAAGCTGCTGCTGATTTCACTCTGGTGTGATGAATCCAGGGTTCGAGTTCTGCAACTTTAACTGCTGTTGGGGTTAACAAGATGACAACATAAGGTCCTTTCCAATGCGGTGCCAATGGTGTCTTTCTCCACTCTTTGATTCACACCGAGACTCCAGGCTTGAAAGGATGCAGCGGTTCAGTCAAGTTGATGGGTAGCTGATCTCGTATCCATGTATGAAGACTCTGCAAAACAGAACTTAAAACCAATAGTTCTTGTCTAGTAATTTCAGATACTATCTGCTTCATATCCCCTTTGATCCCTTTGACAATAGGTGAAGGTCTATCATACAAAATCTCATAGGGAGAAAGTCCTAATGACTTAGTAGGTGCTGAGCGTATTCTTAAAAGAGCTATTGGAAGTACCTGTGGCTATTTTAAATGTGTTTCCTGACAAAGTTTGGACAATTGAGATTTCAGAGTTCTATTCATACGCTCTACTTTCCCTGAACTCTGAGGTCTGTATGCTGTGTGTAACTTCCATTGTATCTGTAGAGCTTTTGCTAACTGTTGAGTTACTTGGGATATAAATGAGGGCCCATTGTCTGACCCTATGACTAATGGTATTCCAAATCTTGGAACAATTTCACGAAGTAGGACTTTAGTGACCTAGAAATATAAAAATGAGGTTTCAAAGCTTTTGTCATTGCAGTTTTTCCATAATGTGTTGCTTGATGAAATGCTTGAACAAAGGCTAAACTTAATGCTTCAGGAATCACTATTTGTCCAGGAGGTTGACTTCCTTCCTGTGGTGGAAGTTCTATCCATCCATTTCTGAGTACTCCCCCTTCTTGTTCACAATAATAGTCCAATTCTTTTGTAGTATATCGGGGATCCCATGAATTAAGAGGTACAGGAAATAGAACTGCTTGAATTGTAGTATTCTGAGTTAGTCTGTCTGGTAATGGCTGCTTTACGAGCAGAGGCATCTGCAAATCTGTTCCCTTGTGCAATTTCTCCTTTTCCTGCTTGATGTCCTCGACAGTGCATAACTGCAACTTTCTCAGGGGGCCCATACAGCATCTAACAATGTCAATATCTCTGGTCCATATTTGATAGATTTTCCTCCTGAAGTTATCAATCCCCGCTCTCTGTACAAGGCTCCATGAGCATGCAATGTTGTGAATGCATACTTAGAATCTGTGTATACATTTATACAGAGTCCTTTTCCCAGTATTAGTGCTCTTGTGAGTGCTATCAATTCTGCTTTCTGTGCTGATGTTCCTGAGGCTAGGGCTGAAGATTCAATTACAAGATCCAGGGTTACTACTGCATATCCAGCACAACGATGTCCATTGACTACAAGACTGCTTCCATCCACGAAGAAAGTTTGTTCTGGATCTTCAAAAGGCATATCTGTCAGGTCTGGTCGACTTGAGAATACAGTATCCATGACTTCTATGCAGTCATGATCAGGAGAGTCAGTTCCAATTGGTAACAGTGTAGCTGGGTTCAAGGCTTGACTGACCATCAATTGCAATCGAGGATTTTCACACAACATGCTCTGGTACTTTAGCATTCGTGAGTTGGTGAACCAGTAATTTCCTTTGTGGTCCATGAGGGTTTGAACAGAATGTGGCACTATTACACAGAGATTTTGTCCTAGAGTGAGCTTGTCTGCTTCAGTTACTAGAAGTACTGTAGCTGCAATGGCTCTCAGACAAGGTGGCTATCCTTTTGCAACAATGTCCAATTGCTTAGATAGATACGCTACAGGTCGCTGCCAAGATCCAAGTGGCTGAGTCAACACTCCCAAGGCATTTCCTTGTGACTCATGAACATATAGACGAAATGGCTTCTGTACATCTGGTAGTCCAAGGGCTGGTGATGTCATCAGGGCTGTCTTCAGAGTCTTGTATGCTGTTTCTTGTTCAGGTCCCCATTCTAATGGAGATTGTTCCAATCCTTTGATGGCTTGATACAATGGTTTTACTAGCAGCGCAAAATTGAGGATCCATATACAACAGTACTCTGTGGCTCCCAAGAATGCTCTCACTTGCCTCCTGGTGGTTGGAGCAGAAATACTGCATACAGCTTCTTTACGTTCTGGTCTCAGGCGTCTATTCTGCTGGACAACTGGAATCCTAGGTATTTAACTTGTTTGACATAATTATGCCTTGGCTCTTGAGACTTTGTATCCAGCCTCATTAAATAGAGTGCAAGAGTTCACTGGTGGCTTGTGGACATTCACTTTCTGAGTTGGTAGTTATGAGCAAGTTGTCCACATACTGGAGAAGAACCCTTTCTCCTGGGTTCACATAGTAGCTGGAAAGATCTTGATTTAAAATAGTACTGAAGAGAGTAGGTGAATTCTTGAATCCTTGAAGTAATCTAGTCCAGGTGAGTTGGCCCCGTCTTCCTGTTGTGGGGTCTTGTCATTCAAAAACAAACAAAAGTTGACTGGTGGGGGATAGGCGCACACAGAAAAAGGCATCTTTCAGGTCCAAAACGGTAAAGTGAGCAGCCTCAGCGGGGATCAGTCCCAAGAGAATATAAGGATTTGGTACTATAGGGTGTATAGTTTCAACTGCATCATTCACTCGCCTTAGGTCCTGCACTGGGTGATAATCCCCTGTCCCAGGCTTCTTTACTGGGAGAAGGGGGGTGTTCTAAGGTGACTGACATTCCTTGAGAAGTCCATACTTCAGCAGTTTCATCAGGTGGTGGTGAATTCCTTCAATGGCTGGTCACATGCACTGGTTCCACTCCTAGCTTGAGGGTGACAATGACAGGGGCTATGTTCTTCACTAGGCCAGGTGGATTATCTTCTGCCCATACTTCAGGTGGGGCTATGAGGTTGGTGGGTATACAGGAACTAGCTGGCTTGATTGGAGATGCACTATAGAACCGCTATTCTTCTTCTTGGGGAACAGTCAGTACCATCAATCCAGCAGGCTTTGGGTTCACAGTCATTTGCATTTCTCCCCCTTCTGCAAAAGATATTTGGGCCTGGAGCTTAACAAACATGTCTCGGCCCAGAAGTGGAATTGGACACTCAGGCATATACAAGAGCTGGTGCGTTATTTTCTGTCCCCCTAGTCCACACATGTGGTTCTGCAGGAGAGGCTTTGTGGCCTTAGCCTCAGTAGCTCTGACAATGGTGATGCATCAAGAAAACATAGGGGCTACTGGCATTGGTATTCTGCTCCTGTATTCCCCATAAAGTCCATATATTGGTCCCCTATTTTCAGACTGACTCCTGGGGACCCAGGGAAACTTGGAGTCCGGTCTGGCCTAGTCTTCATTCATGCTATAGCCCTCTTTGGCTGCCACTCCCTCTATGGCTGCTTCCCTTTCTTGCTGGAACACTGTGCTCGGTTTATTTTTTCTATGACTCTGCAATCAAGTACTCCCTCCTCCCCCCTGGGGGTGGAGTCAAGATATGGGCATTCACTTCTCTAATGTCCTTCTTCTCTGCAATGGGCGCACTGACTCACACCCAGTGGGGGCCATTATTTTCACGACCCCTTTTCACTTCCTCTGCTCCTACGATTAGGAAAACCTCCACATCATTCAACTAAAGTATCAGCAAGAAGATCTGTTTTCTTCTTTATTTTAGATTCACTTTCTCTTTCACATTTATTTTCACAATTCACAAATACTTTCTGCGCTACTTCCATGAACTATCGTTCAAATTAGTGGCAGAAACAAAGCTATCGTTCAATTTAGTGGCAGAAACAAAGCTGGTCAGCTGGCTAGTGCAAAGCTGGCCCTGGACCTAGTGCAATGGGATTGCGTGACCCTCTCTTTTACTGGTAGTTGTACATCTGAAGGCATACGGCAATCAGGCTGAACTAGCAAATAAATCCCTGCTTGTAGTGTCATCGGTACTTTTAACTGTGCCGGGGCTTCTCTTCTCCTGCTGCGGAGGTGGCTAGTGACATTTGCAGGGAGGTATCCCCCCCCCCCCTTGCTCCAGGCTCTGCCCGGGATGATGGCAGAGCTGAGGGAACTGGCCTATAAAGATAATATATGGGCAGGATTTTTTTTTTCAGACTTCCGGGCCCTCTTGTGTTTGCTACTAATCTCCTACACTGTTTCTCATAGCAACGCTCTATCCAAGAGAGCTTGTTTTCCTTTTTTTTTTCAAACATTTAACCAGGAATCCTATGTAGGGGAAATGATCAGGGAACTACGAGGCCAGGAAGCAACTAACACTGAAATCTGCATGGACTCTGACCCCCCTTCCTCCCCCCATGGTGACGTAGTTAACAACAGACAGAGGGGGCGGCTAGTCAGGCTGCATTTTCCTATGGACTACGAATCAGAACTATACAATAATGTTAATCCGGGTGCACTTATTAAAAAAAACAACATATTATTGCTGTAAACAAAGGGTAGGCTGAAAACATAAGCATAGATTGATTGTAATAAGCATAATAGATGTGTGTGCTCATTCTAAACAGGAACAATTTAGATAAAGTCCTTAAAATATAAAACTATTATTTTGCAACATGTGATAACAACAATTCCAATAGAAAGAACCGAACATGATGACCACATATCTGTTACTTATGACTGGAATGATAATACTTGGCATGGAAGCTAACTGCCAGCCGTAATCCGCACTTAAGCTGAATAGCGTCTCTGCAAAAGAAAGTACATTAAATTACAGTTTAGAAAGGAGATATTCAAAAGACATTCCGGATACTTTTTCAATAAAGTAGGTGGATATCTGGAATACATATACACTTTTTTCCTCATTTTATTTTTATTAACAATAAGCATGTCTTCTATGAGGTGCTTGCCGCAGTATATCAGGAACTAGAATTCAAGCACGATAAACTTCCTTATTCACTCAAGATTTAAATCACTTTCAAGTCGCGATCTGGTACTGCTGGCTCGGAATGGCTCTTAACCTCTACTTTGTAGGACAAAGGGAAAACAAAAGCAGTTTTCTTAATTTCTCTATCATTTCTGTCTGGACCATAAGATCTGCCTATCTGATCGGAATAAAGTATCTATTTTAAAGTTATATGCCGTAACATGTAATACTAGCTTTACAAAATCCTCCTCACTTGGTCATGACCACAAAGCAGGGCTTGAAATATTAACGAGAACAGCTAAGGAGCTGGAAAGGGGTTAATAAGAACTTAACCCTTTCCTAGGCTAAGCCCAAAACTATCGGGATTCAAAATTCTGACTAAACATTCCTATTAAATGATATATAATACATGACCATAGCAGAAGGAACATCACTATTAAACACATTGAATAAAACAGGTACAATTTTCTTGAAATAAGCACAGATCAACTCAGCTATAGAATGCTGAAATTAAGCCTTTACAGGGTTAACAGCTACTATCCATTCCATTCTCCAGACACGCCCCTTCTCATTCTCCTGGCTAGTTTCATTTCACGCTGTGCTGAGAGGCAGCTTCTTTACTGAAAAAGTGACAACTGAGTTTATTTCCTTCTGTCTTCTTTTCTGCTTAATACTATTTCTTAATCGGTAAACTGTTCTACAAATTACCCAACAGAATAATCTTACATCATACCAGAAAGGGAACGCGCAGTTTCAACAGATAACAAAAATCAGACACACAGTAAGGACGGACAATACACCAAACGCTTCCTCCGTTTCGCGACCTAGACGCGGTCGCCCGGCTAGGATCTGCGCTAGCTCACACACAAACACAATTGCATTTCCCAAAAGCCCAATCCTGACTATCTAGGCTTACCAAAAATATTTACCATTACCGTTAATCATGATTTTTTTACCAGAAGGAGTCAGTGGTTTCCTCTTGCGCTCTTAATAGCCCTTGCAAGAGTACTCGGACTACTCCGGACGTGATCAGTGTCCTTTTACCATTTTTCCCATTACCATATGGTTCCAGGTTCCAGTACTGTCTGACTTAATGATACAAAAACAGTTACTCACTGGATCCGGTCCCCAATGCCACACCAGCTTCTGAGTTGGACCCTGGACTCCCCCGGGTCGGAGATGTTGGCCAGCTGGACCCAATAGCCTGCCGAGGCAAGCAGAACCCTCTCTGATACAAAGTGATCGGCGACGCCCTGAGGCTTCCCCTGCAGTCGGACAGACATGGTTCCAACCGGACCAAACCTCAAGGCGAATTACGTGGATTTATTCACTTGAATACCATTTACCACTCGCATTTCCCGGCCAACGCACCAAGAAATGTAGCAGCAAACTGCAGTCAATGAACAAGTCCAGGAGTCAATTTACAGGGTCCAAACCAGTTTATTTGTGCACAGGCCCAGTCAGTCAAAGCTTTCAAGGAACTGAGCGGAGCTCTCCATAAAGACATAACTTTTTATACCACTTTTATAGCTTGATACATGAAAACTTTCCATTGGTTCTAGCTCAATACATTTGATACATGCAAACATTTCATTGGCTATACATTCCCTTCAATTATCCAATTAGAAAGTACATTCGTAGCAAAAAACCTGTGAGAGAGTCAGTTGGTCCATTAGATGATAAAGGGGTTAAAGGAGCACTAAGAGGCGACAAGGCGATAGCGGAGAGACTGAATGAATTCTTTGCTTCGGTCTTTACTGAGGAAGATGTAGGGATGTTACCCATGACTGAAGTGGTATTTAAAGGTGCGTAAGAATTGAAGGAAATATCGATACATCGGGAAGATGTCTTACAACTATTAGATAAACTGAAGAGTAGCAAATCACCTGGGCCGGATGGTATATATCCAAAGGTGTTGAAAGAACTGAAATATGAGATTGCAGAACTGCTATCAGTAATCTGTGAACTATCATTAAAATCATCTCTAATACCTGAAGATTGGAGGATCGCCAATGTAACACCAATTTTTAAAAAGGGTTCCAGGGGTGATCCGGGAAACTACAGACCGGTGAGCCTAACGTCAGTACCGGGAAAAAATGGTAGAAACCATCATAAAGAATAAAATTACTCAGCATGTAGATAGTCACAACCTAATGGGAGACAGCCAACATGGCTTTAGACAAGGAAGATCTTGTTTTACTAATCTGTTATGTTTTTTTGAAGGAGTGAATAAACAGGTGGACAAAGGTGAGTCGGTTGATATTGTGTATCTGGACTTTCAGAAAGCCTTTGACAAGGTCCCTCATCAGAGACTTTTGGTGAAACTAAAGAGTCATGGGATAGGAGGCAGTGTACTATTGTGGATCAGGAACTGGTTAAAAGATAGAAAGCAGAGGGTAGGGCTAAATGGCCAATTTTCCCAATGGAGAAAGGTGAATAGTGGTGTACTCCAGGGATCTGTGCTGGGTCCGCTGCTTTTTTACATATTCATAAATGACCTGGAAAGTGGAATAATGAGTGAGGTTATCAAATTTGCAGATGACACAAAACTATTTAAAGTTTGTTAAAACCCAAGAGGATTGTGAAAAATTGCAAGAGGATCTTGATAAATTGGAAGACTGGGCATCAAAATGGCAGATGAAATTTAATGTGGACAATTGCAAGGTTATGCACCTAGGGAAGAACAGCCCAAACTATGGTTACACGATGCAAGGTTCCACATTAGGAACCACCACCCAGGAAAAAGATTTAGGCGTCAATGTGGATACCATGTTAAAACCCTCGGCCCAGTGTGCAGCGGTGGCCAAGAGAGCAAATAGAATGCTAGGTATGATAAGGAAAGGAATGGAAAATAAAACAAAAGATATTATAATGCCTCTATATTATTCCATGGTGAGACCGCACCTTGAATATTGTGTGCAATTCTGGTCGCCGTGTCTTAAAAAGGATATAGCGATTTTAGAAAAGGTACAGAGAAGAGCCACCAAAATGGTAAAGGGGATGGAAGGATACTCTTATGAAGAAAGGCTAAAAAGGCTAGGGCTCTTTAACCTGGAAAAGAGACGGCTGAGGGGAGATATAATAGAAGTCTATAAATTAATGAACGGAGTGGAACGGGTAAACATAGATCGATTGTTTACCTTATCAGAATATAGAAAGACTAGTGGACATGCAATGAAGCTACAGGGTAAACTATTTAAGACTAATAAAAGAAAATATTTTTTCCCTCAATGTGTAATCAAACTCTGGAATTTGTTACCGGAGGATGTAGTAAAGGCTGTTAGTGTAGCTGGGTTTAAAAAAGGTTTGGACAAGTTCCTGGAGGAAAGGTCCATAAACCATTATTAAGAAGTGACCGAAGATATCAATGCTTGACTCAGTACAAGCATTGTGGAACTTGTGTCTCTTGGGGAAACTGCTAGGTACATATGACCTAGATTGGCCACTGTTGGAAACAGAATACTGGGCTTGATGGACCTTGGTCTGACCCAGTATGGCATATCTTATGTTCTTATGTTCTTATGTTGAAATAGTTGGCAGCTTTAACTTACTTGGATCAACAATCAATAAAGAAAGGATTAGCAGTCAAGAAATCTAATGAAGTATTGCTCTTGGTAGAATGGCTATAAAGGACCTAGGCAAAATTCTCAAGAGCAGAGATGTCTCTCCATACAAAGATTTGACTTGTCCAGGTCATTGGTATTTTCAGTAACATCATATGGATGCAATAACTGGACAGTGAAAAAGATAGACAGGAAGAAAATTGATGTCTTTGAATTATGGTGCTGGCAATGAATACTGTGGATATCATGGACTGCCCGAAGAACAAACCAGTCAGTTCTAGAGGAGATCAAACCTAAGCTTTCCTTAAAAGCTCAGATGACAAGACTTCAACTTTCATACTTTGGACACATCATGCAAAGAGAGAGTTCATTGGAGAAATACATAATGCTTGGCAAGGTAGAAGGTCACCATAAAAGAGGAAGGCCGGCAATGAGATGGATCGAAACAATAACAGCAGCTATGGATACCACTCTCTCAACAATGAACTGCTTGGCTGAAGACTGAACAAAGTTTAGGTCAGCTATCCAGAGGATCACCAGGAGTTGACACTGACTCGACGGCACTTAACAACAACAACAAGGGGTGTCCTTCGATCCTCTTTATCATTTTGGTCACTCTTCTCTGTACCTTTCATAATTCCACTATATTCTTTTTAAGAAATAGTGACGAGAATTGCGCACAATATTCGAGGTGTGGTTACACCATGGAGTGACATTATAATATCTTTTGTTTTATTCTCTATTCCTTTCCTTATTACTTACTGCATTATCTGCTGGGAGCATTCTGGGGAAATGCTGTGCATGCCCACGACAGATAACATGTGGCTGTTGCAGCTAATACAAAGCTATTTGCACTAACATGTCGCATTAGCTGCAAAAGCCTATCGCAGCTTAGTAAACGTGCCCCTAAGGGAAGTACAATCCATATTTTCTGGAAGTAAACTATCAGAAAAGTCAGGTGAAACTTTAGTAGAGCATCCAATGATATTGGAATCTTTATTTGGATCAGAAATACATACAGAGATGTTACACTTAGGTACTAAAATATATTGTGGCAATAGATAGCTGCATCAGAAATCTCCAATGTTTATTTTAAATAACTATGAAACATGTCTCTAAGAGAAATGGTAGAAATCTTTGGAAAGTTTGGCAAGTGTCTATTATGATGTTTAACAAATTTTCCAGACTGTCCAAGCTATTTGCCAAAATAGCTTCTGCCTTTGCCAAAGTTGCACAATCATATTTAACAATAGTAATAGAAGAGATCTGATCAAGAACCTCCTTGATAGCAATATCAAGAAGAGATCTGATCAGGAACCTCCTTGATAGCAAGTACACTTGAACAACTACATGATGTTGAAGTTCAATTTTCGCCAACACTACAGACTCTAATTTGGAAAGTTCAAAGAATCCTCTTGAGATCACACAGATGTTTCAGGAGTAGAGGGAATCCCCAGAGTAATAAGAGTTTTGTCTTTCCCTTTAAATAGTCAATATTAGAGTCGGGAACATTTTTCCCCCAAAATTTGGAACAGTTACCTTCCTCCACTGAATCATTTCAAATTAAACTGAGAAGTCAGCGTCAATATAGCTCTCTCATCTTCAGCAATCAAAACAGCTGATTCGGCCCATTGTGAAATAGAAGGAGTTCAGCCCGGGTTCTTTATAGCCTCAATGCCCAATGCAGGATCATCCACAGGAAACTGATTTGACATAGAGGGACCCTTCATTGATCACTTTATTGGTATCTTGGCAGATTCCCTCAAGAGTTCTACTTTCTCTATAGCAGAAAGCAAATCTTTGTTGGAATTTAAATGCCAAACTAATGGGCGGCATGCAACAAACAAAGCCTCCAAAGTTGCAGAAAGCAAGTTTGAGATTAATGTTCTAGATATAAGGATTTAGTAACCTGGCAAATCTCAGGAATGGGAGTCAGAATTTTCGGGTGTGGATGCTGCTGCATCAGAGGTAATTCCAGGGGGCCTGAAATTGTCCCCAGAATTATTTTTTTCTTTTAACTACAAAAAGAATAATAGAGGTCTGGCATGCTTCTAACCAAGTTGATATTGACTTCTTGTGTTTCACCCATGGGCATATTTTAGGGGGGGAGGAGGGAGGACATTGCCCCCACAACAAGTTGCCCCAATAATGGCCGACGCTTCGCCGCCCGTGGGGATCTGATCTCCCATGAGCAGAAGAGAAAGGGATCACAGCAAAGTCCCTTTTATCTGCCCCTGGGAGATTGTATCCACACCAGCAGAAGAGAAGAGGGAGGCAGTGATCGCAGCAAAATCTCCTTCTATCTGCCTGCGGGAGATCGGATCTTCCACGGGCAGAATAGAAGGGGCTGCAGAGGCGAGCAGTCTGCCTATGGGGAGCCAATCCCTGTGGGCTTAAGAGAGGCCTGGTCGCATTCTGCAGCAAAATAGGTTGTGTGAGGGGGGGGGGGAAGGGAGGAGTTCAAGTGAGAGACAATTTAAAGGGGCAGGGGGGCCTATTTAAAAAAGGAGGATGAGGAGGATTTTAGGGCAGGGGATGAGAGTGCTAGCGGTGTTGGTGAAGAGGAACAGTCTGGAAGAGTAAAAGATGAGGGGAGCCAGCAGCAAATGGGTTGGAAGGGGAGGGAAGAGTGCAAGGTGTTGCCAAAACGTACATTCTCCTTCCCCCGGAATACATACAAGCAGCCCATCCACACCCCCATACCACACACACAGGCACTTCACTTCCACATGACAGACATGCACACACGAACACACACACACAGAAACAGGCACCTCACCTCCACACCACATACACACACATACAGGCACCTCACCTCCACACTACATACATACACACACACACACACATGGGCACCCCATCTCTATGCTACACACACATGCACCGCAGCCCTGCACCCTGCCCACACAAAGGCATCTACCATAATATCTCCTCCTACACACAGACAAGCAAACCACCATTGAGCCACACACGTACAGATAATTAATATTTGAAGCTGTAACTGTTGTTATCTGTATTTCTGTCTAAAGATGCCGCAGACTATAGGAACTCTGATGTTGGTCTCATGAGACTTGAGAACATGAGACCAGTGCAAGAGCTATTGGGGGTGGAGTGGGCACAGGGAGATCACAAACACTGGTACCTAAGATTCTGGCCTAGCTCCTAATCCACATAAAAGTTGTTGAGACCTGCAATACAGGCACAGCACATTTGGAATTTTGGCACCAGCTGTAAGCTGCACAACTGCACAGATAATGTCCCAGCACCATGTGCACCTCTCTGCTAACTGCTGCTTGTACGTTGCTGAACAGTTCTCTCTGATCCCACATGCAGGCAATACTGCCTATCTCCATGATCTGCCCCTAGTCTTCACCCCGGTGATTCTTGTTCAGAGTTGAGCTGGGGAGAGAACCAGCACTGCACTTAATCAGCAACATGACTGCCTCTGAGCAATTGGCACTGAGATCAATGGAGGGGAAGACTATAGGGAGAGGCTGCACCACCTGCATATGGGATCAGAGAGGCCTGTGCATTTCATGCTACTGCTCAGCAAAGTGTTGCCTGCCTCCTTTATTTCTTTATGCAGAGCCTGGCTTATTGGGGTTTCCATTTAATTTTATCTACATATTTCTATGTCAAGTTTATTATAGCTTATTCTGTACTTGGTGAGAGTCTAACTGTGTTTTGCCTATGTGACTGACATCAAGGGATATGACTACTAAGCTGGGCTAATGATTAACCCGGGCTATCTACAACTAGGTCCCATTGAATAACATGGGAGCTAGTTGCAGATAGCCCAAATTAACCATTAGCCCAGCTTAGTAGACATTAGCAAGGAACTTCTACATAGGATCTGTAGTAATCTGACTTGTTCAGTTTTCTGAATAGGTAAAAGGATGTTCTAAGGCCCACTGCAATATTTATGGTGCTGTTATTTTCTAGATAGATTCCTCATTGGGTAAATTTTAGAAACTGGTGTCATTATGGTATGGTCTCGCTGAAGTTTAGTCCCGGATATTCAATGCCAGGGTCATATCCAACCACTGGCATTGAATATCCAGGTTGGCTACAGAATCCAGAAGCTAACTAGGCAGTGGCGATATTGAGCCGCTGGCCAATTAGCTTCCATGGCTAAAGTAAGGCCAACATTTGTTGAACCCTACTTTACTCACGTATCGCTAACCAGGCAGCAACTGAATATCGCCACTGCCCAGTTAGTGACAAGTGCCACCCTGGAATGCACTGACACGCCCCAATGCTAACCAGTTAGCATTGGGGCATGTAGTAGTGGCACCTGTGGATATTCAGCAATACTAGCCATGTTAGTGCCACTGAATATCTAGCTCAACGGCATTTACACAGTTTGTAAATGCCTTGGAATAAATCCCCCTCGATTACTATTGCTTTCAGTAGAATAAGTCCTGTGAAACAGAGGTACTGCATATCCTTGAGATGATACTAATATAAAATACCTTGAGAATATCAGTTGCACTACTACGGAATATATAAGTGAAATTAGTCTTTAAAGTAAAGAAGTAGAAATGTGCAACTCCTTGTTTGAGAAAGCTGCATAGGCTGACTATTGATCTTGATTATCTCAGCCTCCATGTGTTTCCTTATCTTTTCCCTATCGTTATCCTTGTTTTCAGCTGTTGTGCTGTCCTGACTAGATTGTAAGCTTGGTTGAGCAGAAACCTTCTTTGTTCATGTGTCTGTAAAGTGTTCCATATACCTTGTAGCGCTATTCAAATGATCAGTAGTAGTAGTAGTAGTATAGATGCAATAATACGTTTTAAACTCCTCTGTTTTGCTTATAAGTTATTGCATTGGATGGCGCCATGTAAAGATAACATGCCATTAATACATTCAAGATATCTATTTTCAAGGACTTGTGTGTGCAAATGTGCACTTGCGTATATACTCAGCCGATCACAATTCTGCAAAAGTGCCCATAAGTCCGATTGTGCATACTTTCAGTGTTGGTGTGCACAGAGATGGAGTCAGGGCTGGCCCAACCATCAGGTAAGCTAGGCATTCACCTAGGGCAGTAATTTAGGGGGGGGGGGAGGCAGCAAAGAGCAGGGCATTCAAAGATAAACAATAATTTTTGATGGCCAGGAGGGTTGTAAAGCTTAAGGTTTGCTTAGGGCACCAACAGCTTGAACCAACTCTAGGGCTGACCCTGGGTGGATTTTTGGAGGAGTGTAGGTGAAGCACAACAGTTACACATGTAAGTTATAGAATACTATAACTTACACACATTTCTGAAAAGTCTTGGCGTGGGCATTTACACCTGTCAAAGAGCAGGCATATGTTTTTTCACCTATTTTGCGCATTATGACATCACTTATGCCACTATTTTATAACGTAAAGTATGCATTCCTTCATTTTATAACATAGGCCTCAAGCACACGTTTGCTAATGCATGTGAACTCCATGGAAGTTTATGAAATTACCCTCTATATGTCTGACTGTATGTCCGTTTCTCTTTCACTGCATTTGGGAAGGTCCTCAGAACTGAGATATTTGCGATTTCCTTCCCTGAAGGATTCTATAAAAAAGGGTACTAAGGAGAAAATGGTCACCTATAAGGCTCCTCAGTGGTGGAATGATTTGCCTGCCAATTTATGTCTGCTTATCATTCTTTTCATAAATATCTGACATCCTGGTTCTTTACCAGGGCCGGTGCTACCTTTTTTGCTGCCCTATGTGAATGATTACTGTGCTGCCCCCACTTGTCCCTGCTGTCAATGTTGTCCCCACCCTCGCTGATTCCAATGGAGCCCTTCACAAGCCTCTCTTTTGTCACATGTTAAAAATTGAAAGGGTAGCCGTGTTAGTCTAGAAAAGCAAAAACAAAAGAGGCAGATGGTACTTTTTACACTAAACAATTTTTTGGGGATATGAACTGCTGAGGATAAGAGTCCACGTCAAAATGAACTCTTCTTCCCGAAAGTTCATGCCTCTATAAATCGGTTAGTCTATAAGGTTTATGTATGAGTGAGATTATAAATGCAGCAGGTCATCAATAACTCTGGGATTTGTCTTAACTTTATTGATGAAATATGGCCCTTCCTATACATCTGGTTGGTGCAAAGAAAATGTGCCTGAGTGAGAAGATCACTGAAGCTTGAATGTTCTTCAATTCCTTGGAGAAGTCCCTCATTTCCTTTCCCCATGTAATGACTGAGTGTCATTATAGATAAAATTAGTTTTGAAAGTGTCTATGCAAAGTCTGCTTCTGGGCCTCATGAGTCATTTTCTTAAATAAAGTAGTATGGTGTGACCATGTTAGTCCACTTGAATGCACAGAAATGAAGGTGAACAAATGATACCAGTTAGTGCAATAAAGTTAACAGCTTACTGTATGTGTCTGTTTACCTTTAGTTCTTTTTTCCTAGAGAAACTGAGAGTGGAATGGAAAGAGAGAAGAGTGGGCACCCCACCTTCTGAGTCCAAGAAAATTCCACTCAAGAATAAAAATTAAGCTCTCTGTAAAGTCATTATGGGGGCAATCACTGCGAAAAAAAATTAGTCTCAACAAGTATTGTACATTCTCGTGTCCAGAACACCTGCTACCCCTCCAACCCAAGAATCTGAAAGACAGGAGCTGACTAAACTTATTTTATCTTTATTTTATGAAGTAAAATATACTGTCTACAAAAACTCCACCACCTATGGGATATAATAAAATTGGAATTAAAAGTTGCAGGTCCTATTAAGATAAAGGCTCTGAGGGAAGTTTGTGAAGGTGGCACACTAATAATAGACAGTAAATAATACAAAATAACAGGACAGATAACCTCACATGGCCAAGTCTGGCACTGTCCTTGGCCCTTGAAGAATGCAGTGGGGTTTGCTGTCTTGCTGCCTGGTGCCTCTCAAAAAGCTTCCTAGCATAGCCTGTGCCACCTCTCCTGATGAAGGTCATCCAAAGGACCCACTTCCTGCTGATAAGAACATAAGATATGCCATACTGGGTCAGACTAAGGTCCATCAAGCCCAGTATCCTGCATTCCAACAGTGGCCAATCTAGGTCATACGTACCTAGCAGTTTCCCCAAAAGACGCAGTTTCCACAGTGCTTGTACTCGGTCAAGCATTGATATCCTGGGTCCCTTCTTAATAATGGTTTATGGACCTTTCTTCCAGGAACTTGTCCAAACCTTTTTTAAACCCAGCTACATTAACAGCCTTTACTACATCCTTTGGTAACAAATTCCAGAGTTTGATTACACGTTAAGTGAAAAAATATTTTCTTTTATTAGTCTTAAATAGTTTACCCTGTAGCTTCATTGCATGTCCCCTAGTCTTTCTATATTCTGATAACGTAAACAATTGATCTACGTTTACCCGTTCCACTCCGTTCATTAATTTATAGACTTCTATCATATCTCCCCTCAGCCGTCTCTTTTCCAGGTTAAAGAGCCCTAACCTTTTTAGCCTTTCTTCATAGGGGTATCCTTTCATCCCCTTTAACATTTCGGTGGCTATTCTCTGAACCTTTTCTAATAACGCTATATCCTTTTTAAGATACAGCGACCAGAATTGCACACAATATTCAAGGTGCGGTCTCACCATGGAATGATATAGAGGCATTATAATATCCTTTGTTTTATTTTCCACTCCTTTCCTTATGATACCTAGAATTCTATTTGCTCTTTTGCCGCTGCACACTGGGTGGAGCGTTTTAAAATATTATCCACAATGACGCCTAAATATTTTTCCTGGGTGGTGGTTCCTAATATGGAACTTTGCATCGTGTAACACATAGTTAGGGTTGTTCTTCCCTACATAGTAACATAGTAACATAGTAAATGACAGCAGATAAAGACCAGTATGGTCCATCTAGTCTGCCCAGTACGATGCCAAAGTACATAACTTTGCACTTGTCCACATTAAATTTCATCTGCCATTTGGACGCCCAGTCTTCCAATTTATCAAGATTCTCTTGCAATTTTCCACAATCCTCTTGGTTGTTAACAACTTAAAATAGTTTTGTGTCATCTGCAAATTTTATAACCTCACTCGTTATTCCCTTTTCCAGGTCATTTATGAATATGTCAAAAAGCAGCGGACCCAGCACAGATCCCTGGGGTACACCACTATTCACCTTTCTCCATTGGGAAAATTGGCAATTTAGCTCTGCTCTCTGCTTTCTATCTTTTAACCAGTTCCTGATCCACAATAGTACCCTAGAAACATACTGTAGAAACATAGAAATATGATGACAGAAAAAGACCACATGGCCTATCTAGTCTCTCCTTCCTTATCAACAACTACAACAGTCCCCTTTTTACCTTTAGAGATCCTCTCGGTTTGCCCCATGCTTTTTTGAATACAGTTACTGTCCTCATCTCTACCACCTCCACTGGGAGACTATTCCATGGATCCACTACTCTTTCCGTAAAGAAATATTTCCGCATATCAATCTGAATCTATCTCCCTTCACCCTCATCCCATGTCCCCTCATAGCAGAACTTGCTTTCAATTGAAAGAGGCTCTCTCCCTGAACATTTATGCCACGGAGGTATTTAAACATTTCAATCATATCACCTCTATCCCGCCTTTCCTCTAAGGTGTACATATTAAGACCCTTCAGTCTGTCCTCATATGCTTTATACTGAAGACCACTAATCATTTTAGTGGCCACCCTCTGCACCGACTCCATCCTGTTCACATCCTTTTTAAGGTGCGGTCTCCAGAATTGCACACAATACTCCAAATGAGGTCGCACCAAAGACTTATATAGAGACATTATCACCTCCTTTTTTCTGCTAGCCATTCCTCTCCGTATGCACCCAAGCATCCTTCTAGCTTTTGCCATCGCCTTTTTTACCTGTTTAGCTACTTTAAGATCATCAGACACAATCACGCCTAGGTCCCGCTCTTCTTTAGTGGACAAAAGTACTTCATTCCCTATACTATATTGCTCCCTTGGATTGCTGCAGCCCAAATGCATGACCTTACATTTCGGGTGAGTCCGGAGAATGACCCTGTTTTATCTAACCTGGTGTAAGGGGAGTGGGCCACCAAAGCCTGCAGCTCACATGTATAGCTGAAGTGAGCACTACCAGGAACATTACTTTCCATGACAAGAACTTGAGATGGCACCTAGCCAGAGGCTCAAGAGGGGGATCCCTCAGCTTCCAGAGGACAATGTTCATGTCACACGCCACCAGCAGAAGCGCTCCAAAGATTCACCTGCCAGCCTAGCTGAGAACCCGGTGAGTTCCTTCGCTCATGTACAACTGGTAAGCCTGATTGTGGGCTGCGAGCATCAAACCCTGGTAGCACTATCTGCCCAAACTGTCCATGGTAGGGACCTCCCTACCATGGAGCACGGAGGAGTGTGTCTTCTGACTCTTTATCTGACTCATGGCCGACTCCACAACAACAGAGTTATGAAGCAGCAATGCCTTCTGAAAGCTGGGACCACTGTTCCCTCTAAGCTGTGCACGTGTGCGTGCACACACACCTCGCCGAGCGAGCACACATACTTTACAACAGAGCGCACAAAAATTACGGCTCTGATTCTGATAGAAAACAACACAGATGTCTTAAAATTTAAAAGTTATGATTGTAATTACTAGAAATGTCCTGCTTCATTTAGTAATCGTCTATTTTCATTTAATTTGATCAGAATACAGTATGTATACCACACTGATTTTAATGTGTAGTCAAATTTTAAAGTATATAACTCTGAGTGTCGTTATGTGGTGCACAAAAATTTAACCTTCCTTCAAAAGCTACACACAGCTGATATTTTACGCGCACACAGCCTACAGAAAATTAGAGGGAATATTGGCTGGGACTTTTGCCAACTCAATACTGGGAGTCGATTCACTGGCTCACTATTGGCACCATCATTGGTCTCGCCCACATCCTGAATAGCAAGCACTCCAGGATGGGGGGGAATTGGCACCATCAGTGCCTTCTGCAGAGGGGCCTCATACTGGAGGATCTAAGTCCTTGGCACAAGGCTCATCCTCCAGCTCCACTATAAAGGCCAGGGCCTTCAATATCCCATGGATGAAGTCAATGAATGTGAGGTCCTCAGGTAGGGACCTCCAGCGATCCTCTGGGGGAGATGGCTCAGAGGGCACATCCCTATGCAGCATGGTATCAGGCAACTCGTCGTTGGTCTTCCAACTTGACTCAGAGCCAAAGAAGACCTTGAGTCCCAGTTGGTCGTTGAGTTGATGAGTTATCAGTGCCAGAGGGGAGTGCGGTGCCTGATGTGTCGGCTCTGAGGTGCTTGGGAGTCATGCCTCGAGCAGGAGGGCGACCGACGGGTGACCGATGCAGATCCGAATGGGTGAAGCAGTCCAGGACGGGCTGGACATCCTCCAGAGAGGTCCTTGCAGTGGAAGGTCCCGTGGTCAGTGCCAACAACCTGGAGACCTCAGGTGCTGGGCCCTACTGCACCTCAAGGAAGGCAGCAAGGCTACATTCCATGGCTGCCATTCTGGCTTCGATGCCAGAAGGCTCCACAATGACCAGTTTCTCGAGCGCATCGAGCCTGGAACCGGGTCCCTCGAAGGGAGTCAACAATGGTGATCATGTCGGGGGACCAAGCCCAATCCCCCTATGTGGTGGGAGTCTCCTCCTGCCAGGGCGGCTTTGAGGGCTGCTCCTGGTCATCGCCCTCGGTGTCAGGATCAGACTTCGACTTTGATGATATCTTGAGCCCACGGGGAAGATCCTCGGAGGATGACCCCTGATCCAAGGCACGCCTGTGTGATGCCAAGTTGTTGGACATGGTCCCCGAGGGCAGCGATTCCCTACTCGATGCTGGCCCTGTGGCAGAGGCCTTCGAGCCAAACAGCTCCTTCCACTGCTGTACACGATTCTTCCTGCTCTTGGCCGACAGCTGCAGGTAGAGTGGGCAAGAGGAGTCATCGTAGACTACACAGAGACACTTGATGCAGCAACTGTGGCTGTTCATGGTGGACATGGAATGGGGGCATTTGCCACATTGCTTAAACCCATTGACCGAAGACATAGTGGGAAGATGGCACCTGCAAGATCAAACTCACTTGTCTCGGTCAGGGAGGGTGCAAGGAAAAACCCACGCTCCACAAGAAAAAAAGAAAAGGACCCAAGAAAATGTGACGCCAAGGTGAGGGCGGACTCAGGGGCTAGAAGGTGATCGGGAATCGATGGGCAAAAAAGAAGAGAGAAAAAAATGTTAAGAACAGGTTAAAAAAAAATTGACTTTTACTGGGGACAACAGACAGGACATCTGCAGGGCTCTGCGGAAAAAAGAGGACTGAGGTAAGATGGCACCCTTGGGCAGTAAGATGACCGAGCATACACTGTCAAACTCTCAAAGGCTTTCTTTGAAAGCTGGGGAGTGAATCCGCACAGGCTCCGTCAGTGCCAATGTACTCAGCCGATCACAATTCTGCAAAAGTGCCCATAAGTCCGATTGTGCATACTTTCAGTGTTGGTGTGCACAGGGATGGAGTCAGGGCTGGCCCAACCAACAGTCAAGCTTGTTCCCGGAGAAAAATTTCAATTTTGCAAAAGTAATGAATGCCATCAGGAATTTAAAGATACTAACACTTCTCTAATCCAGCCAGTGAAAAACTATGACGACTGTAACCTCACACTCTTCAGAATGGCTCATTCATTGAAGACAGATATATAAAGCACAAAAGGAAACCCATTGAGCATGATACTGAGCCTACAATCACTGTCTTAAGTGCCAGCAGAGAATCTCAGTCCAAATATTTTTTTCAATATAGGCAATAGGCAATGGGGGGGGGGGGGGGGGACATATTCAAAGGGAATTACGTCTACAAACCGTGTAAATACTTCTTATTAGGATATTCAATGCCATTAATGTGGTTAGTGCCGCTGAATAACCCCTGTCAGCCCAGTTAAATACCTCATTCTGTGTGCAGAAAAATGAACATTAGCTACATAGGAATTTATAAAATTACCCTCATATCACATAAATGTAGACCCTTTTACTACTACTACTATTAATTATTTATATAGCGCTACAAGGCATATGCAGTGTTATACAGATATATATAATAAGACAGTCCATACTCAGAGCTTACAATCTAGTCAAGACAGACAGTACAAAAGATGAGAACAATGGAACAATATGGAAGAGTAAGGAGACAGAAGGAAAACAAAAGATTAAGATTCAAAAGCCGCCTGAAGGAGGTGAGCTTTTAGCATGGATTTGAAAAGGGGGAGAAATGAAATCTGACATAAAAATACAGGTAGTTTGTTTCAGGCATAAGGAGCAGCAAAGTGAAAGGATCGAAGTCTGGAGTTGGCAGTGGAAGAGAAGGGCACAGAGAGAAGCAAGTCAGAGGAAGAGCGGAGTTCACGAGGAGGGGTGTAGGGAGAGAGGAGGGAGGAGGGAGGAAAGGGAGTGAGGGGCACTAGAATGAATGCATTTATAGATCAGAAGGAGAAGTTTGTATTGGATATGGAAGCGGAAGGGAAGCCAGTAAAGTGATTTGAGAAGAGGGGTTATATGAGCATAATGGGACTGGCAGAAGATTAGCTGCATTCCCTTATCTCTTCCTAGCCTTTCTATTTCTCTCCTACGCAGCATGTTCAGTCCAGTTTTCCTTTCTTAATTTCTATCTACAACTCTTCCCCTCCACACTGGCTACTGCAGTCCAGAAAACTGTCTATCCTGCGCCTTTCTTCTCCTGCAACCAATTGGTCAGATATAGCTGGCCAATACACTTCAGGGCAAGGCAGGATCAGTAGCCTAGTGCCAAAAGCACTTCCTTCTTGCCTTCCTCTGGGGTCACTAGCATGAACGTCTCAGCTTTCAATCTACTGTAAACAGTAGAGAAAAAAAGAGCATTTTAAAATTACCTCCAAGACCCCAGGTAGCCAAAAGCAAGAAACAGGAAGAACCCTATGCACCTCAGACTCTAGGAATTAACATCAGTGGAAGAAAGTCTCCCTCCCCCTCCCCAGAACACAGGAAGCAGGAAGAGGAATGAAGGATCCTATCAGCCCCAGCACAGGATTACCAACCGACTGGATGCCGGCAGCCGGCAGAACTGTAAAACCAGCCAATGAAGGGGCAGTTTTCTGTCGACCACCAGCCTCGGCTCATCTTGGCTCGGCTCCCTTCTCCCTGTGCTGCCTGCCTTGGCTGCCTTTCCCCACTGCTGCTTTTCCTGTTCTGTTGGTGGCAGCAGCAGACCTCCAATTAAAAAACAAATGTAGGTATTTGTGACTCCACACTTGCAAGGCTGGTCTGCAATCTCATATTTCAGTTCTTTCAACATCTTTAGATGTATACCATCCAGTCCAGGTGATTTTCTACTCTACAACTATTTGATAATGTGAAGAGTAGCAAATCACCTGGACAGATGGTATACATCCAAGGATATGGAAATAATTGGAATATGAAATTGCAGACCTACTATTAGTAATCTGTGAACTAAAATCATCTCTTGTACCGGAAGATTGGAGAATGGGCTATGTAATGCCAATTTTTAAAAAGTGTTCCAGGGGTGATCTGGTAAACTACAAACCAGTGAACCTGACATCAGTACTGAGCAAGATTATAGAAATCATTATAAAGAATAAAGGGCCCGATATTCAGTTGGGCAGGTTATGCGTCGCTACAGCACATAGCCGTTCCCGCCGACCTTTAACCCCAAATATTCAATGCTGGGGTCATATGCAGTCCCAGCATTGAATATCTGGGGATCACCACGCATGCTGGAAGCCTATCTTTTTGGCACAGGTCGCTAAGTGGGCAGCATACAATATTGCTACTGCCCAGGTATCAATTGTCTCCATCTCTGTTCCTTTCCGGAAGGCCCCCGACATACCCCGATGCTAAGTGGTTAGCATCGGGGTGCATAAGGGCCATAATCGGGAATATTTAATGGCACTAATCATGTTGGTGCCATTGAGTATCCCGCTCATGGGCAGTTACATGCTTTATAGGGCTATAAACCGTGTAACTGCCCTTCGAATATCGGGTCCAAAATTACTGAACATGTAGTTAGTCATGGTTTAATGAGAGAAAGCCAACATGTATTTAGCCAAGGAAAGTCTTGTCTTACAAATCTGTTATATTTTTTTGAAGGTGTGAATAAACAGGTAGACAAAGGTGAGCTGGTTGATACAGAGTATCTGGATCTTTAGAAATCCTTTGACTAGGTCCCTCATGAGAGGCTCTTGGAAAAATTAAAAAGTCATGTGATTGAGTCAGTATAATATTGTGGATCAGGAACTGGTTAAAAGATAGAGGGTAGGGCTACATGGCCAATTTTTGCAATGGAGAAAGGTGAATAGTGGAGTACCTCAGGGATCTGTGCTGTGTCCGCTGCTTTTAATATATTCATAAATGACCTGGAATAGGAATAATGAGTGAGGTGATCTTATATGCAGATGACGCAAAATTATTCGAAGCTGTTAAAACACAAGAGGATTGTGAAAAATTGCAAGAGGATCTTGAAAAATTGGAAGACTGGGCGTCCAAATGGCAGATGAAATTTAATGTGCGCAAGTGCAAAGTAATTCACCTAGGAAAGAACAATGAAAACTACTGTTACATGATGCAAGGTACCACCTTAGAAACCACCACCCAGGAACAACGATTTTGGCTTCACCAGTGTGCAGCAGTGGCCAAGAAAGCAAATAGAATGCTAAGAATCATAAAGAAAGGATTGGAAAATAAAACCAAGGATATTATAATGCCTCTATACCATTCCATGGTGTGACCACACCTAGAATATTGTGTGCAATTCTAGTTGCCATATCTTAAAAAGGATACAGCAGAATTAGAAAAGGTACAGAGAAGAGCAACAAAAATGGTAAAGGGGATGGAAGGATACCCCAATGAGGAGAGGTTTAAAAGGTTGCAGCTCTTCAACTTAGAAAAGAGATGGCTGAGGGGGATATGATAGAGGTCTATAAATTAATGAATGGAGTGGAACGGATAAAAAATAGAAAGACTAGGGGATGCACAATGAAGCTACAGTGTAACCCATTGAAGACTAATAAGAGAATATATTTGTTTACTCAACGCGTAATCAAACTCTGAAATTCGTTACCTGAGGATGTAGTAAAAGCTGTTAGTGTTGATGGGTTAAAAAAGGTTTGGACAAGTTACTGGAGGAAAGATCCATAAAACATCATTAAAGAAGAGCCAGGAAATCTACTGCTTACCCCGGAACGAGCATTGTGGAACCTGGGTGCCTTTTTGGGAACCTGCCAGGTACTTGTGACCTGGATTGGCCACTGTTGGAAACAGGATATGGGGCTTGATGGATCTTGATCTGACCCAGTAAGGCATATCTTATGTTCTTTTGGTCCCTCCCTCCTCTGATGTTTGCTCGCTTCAGAAAGGGTAGGAGCAGACCATCCATCCAAGTGCAGAGTTCCGCAGACCTGCATTTTATTTTTTTTTATTGGAGGTCCATTGCCGCCGCTGCCACTAGCGCCAGCGCAACAGGAAAAGTAATGGTGGGGCAAGGGCAGCGCAGGAGGGAAAGTCGGCTGGACCTGGACATGAGGTGGGGTGAGAAGATGTTGGACATAGGGGATCGGGACAGAATGGGGTGCTGGGCATCCGAGGGATTGGGCAGGAGGGGTATGCTGGGCATTGGGGGAGAGATGCTGGAATTGGGGTACAGGGGTATGCTGCGCATGGGGGATAGGGACAGAAGGGGAATGCAAGGCATCTGGGGGATGGGGCAGAAGGGGTATGCTGGGCATTGGGGGGATGGGGCAGAAGGGGTATGCTGGGCATGGGGGGGATGGGGCAGAAGGGGTATGCTGGGCATGGGGGGGATAAGGGCAGAAGGGGTATGCTGGGCATGGGGGATAGGGGCAGAAGGGGTATGCTGGACATGGGGGAGAGATGCTGGAATTAGGGCAGAAGGGGTATGCTGGGCATGGGGGATAGGGGCAGAAGGGGTATGCTGGACATGGGGGAGAGATGCTGGAATTGGGGCAGAAGGGGTATGCTGGGCATGGGGGGATAGGCACAGAGATGGTATGTTGGACATGGGGGTAGCAATACACATGAGGAGATGCTGGACATTGGGGAATAGGTACAGAGGAGGAATGCTGGACATGGGGGAGGAAGAAGGGACAAAGCAGAGAGATGTTACACATGGGGGATAGGGACACAGAGAGAAGATAATGGACATACAGCAAGGGATAGGAAAATACTGGATGAGGAAGAGAAGCAGGATTGGGTGAGGGCTTGATACTGGACATGGGGGAGATAGGGGAAGAGTTAGTGAAAGACTGAAATAAGAGGCTGGGGAAGGAGAGAGCTGGGAAAAGAGAGGATTGGGGTGAGGGAAAGAGAAGGAAAGCTATAGCTTGATACAGTAAAAAGGATGATATTGAGGAGTGGTTGGCAAGAAGCAGGAATGAAATCTGGATAGAGAAGCAGAAAAATAAATGGAAGAAAACTGAAAAGAAGAGATCAGAGTTAAAAACTGATAAAAGGGAGGAAGTGAAGACAGGAGGAGAGAGAAGAAATGGCAAAATGGAGAGGAGACCATGAAAAGAGAGCTAAGAGAAAACAGAGGAAAATAAAAACCAAAGACTGAGACCGACACCATTAGAAAAATAAAATGAGCTTACAACAAAATAGAAAAAAAATAACTGGAAAATGTTGGTATTTGGAAAGTACATATCTACCAGGAGTCAGGACTGGTGTCGGACAGGTCTGGGGCCTAGCTAGGGTTGCCAACTGGCTGGTATTCAGCTGGCCTGGCCGGTTTTTCCATGGCCAGGCCGGCTGCCGGCAGAGATGTAAAACCGGTCCTTGAAAAGCCGTTTTTTTGCTCTGGCCGCAAGATCAAGAGCGGCCAGAGCAAAAAAACGGCTTTTCTCCCGACTCCCGAAGTCCGCGGGGGAGGGAGCCAGGGGAGCCCGCGCGAGGCCCCGGCTCCCTCTGTACAACCGCCAGCGTGAAGATCTTTTTCCTTCACGCTGGCAGCTGTTAATGTGAAGCCGCGATTGCTGGGAAAGGTTAAAGGCAATGCCCTTTAACCTTTCCCAGCATTCACGGCTTCACAGAAACAACCGCCAGCGTGAAGGAAAAAGATCTTCACGCTGGCGGTTGTACAGAGGGAGCCGGGGCCTCGCGCGGGCACCTCACACAGCCATGGGGCTGGTCAGGGGGGGAGGCTAGGACTACAAATAGGCTTTGATGGGGGGAGGAGAGGCCAAGGACTGGATGCGTTGTGATGGGATGTACCTGGACTGGAAATAGGCTATGGGGGGGGGGGATCTGGACTGGAAATAGGCTATGGGGGGGGGGACTGGACTGGAATTGGGCTATGGGGGGGGGGGTTGTACCTGGACTGGAAATGGGCTATGGGGGGGGGGTGGAACCTGGACTGGAAATAGGCTATGGGGGGGGGGGATCTGGACTGGAATTGGGCTATGGGGGGGTGTACCTGGACTGGAAATGGGCTATTGGTGGGGAACCTAGACTGCAATTGGGCTATGGGGGGGGGGGGGGGTGGAACCTGGACTGGAAATGGGCTATGGGGGGGGGCTGGACTGGAATTGGGCTATGGTGAGGGGAGGGGGAACTTGGACTGGAAATAGGCTGTGATTAGGGGGGGCTAGGACTGCAAATGGATGATGGTTGGGGGGACTTGGACTGGAAATGGGCTGTGATGGGGGCTAGGACTGCAAATGGGCTGTGATGGTGGGGGGGGGACTAGGACTGCAAATGGGCTGTGATGGTGGGGGGGGGGCCTAGGACTGGAAATAGGCTGTGATGGTAGGGGGGGCTAGGACTGGAAAGAGGCTGTGATGGGGGGGCTAGGACTGGAAATGGCCTGTGATGGGAGGGCTAGCACTGGAAATGGGCTGATGAAGAGTTGGAATAGGACTGGGAATGGGCCGATGGGTGCTGGAATAGGACTGGAAGTGGGCTGACGAGGGGGCTAGGATTGGAAATTGGCTGATGGGTGAGCTTGGAGTGGAAATTGGCTGATGGGGGCTGGAATGGAACTGGAAAAGAGCATATGTGGGGCTAGGACTGGAAATGGGCTGATGAGGAGCTGGAATAGGACTAGAAATGGGCTGATGGGGGGAGCTTGGACTGCAAATGGGTGATGGGCTAGAATAGGACTGGAAATGGGCTGATGTGGCGGCATGAGAGAATGAGACTAGAAGGAAGTGGATGCTGGGTGGGTCTAGAACTATAAGGGAGCTGATTTTGGGGGAGGACTAGAAGGGGATGGGGATGGGGAATGAGAATGGAGAGGGGAAAAGATTTTGTGTGGAAGAAAAGTCTACGATGGGCCGGGTATTGGGAGAGTAAGAGGGGACTGAGAATAGAAGGGTGAAATTTGAGTGGATGATAAAGGAATAAGGAAAGAAATGGGGGAAAGAGCAAAAGGGAAATGATCAGTATGTTAAAGCAGATATAGAGAGAGAATGGAAAACATCTAAAAGAGAAGAAAGGACAAATGGATAGCTCGCAGAAGACAGAAGAAACCAGAAGAAAGTGACTGGAGCAATTGCAACTGAAAAATAAGTTGCCCAAACAGAAGGTAGAAAAATACTTTTTATTTTGAATTTATTAACTGGAATATGTCTGGTCTGGGAAGTGTGTATTGCTAACATCTTTGCGTTTTCGTTTAGTGCAAGAGGAAATTACTTTATAGTTTTATTTCTCCAGTGTTGTACATTTCATGTTCGGTTTTTGGGGTTCCCAGTTTAATTATTATCTGACCAAGGGAGTTAGCCTACACTTATCCTCGGTAATTTTTGTGGGTGGGGTTGGGGTGCAGCATGGGTGGGACTGGGGGCGGGACAGGGGTGGGACTAGGGGCGGAGAATGGGTGGGGCTTGGCGAGCCACAGGTGTCAGGTTTTTTTTGGTGAAAAAGTTGGCAACCCTAGGCCTAGCCCATGGCAAAAATCTGAGAAGTGACTCTAAATCCCACTAGCAAACTGTGCCTTTTTCAGTCTCAGACAGATCTGAAGCCCTCTCTGGCTTGGGGGCCCAGGGCAATTGACCAATCCTGACATATGCTGTCTTTTGTTTTGTACAATATAGGGGGAAATGTATTTTTTCCTGTTTCTCTGGTGTTGCACTGCATGCAGCGTCTGGCTTTCTTAAGTATTAGTTTAATTTGTGTCTACATATTTCTATTTTCACTTTGTGGTCACTTATTGGCAAAAAACAGTCTGTAGCGTGTGTGTGTGACCAAGACTGGGTATTCTGCTAGCATGGAATTTCTGTTTAAGAATGTGTAGTAACCTGTCTTGTTCAGCGTTCCTAATAGATTTATTGATGTTTTAGGGCGCACTGCAATATTTACGGTGCTGCCTTTTTCTAGGTAGGTTCCTTGTGTGAGTTTTGAAAGTTAGTACTGGCATGGTAGATTTGCTCTTAGTCCCAAGTGACTTTTTTGTATAAATTTCAGGGCTGGTCCAGCCATCAGGCAATCTAGGCCAGGGGTCTCAAACACGCGGCCCGCGAGAGCATCTTGTGCGGCCCGCGAAGTACCGGCGAGTAAAAAAAAAAAATTCCAAACTTGCCGCCGCCATATTAAGCGTCCCGCGGGCCCCTCTGCCTGGTCCTCTCCTCCCTGCAGTATCAGCTCCAAAAGCGGCGGCTTTCAGAGCCGCAAAGAGAGAGAGTTTCTCTCGCGCGGTTCTGAAGAGCAGCGCGAGAGTCTTCAGAACCGCGCGAGAGAAACTCTCTCTCTCTCTTCGCGGCTCTGAAAGCCGCCGCGTGTGGAGCTGCAGGCTGCAGGGAGGCGAGGACCAGGCCGAGGGGCCCACGGGACGCTGACTACTGCAGCAGCAGCAAATATACATTTTTTTTCATCTAATTTGGCTGATGGTGGGAGGGGGGTTAGGACTGGTAATGGGCTATGGGGGGGGGAGGCTAGGACTGGAAATGGCCTATGAGTGGGGAAACTGAAAAAGGGTTGATGGGGGTAACACTGAAAATGGGGTGATGGGTGGTTAGTACTGGTAATGACCTATGAGGGGGTAACAGAAAAATGGGGTGATGGGGGTAACACTGAAAATGAGGTGATGGGGGGGGTTAGTACTGGTAATGGCCTATGAGGGGGTAACTGAAAATGGGGTGATGGGAGTAACACTGAAAATGGGGTGATGGGGGGGTAGTACTGGTAATGGCCTATGAGGGGGTAACTGAAAATGGGGTGATGGGGGGGGTTAGGACTGGTAATGGGCTATGAAGGGTAAGACTGGAAGTGGGCTATGGGGGGTTAGGACTGGTAATCGACTATGGGGGGGCTAGGACTGATAATAGGCTGGGGGGTCTGCTAGGACTGGAAATGGGCTGAGTGGAAGGGGGGCTTGAACTGCAAATTGCTGATGGGGAGGGGGGCTTGGAATGGAAATGGGCTGTGAGGGGAGGGAGCTAGCACTGGAAATGGGCTGATGGGGGGGAGCTACGATTGGAAATGGGCTGATGGGGGGCTAGGACTGAAAATGGGCTGATGCAGTGACTAGAAGGGAGGGGGTGCTGTGTGGGACTGGAACTAGAAGGGAGCTGATGTTGGGGTAGGATTAGAATGGGATGGAGCTGGGAGAGTGAAATGGAGAGGGGAAAATATTTTGTGTGGGAGGGAAGACAAATCTACAATTGGCCAGGTAAGTGGGAATTGAGGATGGAGGGGTAAAATTTGAGTGGATGAAAATAGGAATGAGGAAAGAGCAAAAGGAGAAAGATTAATATGTTAAAGCAGATGTAGAGGGAGAATGGAAAAAGCTAGAAGAGAGAAGGACAAATGGACAGCAGCCGATGGAGAGTTAGCAGAAGGCACGAAGAAAACCAGAAGAAAGTGGCTGGAACTGAAAAAAAATGCACAAAAGGTAGAAAAATATCTTTATTTTGAATTTATTAACTGGAATATGTCAGTTCTGGGAAATGTGCATCAATAACGCCTGCGCTTTGTTTAGTACAAGAGGAAATTAATTTATAGTTTTATTTCTACAGTGTTGTTGTACATTCCAAGTTTGGCTTTTGGGGGGTCCCAGTTTAAATTGTCTTGTTTCTAAATTTGGTTCCTTGTTTGGTGATGGTGTATTCTGCATGTGTAACTGAGCTGAGGTATTCTGTTTATGTAATTCCTATTTGACATTGCTACTTGTTCTCTGTCCCCAGTAGGTCATGTATTGTTATTCTCTGAAATGTATTGATTTAATATTTGCAGTGTTGCCTTTTGATAGGTAGGGTATGGTGCTTTGTGAGTCCTGGTAGTGCTGTTAGGATATGGCGGGTTTGCTATGGGTTCTAAATGGGCAGTGTTTGTTTGTAGTAGTTCCTAATGTGCCTGGCGGTTGCCACTGGATTATAGTAATGTAGACATCTTTTAGTCTTTCTTTATTCATGCACTCATTAAGAGGCATGTTTACTAAAAGTTAGGGTATGGTAACATTATGCAAATATTTATGCAAATGAGGTCCCTTATGCAAATGAGGTCCCACGTCTCATGCGGCCCCCGGGTTATTTTACAAGTCCTCATTTGGCCCTCAAAGCAAGTTGAGTTTGAGACCCCTGATCTAGGCGAACACTTCTGAGGGTCGGCAGAGAGTAGGGCGCTCAAAGCTAAACAATAAATTCTGACAGCCAGGAAAGACATACGGGTTAAGATTTGCTTAGAGTACCAACACTTTGAATCAACTCTGTGGCTAGCCCTAATTAATTTACAATATGCTTGGTATTGAGAGAGTTTTTTTCTTGTATGGTAAATTTTATGGGGGGGGGGGGGTCTAGCTCTGTACAGATTGTTGGGGAAGGGGCCAGGAGGCAGGGTATGGTGGATACAGAATATATGTTTAGATTTAATGCCATATGGGAGAGCATATGTATGTTGGAGGGGCCTGAGAAGGGGACTGTGGCTGAAAAGATGCTGAAGAGTTCAACGTCTTGTACCTCCCCTCCCCCCCACCGATATAGCCTGCAGACACTAAAGTCTATACTGGTGCCCTCTCTGCAATTATTTTTTATGGGCGAGACAGGGGGCGGAGCATGGCCAGTCACAGGTGGCAGATTTTTATCTTTCAAAAAGTTGGCAACCCTACCCTAGCAGCTGCCCACATCAGAGGAAGTGATATCAGGAGAAAAGTGACAATCCCTCCCTCCTCTCGAGAGGAAGAAGTCGCATGCTGCCAATATGAACCACCTGAAACATGCAACTGAAGGACCACAAGACGACAGGTATGCTTGACCTACTTATTTGGGTAAGCATACCTGTCTTCTAGTGGTCCTTGAGTTCCATGTTTCAGGTGCTTCACATTAGCAGCAGATGACAATTTTATTTTAATTTGCAATTTGGTTAAATTTTAGTTTGTATTTAGTGTATGTGTATTGTATTGTGTAGATGTAATTTATTATGTGTGTCTTTTGTACTTTGCCTAGGTTGTAGTGTGGAATATATATTTTTTAAAAGTAAATAAGCACTGCCCATGAAAAAGAGGAACATATGTGGGTACCTGCTGCAAGGAAAGGTCTATCCCCAAGGAATCAAAGCCCCTTTGGATGCCTTTGTTTAGGGTTGTACCTGTCACTCCATGCAGGTTACCCCCCTCTATGCCTTATACCCACCTGCAGCTCTGTGTGGGTAGAACTTTAAACAAAGTTACATGTCAATTTTGACTATTACCACATGGTAACTGAAAAACCTTAGTGCACCTTGCTGAATAGGGGCCAGATAGTCTTACAGCAGAGGTCTACAAGAAAAGAAAATGAATTCCTTTATAGGATATATAGCTTACAAAGCACCTCTCTTATCCCACACACTCTGAGCCAGCAGATGCCAAGGACAGTCCTTTCAGCAGTCAATTTTCTCAGTTTTGCATAATCAGAAATTGTGAGTAAATGAAATTACAGTCCATTATAGAGTTAAATTATTGATTGTTGTCCATTTTATAGTTGATTCAGTATGCCATGGCAAGAAATGCACTGTGGGACTTGAAAATGAGTTTAAATTAAACAGATAAAACCACCCACTGCAAAGTCTTACAACGTCTGAACAAAGCTGGAGATCTGTATGCTCATAACATTCATACTGTGAAATATTAAACAATTTTTAACAATTATTAATTTGTATTTAGTACATACAGGAGAAAAACCTTAGACCAGCCCTTATAAAAAAGAAACAGTATTTCAGGACTCAACAGAGCCAATCATTGGTAAAAAAATTTTTTTTAAAAAGCACTCCTGTTATAAGTGAGAGTATAAATGTAAAAATATGAAAACAAGAAAACTTGACTTCTATCATAATGCAGAACAACAAAGTCAGCACAACGGCATCTTTAAACTAAAAGAATTGCCACACTAGCCACATTTTGCAAATGCTGCTACAGAGACTGCACAAATCTAAAAGAGAACACAAAATAAGAAGATCAAATAAAAACCACCCTACAAAACATAATAATGAAATCACTAGGGTCCTTATCAAACAGTTTCATGGTGCAAAACGTTGCTGCCATAACTTGTGCTGCACCAAACACAAACAATTCAACAGCCATTTAAAACACTGTGAAACGCCGCCCATATGGATCATGGAATCAATCAAAAACAAGATAGCAAAGATGTACAAAGTACCTTGACTTAATGAACAGTGGGTGTTTTACAAAAAAAGAACTATTCAAGACAGCCATTTAGAGGTCTAGTTACTAAGGTGTGCTAACGTCAATACGCATTAGCTCACCGTTAATGTGCATTATTTTAACACAGATCTCATTAAGTGGGTATAATTACAAATAACCAAGCCCAGCACAAGGGTATCTGATGTCCGAGGTGAACTATCGGCCTGCATCCCCATCCCACCCTACCTGCCCATGTCCTGACCCAACACTTTCTTCTCTACTGCAATCACTACAGCTCCCAATCAAACCCGTCATCTTTATGCCACCCTTAATTCTCTCTCTTCTCTCCAGTCATCCACACATCCTTTGCCTCCTGCACCAGCACCTAGACCTCATCAGCTGGCCTCCTTCTTTCAGTCAAAGATTGTGGACCTTCATGCTTCCCTCCCACACTGTCCCCCTCCACTATCACAACCTTCGCCCCCTTCTCCCCCTCTCTTTCTCACTGCTGGACATCTTTTCACCCTATCACTTCTCCTGAACTTATCAAGTTCATCTCCTCCTCTGGCAAAACCACTTGCTCTCTTGACCCCATCCCTTCTTCTTGGATCCTTGCACCTTCTATTGCCCTTATCCCCTTCATATTGTCAATGATCAACTCCAGCCTCTTCATCGGTTCTTTTCCACAACACTTATCTGCCCTATCCTCAAAAAATCTTCCCTCGATCCTCTTGTCCCTGCTATCGGCCTGTTTCCTGTCTCTCTTTTCTTTCCAAAATTGTCGAAAAGGTAGTCTTTACTCAGCTCTCTCACTATCTGGATTCTATTAATTTTCTGCACCCCCGCCAATCAGGATTTCGCCCCGATCACAGTGTGGAAACTAACATTCTTGCCTTTCTCAACGACATTCATGTAGCTCACGTTCGTGGTGATATTTCAATGGCTGTTTCTTTGGATCTCTCTGCTGCCTTTGAACTTGTTGATCACTCCCTTCTTCTCTCTCGTCTTTGGGATGCTGGGCTTCGGGGCACTGTCTACAGGTGGTTTCACTCCTTTCTTTTCTCTCGGTCCTACTCTGTCCTTCCATGTCCCCACTCTACTTCCCCCTCTGACTCTTTTCCTCTTCACTGTGGTGTCCCTCAGGGTTCTGTACTGGCTCCCCGTCTATTCTACATTTTCCTCGCTCCCCTAGCTCTCTTGATACAACAATCTGGGATTTCTGCATTTTTCTATGCTGACAATCTTGTTTTACTGCACCACATCTCCCCTCTATGCCCAGATCTCTCTCTCCTCAACTCTTCCACTAACGCGGCAGACAACTCTTGTCTTCTTACTGTCTCATCTTGGCTTACTTCCAACTGTCTGCACTTGAATCTTTCCAAAACCCTCACCATCTGGTTCCCTCACAGCAGCCTTTCTCCTACTCTCGCCCCATCTCTAGCTGGCTCCCCTATCCCTTTTTTCCCTTGTTTTAGGTATCTTGGTGTTCTCATCGACTCCAGCCTTTCCTTCCAAACTCACATTTCTGGTGTCACTAAGGGGTATGTTTACTAAACTGCGTTAGTGTGATTCGCGTTAGGAGCCGCGTTAGTGGAAGAAATGCTAAAAAAGGACATGGGCGGTACATCGTTAGTGATAACGCGCGCTATAACGCGCCGCGCAGCAACGATCGTTACAGGGCGCGTTACTGCGCATTAAGCGTAAGAAGACGCGCAGACACCCAAATACAGAAACAGAGCTGTAGCACAATGGTTACTACACAGACCGATAGTACAAGGGTCATGGTTTCGATTCCCCAGTATGCCTAATAAATAAGGCTGGCTGAGACATCATGTGTAACCCTTTGAAAGCCTACTATAATATTTTAATCTGCAGCCGGGTTAATGTTTGCATATGTCAAGAAAATTGTACCCGTCTTATTCAATATGTTCCACTAGTGACGTTCCCTCTGCCATGGTCATGTATGATATAACATTTGATAGGAATAGTTAGGCAGATGTTTGGATCCCGAAAGTTTTGGGCTTGGCCTGGAAAGGGTTAAGTATTGGGCTGTGAGGAAGTTGAGTTGTACGTTAATAGTGCTGCCAGCAAACACACCCTCACAGTGGAGTAACCTAAGGTGCCACATAAGGCACCCTAGAAGGCACTCCATAGGGCACATTATAAAGTGCGCTGTCTGCCAAGGCACCCTATAATATCCCCTATAGGACACCATATAAGGCACCTTATAAGACGCCCTATAGGGCGACGTATGAGCCACCCTAAGGTGACAGTACCCTGAGAGTGGTTGTGCTGGCAGCACTAATATACAATAAAAATAGACAATGGCTAAGACAGCCCTATCGATAAACCCCACTGTGGGTTGTGAACCCATGACCTCTGGCTCCATGGGCAGTGAAGTAACCAGTGGGCTAGAGCTGCTAATAAACACCTGGCTGGCTACAGGAGGACTGCACGGCACCACACCCACATTTTGCTGTGGTTACCAGGGAGATTACATACCACCACCCAACCCACTCTCTGGGGCTCAGGGTGGGGGACAGAATCTCCCACCAACAGATCCACTTTCTACCCCCCCTGCAATGGTGGCAGTAGAGGGGACCATCACCCCAGTCCTGCTAGGGATCAAACACCCTACAGGGCAGGCAATGCAAAGCAGTACACATCCATAAAGCAATAGCAGACAGACGGCAGGTCTGGAAATACTCAGCTGCCCCCCACCATTATCTGACATTCTATAGCAGCAAGCCTCCAGCCGCTGCACGGTGTTCCAGCAAGACACATACTAGCTGCAGACAATCCGCCAGCTAGTCCATAGTGAATGGTCCTGGAGGAAATGCATGTACCCAGAACGGGGCTATCAGCATACACACTAAGCAGATAAGTCAGTGATTGGGCCCCAAAAGGAAACCCAAAAATATCACATAAAAAAATGGCATATAGCACTATGGGGGAACCTAGCCATGCCATGGTCACTGCTCAGTCAGGATGAGAGTGACCTCCCAGCAGGACATGCTATAGCCACCCTGTCCGTGCAGGTGGTACCGGACACTACAATGTCCGGCCATTGCCCTATGCCCTGTGCAGATGCGGCCAGGACAGGCATCCCTATCCAGGCTATTCCCACAGTACCTTGCTCCTCATTATGCACATTGGCAGGCCAATACTGGCAACAGTGCTAGCAGTGTGGGCTGTGGAGGGTGTTGGCAGCCACCACACACTGGATAGACAGACACACACTCCCCACACCTATGCCAGCATTGTGCAACTATAGAGGTGTTGGGCAGCCCAGGCCACCACACCAGTCCTGGGCACAGTGCAGGCATGGCTATGGTACACAATACTGTTGGAGTCACTCCCCAGATTGGTAAACACTGTCAGACACAAGACCTGTAGCACACTCCACAGACATCAGAAAGGTTGCTATGATGCAGCTCACTCCGAAAATTGTACTTATCCTAGGAATTGCTATCTGCCAGTAATCATAGCAACCTTTTGATAGATGTTTACCATATTCGCAGGTTTAGGGTGGCATTACTAAGGTATGCAAGTGCTAGTATTGGGAGATGCATGCAGAGCCCAAAGTCCTGCCTCTCCAGGAGGCTTTGGATAATGGGGCATGTGGGTGCGGGTGTGTCTGCCCCTGTTGGCTGCTGCTTTACGGCAGAGGTTCCCAACTCCAGTCCTGCGGTGCCAAACACTGTTCGGGTTTTCATGCTGTCCCTCATGAATATGCATGAGATACATCTGCATACCATGGGGGTGGCGCATGGAAATGCAGCACAGGCATCTTTATCAGAGGCAGCATGGAACCTGAATGGTGTTTGGCCCTCCAGGACTGCATTTGGGAGGCTCTGCTCTAGGTAATGTGCATGATTATGCTGTCTGTGCCCTGTAGGGTAAAATGTAGGTGTTTTGGGCATGTTTACGTCATCTGCA
Source organism: Ichthyophis bannanicus (assembly GCA_033557465.1). Lineage (NCBI taxonomy): Eukaryota > Metazoa > Chordata > Amphibia > Gymnophiona > Ichthyophiidae > Ichthyophis > Ichthyophis bannanicus. Next base: position 822,569,516 of record CM066032.1, read on the forward strand.
CGAAAGGTTCTGTCTGTATTAGCACGTTATAGTAGTGGCTAAAACACGAGGACTGGGTTGGCTGAAACCACAGCTGGGACTTGAACCTATGACCTTTTGTTTCTGAATACACTGGTTTTGTGCACTGCACCACCATGTTATCATAGAGATGGTGCATTCCCTGGTGATACCATGACTGTTGGTCAGACAGTGCCTGTCTGTTGCAGTGCATGGCACCCACCTACACAGGGCTAGGCCACGGTCTGCTCTGGATAGCTGCCACTGCCCCCTCCACCACCAGTATCCCTCAGCCACCATGCTGACATGCCCTTCTGCTGGTGGAGCTGGTGGTGCGCAGTCTCAGGCCATCCAATGTGCAGGTAGGCGGCTGCCTATGGTGCGGGTTCTGGAGTAGGGGTGCCTGCATAGAGGTCCACGCTCCCCCCCAGCCCCACCTGCCAATGTTCCGTGCCCTTGGGGGTAGCTGTTGGGTACTATCCCCTGTGACACTTTGGGAAACCCACTCGTGCCCATGTTGGACCTTCAGCAGTTGCTGTCTTGCTGCTCCGCTGTTTCAGCATTCGTATGGGCCACCTAGGCTTCACCCTAGTCCGCACTGTGGCCCAGCGCCACCACAGCATGTGCCGCCTGCGGCCCTCTGTATCCCCTTCTCCGGCATCTGTCCAGTTGCCGTTCCGACATGCCCGCCCTGATGTTGCGGGACATGTGCACCTGTCCGATGGTGGGGAAAACCCTGAGCAGCGCTATGTCACTGTGGGCTCATTCACCATGTATGGGGATGGCGTATAGACCCTTCCACGATTTATATCTGTTCTATGGGGTTTACTCGGGGGGGGGGGAGGGGTTGATGTTTCTCATTGATACCACTATTGCCCAGCTTGGTTATTGTTTTTTTCCAGTTTGTTGGGGTCATTTTCAGTGGTTCTGTACCCTTTTGTTCTGTGCACATGTATCACACATATCACTTTTTTTAGGTTTCCCTGCCTGGGCTGTACATTGCTGACACTGAAATGGTTTCTCTCCCCTGTAATGTGCCTTTAACGGTCGGTTTTCATTCGCGTTGGAATTCAGCCCTGAAATTCAGCACGTTAGTGTGAGGGGAGCCTCTCCCCGCCCACTCTCCGCCCATTTACCCCTTCTCTCCGCCCTCTCTCCACCTTCTGCGGTGTTTTACCGTGCCGCGGAGCATTTCGCTTGTTAGCGCGTCATAACGAGCGTCGTATAACGTTAACGCTCGTTAGCGCGTCATAATGCGCTAACGAGTGTTAACTTTATACAACGCACGTTATTCACGATTACCGCAGTTTAGTAAACACACCCCTAAGTCTTCCTTCTTCCAGCTACGTCGTATTCGTGCCATTCACCCTTTTCTTACCCCTCAGGCCCTCACTACTCTTGTCCTATCCCTTATTACTGCACGTTTGGACTTTTGTAATTCTGCCTTTGTAGGTCTCCCTCAATCACAGATAAGTAGATTGCAGCACATCCAAAATATGGTGGCACGCCTCATCACCCACTCCTCCCGATTTGATCACGTTACCACTCTTCTACTACAGCTTCACTGGCTTCCACTTGAGCACTGCATTCACGACAAGATTCTCACCCTTGTACATCACGCTATCTACACTCATACTCCTTTATATCTGGCAGACCTCATTCACGTTCATACTTCCACTCACTCCCTACGCTCTCTTCATCTTAACCGCCTTCACCTCCCATCTCCCTCCAGGGCTCACTTGCAATCCACACGTCCCTCTGCCTTCTTTTTTCATAGGACCTGCACTTTGGAATTCCCTACCTACGTCTCTTAGACTTGAACCAGACTTCCGCACTTTCAAAACCCAACTAAAAACTCATCTTTTCTCAACTGCTTTTAACCTCCCCTCCTCCTCAGTCTGACTACATACTCCGTTCCTTTTGTGTCTCCTCTGTCTCACTGTGTCTAACTCTCTCTTCACTATCCTATCGACTATGTAACTTTATTTTCCATTTCTAGGCCTTTGGCCGTCTTTGTTTTGATACATTTTGTACACTGCCTTGTTATTATTGAAGGGCGGTTTTATCAAATTCAATAAACATAAACATAACACACTAGGTCTCCAGCATCTCTCTCTTTTCCTTCCCCCTGCTCAGGTCACCAGTATTTCTCCCCTTCCTCTCTCTCCAAAGGTATCCATGTCTCTCCTCTTTCCTTATCCCCCACCTGAGGTGTCCAGCATCTTCCTCCTCTTCCCTTCCCCTCTATCACCTTTCTTGGGGAGGCAGCAGGATGGAGGGCACATCTAGGTCTCCTCCAGTCCTTGCACAGGCCCTACCTGACAAAATCCCCAAAGGTAGACAGATTGCATGCTGTTTATCCAGGGCTAGCACTATTAGGTGAACTAGATGGTTGCCTAGAGCACCGGTCCTCTGGGAGCACCCCTTTTTGGGACCAACAGTGGCAGCAATAGCCGCAAACAATCCCGCTGAGCTTACCTTCAAGCTTCGGCACCGCGGGGCTATTTGCTTCCACCCCTCACCCACTGTCGATGCCAACTTCCTATTTCTCCTATTAGTCTTAAATGTATCTTTTGCAGTTTCATTGTGCATCCCCAGTCTTGGCTCATTTTGGAGGAATAAGCAACCAATTCATGTTTACTCGTTCCACTCCAAGCATTATTTTATAGACCACTTTGATATCTCCAGGGCTGGACCATCCACTAGGCAGGCGAGGTGGCTGCCTAGGGCAGCAGAACTCCATGGGTGGCATGACACTCATGGCTTGCCGCCCCCTTGTGCTGAGCCATGCCGTGCCACTGCCATCCACTGCCATGGATTTCAGCGGTGGGGGCAGCTCAGTGGCAGCATCAGGCTATGTGCTTTGGTACACATGACCTGCCGCTTCTGACCCCCAAAGTTAAGTCAGATGGATCAGAAGCAGCAGGCCGTGTGTCCCAAAGTACATGGCCTGCTGCTGCCACCGAGCCGCCCCAACCCCGCTGTTAGAATCAGTGGTAACACGTCTCAGCATGGAGGGGGGGGGAGGGCGGCATGGTGTAGCTCAGCACACACGGGTACGGCACACCTGGGCTTTTGCCTGGGGCAGCAGAAACCCTTGAGCCAGCCCTGTATTCTCCCCTCAACTGTCTCTTCTCCAAGTTGAAGGGCCCTACTTTTTAAGCCTTTCCCCATAGTGGTGTCCTTCCATCCCCTTTATCATTTTGATCACGCTTCTCTGTACCGTTTCCAATTGTACTGTATCTTGTTTTAGATGTGGTGACTAGAAAGCAGAAATGCTAAAATATAGAAAACAATTTACACTGAAATTATGCACAGAATGATCTCTTAGTCAGCTAGACCTATTTTAAGCGCTGATTCATATGAGGGCTATTTTAAAGGTGCAGTAGCAAGCAAAAAAACCAGGAGGATCATTACTACATTATTATATTTATAAAAGCAAAAAAAACTGTGTATCCATAGAACATTCACCAATGCATCGCATGCAGACAGAAGTTTGCAAATAAATACACATTATCAAAGAAACTGCGGTGCTTCAGTCAAGCTAGTGAAGGTGGATTAGTGCAAAAAAAAAATACAAGATTTTGCTGCAGCTTATCACCAATGACAGACATACAAGGACTAAACTCTAAACCAATGCAACCCACTGCCTTCACAAAACTATCTGAAATACAGGTGCTGACATCTTCCACACTACAGTTCAGCATGTTGTACCCTTCACCCTGATATGCATACTGTCCTGAAAAGAAAATTCAATGAACTGGACTGTAGACGATGCAGTAATGTCATGGAGAGTGCTCTACTTGTCTTTCATGTTCTCTCCTCACAACCATATTGAAAATAGCCAACATCTTTTCCAGAGTCTACACATTGCTGACCCCTTGCAAACATAATGGCTCTGCATCCACGTGCCAGGCAGCAATTTGCATTCATGACACTTCCTCCCACATCAAATCATTCACCCTGCTTCCATTGGTATGCAGGCCCCGTACTGTTTACAAATGCACCTGTGTATAAAGCTGAAACAGAGAGAGAAGTCATAGTATAAAGTGTTTTGAAGGGGAAGAGAAATGGAGATCCTGAAAACAGAACCCATGAAAAATCAAGTATGCGATGAGACTCACTGAGCATAGACACTGTCCTCAAGCAATGCATATAGGGTGAGAAAATGTACAGCTATCATCATCATAGGTCTTTGTCCATGGCAGCTACAATTGATCGCGCCAACGACTTGCAAGTACTTTGCCTCCTGCTCCTATTTTCCCATCCATCATTATGATACAACACATGGAGATGCACTGGATAAAATAGGTGTTAGAGCACGTTATATTGTATTTTAAGAATGTGCGTGATGGATAGGAAGAAAATAATGGCCCATCGCATTTGTCCAGATGCAGCAGGATGGTAGAATTGATAGATAATCACCGAAGATGGTCCTTTGTAAGGACCCTCAGACCTGACAAGCGAGGCAAGAGTCAGTTCTTCGTTGTCCCTATTTGTTATTGGAACTTGCACAATGGTCTTGGGTTCCTGCAGCATGCCTCAGGAACTCGGCCCCCATGTTGTTGAAATGTCCTGGGGTCGTGGCAACATCCCAAACAGAATACACAGAATCTGCAATAATTTTTGAACTGTTGAAAAACACTGCCTTCAGACAGGCCCCTAGGGCCAACTTAACCTACTGATTAATAGAGACATCAGAGCCTTAGAAAGAAATTTCAGCATTTATTATAGGTATTAATGCAAATTAATTAATTGATTTCACAGTCTATGGGGTATGTTTACTAAACTGCGTTAGTTTGATTCGCGTTAGGAGCCGCGGTAGAGCCAGAAATCCCAAATAAGGACATGGGCGGTACATCGTTACCGATAACACGCGTTACAGAAATTAACGAGCGTTAGAGGGCGCCGTGGTGCGTTACCGCGCGTTAAACTTAAGAAGGCGCACAGACACAGACCACTGAAACAGAGCTATAGCACAATGGTTACTGCACTGACTGATGATACAAGTGTCATGGGTTTGATTCCCCAGTGTGCCTAATGCATAAGGCTGGTTGAGGCATCACCCTGTACATTTAAGTAGTGAATGAGGAGGCATTTTACGTTTATTTTCAGTAGTGTTGCCAGCAAACACACCCTCACAGTGGCGTAACCTAAGGTGCCGCATAAGGCACCCCATAACGCACTCCATAGGCTACATTATAAAGTGCACTGTCCGCTGAGGCACCCCATAATGTCCCCTATAGAACACCCTATAAGGCACCTTATAGGGCGTCATATAAGGTGCCGCATGGGGCGCCTTATGAGGCACTGTAAGGTTACAGTATGCTGAGGGGTTCTCGCTGGCAGCACTAATGTACATTAAAAATAGACAATGCTGCAGACAGCCCTATAAAATAACCCCATGGTGGGTGTGAACCCATGATCACTGGCTCCACAGGTAGCGAAGGAACCACTGGGCTACAGCCCCATAGCTGCTAACAACCCCCTAGCTGCCTACTGAAGGGTGTCAGGCCACCACCCAAACAGCCCACTGAGTTGGCCAGGATCTGGGTCAATGCACCCATACCCATGGTGCACTGCACATGCAGATCAGCAGTACAGAGATGAACACAAGATGGGGTATGCACCCCCACAGCACCCTGGCCCGGTAGGGCGAGATGACCGTGTGCGCCACTGCCACAGAGTAGCCACAGACAATCACATTGTGTGGGTACTGTGCCCACCCTGAGGTTGAGGTGGGGCGCACAGCACCAGGTCCACAGCACCTTTCATGGCTGAAATACGCCATGCTGCAGGTCCCCATCAGTGTGTGATAGGTAGTTCCGTTAGACACACCTAGGATACATCTGTGTCCTGCTGTATGTCTAGTCCCTATGGGCGATGACGCACCCAGAATAGTGCATACCCTGTGTTGGTGCCATGGTTACCGGCACCGGCGGTGTTATGGATCCATAGGCAGATTATGCACCACCACACAACCCACCCTCTGGGGCTCAGGGTGGGAAATAGGGGCACCCACCAATAGATCCACAGTCTACCTCCCTGCAATGGTAGCAGTAGAGGGGACCAGCAACCCCAGTCCTGCTAGGGAACAGACAGAGCGGTACACATCCACAACACAATGGCAGACAGATGGCAGGCCTGGAAATGCTCAGCTGCCCCCCACCATTATCTGACATTCTCCAGCAGCAAACCTCCAGCTGCTGCACCCTGCAAGGTGCTCCAGCACGACACATACTAGCTGCAGACAGTCCGCCAGCTAGTCCATGGTCCTGGGGGAGATGCATGCACCCAGAACAGGAATGTCAGCATACACACCAAGCAGATAAGTCAGTGATTAGGCCCCAAAAGAGAACCCATAAAAAATCACATGAGAGAAACAGTATCTAGCACTATGGGGGAACCTAGCCATGCAATGGTCACTGCTCAGTCAGGGTGAGAGTGACCTCCCAGCAGGACATGCTATGGCCACCCTGTCCGTGCAGGTGGTGGCCAGGCACTACAATGTCCGAGCCATTGCCCTATTCCGTGTGCAGATGCATCCAGGTCAGGCCACCCTATCCAGGCTATTCCCACAGTACCTTGCTCCTCATTATGCACATTGGCAGGCCAATACTGGCAACAGTGCTAGCAGTGAGGGCTGTGGAGGGTGTTGGCAGCCACCACACACTGGATAGACCAGAGCTACTCAATTCCGGTCCTGGAGGTCTGCAACCCTGCAGGTTTTCGGGATATCCCTAATAATATGCATGAGATATATATGCATTAGAGATAGCCTGCCAACCTGACTGGTTTGTGGTCCTCCAGGGCTGGATTTGGAGACTCCTGCCTTACACCTCTGTCATTTAAGATTGTGAGTAGGCAAGGTACAGATGTTCTAGACATCAAAAGGGTAGATAGAATGTGTCCCATTCCTCCTAGATTCTCAACACCACCAAAAAGTTGTCTAATAGACAATATTTTGGTGGTGGTGAGAAGCAAGGAGGAATGTGACAAATCCTAACCTTTTTGATGTCTTGGACATCTGCACCTTGCCCACTTACAATCTTAAATGACAGAGGTGTAAGGCAGGGGTCTCCAAATCCAGCCCTGGAGGGCCAAAAACCAGTCAGGTTGGCAGGCTATCTCTAATGCATATATATCTCATGCATATCATTAGGGATATCCCAAAAACCTGCAGGGTTGCGGACCTCCAGGACTGGAATTGAGTAGCTCTGGGATAGACAGACACACACTCCCCACACCTATGCCAGCATTGTGCAACTATAGAGGTGTTGGGCAGCCCAGCCCACCACACCAGTCCTGGGCACAGTGCAGGCATGGCTATGGTACGCAATACTGTAGAAGTCACTCCCCAGATTGGTAAACACTGTTAGACACAAGACCTGTAGCTCACTCCAGAGACATCAGAAAGGTTGCTATGATGCAGCTCACTCAGAAAATTGTACCTAACCTTGGAATTGCTATCTGCCAGTAATCATAGCAACCTTTTGATAGATGTGTACAAAATTCCCCGGTTTAGGGTGGCATTACTAAGGTATGCAAGTGCTAGTATTGGGAGATGCACGCAGAGCCCAAAGTCCTGCCTCTCCAGGAGGCTTTGGATAATGGGACCTGTGGGTGCGGGTGTGTCTGCCCCTGTTGGCTGCTGCTTTACGGCAGAGGTTCCCAACTCCAGTCCTGCGGTGCCAAACACTGTTCAGGTTTTCATGCTGTCCCTCATGAATATGCATGAGATACATCTGCATACCATGGGGGTGGCACATAGCAATGCAGCACAGGCATCTTTATCAGAGGCATCATGGATCCGGAATGGTGTTTGGCCCTCCAGGACTGCATTTGGGAGACTCTGCTCTAGGTAATGTGCATGTTTATGGTGTCTGTGCTCTGTAGGGTAGAATGTAGGTGTTTTGGGCATGTTTACGTCATCTGCAATAAAGGTGCTGTCTGTATTAGCCAGTTGTAGTAGTGGGTAAAATATGGGGATTGGGTTGGCAGGAACCACAGCTAGGACTTGAACCTGTGACCCTTTGCTTCTGAATACACTGGTTTTATGCACTGCACCAACTTGCTGTCACAGAGTCAGTACGTTCCTTGGTGATACCATGACTGTTTGTCAGACAGGGCCCATCTGTTGCAGTACACGGCACCCATCTACACAGGGCTAGGCCACGGTCTGCTCTGGGCAGCTGCCACAGCCCCCTCCACCATCAGTATCCCTTAGCCACCATGCTGAAATGCCCTTCTGCTGGTGGTGCTGGTGGTGCGAGGTCTCAGGCCATCCAGTGTGCAGGTAGGCGGATGCCTATGGTGCGGGTTCTGGGGTAGGGGTGCCTGCATAGACGTCGACGCTTCCCCCAGCCCTGCCTGCCAATGTTCCGTGCCCTTGGGGGTGGCTGTTGGGTACTATCCCCTGTGACACTGTGGGAAACACACGCGTGCCCATGTTGGTCTTCAGCAGTTGCTGTCTGGCTGCTCTGCTGTTTCAGCATTCGTATGGGCCACCTAGGCATCACCCTAGTCCGCACTGTGGCCCAGCTCCACCACTGCATGTGCCGCCTGCGGCCCACTGTATCCCCTTCTCTGGCATCTGTCCAGTTGCCGTTCCGACATGCCCGCCCTGATATTGCGGGACATGTGCATGCCATAAGAACCCTGTCCGATGGTGGGGAAAACCCTGAGCAGCGCTATTTCACTGTGGGCTCATTCACCTTGTATGGGGACGGAGTATAGACCCTTCCACGGTTTATATCTTTTCTATGGAGCTTACTCGGGGGGGGAGGGGTTGATGTTTCTCATTGATACCACTATTGGCCAGCTTGGTTATGGTTTTTTCCAGTTTGTTGGGGTCATTTTCAGTGTTTATGTGCCCTTTTGTTCTGTGCACATGTATCACACTTATCACGTTTATTAGGTTTCCCTGCCTGGGCTGTACATTGCTGACACTGAAATGGTTTCTCTCCCCTGTAATGTGCATTTAACGGCAGGTTTTCATTCGCGTTGGAATTGAGCTCTTCAGATCAGCGCATTAGTGTGAAGGGAGCCTGTCCCCACCCACTCTCCGCCCATTGATCCCTTCTTTCCGCCCTCTCTCCACCTTCTGCGGTGTTTTACCGCGCCGCGGGAGTTTACGATCGTTAACTACGGTTAAAGCGCGTTATGTAACGTTAACGATCGTTCGCACGTCATAACGTGTTATGACGCGCGAACAATCGTTAACGTTACATTACGCACGTTATTTACCGTTACCGCAATTTAGTAAACATACCCCTATGTATTTATAATTCTACGACTAGTAATATTGGTGACCCCTCTCCCCCTCGCTATTTGGTTTACTGATTTTGCCACCTCTGCCCCCTCCACCAGTACAGTTTCTGAATACCACACACTGCAAAGAACAGAGGGAACTGAATTACCGGGAATCTGAAAGGTGTCCAAATCATTTCTAGTGATAATGCTGAGCTATGGATGGCCCATTGAAAAGCGCAGAGTGCCGGCAGTCTTCTTGGTAGTAAAGAAAGAAACAAACAAACAAGGAAAATAAGGTGATACCTTTTTATTGAACGAATTTAATATATTTTTGGACTAATTTTCAAAGATTAAAATCTTCACTTTCAGGACCTGACCTGAAGAAAGCTTTAACCTTCCAAAGCTAGTCTAAAAATATAGTAAGCTAGTCCAATAAAAAGGCATCATCTTATTTACCTTTTTTCTCTCTTTTTTTATTTAACTACCATTTAAGTAGCCTAATATGTCATTCACACTCCTTTATCCAACAGTGTACCTGGGATACACTACAGAAGCAGGTCTGGGACTATCAGTTAGGTTAGCTGTCCCTTCTATGCCCATTTCAATCACGTCTTCTAGGAGTAAACCCAATTGTCTTTTAGTGATGAGGAGCCGCATTACATGCGCTGGTGAGCTATCATGGGAAACGTTGTCCTTTTGGTTTTGTTTCAGAAATGTTTTAAGTGCACCTTTGATGACTCCCACTCAAGTAGCAGATGCAAAGTATAGAGGTAGGTAGCAAATTTACACATATCAGAAGTGTGACATTTAATTATGCTGTTAATAAACTTAAAGAAAATTTACCGGCATAATTAAAGTTCAGTTTCATTTATTAAAGGGAGAAGGAGTAAAGCTATTCACTGTCATTCTTCAGTACTGACCTTACAAGCCACGCAACAAGTGGCAGTGAGGAAGGATGGGGGCAGTAGGGTTTACCTTAAAGATCACAAAGAATCACGCTCGAAATATTCCAGAAGAGCAGGACAGTGAATCGGTCATTAGGGACTGAAATACTCCCAAGCACTAAGGCAAGACAAATGACCCAAGTAATTGGCTAAAAGCAAGAAAAAATAAAAGTACACCATGATCAAAGAAAATCATCCCTCTTACATGATGCACAGGGTCCTGTTCACATAGATTAGCGTAGGTGCAACCAGCCAATAGGTCAGAGTGATAAGCTGGCATCCTGTGAGTTATTCAATACCTGGAAGCCTCTCACTCACTATTTTTTCCAAATACGTGCACAGTTCAGTGGGAACGTCTCATTTAATGGCGAGCTCACCCACCACAAAACACTTTCATGATTAATTTTAATTGAATAATTCACAAGGTAATATGCCTCATAATCGCATGTTGACAGTTCATCAATGCCTTGTTTGCTGAAATATAGCAATCGTGTAAGTACACTGTAAGTAATCCATAATAGAGCACAAGCTGGAATTAAGTTAAACATAAGAGGGAAAACAGAACACAGTATGGATGTTAATGAGTCGTGTTTGTTTTCATATTCTACTGCTGCTAAGCAGAAGTTCTTCAAGGGACAAGATGCAAATTAATTCCACCCAAGGCAGTCAGTGTCAAGACAGGCTCATCTGCATCCGTAGCTAATTTCCATAAGAAATTGCTTGCATGTTCCTGGTAGTAGGAAAGCAGGAAATTTTTCACATCTATGCCCCTGTCACTTGGTAGCAATCTAGTGTTAAAGGGGCCACATAGCCCCAAACCAGATGATTTGCATACAATGGGGAAGCGATGCCTTGTGGGTCAGGGGCCCTGTCAACTCTCACCCCTCCCCCCAACTCAGTGCTACTTCCTGGGGAGGAAGCTTCACCCCTTTGAAGCCCTACCCACCATGGCAAAAAATGAAGGCTCCATACCCAGTAGCCCCATCCTTATGCCTCGCAAAGCCTTATTCCTAATGTTAATTGATCTTATGAACACTAACATGTTAAGGCTCCTTAATAAACCAACTGCATGAAACAAAGGAACATCTCTATCTATACAATTCTGTAAAAACAACGAATGTAATATTTAAAAGTGTCACAGTCTTGTAGAGCTCTGGTTGGCTAACTGCTCTGATGGAAGATTTCCACCTTGTCTGCTCAGCTTACCAGATATGGGGCCGATGTGCTAACATTGATCATTAACAGCAGATGTTAAGAGTATGCAAATGAGGCATGCATTCTGCAAATAATGAACAAGAGCATTGCAAAACCTTATCTGCACTTCTGAGTGGTGTAGCAGTTCTATTTTTGCTAGCAGTTTGCACATGTACAATTTAACTGAGCCAATTATGATGTAGTTTGCATAGTTTTGCATCTCATTACCTCATACAATAGAACTCCGCCCCCCGGCTCCACCAAAACTATGCCCCTGTGCATGCCTACTTGCAAATCCATGTAAAAGAGCATGCAGTCTTCAAGTGTGTATACTTTTTACACATCTATACAGCCATGTCATTTTTAAGTAGGCCTTTTCCATGTGTAAAATAGGCTTTACACATGAACAGAAAACTTTATAGAATTATCACCGTTACACACATGAAGTGCTTAGGAGAACAATTCACATGTTACTGCTTCTGAGAACATTAACATACTTTAGTACATTTGCCTCAATTAGTTCTACAGCAACCTTACCAGGGCACCTAACATTCCTCTAAAGAGAAAAGAGAATAAACACATCACATTTACAGGGTAATGAAGAAGTGAAAGAACTGAAAAGAGGTAGGGTGGGGGCTTTTAGTTGCGAGATGAAGGTTTGCCTTAGGAAAGTGCAAAGTAAGTGAAAGCGTGATACTGAATATTGTACCTGGGCTGGCCTCTATCAATTTATTAAGAGACTACTTCTTCCCTGAGTCAGGGCCATTGTTAAAAATGCAAGGGCCCAGGGCAGGAGGGGCCCCAAAGCTCGCCTAGGCAATGGCCTCTTCAGCTTGAGATAGACTTTGGCTGTGGCAGGGTTGGCATTAGGAGGACAACTGCCGTGGGCCCTCATACCACAGGGGGCCCCAAACGTGCCTCAAGCTGAAGGAGTCATAGCCTGCAGATGGGCTTTGGGGCCCCCTTACAGTTTCTGCCCTGGGCCCCTGCGTGTCTAATACCAGCCCAGGGCTATGGCATGGCACACCACGGTAATTTCCCTGTTTGCCATCTGCTAATGCTCTGGGGCTGCTCTCCTGATCCTTTTTTCACTAAATCTTTTTTTAATTGGCATTCTTTTTTTATTTCTTTTGTTTTATTGTAAACTGCTTTGACGCTATCAAAAGGCAATATATCAAATCTTTTGATAAACCGTAAACCATTTATCCTGTCAAAGAAATAGACAGGGAACAATGGGGTGAAGGTGAGAAGCAGGTCAGCTGGTGCCATTTTTAATTCTGATGCCACAGGGCGGGAGTGATTGCCTATCATCCATGTGCCAGAAGATGCAGGGATTCCCACTGAGATAGTGGATTGGTGAGGGGATGGGATCAGACTGGGGCCTGAGGACAGTACCATACCTAGCCCTGTGTGAGCAGCGCGGCCGGACAGGGCTCAAAGGCTTAGATGGCGCATTTCAGCCGCCTGCTCTTGCCCTGATGCTGCTACTTTTTGTTCTGTCAGCGGGGGCAGGACAACAGCAGACAGCCGAAATGCGCCCTCTTCAGCCTCTTCGGGTATTTCTGGTCCCTCCCTCCTCTGACACGACATCAGAGCACGGAGGGGTCAGAACTGCTGCCAGCGACTTCATCCAGGCTCTGCCTGTTTTTGCCCTGCTGCCGCCACCGTGGAGAAAACAGAGAAACAGAGGATGGCAACAGCAGGGCAGGGGCAGGCAGCGGTTAGACAGAGGTATGGTGAGGAGGGGGGCGCGCCCAATGTGCAAGTCACTCAGGGCATGATTCTGATTCGGTATAGCTCTGCCTGAGGAGCAGCAGTTTGTTAAAACTCAGGTGGGAATAAAAGTTGCAAGGAGTGGGGTTTCATTTATACTTCCTTAGAGAGCTGTTTCTTGCTTTCTTCCAATACAACCTTCTTGATGTCATCGCATAATTCTTCTGGAACTCTGTCATTTGTATCTAAAGCAGCAAATCGATTTTTCAGGCAGTCTTTAAATTCCAGTGGTATATTCTCAAGGTCATATTTTGCTACATTCATAAGTGGCTTGCTCTTTTTCAACTTTAGCTTGAGTTTGCATACTAGTAGTTGGTGATCTGTACCACAGTCAGCTCCAAGTTTTGCCTTTGTTGATGTTATTGAGCTTTTCCATCATTGTCTTCCACAGATGATGTTGTTGTTGTTGTTAAGTGCCGTCGAGTCAGTGTCGATTCATGGCGACCCTCTGGATAGCTATCCTAAATTGTGCTCAGTCTTCAGTCAGGCTGCTCATTGTTGACAGACTGGTACCAGTAGCTGCTGTTAATGTATCGATCCATCTCATTGCTGGCCTTCTTCTTTTGCAATGACCTTCTATCTTGCCAAGCATGATGTCTTTCTCTAATGATCTCTCTCTTCACATGATGTGTCCAAAGTATGAAAGTCGAAGTCTTGTCATCTGAGCTTCTAAAGAAAGCTTAGGTTTGATCTCCTCTAGTACTGACTGGTTTGTTCTTCGGGCAGTCCATGGTATATGCAGTATTCGCCGCCAGCACCATAATTCAAAGGCATAAATTTTCTTCCTGTCTATCTTTTTCACTGTCCAGCTTTCACAACCATATGATGTTATTGAAAATATCATGGCTTGAACAAGTCAAATCTTTGTATGGAGAGAGACATCTCTGCTCTTGAGAATCTTGTCCAAATCTTTCATAGCCATTCTGCCAAGAGCAATGCATCATCGGATTTCTTGACTGCTTGTTGCTTCTTTATTGATAGTTGATCCAAGTAGATTAAAGTTGTTCATGATTTCAATTTCTTCTCCTTCAACGATGAACTTGTTGGTTTTCCCAGTTTTTATGATCTTTGTCATCTTTACATTAAGGTGCAGGCCCATTTTGAGACTATGTTCTTTGATTGTGAGAAGCAAATGTTTCAGATCATCTTCACTTTCAGCTAGTAATGTGGTATCATCAGCATAGCGAAAGTTGTTGATGTGTCTTCCACCAATCTTCACACCTCTGTTGTCTTCATACAATCCTGCTTCTCTGATGATTTGTTCTGCATGTAAATTAAACAGGTAGGGGGAAAGTATGCAGCCTTGTCTTACACCTTTGCTTAGTTTAAACCATTTTATTTCTCCTTGTTCCGTTCGAACTGTTGCTTTTTGATCAATGTACAGATTGTGCAAGAGAATGATCAGGTGTTCTGGTATACCCATGCTTCTTAATGTGGCCCAGCGTTTCTTATGGTTTACACAGTCAAAGCCTTGCTATAGTCGATAAAGCACAAATAGATATCCTTTTGGTATTCTTTAGTTTCACCCACCTATAGGTTCCCAGAGGCTTAAAGCATGGGAGCTACAGTGGGGCCTCTTCTTAAACAGTGGGGGATGGTACCAAGAAGGTGTTGAAATGCCCCCTGGGAACTGTAGTCCCACAAGCTAATATAAGAATGTAGTTGTAGACGAGTAGCAAGGCTTTAAAGAGAGGACTTTTTATTTTCCCTTCCCGGATGAATTTTCAGCACATTGGAACAAAAGACAAAAACCATACTTCTGGTATAAATTAAAGGTAAACTACTGGAACAAAATAAATGCTTGTATCTTCAGCTTGGCAATAAACAAAAGGTAATTCAAACAGTCCTTTTTCCTGAACAAGCAAGTTTCTTCAATGCTGTTTTTCCTTAAACAGATTTTCTGTAGCCACTTCAGCACAATGGAGAAATCTCATCAGAAATTATTAACGTACAATCCATGCAAGACTCAGAAGATGTTTCCTCACAGAAATCACACTGCATTTCTTCACATACTTCTTCGGAGCTAAACTCCCTAGGATTGTAACTCAGGCTATTTTTAAACAGTCCCTCTTCTCGGTTAAGAGAGCTCCCCTCTCTGCTAGAGTAAAATGGGAGGTTACCACACACAGTAGAGTTTCCTTCCTGAGAGCCACACACTCTTGGATAAGTGTAGGTAAAACTCTTACTTTCAGCTTCTCTTATACTAGAAGGAATAAGCCTACCTTCTGGCTTAGTTCTCATGGAGCTTCTGGGTACAGGGAACTTAACGGAGCTTTGCCAAGATGAAAGCCTCTCACTGCCTTTCTCTTTCTGCTTTCGTTTGGGCACAAACGTATCCTCAAGATAAAAACTCTTGCCCTCCTTGTACCTGTTACTAGGAAGATTCTTTCCCACAGCCTTTCTCAGCCTGGTTCCAGAAATACCTTCGTGGCCAAGTCCACTGGGCTTTTGTTCAGTTGTGCATTGCTCTCTGAAGCAAATCCCTGGTATTCTCTCCTGGGTTTCTTCCTCTAGAACTTTGTGTAAGACTCCGTGTGAAGCTCTGGCTCCCTGTCCAGCTCTCTGATCAGTTCTCCAATCAGTTCCCCAATCGGCTCCCCAATCGGCTCTCCAATCGGCTCTGACTCCAACCTCCGGTGAGTGAATTTTAACTGCATCACTCTTGGTGTTTCCTTGAGCCCCGCCTTCTCCCAGCTGTCCCTCATTACCTAATGGGCTGTGAGGTAACCTACTGCTTGGGCGTGCTCTCACACCTGGTAATTCAGTTTGTGTACGTTGCCTATAGCAACTCTGGTCCATGTGCTGTTCTAGCCTGTCATTATTAGAACTGTTCTGCTCAGTTTTTCCTATTTCCATAGGCTCTGGCTGATCCACCTCATGACATTAGTCTTTTCAAAGATCCATCTCACATCCGCGATGATGTCTCGCGTTCCTCGCCCTTTCCTGAACCCTGCTTGCACTTCAGGTAGTTCTTGTTCCAGGTATGTTTGTAGTCTCTTTTGAATCATCTTCAGTAGAATCTTGTTGGTATGTGGGATCAAAGTGATTGTGCAATAATTTCCACAGTCAATTGGATCACCTTCTTTAGTATTGGTATGAACACAGATCTTTTCCAGTCAGTTGGCCATGATGTTGTCTTCCACATTTCTTGGCAGATCCTTGTAAGTACAGTAACAGCTGCATCAGATTGCTGTAATACTTCTATGGGAATGCTATCAATGGCTGGTGCTTTGTTCTTTGGTAAGGCTTTCAATGCTGCTTCAACTTCTTCTTTCATCACCAATGGTTCTGGATCATAAGATACAGGTTGAAATGGCTGTTGCTCCACTTGATCTTTATCATATAAAAACTCTGTATATTCTTTCCACCTTTTCTTGATCTTCTCAGCATCATTCAACATAGAACCTTGAGCATCTTGCAACATTCCCATTCAAGGCTGGAATTTTTTCTTTAACTCTCGTAGCTTTAGGAAAGTTGATCTTGTTCTTCCTCTAATAGTTTCTGCTTCTATTTCCTTGTATGTGTCATTGTAGTAATTTTCCTTGTCCTGTCTTGCTGCATGTTGGAAATCTCTGTTGAGTTCTGCGATTGTCTTTCTTTCTCCTCTGGCTTTAGCTTCTCTGTGTTTCTGGGCAATTTTCAGTTTCTTCCGTCATCCATTTATAAACAGAATGGTTTATAAATCACCACAGGTGTACAAAAAGGCTGCATACTTTCTCCTTACCTCTTTAATTCATATACAGAAAATATCAGAGAAGCAGGACTGTATGAAGTCAACTGAGGTGTGAAAATTGGTGGAAGACTCATCAACAGCTTTCGCTATGCTGATGACACCACATTACTGGCTGAAAGTGAAGACGTGAAACATTTGCTTCTCCAGATCAAGGAACATAGTCTTAAAATGAGTCTGCACCTTAACGTTAAGAAGACAAAGATCCTGACAACTGGCAAAATCAATAAGTTCACCATTGATAGAGAAGAAATTGAAATAGTTGATAACTTTAACTTACTTGGATCAACAAACCATAAAGAAAGAACTAGCAGTCAAAAAATCAGACGGTGTATTGCTCTTGGTAAAATGGCTATGAAGGACCTAGACAAGATTCTCAACTTCTCCAAGCCATGGTATTTTCAATAACATTATATGGATGTGAAGGTTGGACAGTGAAAAATATAGACAGGAAGAAAATTGATGCCTTTGAATTATGGTGCTGACAACGAATACTGTGTATATCATATACTGCCCGAAAAACAAACCAGTCAGTACTAGAGGAGATAAAACCTAGCTTTCCTTAGAAGCTCAGATGACAAGACTTCGACTTTCATACTTTGGACACATCATGTGAAGAGAGAGATCATTGGAGAAAGACATAGGGGTATGTTTACTAAACTGCGGTAATCGTGAATAACGCGCGTTATGTAACGTTAACGATCGTTAGCGCATCATAACGTGCGTTATGCTGCGCTTATGATTGTTAACGTTACATAACACGCGTTATGATGCGCTAATGATCGTAATGCCCTGCGGCGCGGTAAAACACCGCAGAAGGTGGAGAGAGGGCGGAGAGAAAGGGTCAATGGGTGGAGAGTGGGCGGGGAGAGGCTCCCTTCACACTAACGCGCTGATCTGAAGAGCTCAATTCCAACGCGAATGAAAACCTGCCGTTAAATGCACATTACAGGGGAGAGAAACCATTTCAGTGTCAGCAATGTACAGCCCAGGCAGGGAAACCTAAAAAAAGTGATATGTGTGATACATCTGCACAGAACAAAAGGGCACATAAACACTGAAAATGACCCCAACAAACTGGAAAAAAACCATAACCAAGCTGGCCAATAGTGGTATCAATGAGAAATATCAACCCATCCCCCCCCCCCCGAGTAAGCTCCATAGAACAGATATAAATCGTGGAAGGGTCTATAATCCGTCCCTATACAAGGTGAATGAGCCCACAGTGAAATAGCGCTGCTCAGGGTTTTCCCCACCATCGGACAGGGTTCCTATGGCAAGCACATGTCCCGCAACATCAGGGCGGGCATGTCAGAACGGCAACTGGACAGATGCCGGAGAAGGGGATACAGAGGGCCGCAGGCGGCACATGCTGTGGTGCAGCTGGGCCACAGTGCGGACTAGGGTGATGCCTAGGTGGCCCATATGAATGCTGAAGCAGCAGAGCAGCCAGACAGCAACTGCTGAAGGCCCAACATGGGCACGACTGTGTTTCCCACAGTGTCACAGGGGATAGTACCCAGCAGCTGCCCTCAAGGGCACGGAACATTGGCAGGCGGTGCTGGGGGGAAGCGTGGACACCTATGCAGGCACCCCCTACACCAGAACCCGTACCATAGGCAGCCGCCTACCTGCACACTGGATGGCCTGAGACTGCGCACCACCAGCACCACCAGCAGAAGGGCATGTCAGCATGGTGGCTGAGGGATACTGGTGGTGGAGGGGGCAGTGGCAGCTGCCCAGAGCAGACCGTGGCCTAGCCCTGTGTAGGTGGGTGCCGTGTACTGCAACAGATGGGCCCTTTCTGATGAACAGTCATGGTATCACCAAGGAATATACTGACTCTGCAACAACAAGGTGGTGCAGTGCACAAAACCAGTGTATTCAGAAGCAGAGGGTTACAGGTTCAAGTCCCAGCTGTGGTTCCCGCCAACCCAGTCCCCATATTTTACCCACTACTACAACGTGCTAATACAGACAGCACCTTTATTGCAGATGACGTAAACATGCCCAAGACACCTACATTTCACTCTACAGAGCACAAACACCATAAACATGCACATTACCTAGAGCAGAGCCTTACAAATGCAGTCCTGGAGGGCCAAACACTATTCCGGTTCCATGTTGCCTCTGATAAAGATGCCTGTGCTGTATTTCTATGCGCCACCCCCATGGTATGCAGATGTATCTCATGCATATTCATGAGGGACAGCATGAAAACCCGAACAGTGTTTGGCACCAGAGGACTGGAGTTGGGAACCTCTGCCGTAAAGCAGCAGCCAACAGGGGCAGACACACCCACAGGCCCCATTAGCCAAAGCCTCCTGGAGAGGCAGGACTTTGGGCTCTGCGTGCATCTCCCAATACTAGCACTTGCATACCTTAGTAATGCCACCCTAAACCTGGGAATATGGTACACATCTTTAAAGAGGTTGCTATGAGTACTGGCAGATAGCAAGTCCTAGGTTAAGTACACTTTTCTGAGTGAGCTGCATCATAGCAACCTTTCTGATGTCTGTGGAGTGTGCTACAGGTCTTGTGTCTGACAGTGTTTACCAACCTGGGGAGTGACTCCTACAGTATTGCGTACCATAGCCATGCCTGCACTGTGCCCAGGACTGGTGTGGTGGCCTGGGCTGCCCAACACCTCTATAGTTGCACAATGCTGGCGTAGGTGTGGGGAGTGTGTCTGTCTATCCAGTGTGTGGTGGCTGCCAACACCCTCCACAGCCCACACTGCTAGCACTGTTGCCAGTATTGGCCTGCCAATGTGCATAATGAGGAGCAAGGTACTGTGGGAATAGCCTGGATAGGGTGGCCTGGCCTGGATGCATCTGCACACGGCATAGGGCAATGGCTCGGACATTGTAGTGCCTGGCCACAACCTGCACGGACAGGGTGGCCATAGCATGTCCTGCTGGGAGGTCACTCACACCCTGACTGAGCAGTGACCATGGCATGGCTAGGTTCCCCCATAGTGCTATATAGCGTTTCTCTCATGTGATATTTATGGGTTTTCTTTTGGGGTCCAATCACTGACTTATTTGCTTGGTGTGTATGCTGACATCCCCGTTCTGGGTACATGCATTTCTTCCAGGACCATGCACTATGGACTAGCTGGTGGACTGTCTGCAGCTAGTATGTGTCTTGCTGGAACACCTTGCAGGGTGCAGCGGCTGGAGGCTTGCTGCTGGAGAATGTCAGATAATGGTGGGGTGGGGTGGGGTGGGGTGGGGTGGGGTGGGGGGCCACTGAGCGTTTCCAGGCCTGCTGTCTGTCTGCTATTGTGTTATGGATGCGTACCGCTCTGTCTGTTCCCCAGCAGGACTGGGGTTTCTGGTCCCCTCTACTGCTGCCATTGCAGGGAGGTAGACTGTGGATCTATTGGTGGGTGATCCTGTTTCCCACCCTGAGCCCCAGAGGGTGGGTTGTGTGGTGGTACATAATCTGCGTATGGGTCCATTCCCCCTTTCACCTACAGCAGGTAATGATGGCACCAACACAGGATATGCACTATTCTGGGTGCAGCATCGCCCATAGGGACTAGACATGACCGAGACATACAGCAGGACACAGATGTATCCTAGGTGTGTCTAACTGAACTACCTATCACACACTGATGGGGACCTGCAGCATGGCGTATTTCAGCCTTGAAAAGTGCTGTGGACCTGGTGCTGGGCGCCCCACCTCAACCTCAGGGTGGGCACAGTATCCGCACAATGTGACTGTCTGTGGCTACTCTGTGGCAGTGCCACACACGGTCTGTTCCCCCTACAAGGCCAAGGTGCTGTGGGGGTGCATACCCAATCTTGTGCCCACCTCTCGTCTGCTGATTTGCATGTGTGTATCATGGGTACGGGTGGGTTACCCCTATCCTGGTAACCACAGCAGACAGTTTGTGTGGTGATGTGCAGTTCTTCTGCAGCCAGCCAGGGCTTTGTTCACAGCCTTATAAGGTGTCCTATAGGGGACATTATAGGGTGCCTTGGCGGACAGTACACTTTATAATGTGCCCTATGGAGTGTGTTATGGGGTGCCTTATGCGCCACCTTAGGTTATGCCACCGTGAGGGTGTGTTTGCTGGCAGCACTAATTAAAATACACATCACATCCCTCAACAATCACTACTTAAATGTAAAGGATGCTGCCTCAGCCAGCCTTATACATTAGTCCCACTAGAGAATCAAACCCATGACCCCTGTACCATCCGTCAGTGTTGTAACTATTGTGCTACAGCTCTGTTACTATGCTTGTATGCCTGCGCACCTTCTTAAGATTAACGCGCGGTAACGTGCCCTGTAGCGCTCGTTCATTTATGGCGCCTTGTAACGCGCGTTCTCGGCGCGTTCTCGGAAACGATGTACCGCCCATGTCCTTATTTGGGGTTTCTGTCTCTAACGCGGCTCCTAACGCGAATCGCACTAATGCAGTTTAGTAAACATACCCCATAATGCTTGGCAAGATAGAAGGTCACCGTAAAAGAGAAAGGCCAGTTATGAGATGGATCAATACAATAAAAGCAGCTATGGATACCACTCTATCAACAATGAGCCACTTGGCTGAAGACCGAACAAAGTTTAGGTCAACAATCCAGAGGGTTGCCAGGAATCGACACCAATTCAACAGCACTTAACAACAGTGAGCTGCTAGGAATGGGGTGCTCATACTATCTGAAGGAAAGGCCAGTGAGGGACAAGGCTTTTTTCAAGGTAACAGGGAAGAGCAATGAGACTACATAGCCCTTTAAAACTACTCAAATTATCTCTTCTGAATCACCTCTCCCCACTTCAATGTGTTCAAAACTCAACTGCACAGCTGATCTTCTGTCAGTGTTGCTATGCTCATGTCACCCCTCTTCTCAAGTCACATCATTGGCTCCCTATTCATTTCTGCATCCAGTTCAAACTTCTTCTACTGACTTCTAAGTGCCTTCATTTGGCTGCTCCTCGCTACCTTTCCTCTCTTCTCTCTCTGCATCCCTCGTTGGGAACTCTGCTCTTCTGGTAGATCCTTTCTATCTGTGCCCTCCTCTTCCACTGC
Organism: Ichthyophis bannanicus; assembly: GCA_033557465.1. Lineage (NCBI taxonomy): Eukaryota > Metazoa > Chordata > Amphibia > Gymnophiona > Ichthyophiidae > Ichthyophis > Ichthyophis bannanicus. The sequence goes on from CM066032.1 coordinate 822,591,446, forward strand.
CAACACCAGACTTTGATCTTTCCACCTTGCTGCTCATTATGCCCGTAACAAACTACCCGAGTCAATAGGTAAGGTTCCATCTGTGGCCCTATTCAAATCCAGGCTAAAAACTCACCTCTTTGAGACTGCTTTTGGATCCTGATCCCCTTAGTCTCCTGCTCTCCAACTATGTGTTTCCTTACCATTCCCCTAGATATAGTCTAGTCCCTAGTTGTTGTGTTGTCTGTCTTAACTAGATTGTAAGCTCTTATGAGCAGGAGCTATCTCTTACATGTCTCTGTATAGTGCTGCGTATGCCTTGTAGTACTACACAAATTATAAGTAGTAGTAGTAGTACCTGCTCAGGCCAAATCATATTTTGCCAAATTTCCCAGGAATTGTTTTCATTTTACCATTGTGGTGAACTTATAGAAGGGAGCCTAGTTCTTAGTAATGGGGCTTACTCTTGTCAGGGCTCCACAGAAGCAACTTACTCTTACTTGTGGGCGGGGGGAGGGGGGGGAGTGGGGGAGATCAATTCTTGTCAGGGGGAGTAAATAGGAACTCCTATTAAGCTGTAAATTAGCCACTGAAATTTAACGTAAAAATGTAACTACATCTTGAGAAAATGTAAGTGAAGTTACTTAGGTGGTCATTCTGGAATGCGAATATGGCAACTGGACGTGCTTGGTAGACGTTGTCCTAGCGAAATCGTCACTGACTATATTCAGCAACCATAGCACCCCTACATGTACATGGCAGTTGTGTGGGGATCTCTAAGCATGGGCGGGAGGGGGCAGAGTGGAGGCATGGTTGCCCACTAGGACGTACAAGGCATATTCACAAATGGCCTCTGTATGTCCTCCTTGTCACCAGAAGGCGTACAGGTTATACCTGCAAAATCATGGAATAAGGACAGGACATAGAGTAGTCTGTTCTCTACCCGTTGCTGCTTCCCAGAGCGTTGCCTAGCTGTGCCAATTATGTATCGAGCCTATGTGAAGTCATACCGAACAGAGTGCAGAGGTGAGGCATGTGTCCAAACACCATGACAGTACAACCACCCGTATACAAAGTCAGGAACAAATGAAAACAGATGTGCCAAGACAGTGGTAGTCCAGGCAGTCTTTATTAAACACCCCAACACATTTCGGCTGACGCCTTCTTCAGGGGGAATACACCTTTCTTAACCGCTGCAAGAACAGACGCTAAGGAATGACTAGCAATTGTAGAATCTTGTTAATACACCAACATCTTCCAAGTGGGCACATAATGCCGGTAATGTGCCCGCTTGGAAGACGTTGGTGTATTAACAAGATTCTACAATTGGTAGTCATCGCTTAGCGTCTGTTGTTGCAGCGATTAAGAAAGATGTATTCAGCATTTGCATTCCCCTTGAAGAAGACATCAGCCGAATTGCATTGGGGTGTTTAATAAAGATTGCTTGACCTACCACTGTCTCACACCTGTTTTCTTTTGTTCCAAACACCATGACAAATAGATGTCGCTGAGCAGTATGTATAGTATTTCGCTGAGGTAGGCTGACAGGTCCTCCATGCTGCATATTGGGCATGCAGTTGTATGGATAAAACCATGATGATGATCGGATGGCATCATGTGTGGGGGAGAAATGCAGATCGTATGTAGTCCTCGGATGCCATGCCATGCTGCTATGCCAGCTTCTACTGTAGGTGCAGGGCATCATCTTGCTAGTGTTCTGTATCCTGTGTGTGCAAGTGTGATCGTGTGTGTGTGTAGGTCAAGTGATGCAAGGGCCATACAACAGACGAGTATATATACTCTGTATTGCTGCAGCACTACTATGCTATCATCTGGCATGTGTGATTTCCGTGTGCACAATATTTCAGTGGGGGCGGCAGGTTGGAGATGCACGTTTCCACAGAGGAGGATTGGCTGAGTAGAGAAGGGACAATTCAGCCGCATCTATTTTTGCTGAATATGGTGGGCAGGTGTGCGTCCATGTCCCCGATTCCAGAAAGCGAGTGTGTCTATACCCGTGGTTCCAGAATCGGGTATAATTCATCCCCGTCTGCAATTTCTACGTGCCCATGGGCCAGATGTGGATTTTATGGAATCTTGCTATTACTGTAAAAAGTAACCTCTGAAGATAGCAACTTACCCATAACACTGACAAGTGATATCATCCTGACAGCGCTATGCCAAGGAACGATTTCCACAGCTTGCTATGAAGAATTCAAACATCTGCTGAGCATGTACCACAGTTCCCATGCACATAGTGTGCCTCAGTTCTTTAATTAAACTAATAAGCTCAACTCCAAAAAGGGAGAAAAGAGGGCTTATGTGACTGGTGAAATGATGTCTTCAGAGAATGCCTCTTACAGGTAAACAACTTTGCTTTCTCTGAAAATAAGCAAGTTACCAGTCACACCGATAGGGCTCCCTACCTAAGGTTGTCTCCTCAAATAAATCCACTCTGAACACAAGCTGTGTTTCAAGTTCTACTGAACTCTGCATCAAGGAAATCACTTTCTTATGACGAGAAAGACCCTAAGTCATTTTCATCATCAGAAAGCATCCTCCTGTCCTTATTTAGGCAATGACATTGGGAAGGGGGGGAGAGGTTTGGCAAATCCAGTTGGTTATTAGCTTAGCTGTGTTTAAATGGACAGTCTGAGTGGTCCCTATTATAGAGGCTGTAACTGACATGGGGGCATATTTATTAATGTGCATTAGCTGCCACCGCAATGATAACACAGGATGATCACATGACAATAGCAGGTAACGTGAGCCAAATGCAGTATTCCCAGCAATTTTCTAGGCAGGATTATTGTGGAATGGGTGTGCCTGCATTGCACTGTAATCGCTAAAGTTGCAGACACCGTGGGTATATGTAATACCACCTTTTCCTTCTCTAGCATTCTTCCAATGGCCAGTCCATATCACCATCTATTCTTTGCTAGCTCTTCCGTCTATAACCTATTCAGTTTTCTCCCCCTCCAGTTTTGCTTTTTTCCATATACCTATCCATCCATTTTCCTCATTCCCTATCTCCTCTTCTCTTCTCTACACTTTCTTTCCTCCATCTCCCACGCTATTAAAAACAAGTCTTAAGCACTTAAAGACCTTTGAAATCTCAGTTTAAAACATATGTTTCTGATATCAGTTTTCCAGTCATTTCCAATGCTTCAATGAAATGGTTATTGTACGCTTGCCAGCAGAATTTTCAAAATTGCCTTTTCTACATAGCAAAGTCCAGAGAGAAAGGTTTAAATGTTCAATAAGCTATTTATGTACTTTCTATGGTACTTAAATCAATGCATTTTTAATGAGCTTATCGTCTTTATAAAATTAAACAAATAAAATTGAATAAAATAGGAGTTTTTTCTCTTCATGTAATAGGTTGTTTGCTGAATTTGTTTCTGAGCTTCATGATAAAAAGCATTTTCGTTTTTATTTAGCTAAACCTCTGTCCATTTGATAAAGCTGACAGCCATTAAGTTCTCCAGTTATACGACAGAATCCTTGAGGCTTGAAGACACTCACTTTCACCTTGCACCTTACAAACCTACTGCTCTCCTGAAATGCTGGTATAGGTTATGTAACTAGGCATCCTACAGGGTGTTAATGCTTACAAGGTATTGTATATTGCACTATCCTGGGATTTAGAGCTATACTCACGCTTGGGTTTAATTCAAATCCTTTTATTAGCAGAAAACAACACTCCTAGCATGTGGGCACTCTTGCACATAACCAGGAGGATACACACAACACAGAGAACCATCATTTACATTTTATATTCCCCCCACCCCCATACTCATCCATATTCTCCCCTCTAGGCAAATTGTAGGCACCATTCTTCTGTCTCTGAATGCGGGATTCCTTTCACACTCCTAAGAGACAGAACACTATCAAGTTACAGAACACTCCAATCCACCCCAAACTCTGTGCCCCCACCCATCATCTCTAATTCCAACTCTGGCAATGAGAAACTGCTACCTTAACTGCCAGATATTAATCCAAACAAGTAACAATGAATAGCAAGGGCCCAATCCACCCACCCCTGTCAGAACCAGAAATCCAAGTTATCCACCCTCTTGCCAAACCTAACCACATGCCCTACACCCACAAATACACCTTCCTGTGCAGACCCCTCCCCCACCTCCCCCATCTCCCCCATCCCTCCACCTATAGCACTGTGGTAGTCCAAGGCCTACAGGATACTATCAGGCTAATTGACCATCTCTCCAAATGCACACCAATCTATACATTTTTTTAAACTAAACTGCGACCCTTTGGAAACAGTGTTTGGATATAATCCCACTGTGTCCTTCTCCGCCTTGGTCCACACTCTGTCAAGATGCATATGCGGGTGCAACATATTCCTCCAGTGCCATAAACTTGGCGATTCAGGAGCTAGCCAAGACAATAAGGTGTCCTTTTTTTCCAGCAACCATGATAGTCTAACCCATTTCCTTCATCCCCACCCCATGACCTCCATGTCTTCCAGAGAATGAAACAAAGCTGTCTGGGAAGTCAAGGCCCATTGACAATGCAACATCTTTTCAATATAGGCCTGTACCTCCTTCCAGTTCTGGTGAATCTAGGGGCCCATATTTTGGGCAGCCAACTGACCCTGCACAGCTCGTCACATAGGCATGTGCTGACACAAGATACGCTCTACGGATGATTTTATACTGAATGTCACGCAAGGACACCCACCTACTGTAGTAGATTTTGGAATTTTGTCTATAAGTTTCAACAGACTTTCTCCCGTCAATGTAATGTTCAACTCTACATTCCATTTAGTTACTAAAGCCTCACACATGGCCAGTGTACTATCCCCACAAAAGAGATTTGGACCCTTGGAATCTTAATTTTAGCAGACATCTATGATAAGAAAAGGTTTTCAAGGTCAGTGCTTTAATGACTGTAGAGATTGTCAGGATTCAACTTGCCCACATAACTACATAGCTGAAGATAAGAAAAACATGTCTCCCTGGGTAAGGTCATACTGAGCCTTAAGTTCCTCAAAAGAGAGCAGCTTTCCATCCTCCATCAAAATCTGATCCAACCGGCAGAGGCCCTTCTCCTTCCATGCCTTAAACTCGGCATTGGAAACTCCCAGAGTAAAATCTGAATTCTCTTGAATGGGTAGATACACTGACTGCTCCACTGAGTGTGGTAACTTAGAACAGATCCACTGCCAGAAGGATGAATAGGTTGAATCAGCAATGAGTTACACAGCCATGCCATTAGCTGGACCAGGTTAGCATGGCATAGATATCTAAGGGACAGTGAAGCAGCCATAGCTTTCTCACACCCTAGTTGTGTATAATCCTCTGAGTCAAATAACCAATCCCTTAAGTGCTGCAGTAAACTTGCTAAATTAGAACTTTTCATATCCGGGAAGCCCATGCACCTCTAAAGAACTCTTAAGGGTCCTGAGAGACAGACATGGTTTCTTCCCCCTCCAAAGAAACTTTGACAGCAATCCATCTACTGTAGCTTCTTAAATCCTCTTGCAAGTACCCACAAGGGAAGCATCTGTAGGACACATAGCCAGTGAGGAGAGAGCTAGTCGTACCCCTAAGCAAAGATGTGCTTTGCAATGGTACAAATAAGCTATGTTTGCAGGCAGCATAATGCGTAGATAGCAAAAGGAACCCTGCACCCAGTGCACTGGGAAATCCCCCATCCAAGCTGCTCACTAGCCAGGCTGCATCAGCAGTGTCTCAGATTTATCCAAGTTTAACTTATAGCTAGAGAATTCTCCAAACTTTATGACTTCTCAGAGCAGCTCCCCTAGTGACTTGTGGGGCTCTACTATATATACCAAGAGGTCATCAGCAAACTCGGATATCTTAAATGTAGATGCCCCATGTTGCATCCCCTGAATACCCACTTTGGTCCTAAGAAATGCAATCAGAGACCAAAAAAATGTAGCAGAAAGATACAGAAATATTTCCCATCGTATTGGGAGCCACAGGCTTGATAAAGAAGAATTTCCAAGCACATCTTGACAAACTACCCATACATGTTACATCTTATGAACTCCCAGCAGGAGGCTCTCATTGGCATCATGTAAGTACTATGCCAAGCATTTGCAGTACACTTGAGAGACTGAGATCATAAGCCACATACTCTGGCTTAGAAGTGAGATTCGTGACTGTCATGTGTGACAACGCACCGCCTAGCCTGTGGCGTAAGCAGGCCAAGGGGATGTGAGCCACACAGTGGGGTGAGTTTAAAAGAGTCCTTGTTAGTGCTGAAGCCTTCCTACTGTAGTTGTGGAGTGAGTGACGACAGCCAAGGTTGGGTTTCCAAAGTAAGTAATGCTTTATTCATGCATAAGGTATTTGCACAAAGTATAGCAAAGGACACCGTACAGGACTTACTCCCCCGCCACAGAAGTATAATGGTAACCTTCTGTACCAAATAAAAGTTCAAGTGTTTATACAGCTTCTCCTGATACTTCTCAGGGACACATAAAATATTTACAAGCTTTCATCATTCTTCCCGCTTCATTACTACAACAGGGCTTCAATCTTCTAGTACTGCTTTCTCAGTATCTACTGGTAATAAAGAATCTTTCGCCTGTTGTACTTCTTTCTAGTGTCCAACAGCTTCTCATAGAAATGGCAATCTCCACAACTCTGGCTTATTAATGACTGCCTGCTTGTGTAGGAGCAGTTTCTCTATGTTGCCTTCTATTCACAGCTGTACCACATGAAGCTTTGATTCATTCCATTCACTAGAACGCTGCTGTCTCTCATGCAGGTTCTAGAACATTTGCTTAAGGCTTCTCAGCACTCAATCATCACTTAGGAATACTTATAGTTCTTCACTCTATCATACAAATCCTTAGGTAGCTGCTTTGTAAGATCCCTCAGCTCAGCCTGGTCTTCAAAGGCTCCTCTTAGCTCTCTGCACGGTTGCTGCCAATTAGCTTCTTGCTGGCAAGCAGGTGGGTGCTCTTCTGAACTAGAGCTTAGCTCACGCTGTCTATCGTAGGGAAATGTTAGCAGCTTTCTAACAGGGATTTTTCTATAGCCCCTCTTCCCTCTATTAACTTCAGGTTTATATTCAGGGCCTGATTTATCCCTGCCTCCTTTAGCAAGCAGTCTATTGTCAGTTCCTATAGACTGACTTCTTTCAAAGCTATTTACTTTACAAGGCTTAGAAGAGTTTGCTCTGACCTGGTTTTTGCAGCGCCTGCCTCTGGGGAACTCCCCTGACTCCAAGCCAGTATTCCAGGCTTCTGAATCCAGTTCTGGGTCACCTCCAAGGTTTTCTCTCTCATGGAGCTGAGGTCTGCCTGTGTCTCTTCCTGGACCACTTGCAGGAACTCTCCCTTCCCTGGTTCTCTCCTTAGTTCCTCTGGGCTCAGCCTTTCTGCTTGCACTGCTCTGTAACCAGTTCCTCTTCTCCAGGCCTTGCTCCTCGAGGGCTTGCTGCTTCAGTGCTTGCTCCTCGAGCCCCTCCTCCCTACTAACTGCTGCTTCCTGGTTATGAGTGCAGAGTGGCCCAATCCGGTCTGACTCCTCCCACCTCCCTGATTGGCTATGTCTCTGGGTTAGCCTAGAGCTAGGGTGTGGTTCTTTCCCTGCTCTTCTCTGCAGAGAAAGTTTGTGAGCAGGAAACTTAACCTCTTCCTGTCCTGCCTCTCCGAGCATCTGAGGTGACAGAAAGTGATTTAAACCCATTTTCTCCTGTTTCTGGGGCTCTGCCTTGTCACATAACCCCCCATTTAAGATATTCCGGGCTGGTTGAATAAATGCAGAACAGCACGGAATCTTACTCTGGTGATCAGGACTAGCAGTTGTATCCTCTCTTATAGCTAACTGAGCTAAAGCTACGCGGTCATGCCATAACCGCAAAACATTCACGTGGAAATTCTGTTGTTTCCCTCCTCTAGTTTCTACGGTATATGTGGCGGGTCCTACCTGTTTGATGACCCGGCAGGGTCCTCTCCAGGTACTTTCAAATTTCGGTCGATGGCCCGGCACCATTACAATGACCTTTTCACCGACCTCTAATCGTCGAGGTCGCGTGCGTCGGTCATAATACTTCTTTTGCCTAGCTTGGCTGGCTACCATATTGTCATCCCCTATCTGGGACGTGCGTTGTAACCGGCCCCTTAAATCTTTTAAAAACTGGGGTACCTCCACCTCCTCTCTAGCAGGCTCTACCCATTGATCCTGTAGAATGTCTAACACACCTCGGGGCGCTCGCCCATACAACAGCTCATACGGGGATACCCCCAAGGAAGCTTGTTTCCGCTCGCGACAGGCATAAAGTATAAAGGGGAGCATCATGTCCCATTCAGCTACCTCCCCCTCCAGGCTTTTTCTTAACATCCTTTTAATGGTCTGGTTTTGCCGTTCCACCAGACCATTGGTCTGGGGATGGTAGGCCGCTGTCTTAACGTGTTTAATGCCAAAGGCATCCCAGACCTGGGCAAGATAATGAGACAGGAAATTCGTACCCCTGTCCGTGAGAATTTCTCGCGGGAACCCTATCTCGCAAAACAGTTTCAGTAATTCCAGGGCAATAGTGCGTGCTGACGTGTTCCTTAAGGGAACTGCCCAGGGGAAACGCGTGGCATGGTCCACGATAACTAAAATATATTGAAACCCCCTGGGAGTCCGAATTAAAGGACCTACCATGTCCATTGCCAAACGCTCTATAGGTCTAGAGATACGCGGGACTGGTATCAGCGGTACTTTCCCCGGTAGCCGAGGCGTAACTTTCTGACATGAGGGACAGGCCTCGCAGAACTTCGCGGTCTCACGAAAGACCCCGGGCCAATAAAAACGACCCAAAATTTGGTCTAAGGTACCTTGGGCCCCTTTGTGCCCCTCCAAAGGATGATCGTGAGCTAAACGTAAAACCAAATTTTTAAACGTATTAGGCACCACTAACTGCCTCTGGGTATGGTCAGAACTGGGGTCCAAGCTTTCTCTATACAGCACGTTCCCTTCCACATAAAAACGCGGCGGGCAACGATCCCCCTCCCTTATTTGCATTATCAAAAGCATGGGTCAGGGCTGGATCTTGCCTTTGCTCCTCCGGAAAAGAAGGAAATTTTGCTACTAACTCGGCCGAAGCCCATGGTAGCTCCTGCCCTGTCGCTAGCTTGTTTCTATTCAAGGCCCGGCCTTGCTTTTCTTTACGTTTCTCCCCTTTCTGGGGTTTTACCCGCTCTCTAGAGGGCGTCACCAAACCGCTATGGGAGGGTAAGTCTGCCAGGGAATCCTTAGCGGGGACCTGGTTCTTCACCCTAGCTTTGCTTTGGGCTCGTGTGGATACTAGACCTAACTTCCATCCTTCCTCGCTATCAGCAGCAGCAGCTAAACCTTTAGCTAGGCCCTTTCGAAATTGCGGCCAATCCCTGCCTAATACAATAGGATGGGGCAACCTTGGTACCACTGCTACTGGGATGTCCTTACTTAACCCCATTCCCTTTACTGTTACTATGCGCCTTGGGTGTGCTGTGGCAGCACCATGCACGCATTGAATCTTAATTTTATCCTCAGGGTGCTCTTTATCACTCCCACTCTGAGGTCCTATCTCCTTCCATAGGCTTTCCGAGACCATAGACTGGTCTGCGCCTGAATCTAACAAGGCTTCAACCGGGATATTATTTACTGTGACCATCAGCAAGAACCCCTCCCCAACCTCCTTGGACTGGGTGGTGATTAGTGCTAGCCTAGTGCTACAATTCCTCCTGAGGTGTCCCTTTTGACCACAGGAAAAACACTTTCGCTCATTCATACCAGGGCTAAACAAAGGCCTAGATGAAGATTCACCCATCTGTACTCCTCCCCTCATTCCTCGTTCCCTCAAGACTGTACTTTCTGGAACACCTTTCCTCCTCTGACCTGAGGCCTGCGCCTCTAGGAACCGGTCAGCAAGGTCAACGGCGTCCTTAGTATTGTGGCAGTCTTGGAGGATGAGGAAGGACTGTACTTCCCGGGGTAGTGCTTCTAAGAATTGTTCAAGTATAATATCATCTATTACTGTGTCTATGCTCTTACCTTGTGGAGATAGCCATTTGTATGCCAAAGCCTTTATCCTATGGCATAAGGCCTGTGGTGTCTCGCCTGGGGTTAACCTGCACCCTCTTAAAAGTCGGCGATACACCACGGGTGTTAGGCCTAATCTGTCTCGTATTGCTTCAACGACAGCTCCATAATTGTTGGCTAGAGCACTGGGCATTTCCTTGTAGGCCGTGAGAGCCTCTCCCGTGAGGGATGGAGCCAGTCGGATAACCCAGTGTTCTTTGGGCCATCCGCTCATGGTTGCTATGCGCTCAAACACTTCGAGGTGGTCATCAATATTAGCGTCCTTAGACCACTGGCCTAATGATAACGTTCCATGTCCAAGCATTCCAAGTCCTGTGGCAGTTCCTAGCGAACTGGTCACATTTTGTAGAGTCTCCGACGTCCGCTTCTGCTCTTTCATCCAGGATCCTAGCATGTCCAACACCGGCTGCTGCTGGGCTCGTATCATCGCTGCCATCTTCTCTTGGGTCCGCACCGATCTTGCCTCCTGCTCCTGGAATCTCTCCGCTACCCAATCCATCAAGGTTGCGGCCTCCATTTTGGTGAACCTGTAGGGAATAGAAAAAGAAACACCAAGTGCGGTACCACCACACAAAGCACCTTCCTTTGCTCCCAGTTTAGCTCTGCCAGATTACCACCCCCTTGTAGCAGTGTCCTAAGATGACCCTCTTAGCTACGGGTTACCTGCTACAAGTGGAGTATCTCGCTTGTCAGCAGTATGGTAGCCTTAATAACAGGAACTCTGGTCCACCTCAGCTGAAACTTGTAATCTGCAGCACTGGTAAGCTCTTCAGGTATCTTGGTGAAAAAACTCTTTTTTTTTTTTTTTTTTCCAAAGTGTCCACTCTTCAGAACTTTACTGGTATCTGTGGTTAATCACTTCTTCTGTGCAAGGCAACAATTTTTTTTTTTTTAATCCGAAACAACTACGCCAAAACTCCGCCCCCCTTCTATGTGACAACGCACCGCCTAGCCTGTGGCGTAAGCAGGCCAAGGGGATGTGAGCCACACAGTGGGGTGAGTTTAAAAGAGTCCTTGTTAGTGCTGAAGCCTTCCTACTGTAGTTGTGGAGTGAGTGACGACAGCCAAGGTTGGGTTTCCAAAGTAAGTAATGCTTTATTCATGCATAAGGTATTTGCACAAAGTATAGCAAAGGACACCGTACAGGACTTACTCCCCCGCCACAGAAGTATAATGGTAACCTTCTGTACCAAATAAAAGTTCAAGTGTTTATACAGCTTCTCCTGATACTTCTCAGGGACACATAAAATATTTACAAGCTTTCATCATTCTTCCCGCTTCATTACTACAACAGGGCTTCAATCTTCTAGTACTGCTTTCTCAGTATCTACTGGTAATAAAGAATCTTTCGCCTGTTGTACTTCTTTCTAGTGTCCAACAGCTTCTCATAGAAATGGCAATCTCCACAACTCTGGCTTATTAATGACTGCCTGCTTGTGTAGGAGCAGTTTCTCTATGTTGCCTTCTATTCACAGCTGTACCACATGAAGCTTTGATTCATTCCATTCACTAGAACGCTGCTGTCTCTCATGCAGGTTCTAGAACATTTGCTTAAGGCTTCTCAGCACTCAATCATCACTTAGGAATACTTATAGTTCTTCACTCTATCATACAAATCCTTAGGTAGCTGCTTTGTAAGATCCCTCAGCTCAGCCTGGTCTTCAAAGGCTCCTCTTAGCTCTCTGCACGGTTGCTGCCAATTAGCTTCTTGCTGGCAAGCAGGTGGGTGCTCTTCTGAACTAGAGCTTAGCTCACGCTGTCTATCGTAGGGAAATGTTAGCAGCTTTCTAACAGGGATTTTTCTATAGCCCCTCTTCCCTCTATTAACTTCAGGTTTATATTCAGGGCCTGATTTATCCCTGCCTCCTTTAGCAAGCAGTCTATTGTCAGTTCCTATAGACTGACTTCTTTCAAAGCTATTTACTTTACAAGGCTTAGAAGAGTTTGCTCTGACCTGGTTTTTGCAGCGCCTGCCTCTGGGGAACTCCCCTGACTCCAAGCCAGTATTCCAGGCTTCTGAATCCAGTTCTGGGTCACCTCCAAGGTTTTCTCTCTCATGGAGCTGAGGTCTGCCTGTGTCTCTTCCTGGACCACTTGCAGGAACTCTCCCTTCCCTGGTTCTCTCCTTAGTTCCTCTGGGCTCAGCCTTTCTGCTTGCACTGCTCTGTAACCAGTTCCTCTTCTCCAGGCCTTGCTCCTCGAGGGCTTGCTGCTTCAGTGCTTGCTCCTCGAGCCCCTCCTCCCTACTAACTGCTGCTTCCTGGTTATGAGTGCAGAGTGGCCCAATCCAGTCTGACTCCTCCCACCTCCCTGATTGGCTATGTCTCTGGGTTAGCCTAGAGCTAGGGTGTGGTTCTTTCCCTGCTCTTCTCTGCAGAGAAAGTTTGTGAGCAGGAAACTTAACCTCTTCCTGTCCTGCCTCTCCGAGCATCTGAGGTGACAGAAAGTGATTTAAACCCATTTTCTCCTGGTTCTGGGGCTCTGCCTTGTCACACATGGCATGTTCAAAACGAACCCATTTGGAAAAACTGTCCTAACTCTACTTAACAAAGGTTCCAACAACAACAAAAATAATAATGGAGAGAGTGGACACCCCTGTTGTGTGCCCCTGTATAAAGGGAAACTCTCCATCTGAAGGCTGTTCACTAAAATTCGAGCTCAGGGTGCAGCATATAGAAGTTGTATGGCCTGAAGAAACAAGCACTGGAAACCTAACCATTCCAACACAAGAAACATATAGTCAGCTGACTTTATCAAATGCTTTTTCGGCATAGAGGATCTCATGAACCAAACAAACCAGAATTTGCCACAGATTAACAACTGCATGCCTACTACTGACAAATCCCACCTGAGAAGGGTGTATCAGACAAGGCAGGATTAGCATAAGGCAATCCACAAAACCTTAGAAAGAATCTTTTGTTCAACATTTATCAATGATATTGACTAGTAGGATCCCAAAAACAGGGGTCCTTTCCTGGCTTAAGGGATCATGGTAATTAATGCCTCATTAGTATTATATGGAAATACAGTACCTTCTGCTCAATTAATTGTGTATACATTTCAGTCAAAGGCACACACAGTTTGTTCTACAATAATTTGAAGTACTCACTACTAAAACCATCTGGGCTCGGAGCTCGAGCTGTGTGCAACTCTTTGATAGCCTTTTGAACTTCTATAGCAGTTATAGGCACATTTAAAACCTCAGTTGCCCTACCTGAAGTTCTTGCAAGACATTTTCATGGAGATATGTGCAAGATGCCTCTGTCTCCTTCTGTACCATATAACCGCTGATAGAAGTCCTTAAAGGCAGCCTTCAGATCTCTCTGAACTGTATAAGTTACCTCATTCTTGTGCTGTATTGCTGGTACATAACTAGGACTCTTCCCATTCTTGATTAAAGATGATAACAGCTTATGCGGCCAGTTTTCAAACTTATACAGGGATCATCTATAATAGAGCAGAGATTGCTTGGCTCGAACATGGATAAATGTATTTAGTTCACTCTGCCTAGCCAAGTACGCAGTCTGGGTTTCACCACTATCAGTTGAATCAGTTTACCCCTCAGAGTTCCTAGCTGTCTACCCATAACCACTAAGCATTGATTCATCTTTCCTCTTTTGGTTAATGTAACCAAATATCACTTCTCAGAGAAAGACCTTAGCAGTCTCCCAAAACAGAGCTGGATTAGTCTTATGTTCCCCATTAATATAAATATAACTAAATATAATGGAAAATGCCATTGCCTAATTCATCCTGGACCCCCACATAGGGCCACATCTACCAATACCATTGCATGGTCAAAAACCTGAATATCATCAATTTGAACCTTTTGGACACCTCTTAGACACCACCCAACAATTCCCTAAACAGCAAAAAATAGTCTATTCTGGACCAGAAGCCATGTGCTCAGGAGAGGTGGGTATAGTACCTTTCCTTGGGGTAGAGATGCCATCAAACATCTATCAAATCATAGTTCTCACATAAGCCCAGTAAGTATCTCCGCTGCCTCATGTCCCTCCCGTCAATCCAGACGATCAATCCAGGCTCGCGTCCAGTACAGAGTTATAATCCTCACCTAATATTACTCTGTCCCCCCAGTGCGGACATATGACACACTAGCACATCATAGCACCCCAGCTAAAAAATATTAGAGCCATAAACACTGCTCAGCACAACAGGGTTGCCATATAATCTCCCATAGGCCAAAATATATCTGCCCTAGGATTGCAGCGCATTCTATCCATTTAAAAGCCCAAAGCCTTGCAAATTAGCATAACCACTCCCACCTTCTCACCAGATCATATACCCACCACCATCATTTCAATTTAGCATATTCAATAGCAGTCATATATGTTTCTTAGAGAAATGTTATGTCAGCTTGCCTATCACACAGGTTTTAAGGATTTTATGCCTCTTAATAAGACAACCAATGGCACACACATTCTAGGAGACACTCCCTGTTTCTTCATGATACTCCATTTCAAAGTACATTTTTGACATGTTGCAAAATCTTGCAGGCTGAGGGGCCCTCCCAGCCTAAGATCCCTCTCAGTACCTCATAGGCTCCCCTATGGACAACCGTAGCACCACTCCCCCCCCTCTTCCCCCTTATGTCTCTGTAAGAACCAGTACACAGAAGGTAACCACCCAACCCCCCCCCATACAGCAAAAACATCTCAGTTCAGTCCCAACCAAATTCCCTATTAGCTAACCCCCGCAACCACCAGACATTCCTTTTCATTCCCTATTGTCTCCACACAACATAAAGTTAAACTAATTTGTGTCCAGGCCCTTCCAATGGATCTCTAAACCCAAACTTCATCCCAGAAAGCCTCAATACCACTCCTGTTAAAACAACCCTAGACTCCTTTCACATGTGCCCACCATCCAAAACTGAAGCCTCTCACTAACTAATCATGCATCACACATGCAATCCCCTCCTCTGCAACTAGTATTTAAAGTTCCCTCACAGCACAGACCAAGCATATTTCCACCAAACGTTCAAACACATACAATCAATACTATTCCCAACCAACCCCAAGGCTTCCCTCCAAAAAGAAACCCTACCTGTTGTTCCTGTATCACGAACTGGTTAAAAGATAGAAACAGAGTAGGACTAAATGGCCAGTTTTCTCAATGGAGAAAGGTGAATAGTGGAGTACCCCAGTGATCTCTGCTGGGCCCACTGTTTTTTAACATATTCATAAATTGACCTGGAAATGTGAATAACAAGTAAGGTGATCAAATTTTCAGATGACACAAAATTATTGAAAGTTGTTAAAACACAAGAGGATTGTGAAAAATTGTAAATGGACCTTGGACTGGACGTCCAAATGGCAGATGGAAATGTAATGTGGACAAGTGTAAAGTTATGCACTTAAGGAAGAACAACCCAAACTACGGTTACACAGTGCAAAGTTCCACATTAGGAACAACCGCCCAGGAAAAGGATTAGGTGTCATCATGGATAATACATTGAAGCCCTTTGCCCAGTGTGCAGCGGCAGCTGTAGGAATGGACAGGTAAAGGGGATACCAGAATTCCCAATATGTAATTGAAGATGGATGAATTTCTTGATGCAGATCTCTGGGATGTGCTAATAGAAGAACTTTTTAACAATGACAGTCACTCACGAGTTTTTCCTTTCATCTATTTCCTCTTGGGTGGAGTGGGATATCATGATCATGAGTTTTGTGTAACTGTTTTTAAAATAGTTTGAGAACATTGTTAACGCAAGCATAAAGAGTAAACACAGGCTATGAACTGTGCAACCATAGTTCATTGTACAATCAACTATAGGTCCCTGCTGGCACAGCATAATTTCTGCAGCTCTGCAATTATAAATAATTTTGTCATAATCAAGTAAATTTCATCTAATACACTGTAAACAGCTCTTACTCTGTAAAGAATTCTAGCGACACCTTGTGTTATGTCTTGTTTATGCTTAATGACTGTGTTACTTCCCTTTTTCTCTTCAATAAAAAGAGCTTCAAAAGAGGAAGACTTTGAATTCAACAGAGGTGGAACTGTGCTGTGTCCATGGATGTTCTGTTGTTTTCCCTCTGAGCTCAAAGAAAAGTAGCACTTTGTGTGTGATTGTGTTCTGTAACACTCTCTGCTTATTTCTCACTGCTTGAGGGACCAGAGACCGAAAGAGCTGTGGTATTGTGGCCAGATCACGGGTTTTCTTCAGTAGCCAAGAAAGCAAATAGAATGCTAGGAATCATAAGGAAAGGAATGGAGAATAAAACAAAGGATATTGATATTGCCTCTGCATCGTTCCATGGTGCGACAGCACCTTGAAGATTGTGTGCAATTCTGGTCACAATATCTTGAAAAGGATAGAGTAGAATTAGAAAAGGTACAGAGAATGCCACCAAAATGGTAAAGGGGATGGAAGGATGCCCCTATGAGGAAAGGTTTAAAAGGTTAGGGCTCTTCAACTTGGAAAAAAGACGGCTTAGAGGAGTTATGATAGAGGTCAATAAATTAATGAATGGAGTAGAATGGTTAAACTCAACATGTAATCTAACTTTGGAATTCATTACCAGAGGATGTAGTAAAAGGTATTAGTGTAGCTGGGTTTAAAAAAAGGTTTGGACAAGTTATTGGAGGAAAAATCCATAATCCATTATTAAAGAGGACCATGGAAATCCTCTGCTTACACAGATTCCACATTGCTTATCCTGGGGTATCTTTTTGGGAACCTGACAGGTGTTTGTGACTTGGATTGGCCATTGTTGGAAACAGCATACTGGGCTTGATGGACCTTGGTCAGACTTAGGGGTATGTTTACTAAACCGTCTTAATGTGCGCCCGGCGATAGTGTGCAGGCTGCCATAAAAGGAGTGGGCGTTTCAGTCTTAAAGTAGCAAAACAGGATTATCACGCGATAACGCGCGCTGCTGCGCACATAAACGGGATAAGCGCCGCTAAGCGCGTTAACGCACAGTAATCTTAAGTAGGCGCACAGAGATGCAAACACAGAAACAGAGGTGTAGTACAATGGTTAATACACTGATTGATGATTATGGGGTCATGAGTTTGATCTCCCAGTGTGCCTAATGTGTAAGACTGGCTGTGGCATCAGCTTTGACATGTAAGTACTTTTTTTTACTGGCGGTAAAAAAAAAGATGTATAAATAAATAAATAACTGTTGATATACTGTTGGTAGCCTGTTATCTCATTGTATTTTTTGAGTTACATTTAATAGTTGAATGTTCATTGTTCTAAATATGTTCTATGTAAAATAATAGTACTCTGTTATTAAAGTTTATGTTACCTGTAAACCGCTACTGATCGCTGGAAGTGGTGGTATAGAAAAGATGTATAAATAAATAAATAAATAAATAAATAAGTATTGTTTCTTGAGGCATTTTATTTGTATTTTAATTATTGCTGCCAGCAAACACACCCTCACGTGCCATAACCTAAGGTGCCACATAAGGCACCCTATAAGGCACTCCATAGGGCACATTATAAAGTGCACTGTCTGCCACGGCACCCTATAATTTCCCCTATAGGGCACACTATAAGGCGCTCCATAGGACAACTTATAAGACACCTTATGTGGACTGTAACCATAAGGTGCCTCAGAAGGCGCTTTATAGGGTACCCTATAAAGCGCCTTCTGAGGCACCTTATGGTTACAGTACTCTGAGAGTGTTTTTACTGGAAGCACTAATGTACATTAAAAATTGACAATGCTCTGGATAGTCCTATCAAAACCCCCAATGTGGGTTTGAACCCATGACCTCTGGCTCCACAGGCAGGGAAGTAACCAGTGGGCTACAGCTATTAACAAGCCCCTGGCTGGTTACAGAAGGACTGCATATCACCACACAGTCTGCTGTGGTTACCAGGATAACCTTAACCCACCTGTACCCATGATGCACTGCACATGCAAATCAGCAGTCTACAGATGATCACAAGATGGGGTATGCACCCCCACAGCAACTTGGCCTGGTAGGGGGAACTGACCGTGTGCACCCCCATAGCACCTCAGCCTGGTAGAGGGTACTGACCGTGTATGTTACTGGCACAGAGTAGCTACAGACCGTCACATTGTGCAGGTACTGTGCTCACCCTGAGGGTGAGGTGGGGCACCCAGCACCAGGTCCACAGCACCTTTCATGACTGAAATAGGCTATACTGCAGGTTTCCATCAGTGCTTTTAAACTAGATATTAGGGGAAAGCCGACAGTTGCCCAAGAGCGGATGGTTTGGAAGAATGTATCTTTGAAGAATACTATCAAAAGCAGAGAAGTTCCACAAAAGAGTAAAGTAGTCCAAATGCTCTCAAGTATGGAGCAAGCAGAGCTTAAAGATCCCAAATTACCTATGTCTAACAATAGCCAGATTAATATGAATAAAGTACGTTCTCTAAAATGCTTGTATGCAAATGCTAGAAGTCTAAATAATAAGATGGGAGAGTTAGAATATATAGCACTAAATGAAAGGTTAGATATGATTGGAATATCAGAGACATGGTGGAAGGAGGACAACCAGTGGGACGCTGTGATACCTGGGTACAAACTATATCGCAATGATAAAGCTGATCAAATTGGTGGAGGGGTTGCTCTCTATGTTAGAGAGGGCATTGAGTCAGAAAGGATTAAAGTTTTGCAGGAAACAAAATCTGCTGTAGAATCTATATGGATTGAAATTCCATGTAAAAGGTGGAAGGCAATGACAGTGGGGGTGTACTATCGAGCGCCTGGCCAGAATGACCAAATGGATGATGAAATGCTCAAAGAAATCAAGGAAGCTAACAAAAGTTACAGCGCAGTAATAATAATGGGTGATTTCAATTACCCCGGTATCGACTGGGTCAGTGTCACGTCAGGACATGCTAGGGAGATAAAGTTCCTAGATGAAATAAATGACTGCTTCTTGGAGCAGCTGGTTCATGAACCGACCAGAGGGGAAGCCATATTAGACCTAGTCCTTAGTGGAACACGAGATCTAGTGCAAGAGATAAGGGTGTTGGGGCCACTTGGCAATAGTGATCATAGCATGATCGCCTTTGATTTAATTAGTGGAGGAGGGATTGTAAGGAAATCCACAGTTCTACCTTTTAACTTTTGAAAGGGAGACTATGATAAAATGAGGAAAACAGTTAAGAAAAAACTAAAAGGAGCAGTTGCAAAGGTTAAAGACGTACATCAAGCTTGGGTGTTGTTGAAAAATACTATCTTGGAAGCCCAGACCAGCTGTATTCCACGCTTTAAGAAAAGTGGAAGGAAGTCCAAAAAACCACCAGCATGGTTTAAAGGTGAGGTCAGAGAGGCTGTTGTTGCCAAAAAAGCATCTTTCAGGAAATGGAAAAAAGAGCCAAACGACGAAACCTGGAAACAGCACAAGCACTGGCAAGTCAAATGCAAGGCATTGATAAGGAAGGCAAAGAGAGAATTTGAGAAGAAGCTTGCTGCGGAAGCAAAAACGCGAAATAAAGACCTTTTCAAGTACATTCGTAGCAAAAAACCTGTGAGAGAGTCAGTTGGTCCATTAGATGATCAAGGGGTTAAAGGAGCACTAAGAGGCGACAAGGCGATAGCGGAGAGACTGAATGAATTCTTTGCTTCGGTCTTTACTGAGGAAGATGCAGGGATGTTACCCATGACTGAAGTGGTATTTAAAGGTGCGGAAAATTTGAAGGAAATATCGATACATTGGGAAGATGTATTACAACTATTAGATAAACTGAAGAGTAGCAAATCACCTGGGCCAGATGGTATACATCCAAGGGTGTTGAAAGAACTGAAATATGAGATTGCAGACCTGCTATTAGTAATCTGTGAACTATCATTAAAATCATCTCTAATACCTGAAGATTGGAGGATCGCCAATGTAACACCAATTTTTAAAAAGGGTTCCAGGGGTGATCCTGGAAACTACAGACCGGTGAGCCTGACATCAGTACCGGGAAAAATGGTAGAAGCCATCATAAAGAATAAAATTACTCAGCATGTAGATAGTCATGACCTAATGGGAGACAGCCAACATGGCTTTAGACAAGGAAGATCTTGTCTTACTAATCTGTTATGTTTTTTTGACTTTGACTTTCATACTTTGGACACATCATGCGAAGAGAGAGATCATTAGAGAAAGACATCATGCTTGGCAAGATAGAAGGTCAACGCAAAAGAGGAAGGCCAGCAATGAGATGGATTGATACAATAACAGCAGCTACGGGTACCAGTCTGTCAACAATGAGCCGCCTGACTGAAGACCGAACACAATTTAGGATAGCTATCCAGAGGGTCGCCATGAGTCGACTCCGACTCGACGGCACTTAACAACAACATGTTTTTTTGAAGGAGTGAATAAACAAGTGGATAAAGGTGAGCCGGATGATATTGTGTATCTGGACTTTCAGAAAGCCTTTGACAAGGTCCCTCATCAGAGACTTTTGGCAAAACTAAAGAGTCATGGGATAGGAGGCAGTGTACTTTTGTGGATCAGAAACTGGTTAAAAGATAGAAAGCAGAGGGTAGGGCTAAATGGCCAATTTTCCCAATGGAAAAAGGTGAATAGTGGTGTACCCCAGGGATCTGTGCTGGGTCCGCTGCTTTTTGACATATTCATAAATGACCTGGAAAGTGGTATAACGAGTGAGGTTATCAAATTTGCAGATGACACAAAACTATTTAAAGTTGTTAAAACCCAAGAGGATTGTGGAAAATTGCAAGAGGATCTTGATAAACTGGAAGACTGGGCATCAAAATGGCAGATGAAATTTAATGTGGACAAGTGCAAGGTTATGCACCTAGGGAAGAACAACCCAAACTATGGTTACACGATGCAAGGTTCCACATTAGGAACCACCACCCAGGAAAAAGATTTAGGCGTCATTGTGGATACCATGTTAAAACCCTCGGCCCAGTGTGCAGCGGCGGCCAAGAGAGCAAATAGAATGCTAGGTATCATAAGGAAAGGAATGGAAAATAAAACAAAAGATATTATAATGCCTCTATATCATTCCATGGTGAGACCGCACCTTGAATATTGTGTGCAATTCTGGTCGCCATATCTTAAAAAGGATATAGCGATTTTAGAAAAGGTTCAGAGAAGAGCCACCAAAATGGTAAAGGGGATGGAAGGATATTCCTATGAAGAAAGGCTAAAAAGGTTAGGGCTCTTTAACCTGGAAAAGAGTCGGCTGAGGGGAGATATGATAGAAGTCTATAAATTAATGAACGGAATGGAACGGGTAAACGTAGATCGATTGTTTACCTTATCAGAATATAGAAAGATTAGGGGACATGCAATGAAGCTACAGGGTAAACTATTTAAGACTAATAAAAGAAAATATTTTTTCACTCAACGTGTAATCAAACTCTGGAATTTGTTACCGGCAGATGTAGTAAAGGCTGTTAGTGTAGCTGGGTTTAAAAAAGGTTTGGACAAGTTCCTGGAGGAAAGGTCCATAAACCATTATTAAGAAGGGACCCAGGATATCAATGCTTGAACCAATACAAGCATTGTGGAACCTGTGTCTCTTGGGGAAACTGCTAGGTACATATGACCTAGATTGGCCACTGTTGGAAACAGAATACTGGGCTTGATGGACCTTGGTCTGACCCAGTATGGCATATCTTATGTTCTAGTGTCTGTGATAGGTAGTTCCTGCAGACACATCTGTATTTCTCAGTCATGTCTAGCCCTTATGGACTATGATGCACCCAAAATAGTGCATATCCTGTGTTGGTACCATGGTCACATGATGTAGGTGAAGGGGGGTATTTGGAGCCATAGGTGGATTATGTATCACCACCCACCCCACCCCACCCCACTTTCTGTGGCTCAGGGTGGGAAACAGGATCTCCCACCAACAGAACCACACTCTACCTCCCCACAATGGTGGCAGTAGAGAGGACCATCAACCCCAGTCCTGCTGGGGAACAGACACCATACATGGCAGGCAATGCAGATCTGTACACATCCATAAGACAAGGCAGACAGAAGGCCTAGAAATGCTCAGCTGCCCCCCACCACTATCTGACATTCTCCAGCAGCAAGCCTCCAGCTGTTGCACCCTGCAAGATATTCCATCCAGACACATACTAGCTGCAGACAGTCTGCTAGCAAGTCCATAGTGCATGTTTCTGGAGAAGATGCATGTACCCAGAACTGGGATGTCAGCATACACACCAAGCAGATAAGTCAGTGATTGGGCACCAAAAGGGAACCATAAACATCACATAAAAAAAATACTATATTGTACTATGGGGGAACCTAGCCATGCCGTGGTCACTGCTCAGTCAGGGTGAGAGTGACCTCCCAGCAGGACATGCTGTGGCCACCCTGTCTGTGCAGGTGTTTGTCAGGCACTACAATGTCTGAGCCATTGCCCTATGCCCTGTGCAGATTCATCCTGGCCAGGCCACCCTGTCCAGGCTATACCCATGGTACCTTGCTCCTCATTATACACATTGGCAGGCTTACACTGGCAACAGTGTGGGCTGAGGAAGGTGTTGGCAGACACCACACACTGGATAGACCAGAGCTACTCAATTCCAGTCCTGGTGGCCCGCAACCCTGCAGGTTTTTGGGATATCCCTAATGATATGCATGAGATATATATGCATTAGAGATAGCCTGCCAACCTGACTGGTTTGTGGCCCTCCAGGGCTGGATTTGGAGACTCCTGCCTTACACCTCTGTCATTTAAGATTGTGAGTGGGCAAGGTACAGATGTTCTAGACATCAAAAGGGTAGATAGAATGTGTCACATTCCTCCTAGATTCTCAACACCACCAAAAAGTTGTCTAATAGACAATATTTTGGTGGTAGTGAGAAGCAAGGAGGAATGTGACAAATTCTAACCTCTTTGATGTCTTGGACATCTGCACCTTGTCCACTTACAATCTTAAATGACAGATGTGTAAGGCAGGGGTCTCCAAATCCAGCCCTGGAGGGCCAAACACCAGTCAGGTTGGCAGGCTATCTCTAATGCATATATATCTCATGCATATCATTAGGGATATCCCAAAAACCTGCAGGGTTGCGGGCCACCAGGACTGGAATTGAGTAGCTCTGGGATAGACAAACACATGCTCCCACACCTATGCCAGCATTGTGCAAATATAGAGGCTCTTGGCAGCCCTGGCCACCGCACCAGTCCAAGGCACAGTGCAGGCATGGCTATGGTATGCAATACTGTTGGGGTCACTCCCCAGGGTGGTAAACACTGTCAGACATCAGACCTGAAGCACACTCCACAGACAGCAGAAAGGTTGCTATGATGCAGCTCAATCAGCAAATTGTGCTTAACTTAGGAATTGCTATCTGCCAGTAATCATAGCAACCGTTTGATAGGTGTGTACCGTATTCCCAGGTTTAGGATGGCATTGCTAAGGTATGCAAGTGCTAGTATTGGGAGATGCACGCAGGGTCCAACATCCTGCCTCTCCAGGAGGCTTTGGATAATGGAGCCTGTGGGTGAGGGTGTGTCTGCCCCTGTTGGCCGCTGCTCTAGGGCAGAGGTTCCCAACTCCAGTCCTGGTGGGCCAAACACTGTTCGTGTTTTCATGCTGTCCCTAATGAATATGCATGAGATACATCTGCATACCATGGGGGCGGTGCATAGACATGCAGCACAGCCGTGTTTATTAGAGGCAGCATGGAACCTTAATGGTGTTTGGCCCTCCAGGACTGCATTTGGGAGACTGCTCTAGGTAATGTGCATGTTTATGGTGTCTGTGCTCTGTAGGGTAAAATGTAGGTTTATTGGGCATGTTTCTGTTATCTGCAATAAAGGTTCTGTCTGTATTGGCACGTTTTAGTAGTGGGTAAAATACGGGGACTGGGTTGGCAGGAGCCACAGCTGGGATTTGAACCTGTGACCTTCTGCTTCTGAACATACTGGCTGTGTGCACTGCACCACCATGTTGCCACAGAGATAGTGCATTCCCTGGAGATACCATGACTGTTTGTCAGACAGAGCCTGTCTGTTGCAGTGCACGGCACCCACCTAAACAGGGCTAGGCCATGGTCTGCTCTGGGCAGCTGCCACTGACCCCTCCACCACCAGTACCCCTCTGCCACCATGCTGACATGCCCTTCTGCTGGTGGTGCTGGTGGTGCGCAGTCTCAGGCCATCCAGTGTATGGGTAGGCGGCTGCCTATGGTGCGGGTTCTGGGATAGGGGTGCCTGCATAGCTGTCCACACTTTCCCCCAGCACTGCCTGCCAATGTTCCATGCCATTGGGGGTACCTGCTTGGTACTATCCCCTGTGACACCGTGGGAAGCACACTCTTGCCCATGTTGGGCCCTCAGCAGTTGCTGTCTGGCTGCTCTACTGTTTCAGCATTCCTATGGGCCAGCTAGGCATTACCCTAGTCCGCACTGTGGCCCAGCTACACCACAGCATGTGCCGCCTGCAGCCCTCTGTGTCCCCTTTTACAGCATCTGTCCAGTTGCCCATTCCGACATGCCCGCCCTGCTGTTGTGGAACATGTGCACACCATAGGAAACCTGTCCAATGGAGAGGAAAACCCTGCTCAGCGCAATTTCACTGTGGGCTCATTCACCTTGTATGGGGACGGAGCATAGACCTTTCCAAAATTCATATCTTTTTTTGGAGCTTTCTTGGGAGTGTTTTTTGATGTTTTCCATTGATATCACTATTGCCCAGCTTGGTTATGGTTTTTTTACATTTTCTTCTGGTCATTTTCACTGTTTCTTTGCCCTTTTGTTCCGTGCACATGTATCACACTTATCACTTTTTTTGGGTTTCCCTGGTTTTGCTGTACATTGTTGATGGAAATGGTTTCTTTTCCCTTTAAATCAGCTCTAACGCCAGGGTTTCACTGGCGTTAGTTTTCAGCCTCGGATTTCACAGCGTTAGTGTGCAGGGAGCCTCTCCCCTCCCACTCTCCGCCCATTGACCCTCTCTCTCCGCCCCTGGGGAGGCTTCCTCCGCCCTCCGGGAGCCTTTCTCCGCCTTCAGCGCTCGTTTGCGCCTTAGCATGCGTTAACGTGCGCTAAGGCGCCTTATCGTCTGCTAAAGCGCCATTATCGTGTGATAAGATGCCTTATCGTGCGATAACTTGGGAGAGCGCACGTTAAGACGGTTTAGTAAACATACCCCTGTGTGTCTTAAAGATAGGTGAGGAAAGATCGGTCCTTAGTCCTCTTTAACATTTTTTTTAAGCGATTTTGTAGAAGGTCTGTCAGGAAAGGTAGGCCTGTTTGTGGATGATACCAATGAGGTAGACACCCTGGAAGATGTAGATAACGTGAGGAGTGATCTAGCAAAGCTTGAAGAATAGCCAAGAATTTGGAGCTACGATTTAATGCTAAAAAATACAACGTCATGCATTTGGACTTTCAAAACCCAATGGGGTGGTACAGTGTAGGGGGTGAAGTACTTCAATGCACAAAAGAGGAGCAGGACCTGGCGGTCATCATATCAGATGATTTTAAGAGGGCGGACAGGGTAGGGAAAGCAATGGCAAAAGCCAGAAGGATGACTAGGGAGGGGGATGGCCAGCAGAATAAAGGAGATGAGATTGCATGTGGAGTGCTGTGTACAATTCTGGAGACAACACTTTTAAAAGACATTTAAAAGGATATAAATAGGAAGGAGTCAGCCCAGAGGGCAGCTACTAAAGTGATCAGTTGTCTTGTCATAAGGCATATGGGGGATAGACTTAAAGATCTCACTATATATACTTTTGAAGAAAGGCTGGAGAGGGGTGATATGATAGAAACATTAAGGGGTATGTTTACTAAACTGCAGTAACGTTACATACCGCGCATTATGTAACGTTAACGATCATGAGGTAACGTTAACGCGTGGTATGTAATGTTAACGCGCGTTAACATTACTTAACGATTGTTAATGTTCCCGGCCACGGTAAACACCGCAGAAGGTGGAGAGAGGGCGGAGAGAAGGGGTCAATGGGCAGAGAGTGTGTGGAGAGAGGTCCCTTTCACACTAACGCGCTGAACTGAAGGTATGAATCCTACCGCGAATGAAAACCTGCTGTTAGATGCACATTTGCAGGAGAGAGAAACCATTTAAATGTCAGCAATGTACAGCCTAGGCAGGGAGCCCAGGAAATGTGATAGTAGTGCTCCATTTTCAGCAACACCATAGTGCCAAAGTATGAATGGCCACTATGGCGAAGGTGCAAATGGGGCATAGGGGACCGCAGGCGGGACATGTAGCATAGGCAGCTGGGGCACAGGGTGGACCAGGCGGGTGCCTAGGGGGCACATAGGAACATAGAAACCGGAAATCAGCAAGACAGCAGCTGTCCAAGGCCAAACACAATCCAGCTACATCTACCTGGTTCACCCTAGCCAACAGTTGCTAGGGCACTGACCTGACATCCCCCCAGCCATCCCGCCTCCATGTGGAAGGGACATAATATTGGTAGGCAGTGATGGGGGGGGGGGATGTGAGGATGTCCATGTATGCCCCCCACACCCCGGGATCCGCTCCCTAGGCAGGCGCCTACCTACACAGTGGATGGCCTGGGACTGCGCACTACAAGCACCAGCAGCAAATGGCCATGTCAGCTTGGCAGGGGGGGGGGGTGTGCCCGTGTTGGAGGGGGCAGTGCCACCTCTCTGCAGTGGACCTAGGCCATGCCCTGCATCAGTATGTGGTGTGCAGTGTAACATACAAAGTGTGGCTGAGGAAAAGTACAGGTAGCCCCAGGGACTATTGTGCATCTGTGGCAACAGTGTGGTGCAGTACACCCAGCCAGTGTGTCCAGAAGCAGAGGGTTACAGGTTCAAGCCCCAGCTGTGGTTCCTGCAGAGCATATCCCTATGTTTTACCCTACAATGCAGATACAACAGCAACATGTGCAAAGCCCAAAGCAGCGGCAAACAGGGGTAAAAACACCCACCTACACAGGCTCCATAATCCAAAGATGCATGGAGAGTCAGGCTGTTGGCCCCAGCATTGAGCTGAAGTTATCACCAGAGCACTACTACTAGCCCCTGCATAGTTTAGGAATGTCGACACTGTGATCAGGACCAGTGTGGCGGGCAGGGTTGCCAACCACCCCTATCTTTGTACAATGCTGCAATAGGAGTGAGCGTGTTTGTATGTCTATCCATTGTTCTGTGGCTGCCCACCCTTCACTGGGCCCAAAATGTCCCACTGTTACCAGTGTTAGCCTGAATATGTGCATAATGAGGAGCAAGGTATTTTGGATATGGCCCGGACAGGGCAGATTGGCCAGGATGCATCTTCACAGGGTGTGGGGCAATGGCTGGGACACTGTAGTGCCTGACCACCACCTGCATGGACAGGGTGGCCACAGCATGGCATGCTGGGAGGGCACTCACTCTGACCGAGCAGTGACCATGGCAGGTCTAGCTTCCCACATAGTGCTCTACACTCTCTGCCTCCAGTGATATATTTGTGTTCTTTAGTGCTGGGGTCCTTATCACTGAGATGCCTGTTTGCTGCACATAGTTCTTCTGTGAGTATATCCTATGGACTGGCTGGTGGACTGTCTGCAGTTAGACTGTGCATGGTCAGAACACCTGTAAGGTACAGTCTGACTGTGCTGTCTGCTGGTGACTGGCAGACAGTGGTGGGAGGCAGTTGGGGTTTTCCAGACCTAACCCCAGAATTGCTGCTGGTCTGCCACAGTCATAGGTATGGCTCTGGCCCACCAACCCTGGAGGGCTGTCTCATACAAACAGGATGGAGGTTATTGCCCTGGGGCCAGGGCTGCCTGTTCTTTACCTACAGAAAGGTGATGTGGGCCTTTTGGGGGATGTAGTGTATGCCACTGTGACCTATAAAGGCACTGCTGCACACATCTCATGCAATTCTAGGAACTCCTCTAGCCTGATAACAGCTGCCCACGTCAGCCAGACCCTAACATGGAGTACACACCAATCTGGCTGGTGTCTGCTGCCACATGCAACTGCAGAAGACAGATGGACACCAAATTACCTTCAGCTGCACAGCAAGGAACACCTGTCACACACTGGTAGTGATGGAGATGTACAGCAGGACCTATCTCTAGCACCACATGTACTGCGGACCTAGTGCTGGGCACCCATCCTATCCCTCAGGGTGAACACAGAACCTGCACAATGGCATGGTCTGTAGCTACTCTGTGCCAGTATCACGCACTGTCATTTCGTCTTTCCAAGCTGAGGTACCGGAGAGGCGCAGACCCCATTTGGTGATCAACTGTAGACTGCTATTCAGCATGTGCATTGCATCATGGGTACTGGTGGGGTTACCCTACCCTGGCACTCAGAGCAGACAGTTTGTGCGGTGACCTGCAGTCCTTCTGTACCCAGACATTGCTGTGACATACACCATGGAGGTATAGCCTACTGGTTAATACAATGCCATTCTTGGCAGTGTTCATGGGTTCAGTTCCTCATTGTTCCCTCCTCTCATGCCTGTCCTACTCAAATAGTGTGCATGCCTGTAGAGGTCATATTTTTGCAGATCTGTGCTTCCAGCCCATAATACCCTCGCCACAATTGACAACATTCCCACGGTCCGTCTATCTGTGTCTGTCAGCTGTGTAGAGTCCTGTTTGCCAGTGCAGGCTGCCACCCCATGTCATGCACTGCTACCCTTTCCTGCATTGCGCCTCTTCATGCTTGCCTCACCTGTGCCTGATCTGCATGGCACCACCACTCCTCTGTCCACCCATCATTGTAACTATCCTGCCACCTCTGCCTCCACTGGGGGACACGTATTCCCATCGTCTGCCACCAACTGTTTTTCCGGTACTTTACATTGCCAACACCCTGTGCTGTGGTACAGCTGCCCCACCATGTTTGTCATCAGTACTGGCAGGCACAGATATGGCAGGTCCAGCCACAGATATGGCAGGTCCAGCGGCTCCCAGCTCTCCCTCCTTCACTTACCTGTTCATTGCCTTTCCTGAGTGCTCTATCTAATGTTAGGGCTACATCTGTCTCTGTTCCACACAGGTCATGCATGTCATCCTGAGGCACCTTGCAGTCCCTAGGGCACACTAACCTAAGACACCATAACCTTGTTAGGCCACCTTAACCTATGGTTCCATAGCCCAGGGTGTCTTCTGCGGTGCCTTGTCCAAGGGTGCCTAATATGGCGCTTAGTCTAGGAGGCCCTATAGGGCACCTTATGAGGCACCTTACAGGGCACCTTACATGGCACCTTACAAGGCACCTTACAAGGCGCTTTATAAGGCGCCTTACAAGGTGCCTTGCAAGATGCCTTACAAGGTGCCTTCCAAGGCGCCTTGTAACGCTCGTTAGTCTAAGGTGCCTTGTAACGCGCGTTAGCTGCTACAGCTTGCTGTAACGATGCAACGCCCATGCCTTTATATGGGCATCTGTACCTTTACCGCGGAACCTAACGCGAATGACTTTACTGCAGTTTAGTAAACATACAGTAAAAAACTGTCCATGGAAAAATGCACAGGAAATGGCCTTTTTCCAAAAGGAAGCTTTAGAATGACGGGTTATAGGATTAGGCTGAAAGAGGATAGATTCAGGAGTAATCTGAGGAAATATTTCTGTACGGAAAGGAACAACCTCCCAGTGGAGGTGGTAGAGACAAGAAATATATCTAAAGTCAAATAAGCATGGGAGAAATACAGAGGATCTCTGAGGGAGAGGAGGGGAGTGTAAATAGTTCTCATGGATTGGAACACTGGATATGCCATACAGTCTTTATCTAAGAAAAATTAGTGAATACCCTCAGCTTATATAAAGGATAAAGTCCACTTTTCAAATACTGTTTGCTTTTCTTAAAATTATTATGAAAACCTTTTTTTGACATTTTTTTCATATACTTAAAATTAATAATCAGCATGCAAAGGAACCCCTGGTCTCAGACTGTAGCGGCAACGTTTTTGTACAGAAATAATTCTGAGAGACATCTGCCGATGTGTTGCATCAATGACCAGTTTTTTTTAAGGGTTCTTGTTAGGACTTTCCTTGATATTATTTACAAAAATTGAAGAGATTATGCTTATCTTAAAGAGAAAACGAACGGCCCCAACGCCACCTGCTTGGTTCCCAATGTGCGTTTCGATTCTTCCTCAGGGGGTGGGTTCGCCAAAAAACAATCTCTGAAAATGAAACAATCTCTGAAAATGAAAACATGTACTCAGAAGTAATGCAGAATTAATACATTTACCCATCCATCAGCCCTTCTTCATATGCAAGGCGCTAGAATTTTTCATACCAATGAATGTTGAATTTTAGAAGTTTTTCAAGATGTGCGGGTTTTTCAACAATGGAGATTCTTCTCTCTCTCTCCAAAGACGCCGCGCATGTGAAATGCCTCTAATTCAGGCCCTTTAAACTCTGCTCTAATTGCGTCATTGAATGATGTCATCAAAAAGATCCCCACTACTCAAAGGGACTCCACGTAGGAGTACCCAGGAACACACCAATGACTCAAATGCAAGTTCCCCATTCCACCATGTTGTTTAAACCCCCTGGGTCTACAGTTTGAAGGCGATAAATCCACTGTTGTTCCTGAATTACTATAGACTTTTCTCTGGAGTTACCCGACCTTCCTGTTGCCACCCAGTCTACTCCAAAGAACCGAAGATCTTCAAAAACGTGGTTATGTTGAAGGCAATGTAATACTATAGGAGCTTCTACCCTTTTGCATTTCAAACGACTATGTTCGTTTATACAAATTCGCAGCGGACGTGTTGTTTTCCCGATGTATATAAGACCGCAGGGACAATGGATGCCGTAGACTACATGATCCGACTCGCACGTTGTATTATATCTCAATTTATAAGTATGACCATGATAAGAAAAATGCGTGAAATCTTCAGAAATGTGGCACACATTACATCGACCACATGGTCTATGCCCCGTCACTAAAACCTCTTCTGGTGGTGTTACAGTTCTTAATTTCACGGTACTCAGTTGTTCTTTAAGATTAGAGTGCCTTGTCCAGACACATCGAATTGTTTTATCATACAGACCAGGGAGAACAGACAGAACATTCTGATGCCGTTTGATGATCCGTTTTATTTGACCACTAAAAGGTGAAAATTTCGTGATAAAATTGACAGTGGTCTCTGCAACATTCTTTGGTGGTTTGACAGAACGTAATAGCAAATCTCTATTGTTAAACCTTGCACGTTTATAAGCTTCAGAGATCACTCGTGAAGGATACCCTCGCTGTTTAAAATCATATGTAAGGCGTTTTGCCTGATGTTTATAATCACTCAGATTGGAACAATCTCTACGGTACCTTATGAATTGTGACAATGGCAAACTATCATGTAGTTGCTTAGGATGTCTGCTATTGTAGTGAAGTAGAGTGTTTCTATCCGTAGGTTTTTTATAAGTGGTGGTCACCCACCCTTGGAATCTCTTCTCTACTGTCACATCCAGAAACACTATTTTTTGCTCATGGTATGTGTAGGTGAATTTAGACACACCTAGGATACATCTGTGTCCTTCTGTATTTCTCAGTCATGTTTGGCCTTATGGACGATGATGCACCCAGAATAGTGCATATCCTGTGTTGGTGCCATGGTTACCTGCTGTAGGTGAAGGGGGGGGGTGTGTTTGGACCCATAGGCAGATTATGTACCACTACACAACCCACCCTCTGGGGCTCAGGGTGGGAAACAGGATCACCCACCAATAGATCCACATTCTACCTCCCTGCAATGGTAACAGTAGAGAAGACCATCAACCCCAGTCCTACTGCGGATCAGACAGAGCAGTACACATCCATAATGCAATAGCAGACAGACAGTAGGCCTGGAACTGCTCAGCTGCCCCCCACCATTATCTGACAGTCTCCAGCAGCAAGCCTCCAGCAAGACACATACTAGCTGCAGACAGTCTGCCAGCTAGTCCATAGTGCATGGTCCTGGAAGAGACGCATGTACCCAGAACGGGGATGTAAGCATACACACCAAGCAGATAAGTCAGTGATTGGGCTCCAAAAGAAAACCCATAAATATCACATGAGAGAAGCACTATGGGGGAACCTAGCCATGCCATGGTCACAGCTCAGTCAGGGTGAGAGTGACCTCTCAGAAGGACATGCTG
Source organism: Ichthyophis bannanicus (assembly GCA_033557465.1). NCBI lineage: Eukaryota > Metazoa > Chordata > Amphibia > Gymnophiona > Ichthyophiidae > Ichthyophis > Ichthyophis bannanicus. The sequence goes on from CM066032.1 coordinate 822,623,514, forward strand.
TGGCCACCCTGTCCATGCAGGTGGTGGCCAGGCACTACAATGTCCGAGCCATTGCCCTATGCCCTGTGCAGATGCATCCAGGCCAGGCCACCCTATCCAGGCTATTCTCATGGTACCATGCTCCTCATTATGCACATTGGCAGACCAATACTGGCAACAGTGCTAGCAGTGTGGGCTGTGGAGGGTGTTGGCAGCCACCTCACACTGGATAGACAGACACACACTCCCCACACCTATGCCAGCATTGTGCAGCTATAGAGGTGTTTGGCAGCCCAGGCCACCACACCAGTCCTTGGCACAGTGCAGGCATGGCTATGGTACGCAATACTGTTGGGGTCACTCTGTCAGACTCAAGACCTGAGGCACACTCCACAGACATCAGAAAGGTTGCTATGATGCAGCTCAATCAGCGAATTGAGCTTAACTTAGGAATTGCTATCTGCCAGTGATCATAGCAACCTTTTGATAGCTGTGTACCGTATTCCCAGGTTTAGGGTGGCATTGCTAAGGTATGCAAGTGCTAGTATTGGGAGATGCACGCAGGGCCCAACATCTTGCCTCTCTAGGAGGCATTGGATAATGGAGCCTGTGGGTGCGGGTGTGTCTGCCCCTGTTGGCTGCTGCTTTACGGCAGAGGTTCCCAACTCCAGTCCTGCGGTGCCAAACACTGTTCGGGTTTTCATGCTGTCCCTCATGAATATGCATGAGATAGATCTGCATACCATGGGGGTGGCGCATAGAAATGCAGCACAGGCATCTTTATTAGAGGCAGCATGGAACCGCAATGGTGTTTGGCCCTCCAGGACTGCATTTGGGAGACTCTGCTCTAGGTAATGCACATGTTTATGGTGTCTGTGCTCTGTAGGGTAAAATGTAGGTGTCTTGGACATGTTTATGTCATCTGCAATAAAGGTGCTGTCTGTATTAGCACGTTGTAGTAGTGGGTAAAATATGGGGACTGGGTTGGCAGGAACCACAGCTGGGACTTGAACTTGTGATCTTCTGCTTCTGAATACACTGGTTTTGTGCACTGCACCACCTTGTTGTCACAGAGTCAGTACATTCTCTGGTGATACCGGTCTGCTCTGGGCAGCTGTCACTGCCCCCTCCACCACCAGTATCCCTCTGCCACCATGCTGACATGTCCTTCTGCTGGTGGTGCTGGTGGTGCGCAGTCTCAGGCCATCCAGTGTGGAGGTAGGCGGCTGCCTATGGTGCGAGTTCTGGGGTAGGGGTGCCTGCATAGACGTCCACGCTCCCCCCCAGCCCTGCCTGCCAATGTTCCATGCCCTTGGGGGTAGCGTTTGGGTACTATCCCCTGTGACACTGTGGAAAACACACTCGTGCCCATGTTGGGCCTTCAGCACTTGCTGTCTGGATGCTCTGCTGTTTCAGCATTCGTATGGGCCACCTAGGCATCGCCCTAGTCCGCACTGTGGCCCAGCTGCACCACAGCATGTGCCGCCTGCGGCCCTCTGTATCCCCTTTTCTGGAATCTGTCCAGTTGCCATTCCGACATGCCCACCCTGATGTTGCGGGACCTGTGCATGCCATAGGAACCCTGTCCGATGGAGGGGAAAACCCTGAACAGTGCTATTTCACTGTGGGCTCATTCACCTTGTATGGGGACGGAGCATAGACCCTTCCACGAGTAATATCTTTTTTGTGGAGCTTTCTCGGGGGGGGGGGGGGTTGATGTTTCCCATTAATATCACTATTGGCCAGCTTGGTTATGGGTTTTTTCCAGTTTGTTGGGGTCATTTTCAATGTTTCTGTGCCCTTTTGTTCTGGGCACATGTATCACACTTATCACTTTTTGTAGTTTTCCCTGCCTATGCTGTACATTGCTGACACTGAAATGGTTTCTCTCCCCTGCAAATGTGCATCTAACGGCAGGTTTTCCATCGCGTTAGGATTCTGCTCTTCAGATCAGCGCGTTAGTGTGAAGGGAGCCTCTCCCCGCCCACTCTCCGCCCACTGACCCCTTCTCTCCGCCCTCTCTCCACCTTCTGCGGTGTTTTACCGCGCCGCGGAACTTTATGATCATTAATTTAGGTTAACGCGCGTTATGTAACGTTAATGATCGTTAACGCATCATAATGCGCGTTATGATGCATTAACGATCGTTAACATTACATAACACATGTTATGTAACGTTACCGCAGTTTAGTAAACATCCCCCTAGGTGTCTCTTACATGTTGGCTACCTCCTCTAGGTTAGCTATGCAGCGCTGTGTGCGTGGCGCTATATAAGAGCTGAATAGTAGTAGTAGTAGGTGTAAGGTACGTCCCTTCAACCTAATTTTAATTTAATTTATTTTAGAACATTTATTGTCCACATTATCCAAGGGTCTAAACAGCATACATAAAAACATTTATAATATTAATAACATGAAAATCCTGCCCCTATTCCCCCCTCTGGCTCTCCCCGCACAGCTAGAGCAGCAGGACAGGGAGAGCCAGTGAGGGGCGGGAGGGGGTGGGGTCTGTGCAGAGCGGCGGAGGTCATGGCACTGTATGTCCTGTGGGGTCAGAGGGGACGTGCTGATTATTCCACATTGAAGATGGAATAATCAGCACTGACCAGGCAATTGGGGCTGGAGATCCCCCCTGGACCAGCTGGGGAAGAGGGCGGGAGCCTGAGGGGAGGATGTTCTCACAGACATGCAGGGGCATACCGGGCCATCCTCGGGCCTGATTCTGTATGCCACAGCAACATTTTGTTCCCGTGGTATAGAATCGTGTCCTAATGGGCCCGTCCTGCTCAGGGCCATCCAGTCGGCTTGGACATGCTCCTTTCAGAATCAGGCTCCACATGTTTTAAATTGCTTTCTGTTTATATTCTGATGGATTTTAATGTTCCGTAATGTATTTTAGTTTATTACAGTTCATTTATTTATATTTTATTTCATTATGGGGATTATTTTGGGAGCCCTATTCGTGCTTTGGACATCATGAAACAGGCATAGAGATATCTCCAGTGCCAATTTAAAAGCTGGGTCTGTGGACATCCTTAGCATCCACCGGGAAGTGCATCCCCACAAGCCAAGACTCAGAATAGGGACCATTATATATATAATCCAATTAAATAAAATGAACCAACAACACAAAAACAGACATAGGAACAATTAGTTATTGCCTGAATGACTATGGGCAGAACCAGAATAAGGAAATGCCTGCACGAATAAATAGATCTTGCGTTTTCACCGTAACTCAACTGGTAATGAGTTCCAGAGTGCAGGGCCTGTCACAGAAAATATCTGAGTATGAATGCCACAAAAATGAACTAGATGAAAATCAAGTGACTAACTGCTCAGATCTTAAGGACCATGGAAATTTGCTGGGTAGCTGTTAAGCAGATGGACATTCCATGATTTGTCAATGCCTTCTAATGTCAAAATTTTAAAAATCAATTGCCAATGAATTGATAACCAATGTAAGGATAATAGTACTGAGATAATATGTGCAAATTGATTCTGACCAGATATTATTTGTGCTGCTATGCTTTAAAGAGTCTGAAGTGAATGGGCTGCTACCTGTGAGAGACTAACATATAAGGCATTACAGTAATCAAGAAGTAGGAAGGGCATGAACCACCATGTGAAAATTATTATGTCAAGTAAGGTTTTAAACCTTTTAACTAATTGCAGTTTAGCAGTTCAAAAAAGACTTTCTACACTACATTTTTTTTATCTGATCAGTCACTGATAAGAGACTATTAATCAGGACACCGAGGGCTATGTTTACTAAAGGTTAACGTGTTAAGTGCTGTAATGTCCTATAGAAATGAATGGGCAGTGAAAGCACTTAACACATGTTAACTTTACTTAACGTGCATTAACCTTTAGTAAATGTGCCCCCAAGATTCCTTCCTTCCTGTCTACAACTTTAGAATTGAATACAAGAAGAAGGATCAATTGGAGTGGAGGAGTGGCCTAGTGGTTGGGACAAGGTGCTTCAGGCTGTAAGGTTGGGGGTTCAAATCCCACTGAAGGACAGCAACCTTGGGCTGGAAGGACTGGGGTTTCTAGTCCCCCAGGAGCTCCTTGTGGTCTTGGGCAGACCACTTAACCCTCCATAGCCCATGTTCCCTGTAAATAGTTATCTCCAAGTTATAATGCCCTGTTCAATGTAAACCACACTGATGCAGAATAGCACAGTATATAAGAGAATGTAAATAAATATATAAAAATAAATAAATAAATAGTGGATCTCTGTGTAAGAAAGATAATTATAGTTTTTGCAATATTCAAGAATAACTTATTAGCAAACATTCCAGATATATTCATGGAGAGGCACAGCTTAAAGTAATAAAAAGCATCTAAAACCGAGATCTGAACCGCGACCAAAAATGACAAGTCATTGCATATTTTTGACATATATCAGCACTTAGACAATTAGACATTTCTTCAGGATTTGTGATAGTATGTAATAAAGATACATAGGAGCCTACTGGGGTAATTTTAGAAGCTCTATTCATGAGATGTCTGAAAACGGTCCACGTAGACATGTAAATCATGGAGATATCCCCTGAGCCATTTTAGAAGACGTGTATATAGACATCTCCAGTACAAGTAAGTCCACGCTGAGGGCATGGCGGAGGCACGTCCGGGGCTTTCTGGTAAAGATACACATGCATGCCTGATTTCAGAAACGATGAGCACATCTCAACCCATCAGCAGTAACATCCATGTCTATACCTGCTCCAGGGCCCAAATAGCATCAGAAAAGCTCTCGTTCTGCCATCAAAATACCTGGAGAGAATTGAGAAAAAGGAACTCCGATATCCCGAGTAATTTTCAAAATTGTAAAGGAAACTGAAGGGAAACAAGAACACTTGTTTTCTGGTCGGCACACCGATGCACATCTCCATTTGCAAAATAGCAGTCAGTGATATGCACACAGCATGGGTTAGATGTCCCCGTTCTAACATTTTGCCATGGGGACATCTATGTGTCATGGCAGTGCACTCCATTTTGGACATGTGCAAGTTTCTAAAATCAGACTGAAACTTTCACATGGCTGGCCTTTTTCATGCGTTTTTAGCTGGACATCCCATATTGCAGCTAGATTGTCATTTCTAAAATGTGCCTTCGCATCTCTTTATAAAATAGGCACTCTGCTATAAAATTATGGATAGTGGTGCTGAATCTATGGATTAAGTTAAATGCTGCATTTAGCATTTAACTTAAGCCAGTTACCGTGTCAGCTAAAAAATGATCTCATGATTACTAAAGGAATATGGGGAAAAGTTTTAGAAAGCTGGTGCATGAAGATAGTAATGTGAAGAAAAAAATCACATCTATGCAGAAGTTAGAGAGAGTTTTGACAAAAAGCAATCTTGATTAGAATTGTTAGAAATATTGCTAGGAGATATAATTGTGCTTTAAGTTTTCTCTCGTTGCTAGAATAATTCCTAAAGTTATGCTTAATAAAGTATTTGTTAGTTCTTTTGTTTAATTTATTTCTTCGCGTAAATATTCAAACTAAAGAAAACATTTTTTTTCAGAAATAGCATTGCAAACCTGATCACAATAAGGAAGTCAAAGAAAAAAGTAGAAATGAATGCTTGTATGCTCCAAGCCATCATTTAAGAGCAATATTAAAAAAATAGACAGGGGAATCCAAGCTAGGAGACTAGTCGCTGTATGTGCAAGAGCTCTCCTGTTATTATCCCTTTGCCTTCTTGTTGGTTATCCTCAGTTTTCATGGGCAAATGCAAGGGAAAAACTTGGGCTTTCCCACGCATCATCTCAGTGAGGACCTGATGCATGTGAACATTATCCAGCTGGTAAAATTGAATGCTCATGTTAGCTCAGCAGAACAATTATTAGAGCTGGCATTGGTGATGGGTGGAGGGGTGTGTGTGCTAGTGCCAGTCCAGAACCTAGAGGCATCTCTCCAAGTCTTGAGTAGTGCATTCTTCCCCCTTCTCCTGTCAGGAGCTGGCTGCAGGAGAGAGCTGTGGGTCAGTGCTCCAAGTGGCACGGGATGATGACTTCATCGCAGTTGGATCAGTGGGAGCTGAAAGGTGCATCTGCGATACCAGCAAGACAGTCTATAAGAACTCTGGAGTTATTATAGGGCCTCATTCTAGTATGGACAAACAATAAGTTGGAAGGGAGCCACAAGGAGACTTTGGAGCCCCTGTGTCCCCATCTGGAGACATTATTGTTAGAGTGATTGTATCTTTTTTTTTTGAGAACAGTGCCCCAAAATTTTCTCAAGTTCATTTCAACTAATCCTATGGGGTGGTATTTTCAAAGTCATTTACACGGGTAACTGCCCTTATCCAGGATCTTCCAAAGGTACATGTGTAGTGCCTTTGAAAAATCCTAGATAAGTCCTTAATGCAACCAAATGCTATGCAGTTAGCATCAGGGCATGTTGGGGGCATTCCGGGGTGGAGTGGGGGCAGAAGAAAGGGCTAAGTGGGTAGCAGCAATTTTCGATGCTACCCGCTTAGCCCTCTGCACCGTAAAGATAGGGGAGGTTCTTCCTCGCCTATCTTTCAGGCTTAGTGGCTAAATGGGTAGCATCGAAAATCACTGCTACCCGCTTAGCCTTGGCAGCTGCCGGCATGTCTAACCCAACCCGGATTTTCACTTCCGTCACTGCGGAAGTGAAAATCTGGGCTAAGGGGGTCAGTGGGCAGGTTATGCACCGACATGGTGCATAGCCTGCCTAAATGAAAATCAGGCCCATGGTTTTTATCCTAGAAACAGTTTGGGGGCTATTATGACTCTGTCAGGGAAAATATTTGCTTTGTGTAAACAAGTGCAGGACTCTGAAGAATGCTGAAAAATTGGAAGAGGAAATCAAGAGGTGCATGCAACAAATTGACTTTGTGATGAAATCCCCTATTCCCTCTCCCTCTCATTATTTATATAAACCGATTTCTATACCATCTTTGTGCTATTCAAAGTGGTTTACATGTAACGTAATACATTAACAGGACATGAAGTGCACACTGTTTTAAAATAAACGGAATATAGTAATCAATTTTAACATTTGAGTGAATTGTGTAACAAACGCCACATTTACATTGTTGAAGGTATGGGTTATATGACTTGCTGTTTCGGTAGTTAGGCTAGAACACATTCGTTTGGAATGCTGGTGCTGTGGGTGCGTTGTAGTATTCTTGTTTTCAACTTCTTCTGGAATTCTGAATGGTTGGTGCATCCTTGTAGGTCTGATGGTAAGGAATTCCATATGGTTGGGGTGAGGAGGGAGAATGCATGGTTGCAAGTAATTTGATTGGTCTTGGATGTTTGAGTAGGAATGCAGAGAAGATTTACTGAGGTGTGTCTGCAAAGTCTGTCGTTCTTAGGTTGTAAGAGCAGGGGATGGAGGCAATCTGCTGATTCTTTGTGTGTGACCTTAAATGTTGTGATGAGTTGCTAGAACCAACTGACTTCAGATCAGCCCTACAAACCCTTACCATCCCACATATAGACTACTGCAATGCCATATACCAAGGACTCCCCCAGTCCACACTTCACCCCTTACAAACAGCCCTTCACATCGCTGCCCGCGCAATCTAGGGGGCCATCAGAACAGACCACATAACACCAATCCTGAAACACCTCCACTGGCTCCCAGTACAAGCCAGAATCATATACAAGACCATACTCCTCACATTTAAAACCATCAACAGCCTATCATCCATACACCTGCAAGAGCAACTCCACCCCCACATTTCAACCTGACCCAAGAGAAACTCCACTGCTAACACATTCACTATAGCACACGAAAAACAAAAAAGCAATCAACAAGTCTGCCAGAGATCCTTTGAATTATATGCACCCTCCCTCTGGAACCCCCTCCCTAACAACCTTAGAAACGCCACAGACCTCACCACATTTAGAAAGATGTTAAAAACTCACTTATTTAAAAAATACTTCTCTAATATAACATAACAACCTGCAACCCCACAACCCATATTGTGAACCCTACCTCCCCCGCCATAACCCCTGACTGTATCAACCTTGTACAAAGCAAAATGCCTAAAATCTACTGTATATAGTTAAAACGGCCTTGCATGGCACGTTCAACTGTTCAAATGTACATTGTTATGCTTGTCTGCAAATGTATATAGTTAAGCGTTCTCTGTAAAACAGTTACAAATGTTTATTGTAAACCGCTTTGACCTGGTATAGAAATCTTGCTAAATAAACAAATAAATTCTTACCGAGAGAGGTCGCCAGTGGAGTTGCATTAGTACTGGGGTGATGTGCGTTTGACGAGAAGTTCCCTGGATTATTCTTGCTGTGGTGTAATATTCCATCTGAAGTGGGAGTAGTGCATTCTTGGGAAGACCATGTAAACAATGTTACAGTAGTCTAGGATGGATATAATGATAGCCTGGCATACAGTCCGGAAGAACTCTTGTGTTAGGAGGGGATGAAGATTCTTAAGATTTGATTGTTCCCTTTATGTGGGCTTGAAAATTTAGCCTTTGGTCTATCATTAGACCCACTAATGGTTGTGCTAAAGTGACATCAGGATTGCTGTCATTGTGGCATGCTCACTGGATTGTGTTTATTATCGCTGTACTTCTGTTAATACAATTCCACTCTCTCTCTCTTTTTAGATTCCCTTCTGTACCAATTCCCTTTGCCTCCCATTAGACTTGCCATGTGCTGTGCTAAGATGATGTCAGCACTCATGGCCCTTAAAGGATCACTACTGTTACAGTGCATACACCGCCAGCATGTCCATGAGGATCTCCTGTGGGCAGATAGGAGTCTTTGCTGTGATCGTAGCAACCTTCCACCCTGCCTGCGAAGATCTGATCTCCCACGGGCAGGCAGAAGGAGTGTGCCATGTTCGCGGCTGCTTTCTGCAACGGCAGGCCTCTGGTAGGTCATGCTCCTTGGAGTGCCTTTTGGCTGATTTGCTGCACATTTTTACTTTGTTTCACCTCCCTTCTTTGTATAGCAGTCATCTCTATGGATCTTAGTTACATTTCCATGATTTCTCCTTCATGTATTTAGGTAATTTGGGGACATAGGTTTCCTTACATTTCTAAATACAGTCAAACCTCGGTTTTCATGATTAATCCGTTCGAAAAAGTCTGACTAAAACTGAAACGTATGAAAACTGAAGCAATATTTCCCATAAGAAATAATGTAAATCCAATTAATCCGTTCCAGACACCCAAAAATATTCACAAAAAATACATTTTATAGAGAATAACTATATTTTTACATACAGAAAACAATGAGAAATAAATATAAATGACTAATGAAATGGATAAATGAACATTTAACATCACTGAAAGCAAGCTAAGTACAGTACTGTACAGTACAATATCTTAACATCTGGCCTTAGCCACCCCTGACAAGCTGCTGTGCCCAGCTCTCTTCGGAATCACATTGGATTCAGCCCATTAAAATACTTTTACATTATCTGCTCAATGCTTCAGAATGGCAGAAAATCTTAATGATATAGCTTCAGACGTACCCTGCAAGAGAAAGAACTGCCTCCCACATTCATGCAACATCTCCTGCTTACGTTGACAGCTTTTCTTCCCTGCTACCTCCGAGCCTGAGGGGGCGCATACTTTCGATTCACTTTTTTCTTTTTCCAGATCTGGGTTTAAAATTGAAAATCTTTCCTTTACTACTCTTTCTTGGTCAGATCACATAACCTCAATGACTTTTTTGGTGTGGTTTTTTTTAACCTAAAAGATCTCCTCTTATGTCCAACTAGAAACAGATTAGAAATCGTGAAGCCAGAAGATTGGTTTAGAGAGATTAATTTTCCTCCAAATTATGTCAAATTCCCTTTAAACACTCAGTTGGACCAATGGAATCAAACTTTTTCTTCAGTCATTGATTGCCTGGCTCTTTTCAAAAATCTCAATTTTTAATAGGTTGTACCATCCTGGCCTTTAGCACCTCAGGTACCACTGTCGTCATGATGAATGACAGTGGAATAAGCAACAAACACCAGAAAAGTTAGCTCATTGTAAAGCATGGCAAACTAGTTATGAGAAAGAACTTCATATGTCTTAAAAATCTTACATCTCTTGATGTTTGCAAGATGCATCAAATGACTCGAAATCTCCTTTTTATTTTATTTATTTATTTATTTTGCGTTTCTTCTATACCAAAGTTTAAATTGTAACCATGAGATCCGGGGTGGTTTACAATGAACAAATACATTACATGGACATAGTTACAATTTAAACTTTGGTAATTAACATGTTAAGAACTATATACAAGAAACATTTTACATGAAATATATAGCATAATCTTCAAGGTTGAGGGGAAGAATGTTATGTTATTTTGTGGCAGTGGTTGTATCATGTTCTCCATAGTATTGAGAAAACAGTAGAGTTTTCAAATCTTTCCTGAATTTTTGCAGGTCTTTAGTGGCACGTAGTGAATTTGGAAGGTCATTCCATAGAGTGGGAGCAACATAGGAGTAGGCTCGGTTACTTGTGATTTGTTTAGTTTTATGGAAGGTGGGGGGCATTAGGAGGGTGTTCTGTGTGTGTCCCCTTCTGGATCGTGTTGTGGTTGAGCGTTTAATTAAAGTTATTATTACAGTTTAGATATTTTATATCTAAATTCCATGGCTCCTGCTGCTTCACTTTACCCCAGCAAGATATTTAGGTTAGTGCTGCAGATTATATGCTTTTTACGGTCAAAATTCTCAATCTATACTCTTCTTTTCCTCCTATCTCCAATGCCAAATTAGATACATTTCCTGGAGTGCAGGACTTAGAAAAGGAGACATGATCTTTATAAGGCAAATTTTAGATAGTACTTGGGGACTGGAATTGGGGCATACAAAATTCCAGCAGTATCTTAGAAAAGGCTGTGCCAAATGAGAAGATTTTTCTAAAATGCATATAATGACATGCAGAAGTACAGGTGTATTTAGTGATATGTAGAGCTGGAGGAGCCATCTTACAAATCTACAAGTGGGAAAAATCAATGGAGGCAACTCAACAACTTACAAGTGTAAGTCGCTATTTTGCAAACTTATACATATAAATGCTGTCAATTAACTACAGAAGCCACTATTTTTAATTTCTTTCAAATTGGAGGGGGAAAATAACCAATGGGGATTAAGGAAGACAATCCTCTTAACTCTTCCTGTAAAGAGTGGGCTGAAAAGAGCATGTTCTAACAAACTATGGGGTATGTTTACTAAAGTGTCTTAACGTCGTAGCGGTGCTATTATCGCACGCTAAATGACGTTATCGTGCGATAATGTAACATTACCGTGCGATAACGACACTTAGTGCGTGATAACGCAGCGGTGGCATTAAGGCACACTAACGCTGTGAAACCTGGCTCTGAAGGGTGGAGTAAGGCTTCCCAGAGGGCGGAGAGAAGGGGTCAATGGGCGAAGAGTGGGAGGGGAGAGGCTCCAGGCACACTAACGCTGTGAAATCTGGGTCTGAACACTAACGCCAGTGAAACCCTCTCGTTAAGGCACATTTGCAGGAAAGAGAAACAATTTCAGTCAGCAATGTACAGCAAAGCTAGGGAAACCCAAAAATGTGATAGTAGTGATACATGTGCACGGAACAAAAAGGCAAATAAACATAGAAAATGACCTGAACCACATTTAAAATCCCAATAACCAAGCTGGCCAAAAGTGATAGTAATGAGAAACATAAAGCAACACCACTGACAAAGCTCAAAAAAGAAGATATCATGTTTGGAAGGGTCTATTCTCTGTCCCCCTACAAAGTGAAGGATCCCACATTGAAATAGTGCTGATCAGGGTTTATTCACGTCTATATTGGGCAGCTTTGTTATGGCGTGCACATGTGCAGTAACAGCAGAGTGGGCACGTAGGAAAGAGCAACTGTACTGATGCTGTAAATGGGATATAAATTGGAGTGGAGGAGTGGCCTAGTGGTTGGGGCAAGATACTTCAGGCCAGAAGGTTGGTGGTTCAAATCCCACTAGAGGACAGCAACTTGGGCTGGAAGGACTGGGGTTTCTAGTCCCACAGGTGCTCCTTGTGGTCTTGGGCAAGCCACTTAACCCTCCATAGCACATGTTCCCTGTAAAATTGTTATCTCCAAGTTATAATGCCCTGTTCAATGTAATTTCAGATTGTTCAATGTAAACTGCACTGATACAGTATATAAGAGAATGTAAATAAATAAATATAGAGGGCTGCAGGTGGCACATGCTGTGGTCCAGCTGGGGCACAGCGCATGTTAGGCAGATGCCTAGGTGGCACATAGAGATGCTGAAACTGCAAGACAGCAACTGACAAGGGCCCAACATGGGCATGAGTGTGTGTCCCACAGTGTCACAGGGGAGATAACCCAGCAGGTACCCCCAGGGGCACATAACATTGGCAGGTGGTGCAGGGGGGGGGGGAGGAAGAACACATGTCCATGTAGGCACCCCTACCCAAGAACCCACACCATAGGCAGCGGCATAATGGATGGCCTGGGACTGCGCACCACCAGCACCACTGGCATAATGTCATGGCAGCATGGTGGCAGAGGGGTGCTGGTGGCGGAGGGGGCAATGGCATCTACCTACAGCAGACCATGGCCTAGCCCTGTTTAGGTGGGTGCTGTGCAATGCAACAGACAGGGTCTGTCTGACAAACAGTCATGGTATCCCCCGGGAATGAACTGTCAGTGTGGCAACAGTGTGGTGTAGTACACACAGCCAGTGTGTTCAGGAGCAGAAGGTCACAAGTTCAAGTCCCAGCTTTTGCTCCTGCCAACCCTGTCCCCATATTTTACCCAGTACTAAACCGTGGTAATAAAGACGGAACCTTTATTGCAGATAAAATAAACATGCCTAAAACACCTATATTTTACCCTATAGAACACAGACACCATAAACATGTGCAATCCCTAGAGCAGAGTTTCCCAACTGCAGTCCTGAAGGGCCAAACACCATTCAGGTTTCATGCTGTCCCTAATAACGATGCCTGTGCTGGATTAGTCTGCAAATGATCTCATGCATATTCATTAGGGACAGCATGAAAACCTGAACAGTGTTTGGCCCACAAGGACCGGAGTTGGGAACCTCTGCCCTAGAGCAGCGACCAACAGGGGCATAAACACCCACACCCACAGGCTCCACTATCCAAAGCCTCACGGAGAGTCAGGCTGTTGGGCCCTGCGCGCAGTAGCATCTCCCAATACTAGCACTTGCATACCTTAGCAATGCTGCCCTAAACTTGGGAATACGTTACACATATATCAAAAGGTTGCTCAATGGCAGATAACAATTCCTAAGTTAAGCACAAGTTGCTGATAGAGCTGCATCATAGCAACCTTTCTGATATCAGTGGAGTGTGTTTCAGTTTTGGTTTCTGACAGTGTTTACCACCCCGGGGAGTGACCCCAACAGTACTGCGTACCATAGCCATGCCTGCACCGTGCCCAGGACTGGTGTGGTGGCCAGGGCTGCCAAAAGCCTCTATATGTGCACAATGCTGGCATAGGTGTGGGAGTGTGTGTCTGTCTATCCAGTGTGTTGTGGCTGCCCACACCTTACTCAGCACACACTGCTTGCACTGTCTCCAGTGTAAGCCTGCCAATGTGCATAATGAGGAGCAAGGCACTGTGGGTATGGGCCGGACAGGGTGGCCTAGCAGGATGCATCTGCACAGGGTGTAGGGGAATGGCTGGGACATTGTAGTGCCCGACCACTACCTGCACGGACAGTGTGGCCATAGCATGTCATGCTGGAAGGTCACTCTCACCCTGACTGGGCAGTGAGCACGGCATGGCTAGGTTCCTCCATAGTACCATATAGCATTTCTCTGAAGTGATATTTATGGGTTCTTTTTCTGGGGCCCAATCACTGACATAGCTCTGTGGTGTGTGTGCCATATCCCACACCAGGGTGCACAGTGTTCCTTCTGGAACATGTGCTATGTATGTGGCAGCAGACTGTCTGCAGCTAGCATGTGTATGGCTGCAACACCCTGCAGGTGCACACTGACTGCCCTCTGCTGTTGAATGTCAGAATGTAGAGGGGGGGGGGCAGCTTAGATGACCAGTTGCACTGCCAGTGGTTGAGTTCCATGTTCAGATCTGCATCAGCTCTCTGTTCCTTAGTTGGCCTGGGGTTGCTGAACCCACAGTATGTCATCATTTAGCTCAACCGGCCCTACTGGAAACAATGATAGCGTGTGTCTGTTGTGTCCAGATCATGTTCCCCACATTGACCCACAGAGGGTGGGCTTGCTGTGTATATTGTCATCATGTGAGTCCAGACACACCCCTGCTCCAAAAACAGGTGTCCATGGCAACCTCACTCAATATGTATTATGTTGCAAGTATCCTGGTCCACATGGGCTACACATCAATGGCATATAGGAATGTACATAGAAAACGTCCAAGGCTGTCTGCAAAGAATACCCCATATACTGGCAGTGAGAGTGAACTGCAGCAAAACCTACTGCAAACAGCCCAGGTAGCGTGGACCTGGTGCTGTCTCCACGACTTTACTCTCAGGGTGAGCACAGAACATGCACAATGGCATGGTCAGCAGGCACATTGTAACAGTAACATGCATGTTTGGTCCCCCTACCCAGATGATGTGCTGCAGAGTTGCAAACCCCTATCCGGTGATCAGATGTAGACTGCTGATCTGCATGTGCATTGCATCATGGGTACCCTTGGTGCTGACTTATCCTGGTAGCCATACCAGACAGTGTGTCTGTTGACCTGCACTGGTTGAGTAGCTAGCCATAGTTTAATTACAATCAATATTGTTGCAGGAAAATGGTGAATATACTGACCTCAGTGGGAGAGGTCTTGGGTTCAATACCCCAGTGGGCCTGTATATTGATGTATCAGGATGTATAGGATATAGTGTATTATCATCACATCAGAGCGCGCTACCACATGACAATATGTCCAAAAGTGTGGCCAGTTGCATGCAATGGTTATGTTGTAAGAGTGGCGTGGGCTGCGGGTTGCCAGATCATCTGGTGAGCTGAAAAGTGCGTCCGTCTGTATAACTGTCAGAGGATATGGCTGTCTATGCATGTAGCAGCTTGACAGAGATCTGAAATCCGTGTGCACATCCCAAAACACCTGCAGCTCAGTTGGCCAAACCAAGATGCCCTGTAAAGTGCCCTAGCTGTGTCCATACACTAGCCTGGTAAGCAGAGTAGAAAGTGTATGTAGATGACCTGGTGTAACTGTGTAGCCAGCTATTGCTATGTGAAAAGGCATAGCACACTGGTTAATACAATGCTCTCACAACCAGTGGTGATGGGTTCGAGACTCCTGTGTGCCAACACTGAGATAAGTGCATAATAAACAAATCGTGTTATGAAATGTCAGACACAGCACTGCAATGTGTGTCTGCAGCATAGATCTTTATATATATGGATGACGCCACCGTCTGCTGTGTACCGGCCACTGCACAGGCATGGACATATTGCTAGCGCGCCTTAATGAGGCACAGCGGCGCTGCTGCGTGCCTTGAGCCGTGCATTTGTGACGTGTTTGTGTGAGCAAGGCATTGCTGAATATGGCTGCTCGGTCAAGAAAACCTGCTTTTACCCATCAGGAGCTGCGCCACCTTGCAAGGCTGATCTGCACTAGGCAGAGAAAGCTATTCCCTGGCTCCTCCAAGCGGCAGGACCTTGGGCACATAAGGAGGGCCTGGGACCGCGTCACCAGACGTTATAATCATCTTGCTGACTACCCACGTGAGGTAAGTGTATGGGGACAGGTCAGTATATCCATATACATATCCAGTGTTGATTGTAGCTGTGTATACTGCTGTGTGTAGGCATTCTAGACCATGTACGTTTCTTAGTTAAACCCACGTGATATACCGCCTAGTTATCACATCAAAGTGGTTTGCCCTATCCCTAGGAGGCTAAAGACCTGATCATAGAGGTCCAGATGTCAGCCTGGTGTTATGGCAGCTGCTGCTGTTGATGTGTTAACATACATCCTAACACAAGGAGCCCCTAGATCTGACTTAAAACATAAGAACATAAGATATGCCATACTGGGTCAGACCAAGGTCCATCAAGCCCAGTATTCTGTTTCCAACAGTGGCCAATCTAGGTCATATGTACCTAACAGTTTCCCCAAGAGACACAAGTTCCACAATGCTTGTACTGGGTCAAGCATTGATATCTTCGGTCACTACTTAATAATGGTTTATGGACCTTTCCTCCAGGAACTTGTCCAAACCTTTTTTAAACCCAGCTACACTAACAGCCTTTACTACATCCTCCGGTAACAAATTCCAGAGTTTGATTACACGTTGAGTGAAAAAATATTTTCTGTTATTAGTCTTAAATAGTTTACCCTGTAGCTTCATTGCATGTCCCCTAGTCTTTCTATATTCTGATAAGGTAAACAATCGATCTACGTTTACCCGTTCCACTCCGTTCATTAATTTATAGACTTCTATCATATCTCCCCTCAGCCATCTCTTTTCCAGGTTAAAGAGCCCTAACCTTTTTAGCCTTTCTTCATAGGAGTATCTTTCCATCCCCTTTACCATTTTGATGGCTCTGCTCTGTACCTTTTCTAAAATCGCTATATCCTTTTTAAGATACGGCGACCAGAATTGCACACAATATTCAAGGTGCGGTCTCACCATGGAATGATATAGAGGCATTATAATATCTTTTGTTTTATTTTCCATTCCTTTCCTTATCATACCTAGCATTCTATTTGCTCTCTTGGCCGCCGCTGCACACTGGGCCGAGGGTTTTAACATGGTATCCACAATGACGCCTAAATCTTTTTCCTGGGTGGTGGTTCCTAATGTGGAACCTTGCATCGTGTAACCATAGTTTGGGTTGTTCTTCCCTAGGTGCATAACCTTGCACTTGTCCACATTAAATTTCATCTGCCATTTTGATGCCCAGTCTTCCAATTTATCAAGATCCTCTTGCAATTTTTCACAATCCTCTTGGGTTTTAACAACTTTAAATAGTTTTGTGTCATCTGCAAATTTGATAACCTCACTCGTTATTCCACTTTCCAGGTCATTTATGAATATGTCAAAAAGCAGTGGACCCAGCACAGATCCCTGGGGTACACCACTATTCACCTTTCTCCATTGGGAAAATTGGCCATTTAGCCCTACCCTCTGCTTTCTATCTTTTAACCAGTTCCTGATCCACAATAGTACACTGCCTCCTATCCCATGACTCTTTAGTTTTGCCAAAAGTCTCTGATGAGGGACCTTATCAAAGGCTTTCTGAAAGTCCAGATACACAATATCAACCGACTCACCTTTGTCCACCTGTTTATTCACTCCTTCAAAAAAACATAACAGATTAGTAAGACAAGATCTTCCTTGTCTAAAGCCATGTTGGCTGTCTCCCATTAGGTTGTTACTATCTACATGCTGAGTAATTTTATTCTTTATGATGGTTTCTACCATTTTTCCCGGTACTGACGTCAGGCTCACCGGTCTGTAGCTTCCCGGATCTCCCCTGGAACCCTTTTTAAAAATTGGTGTTACATTGGCGATCCTCCAATCTTCAGGTATTAGAGATGATTTTAATGATAGTTCACAGATTACTGATAGCAGTTCTGCAATCTCATATTTCAGTTCTTTCAATACCCTTGGATGTATACCATCTGGCCCAGGTGATTTGCTACTCTTCAGTTTATCTAATAGTTGTAAGACATCTTCCCGATGTATCGATATTTCCTTCAATTCTTCCGCACCTTTAAATACCACTTCAGTCATGGGTAACATCCCTACATCTTCCTCAGTAAAGACCGAAGCAAAGAATTCATTCAGTCTCTCCGCTATCGCCTTCTCGCCTCTTAGTGCTCCTTTAACCCCTTTATCATCTAATGGACCAACTGACTCTCTCACAGGTTTGTTGCTACGAATGTACTTGAAAAGGTCTTTATTTCACGTTTTTGCTTCCGCAGCAAGCTTCTTCTCAAATTCTCTCTTTGCCTTGCATTTGCCTTGCATTTGACTTGCCAGTGCTTGTGCTGTTTCCAGGTTTTGTCGTTTGGCTCTTTTTTCCATTTCCTGAAAGATGCTTTTTTGGCAACAACAGCCTCTCTGACCTCACCTTTAAACCATGCTGGTAGTTTTTTGGACTTCCTTCCACTTTTCTTAAAGCGTGGAATACAGCTGGTCTGGGCTTCCAAGATAGTATTTTTCAACAACACCCAAGCTTGATGTACGTCTTTAACCTTCGCAACTGCTCTTTTAGTTTTTTCTTAACCGTTTTCCTCATTTTATCAGTCTCCCTTTCGAAAGTTAAAAGGTAGTACTGTGGATTTCCTTACTATCCCTCCTCCACTAATTAAATCAAAGGCGATCATGCTATGATCACTATTGCCAAGTGGCCCCAACACCCTTATCTCTTGCACTAGATCTGGTGTTCCACTAAGGACTAGGTCTAATATGGCTTCCCCTCTGGTCGGTTCATGAACCAGCTGCTCCAAGAAGCTGTCATTTATTCCATCTAGGAACTTTATCTCCCTAGCATGTCCTGACGTGACACTGACCCAGTAGATACCGGGGTAATTGAAATCACCCATTATTATTACTGCGCTGTAACTTTTGTTAGCTTCCTTGATTTCTTTGAGCATTTCATCATCCATTTGGTCATTCTGGCCAGGTGCTCGATAGTACACCCCCACTGCCATTGCCTTCCCCCTTTTATATGGAATTTCAATCCATATAGATTCTACAGCAGATTTTGTTTCCTGAAAAACTTTAATCCTTTCTGAGTCAATGCCCTCTCTAACATAGAGCGCAACCCCTCCACCAATTTGATCAGCTCTATCATTACGATATAGTTTGTACGCAGGTATCACAGTGTCCCACTGGTTGTCCTCCTTCCACCATGTCTCTGATATTCCAATCATATCTAACCTTTCATTTAGTGCTATATATTCTAACTCTCCCATCTTATTCTTTAGACTTCTAGCATTTGCATACAAGCATTTTAGAGAATGTATTTTATTCATGTTAATTTGGCTATTGTTAGACATGGGTAAATTGGGATCTTTAAGCTCTGTCTGCTCCATACTTGAGGGCATTTGGGCTACTTTACTCTTTTGTGGAACCTCTCTGCTTTTGGTAGTATCCTTCAAGGATACATTCTTTGGTAGTATCCTTCAAGGATACATTCTTCTGAACCATCCGCTCTTGGGCAACTGTCGGCTTTCCCCTAATAAAGGTCTGGTAAACAGCATGCTGATATGGTAGGTTACGCAGTTGCAGAGTCACACATCTGCCCTCCCCATAGGGGTCCTGAGACCTGTTCAAAGTGGTCTGCATACCCTGGTGGTATGGTTTCTGTTGCTGTTGCTCTGTTATAATCCACCCTACCCCCAGGAGGCCTGAGACCCCATCAAAGTGGTCTGCCAGTCACCTTGGTGGTATGGTTTTAGTTGCTGTTGCTGTTGCTGTGGTATAATCCACCCTACCCCCGGAGTCCTGAGACCCCATCAAAGTGGTCTGTCAGTCACCCTGGTGGTATGGTTGTGTGTGCATTTGCAGGTTAAAACATCTGCCCTACCCCCAGGAGGCCTGAGACCCCATCAAAGTGGTCTGTCAGTCACCCTGGTGGTATGGTTTCTGTTGCTGCTGCTGTGTTATAATCCACCCAACCCCCAGGAGTCCTGAGACCCATCAAAGTGGTCTGTCAGTCACCCTGGTGGTATGGTTTCTGTTGCTGTTGCTGTGTTATAATCCACCCTACCCCCAGGGGGCCTGAGACCTGCTCAAAGTGGTCTGTCAGTCACCTTGGTGGTATGGTCTATGCTGCTGTTGATGTGTTGTAATCCACCCTACCCTCAGGAGTCATGAGACCTGATGAAAGTGTTCTGTCAGTCACCCTGGTGATATGGTGTATGTTGCTGATGAAGTGTGCTGAGACACCCTACCCCCAGGAGTCCTGAGACCTGATTGCAAAGGTGGGTATCAGTTATTAGAAATAACTAATATAAACATGCATTCTAAACTATAGATAAACCCTCAGACTCTTTTTTTCACGAAGGTCTCAGACTTATAACCAACGAGCCTCTAAACAAAGATCAATGGTATGTTGGCATCAATGACCTTCTTATTATTAATAAAGATCAATATAAAGTTTCTATAACAGGGAACTTGAAATTGTTCATATCTTAATATCTTGTCTTGAACAAATATCACCAACGTTACTGTCATACAAAATTTCTTATCTTAATGTTCTATCTTGAACAAATGTCCCCAACATTGCTGTCACTCAAAAGCTCCTCTATTTGTTGGAAAATAGCCCCAACGCCAACATGGATACTGCTTCCACGTTTCTCAGTGTGTTTCTTCAGTAACGTTGGTGATATTTGTTCAAGAGGTGCTGCTAGTCCACAGTGCATAGCTATACTATACTGTAGAGAGAACACCAACTGTGAAAAAAACTTGACTAAGCTTGGCTGACTGGTACTTTAGTTCCTTCTTCCATGAACCAGGCATCTGAAGTATGATTTCAAAGTGAAGAGGGTCCTTTCATTGACTGCTTTGGAGTCTCATAAAAATGTTCCTCTGCTGTAATCTCAGGATAAGAGATGGGAGTCAATAGTCTGGTTATAATAGGATAACTACACTCAATTGTCATTCATTATATTCACCATCCAGAAACCTTATCTGTTAAGGGATGTGGGGAAAAGAGGGAGGGTGAGATTTATAACCACCTTCCTCAAGGAACGCCTTTGGAAATCTTGTGCATTCCAGTGAAGTACATCTTTCCAATCTTGTTTCATGATTTTTATATAGATTTCATTAATGATATTATTCTTTATGAAAGCCAGAAAAACATTGAAATAAAAATGATTAACACAACTCCCTAGCATGATGCATAAGACCATTGATAAAATCTACGGAGAGGTAAGACTTTCTCTTTATACCCACTCACTTATGAATGCCTCCTTCACAATAATATAAGCTGTGCTGTAGTTATTTCCTCCCCTCCCTCCCCCCCCCCCCCACTCTATGCTTTTGAATTTTGTGTTATCGCTTGGGAATCTGCCCCATATATTTTTCTTGTCAATTAAGACTAGGGTTGGAGTGTTTTTGGAGCCAGACATAAAGAAAGACTAGAACATACGCTGCTATTTCTATTTGTTCTTTTTCAATGTAGATAATAAAGGGAGTGACATTTTTATCCTTCCTATCTCAGTATAGTGAAATTGAAGGGATACATTATAGACTGACAAAACTCAGATAGCATCTGTCTGTGTATTTGCAGTCTCTCATATCCCTCTCATCTGCCTTCTCCCACTTAGCCATTTGCCCTTATCTCTCCCTCCTTCCTTTTCCTTATTTCTCCTTTGCGTTTCCTTTACTCTATCTCTGTTGATGACTCTCACAAAGCATTTCAAGTGTTCTTTCCATCGCAGATTTGTTTTTGGTAGAAAAAAAAAAAGCAAACATTTCTGAAAAGCAGAAGAATTAATTCTTAAGTAATAATAATGTCAAGCTTATTCGTTTATTGCAAATACATATTTGCCTTTGAAAAAGCAAGCAGGGAAAGAATGCAGAGGCATTGCTTTTGGAAGGTTTGCCAGTATAGATCTGCTGAAAGCATGGGTATGATTGTCAGTATGGGTGAGTCGATTGGGAGGGTTGGATTGGGATTGTTTTTGGGAGGTACCGTATGGACATAGATGGTGTGTGTGTAGACTGTGAGGATGAAATATGTGTGGGGTGACAAATTGTGTGTGTATTGATGAGGTCTGCGTGTTGAAGGTGTGTGTTTGGAATATGGGAGTGTGTTTATGAGTTAGGGATGTGCATTTGTTAGCATGCATTGGGTTCACTAGTGCATCTTAAAAAATTAGGAGTTGATATTCAGCAGCCGTGGTCAATGATTTTAAAGTGCTTGGCCACCGCTGCTGAAACTAAAACTAGGTATTCAGCATCAAAGCCTATTCAGTATCCAAAGCTGAATATCCAGTTTTGCCACCAAATGGAATTGTTATCCAGTCAGCAGCGATATTTAGCCACTAATGGTATTGCAAAAAACGCATAAAATTAGGAAAGCTATTGAACTGATCCTTTTCACATCCACAGTGTGGGACAGAAGAGACAGTCAAATAAGGAGTATATTTAACAAAGTATGCTATTTTTTATTGTTTGAAACTTTATATACCACTTTTCTGTACAGAGGCAAAATGGTTTACAAATATAACTACAAGTAAATGAAAGAAAAAGAATGCCATAAACTAATAGGAAACAGGAAACCAGAAAGACAGGACAGATAGTAGAGATAGGGGAGAAGGGAAAACGAGCAGGAGGCAGATTAGCTTAGATCCCAGACAACCTAAGCTCAATACGCCCGAGAAAAAAGGTGCATTTTGCGTTTGGCCTTAAATAAAGTAAAGGAGGGTTTGAGATGAAGGGGTTGGGGCAACGAATTCCATAAGCTGGGCATTCAGAAATAAAGTGCCCAGCGGCACGTAGATTCTAAATGGGCTTCTTTAGAAGGTGGAATGTGTAACCTGCTGTCATGGAGAGAGCCCTAGGTGGAGTGTAAAATATAAGAAAGGAAGACAGATAAGCAAGGAACCCATTTGAGAGGACCTTGTGTGCAAGAATCAACAACTTATGGGCAGCAGAAAGAGGTGGGCCACAGGGGCCTTGCCCCACCAATATTTTTCTCAACACAGTATCAGGAACAGAGGGCTTGAAGGCATAACTGGAGATTCGTTTGTTTGGCCCCTCCAACCAAAAAGATGTTCCACTGCCGCTGCAACAACTTATATTGGACACGTGCTGATACTGGTAGTTAATGGTGATGTTTCAAGAGCAGGGGAACATGATCAAATATACTAGCACAAGATAGTATGCGATCAGCGGTATTCTGAACTGCTTGGAAATGCCATAGTGATGAAACAAACAGACTGGCATAGACAGAATTACAATAGTCCAGAGGGGTGATAACACAACTAAGCAACAAGGAAGCCAAAGCAGGTAGCTCAGGCCTACAGTAACTGCTACAGCACACTAAAAACAGCCAGCATCGTAAAAATCTTGGACTAACTGCTTAGAGCACGATGGGACAGGAAAAGGGTGGTTTCAGGGAGGAGAGTGAGTGTGGCGAGACGGTACCTAATGGTAGCTGCCACAGTTGCTAATAGAGTGGCTGTAACTAATGCCACCTCAAGATGTAGTGTTACGTGCAGCCGTGATACCAGCGTTCCAGTAACACGGTAGCTGCCAGACCCTTCCACAGTAAATGGCGGCTGTGATTACCATGGACTCCCCTCCTATTGTATCCCCCTACCTTAAAATAACTCATCTAGGTCACATCCTTTCCCCAAACACATAGTTAACCCACCCCTGGTCTTGCTACAGTCTGACCCCCTTCTCTTACACTTAAACACCTCCCAAGCCTTTTAACACCTCCCCCTGGAAATCAAGAAATCAATAGGCAAAGACCCCACACACACATACCAGCCCACTTCCTGATGCAGATCTTTCAGAAAGAAGATTGGAACCCGTCAAAACCGTACCCTCACCCCCCCCCCCCCCGATCAGCAAATACGTCCCACTCCATCACCCTCCCAAACCCACCTCCAGGATTTATTCAGGGGCTTCCTTGGTGTCTAGTGGGGTTGAAGCAGGAGTGATCACCCTCCACTCCTGCCCTGGACTGCCACAGCTTCCAAAATGGTGGTTTTCAGACTTAGCAGTATTGTCCTGGTACTTTTCCAGGAAGACACCACAGAGAAATTTTCCATTGATGAGAGCATAAAAAAACCAGCCAGAAAGTTGACAGCTACAAAATTAGAGTGAGGTAATTTTTCCCATAAGACTGTTTCAGCGTCCGGAACCTTCAAAGACAACAGCATAGAGGCAAAGAGGTACTTACGCAGCAACTCTTGGAGAGAATATCCTGGAGTCATAAGGATTTTCTCAAGACAACTTCTGAGAAGAAACATTTCCTCCAGACAAGGAAGCACTTTCAGCAAGCGTGACCCTTTTTTAGAACACCTCACAAGATCCTAACCATCATGATTCTTAGACAACACCTCTTCCCATGATTGTGGGTAAACCCAATGGGGTGCACTCCAAGCCGTGAATAGCAGAGTTGGACGTGCAGGCTGGACATCCAACCCGTGTTCAGCTCCTTACCTCTATTCCATTGTCAGCAGTCCCCGCACGTGTGAGGAAAGCGCTGTACATGGGCGGGAGGGGTTGGTGCAGGGGTGGATCAAGGGAGTGACCAGCTGCCAGAACATACAGAGCCTATTAAGGACAAGCCCCTGTACATTCCCCAGCACCAAGCTACATGTCTGGTTTCTTCCAGCTGATAGTGGAATAAGTCCTGGGGGCCTCTCTCTTAGTATGCTGCATACCCCTGCACCCCATTGCAGTGGCCTTGCTGTGCCCCTGCAGCCACGATCTGGGCCATAGGGGCTGCCAGTGCAGTCCAGACAGTGATCTGCAGGGGCTGATGTGCAGCATGACAGTTTGAGCCATCATGTAGATGGCTCGTTGCTATGGTGCACGGACACCACTGCTACCTCACCCCAGCAGTGGCGTAGGGACGGGCAGCTCCCTGTATGTCTATCTGCGCGGCATATGAGGAGCGCCTGGATCTGTATCTCCATGATTCCGCCGTCGCAGGTACATCCAGGCCCCATGGCACTGGAATCGGTTTATCTCGGGCCCATGCACATTTCAACAGGGCAAAGTGACCAAGTATGCAGCGACTGGAATCAGCCTCAGTATCTCCAAGCAGCCAAGCAATTAATGATAAAAATTAATGGCAACAACTCAAAAGCAGACACAACAGTCCTGCTTCCTTCTGTTCACCAGTGTCTCATGTCTTTTGTACTGCTCCAGGCCAGACAACCACTTCAGAAAAGCTTTTTATCCAGGACAGGTCATATGAAGCTATCTTACTTCAGACAGGTAGGTAAGGGCCTTCCTGTTACAAACCTTTGGAGCCATCTTAGTGGTGAGACTTTTTCACTCTGGGCTATGGGATGATTTCTTGTTCACTGGTAATAAATCACACACCCCCCCCCCCCCCCCCACATACATTCAGGCAGTAACTGTTTCAAGAATTGAGTATACTGGACATAGAAGGGGTTGATGGTTTCTCCTGGGGGGGTTCTGCAGAGGCACAGAATAGGGTGTCAATGAGATTATGGGGGATTTTTATCTCAGACAGAATATTGATCACATGAAGGCACATTTTACAAGAAATGTTGACGTGCAATCTGGGATGTCCAAGCAAGATAGGTCTGAAAAAAAAGCAGGCACATCCAAGTTCAGGCATGATTTCACAAAAGTGAACGTCCAATATGGATGTCTACAGGGAAAACTACATCGATGTCCCTGGAATGGCATTTCAGAATGGGGACATCTAATATCCTAATGATTAGAGTAGTGGGCTAAGACCAGGGAAGCCAGGGTTCAAATCCCACTACTGCTTGTTGTCATCTCAAGCAAGTCAATTAACTCTCCATCTATTTTACACCCTCTGGATGTTTTACAGCCAAAATGCACTTTCCTGATGCCCTTCCAAGCAGCCCCTGCAATGCTTGGGGGCCAGGGCAGAAAGAGGGCCCAGACAGCAGCAGCAGCACGGCAAATTTACTTTATCATGTTTGCCGCACTGCCTCTGCTCTTCTAAGTCTGCCATGGGCCCGGTGGCTATTTCTCGGCGAGCCAAGGTCTTGAGATAACAGCCACATCATGAGACTTTAGCCCGGCAGGGAATAGCCATTGGGCCCTTGGTGAACTTGCAAGAGTGGAGGCAACGCAACAAGCATAATGAAGTAAGTTTGCTGCCACTGCATGGAGGGAGCCTGCATGGGAGGGGGCACATTACCACTGCAACAATGGGAGCCCCTCATTGTAACTTACGCCACAGCTGATGCCTATTTGTTCTTGCAGCAGGTCTAAACTTGGACTCCCTGCAGATGTCCCCAGTGTTTCTGAGATCAATTGGGGATGTCTAAGTTCATTGCACCCTAGACATACCTCCACCATGCCCTCTACTTATTGGGACAGACTCATGATGTAACTCATGATAAGCTACCACCTCATTTGGCTTCCTCCTCACCACTACCATCTTCCCACACCTCTTTTCTCACATCCATTTATGATTTATGGCCTCATAAAAATTGAGTACACTGCCATTATGAGATGTGAAGTGGTTTACAACTTAAAAATACAATAAAACAGGGAAAAAAACTCCATTTAATGGATAGGACAGTAAAATAAAAGAAAAAAAAGAAGATAAACAAGTAAATAAAAAGAAGGATAAATGCATGACCCAACTTTTCTCTGTCCCATGTTGAGTCAAAAGCGATCATTATCACAGTAGCAAGAGCACACTCTAGGATGTACTCTAATACAACCTGAAGAAAATAAAGGGGAGGAGTGACACCAAAGGCAGGGCAGTCAAACATCTTGTAGTTAGTGCAAGAGGTGCAGGGATGAACAGGGTACAGGAACAGATGATGGTCCAACAGAGATATACATAAGAATGCATGTGTATGACCAAAATTGTCCGTCAGGATTTTTAGCTGCTCCCTAGCACATATAGGGGTATGTTTACTAAACCGTCTTAATGTTCCCGGCGTTAGCTCCAGCGATAATGCGAAGAATGCCATAAAAGGAGTGGGCATTCCGGTCTTAAGGTAGCAATCGCGGGTTATCGCGCAATAAAGTGCGCCGCGCTCATTATCGCGCAATAAAGTGCGCCGCGCTCATTATCGCGCGATAGAGGGAGCCGCGCATGTTACCGCGCATTAACCCTAACTTTGTGCGCTGACCTGTAATCACAGTAATAAAGGTGTAGCACACTGGTTATTACAATGCCTGCTAAAACAGAAGTCATGAGTTCAATCCCCTAGTGGGCTGAATGAATAAGGTTGGCTGAGGCAATTCCCTTTCCTGCTTGAAACAGTACAACAATCTGTGTTGCCAGCACTAACATTCCTGCACCCCAGTGCCATAAACTAATGCACATTTTAGGGCGCACCAGAAGGCACATCCTAAACTGCAACGTCAGCCAAGACGGTTTATAATGTACCCCAGAGACCATGACGAAAGGTTGCCAACTCCCAAGGCACCATAGTAGGCACCCCATAAGTTGGCTGAAGCTAAGGTGTGGCTTAAGATGCCCCAAGGATATATAGGTGACCCCAAAAATGTTGGCTAAGGGCAGTAAGGTCCCCCAAGTTGAAAAGCAAGAGAGGTATGGGCCAAACACAGATGTAACCTTAACACTGCACAGAGCAACAAGGAAAGACAATGCACAAGTAATGGATGGAAGTAGATCTGAGCTGATGGACCAGACAAATCTGCGTCCAGCCCATGTGGCAGCTGGAAAAATGGACAAACATATCGGGGGCAGCTGTAGCGATGTACAGAGTGATGGTAATGTATCATGCAACAATAACAGTGTGTGCCAGAGGATGGGAAGATGTGTCTAGCAGAGGAGGTAGAAGTGGCAGGATAGGCGTAATGACAGGAGGACAGCAAAGTAGAAGTGCCATGCAGAGCACACACAGGAGAGGCAACCAGGGAGAGCTGCAATGCAGAAATGTGTAGCAGCGCAGGACGTGGGGTAGCAGCATGCACATCAGGGTAGGACGGCACAAGGCTGGCAGACACACATAGATGGACAGAAGGATGGTTGACAACTGTGATAAGGGTACATGTGCTAAACAGCACAGATCTGCACAGATGTGACTGTCACAGGAATGAAAAGTAGCTGTGCCGGACAGGCATACAAATGAAAGAGAACAGAGAGGAATCAAACCTATGACCATTACCACAAGTGTCAATGCACAAACCGGTAGGCCACACCACCAACATGAGGTCATTAGCAAAGGCTGCATACAAGAATACTGCAGGGCATCACACAAGAAGCCTGCTGGCTGCCAGGATAGGCAAACCCCCAACAGTAACCATGATGAAATGCACATGCAGATCTGGTGTGTACAGATCAGATCACAGTCTGTAATTGGGACCAGAGCCACATATAACTACATGCACACACACAATGAAATGTTATGCAGTGGATACAGCATGCAAAAGAGGAAAAAACCTAAACTCAAAAGGTGGCAGGGGATGATCTGTGGAGCAAGGCAAAATATGGAACAGAACAAGAGAGAATTGAACCTGCAAACAGGTGTGCCACATACCAGCTGAACTGCAGCAATGCCAATCCCCCAATCAGACTGCCATGTAAACACCATAAAGAAAGAGACATATATAACAGCTAATATGTGATGGATAGACAGCACAGAGGGCATACTTTGGTGTACAGTGAAGAGATGGAAGTGTGTGTGCATAGGTGATGAACCTGCAGGTACCTAATGGTCATGTTAGCACAACAGAAAATAAAAAAGTAAACCCCATGTGGGGATCAAACCTGCAACCTATGGTGTTATAACATATGTCTGTAACCACAATCCCAAACAACCACAATGAGCACAATACAAAAATAGTACCTCAAAGGGAAGGTGTGTATGGGAACCTGTAACACCCAGTGATGTGGCAAACGGCTGGCAGATAGACAGCTGGCACTGTACAAAGATGTGAGCACAGGCGGGCCATGTACATGACCAGGAAATCATTAAATACAAGTTTCAGTGTCATCAAGCAGCAGCAGAGACAAATGTATGTCAAACACATATTTTTATTTTGGTTAATCATCACAGATAGTGTAGATACCGCCATCATAATATCAAGGTGAGTGGATCCCAGGTGAAAGATGGAAAACACATTTAGCAGGGCAGCAACCCACATCTTACAGAAAGGTCACTGGCCCATCTACAGATGATGGGCAGGAGAGATAATGTGCATCAGGTGCATGGTGTGCAGTATGCATTAGGCTCCCACCCCCCACATGCTGCTGCATGCCCCAAATGTGTTAGTTACATATGTGTGCATGTAGACAGTAGGCGGTGCATGATGAGGGCCCAACACACATCAATCATGATCTGTTCCTTAAAACATATCTATCTGGCAACACAGGAGGCACACAAATGAAAAAGCATATGTTGTTAATATTTTGAAAGTTTAAAAACACATATTGAAATTTATGTTACAGCTGTCACATAATGCCTGATATAGGAATCAAAGCTACAACAATGTAACCCTAAACAATCGTCAAATGCATAATGAGGATATGATAACAGGTAGCAGAGGCACATGAACACAGAGAATTCAAAAGAAACTACCTGCAGAAACATGCAGAGATAACACTATGCAGAAGGCCCCTTGCACTGGTTGGTGTGGATACAGTGTCTGTACACATTTATCACGGTACATGGAATGCACAAATGAAGGATGAAAATGGACACTCACACTGCCACACTCCAAATATAACAGGGCAAGGTGAGTGTCGTTACCTCAGGGGATAACTAGGACTGCACAGACATGCAATGCTAGGTGTGTAAATCAATGCAGAGCGTCACGTCTGTACAGTAAGCAGAAACAATAACCTGCATATAGAGATGGAAAGAAAGGTCAAACATGTTACAGTAACCCACACAGAAGCCATATTGCAACCTGCTGTGTTGCATCAACATAGTCAGTCACATGCACATGCACCGTGTACGTTGAAACATGATACAGTGATGCCACACATGCACTGTAACACCCTTGGTGATTGCAAACAGCAATCCAAGATGCTGGTGTGCAGTAAAGTGGTGTCATGGCAAATACTGTGTCATATCCAAGCGGAGACTAGGTGGACATGGACAAAAGGACCTCTCCAGTGTTCCCCCTGTGCCACACGCATGACGGTATGCTCGTGTCAAACCAAACAGATGAGTGTATCTTGCGTTCCATGTGAAACACATGGGCAAAACACAACAACACAATGTCAGAAGGATGTAGAACATACAGTGAAAATGTCAGTCCCTGCTGCACACGTGGGGCCAGTACACAGTGTCCAAAGTGCAAAGGGTGTCTGCAATCCAACAAGTCATGTTACAACTGTCCTTGAAACCCTGGGCATGCAAAGTCAAGTGTGACATCCCAATATGCCTCAGTACTGGAAAGGTCATGTGTCTCCCCTACGATGAACATGACACCCAGCCAGAGCACAGCATCAACAGTGTTTTGGACATTCCTGTCATGCCCAAAGTAGCAGTCCAACAATAATACTGTCCATCCTAGGCATGTGTCCCACTCGCAGAGGTTAAACATCCTATGGCACCATTTCCCAGGGATAGTTCCATGGTGTTGTTGTGTCCTCCAACAGGTGGTTGATGGTGACGCCGGATGCACTGTAGAAGATGTGCTCTGTGTGTTCACTGCCCTGTGTCAGAAGAGGATAAACAATGTAGTGGTATGCTGCTTGCAACATTAGCCCAAATTGCCGAGAGTAAAACATCAATACGTACGTAAGGAAACGTCACATAGGCAAACATAACATGATCACAACACAGAACACACTTCATGTTGGGGACATTTTGAAATGGAGCCGCAGATGAGGGTGTCACATGGGTAAGGTCATGTCCATGCCCATGTTACACAGGCGTTTCACAGCTCCACCCCATGTGCATCAGCGTTCATGTACAGAGACCCAACAGGAAATATCTATGAGACAAACAGGAAATCATTAACATGTAAAGGCTGATGTCATTCACAAAAGACCAAAGGTGCAACCTACCGTGTGTTTGCAGCAAGTGTATGTTTGGGATCCCTGAGGCACTCAAAGGCCATAATACGTCAGAGTGAAGGGAGAAGATGTCATCGAAATGTTTAGAGTCACCATGTCCCCATGTCCAGCCACTGTTGATGCATGTCCACATTATGGCGATATCTGTGATGCACAAATGCTGTTGCGCAGTGGTCTGTCAGCACACAAGAGATAGGTCAGCTCACAACACACAACACATGTCCACAATGTCCACAAGGTAAACAGCATTAAGGAAGAGATAGCATAGTCCCCACCGCTCCCCAGGTGTACAGACCCCTCACACCACATGCTAATGCAAAATACCTGCATGCTGTATCATCACACAGCCAACACAAAACCACAACCAACACGGTATGCAAAGGTGAGTGTTCCAGAAGTACCATACGGCCTGTATGTGCACAATTGGAGATTAGTGGAGAGAAAGGCCTGTTAAATGCAATGATACGCTGCTGTTGGCTGATGCTACAATGTTAGGGAAGGGTGTACATGCATTCCACCACCCAAACACCTAGGGCCTGCACACACACGCAGCTCTGTTGGACGTGTCCCAGAAACAGTGTTGGAGAAGACAAATGGGCCAGGAACAAATGTGGATAGGTGTGCCAATAGCAACATATGGGGTATGGGGGTGCAGGGAAAAGAGGTAAACAACAACATGTGTGCATCATGACAGATCACTGAAGACATGTGCTCCCCCTGACTGTCGTCACAGACAAAGTAGCTGTAGGTCCACCTACCCCAGATTACTGCATGTTGGATGACATACAGTCACCTGCCAATGCACCACAGCACCAGGAATGTCACCAAGTATGTCCTGTGGATTGAGAGACACAAGAGAAACATACATATGTCATGTTGGAGCTGTGAAAC
The DNA here is from genome assembly GCA_033557465.1 of Ichthyophis bannanicus. Classification (NCBI taxonomy): domain Eukaryota; kingdom Metazoa; phylum Chordata; class Amphibia; order Gymnophiona; family Ichthyophiidae; genus Ichthyophis; species Ichthyophis bannanicus. The sequence goes on from CM066032.1 coordinate 822,655,008, forward strand.
ACACACTGCACCTTCACGTCCTCAGCTCCCAGACCCCCCAAGATCCTTAACAGACTGACTGTTACACATCACACTGTACAGATTTGTTTTATGTGAAAGATATCACTGAAGTGTGTGTGGCAAACAACAAGGGTCCATTCTCTGTCTGTCCCCTTCCTCACCTCTCTTTTGCTGTAAAAAATGTGGGACAGAATTATCTCCTCCCTACCGTGTCCCTGTTTGGCTCTAAGCACGCAGTACTATCCTGTGTCCCCCATATCGCTCCCAATGACCCTTCAGTGTGTGATCTGGTGTCTCAATGTCATTTGCTACACCGCTGTCAGTTCCTGCAACACAGGGAAATATGCGGTGGCTCCATCCTTATCCTCTGTGCATATACATTTTCCTGGTATGTATATCTCATACCTTGACTTACATTAACAGCTGTGTGCTGATGTGTTGCAAATATATCTCTCCACGCCTGAGTTCTGTCTGCCAAACCACACCCAGATGTTCAGTTGCCACCTGACATTGATGGCTGCATGTCATCCCACTGTGTGTAAGTGGAAATTGCAAAGCATGGATATCCTATATGTGCACCTAACCCTCCCCTCCCATCAGAGCGTCTTCATGTGTGTGTCCAAAACTTCCTCTCTCTAGGGTCCGCAATGTAGGTGTTGTTTTGGACTGCACTCTCCTCCTCTACACACATACCCAGCTTGTAGTTGAGGCTTGTGGTTTATGTCTAGTTGGCATCAGCTATATCTCCCCAGTCCTCCCTGAAAACACAACTAAAACCCAAATCCCCCCCCCCCCCCAATCAGCTTCTGGCTTGCCTACTGTAACCTACACCTTTCTTATCTGGCCTTGAATCATCCCTGTTTGCCTGCAAAGATGCAACACTGCACTGCATGGCTATTCTACAGCCACACACATAATGGCACTAATACTCCCCCTGTCAGGACACCTCACAGGTTCCCTATCCATTTCCACATCCATGTAAAGGCTACGTGCTGACCTATACATACAGGCACACTGTGGTGTTGCAGTAACCTCCCCTACTGATCTCAAATACCAGTAATCAAACTACTACCCATCATGTATATAGTGCTACATATCACATGTAGCACTATACAATAACAACTAACACACAGTCCCTGCTCATCAGAGCATACCAACCACACAATCATCTCAAATTACAATTTGTTAAACACACACATCTAGACAACTGGCCCCATCTATGTTCTGCTCTCTTACTGTTTACTCCATACTACACGCCTTTCACCTTGATGCACCCAAAGCATGAAACTAACTACCTGTGGCTGTACAGCAGTCCCTATCCCAATCAGCCACATATCAGGTATGTCTGCCTAACACCTCCCACAAGCCTAAAAATACAGACACACATAATCCAACTCCACCAGCTGTTGTGGCCTGCTCACATCTTCTGTGTTTCAGTCATGACTAGATCGTGAGCTGGGATGGCCAGGCAGTGTCTGTTACATGTCAGTGCAGTGTTGCATCTTACTGATATTGGTATACAGATGTTAAGTAGTGGTAGCAGAACACACATATTGAAACAAATGTAGGTGGAAAAATATGCAGTACTTACATGAGAAGACCTCTTCAATCAATTGCCACCTGACTGCTGTGCCCTCACGTGTGTCACCACGGGCACGTACAGGAGGGCACATAGGATCATCCTTGAGATCCTCATTAATTTGGACAGGTATATGGTGCCTGAGAGCAATGTTGTACAGGATGCAACAGGCTATAATGATCTCTGCCACAGTCTGTGGTCTGTATTGTAAGGCCCCGCCTGTCCTATCCAGACACCTGAAGCGACTTTTTAAAACGTCAAAGATGCGCTCTATAACAGACCAGCTGGAGGCATGGGCCTCATTGTAACTCCTCTCTGCACGTGTCGGTGGCTGACACACAGGAGTCAGCATCCAGGGGCGACACCCATATCCTGCATCACCTGCAGAAAGAAATGTAGAACGTTAAAGCAGGAGCCCATGCCCACATAAATGGACACAGATATGTACGTGCAAACCAAATGCATGACACATCCTGACATATACATATAACAGCACATGATGGGACACCACAACTATGCATCAGCGTGTGAAGTTATGACACACAAAACAAGGGGTAGGTGTACGGATTGCCATCAACATAATCTGTAACCACAACACAATTGCTACCATCCATTCTACCATCATCACACACCACCATAACAAGGTAGATCTGGAGGGCACCACCACCCCCTCTAACGTCAGATCACACACAGACAGATGAGACACACACACGTCAGAGATGAGAAATACACACCCAGCAATATACAATCCTCATACTGTCTAGCCTCGAATTGCGTGAATAGTGCCGAGTGATGCAGGATATAGGAGTCATGGGTGGACCCTGCAAACCTAGGGACCACATTCAGAATATGCATATTTGCATCACATACAACCTGAACATTCAGGGAATGATAGTGTTTACAATTGCGGAACACTACCTCCCTGTCTCTAGGCGGGACCAGGGCAACATGTGTGCAATCAATAGCTCCCATCACGTGTGGTATCCCGGCTAACGCCTCAAAGGCCTGGTTCAGGGTCCCCCACTGTTGCCTAGTGTTGGGAATGGCAATGTAATTCCTCACCCAGCTGATCATGGCACGCAGTACCTGGTGGAGACAGCATGAGAAGGTAGGGCGGCTCATGCCACCCACTGCGGCCACAGATGACTGGAAACAGCCAGAGGCAAAGAAATGTAGGGCACCAAGGAGCTTGACCAAACCCGGTATGGCATGTGACCGACCAGTCAGGGGCTCGAGGTCAGGTCTTATATCCTCATAGAGCTCCCTAATAGCCCCCGTGCTCAAGCGGTAGAGGGAGATGACCTGGTCCTCACGCATGCCCTGGAGCTGGGCCCTGGGCCTGTAGAGGTGAGGCTGGTGAGCCTGCATCTCTGCACGTCTCCTGTGCTGTGTCTGCACAGCCCCTGCCTGGCCTGCCCCCACAGCTGCAGGTCTACACCCATGCCCTGTGCCTCAGCCTCATGGACACCATCTCCCCCGTCAGGCAACCGCAGCCCCTGCTCACCTCCCACCGCAAATGCAGCAGACATAAATGCCACCATTAACTCCACCCAACCAACACCTCTAACTCACCCCCACACAGACACTCACCTCACTAACCAAGCCACACACCTTTCCCACCACACACAAGCCCAGCCACACAATACAACCACCACTCACAAACCCAGCCACACTCCGCGATACACCTGATTCTGACTCTCTCCTTGCTTCACCGACAACACACGCTTTCTCTCCCTCGCCTACACAAACCCCTCAATGTGATCCAGGTGTGCAGGTGTAGTTATAGGGTTTTCCTACATTGCGCGCATTGCGCATGTGCAGCAGCGCAAGCGCAGTGGCTGTGCATGTTGTGCATGCGCCATGGAGATGCGGTAAATGCGGTGTGCGCGGAGTACGCTGTGCATGAGCATGAGACATGCGCATGTGCTGCGTCCTGTTACGCGCATGCGCCACACCTCAGAAGCACGCACAGAGCATGTGTAACGGAGCCCCACGCACGCACCTTCCATGCCTCTGTGGCGTATGTGCAACGTGCGCAACGTAAAAAAACCCTATAAATACACCTGCACACCTGGATCACGTTGAGGGGTTTGTGTAGGTGAGGGAGAGAAGGCATGTGTTGTCGGAGAAGCAAGGAGAGAGTCAGAAGCAGGTGTGTTGTGGAGAGTATATTGGTCCATGAGTAGTGGTGGAGAGTGTCAGAAGGAGGTTTGTTGTGGAGAGGTGTGTGGCTAAGCAGGGGAGAGAGTGAGGGGGTGGGGTGAGGAACAGGTGACAGAGACACGAGCTGAGCTGAGGAGCAGACAGCAGGGAGAGGAGGAGTGGGGCCAGAAGCAGGTGTGAGGTGGAGCTGAGGGGCAAAGGAGCAGGTATGTGTGACAGGGAGGGAGAGGGCACACAGGACAGGGAGATGGAGAGACAGGATATGGCAGGAGTGGAGGACGGGGGCACCTGTTCAGCAGGACCCAGAGCCGGCAGGGAGTGTTGGGTCTGAGGTGGTGGCTGCAGGCCCATCGGGTGTGTCCCAGCCCACACAGGGGCCACCCAGCGCCAAACGAAGGTGCATACCTGTGCCATCTGCAGAAAGGAGGAGGGCTGTTAGGTTCAGCCAGCAGGAGAACCACATTCTGCTGGCCAGTGTTCTGGAGAGGTATGATGTGCTGTTCGGCCGCCTGAGCACAAGCACCACTGTGGGCACACGGATACAAGTGTGGGGGGAGATCCAGGAGGCCGTAGCCCTGGCAGGGGGGCCGTCCAGGGACCTTGATAGCCTTAGGAAAAGGCTGTGGACGTGGGCGCCCATGCAGGTCCTGATTGGGGGGATTGTGTCACTGTGTGACAATAAAGGAGACAAAACCTGATAACACCTATGTGTCCATTTCCGGTGTTTGACACTGTACTCCCCTGAGTACCCTGTCCCCCATATTGTCAACATGGTCAAATGTGCCTACCCAGCTCCCTTAGGGGTGTGGTGTATGCACAACCACCAATCAATGCACAGACCTTATACCATGCCCTGTGTGCCATGAACCATGCCATGTGTGCACCATTCTACCTATATGTGGGGGTATATTCTACCTCTCCAGTTAGTCAGTAATATGTATATGGTCATACATGTATGTTTTACGGATCAGTCTCTCACATCCCATATCCTCTCCAGTGCCCCACCCACATGTGTGCCATTCCCTCTGACCCACACCAGAGCCTACGTGGCTGTTTAGCTGTAGATGTTTGTGTAGGACACAGGCAGACATAGGTAACTAGCTACAGTCAATTGTTTACTCTCCCCCTGCACCTGTAGTGAGCCTCTGCTCCCCCTCCAGACCAACATCCACCTGTCTTGACCTCACCAGCTATCCCCTTGGGCAGCTCCTGGGTATAGCGGTCCATCTTATCCTTCCTGCCATATACCTGCTGCTGGCCGTCCCCACTATTCCCCTACAAGCATGGTGCATCAGATATGGTGCCCACACATCACAGGCAGCATGCATGTGACCATAGCTTTCAGGACACACTGCACGTTGGCACATCACAGGGGCACCATGGGACACAGACGCCTATGCACATGGGCAGCCCCTACAACTGCGTGTGGAGACGGTCCATGTATGTTACCTATGTCCACCACACATACACATAGGGATCTACACACATGTCCCATGCTCATGTCAACAGTCTGTCTGTAAGAGAGACACATGACCATTGTGATGTAGTAACACAACTATATTTAAAAAAAAATACTTACAACATGAAGCGTATACAAAATCCCCCATATTGGGTCCCAGGAGACAGGACAGCACAGAGCACGTGTGTGGGCGCCACCGGGACCCTCACACACTCCTGGGACACCCATCAATGGATGGCTGTCGAGATGCAGCGCCCCTACCCACCACACGCTGCATCTTGGCAGTCATCCACTGAATGGAACCTGCCAACCACCGAATGGTGTGGTCCTGGGCCCACAGGCGCTGCACCATGCCTTCCATTGCCACATACAGGTCCTGGATGCACCTGCCACCACATACACACAAGGTGCCAGGTGTCTGTGTGGTGGCATGTGCGTGGGACCTGTCTGTGGCAATGGGTGGCATAGCTACACCCAGACGGGCACCATCGCCACACACATACAGCGGCTGGCAGGGACCCACAGTGCCCTGTGCTGTCCTGTGTTCCCTCCCACCCCCCTCCTCCCCCCTGGCACTTCCCACCCACTCTCGCCACCCTCCATGCTCCCCTCCTCCTCCTCACCCCTCAAAACATCAGACATACTCTCAACCTCCCCTCCCACCCCACTCTCCACCCCCTCCATGTCCCCATCATCCTCTTCCACCTCCGCCACCTCTGCCGCCTCCTCCTCCTCTTCCCTTCCTCCTCCTCCTCCTCCTGTGTTCGGTGTTGGGCAGTGGGGCGTGTTGCTGTGTGCCCTGATGTGGAGGGTCCCTCGCCAGCAGGAGCATCCTCTGTGGGGGATGACAGTCATTAGCACACTATCATGTGAGTCATATACCACATGTACATAGTTTGGCAGCGCACAGGCTGGTGGGCCACTGTGACATTCTTTATTGAGCTGCAGGAGCCGCAACACTCACCTCCACGTCGTGACATTGCCCCCCTCTGGAGGCGGGCAAGGACCTCCGGGCAGTGCAGCCACAACTCCCGACTCTTTTTCCATAGGTCCTCTACCTAGGGGGGGAAAGCAATGGGTGGGAGCATTAATGACCATATATCTCTGGTGGGTGACTAACACATATCACATATTTCTGTGCGCAGCATCGTGCTGCTTCTGCTCCTCTGGTCAGTGTGTCCTCTACTAACTGTTGCCAGTACCACCTGCATGTGTGACTGTGGGTCTGGCCATGTGTGCAGTGACACCTATGTGTACTGTGCGTAACACCCTGGACACACCATACCCTGTTCCTATGCTCTCCTTGCATGACATGGCAGCACCATGCCACGTGAGGTTTGGCCATGCTAATGTCCAGGGGAGGTCCTCCCTAGCCCCCTGTGTGGTCTGGCAAACACATGTGTGTTTGCCTGACCTACACACATCATCCGACACACCCGCCATGGCACCATGATATCCTATCACGCATGGGTGATGTGTTCTGGCATAGAGCGGAAGGTGGGTGGCCCTGTGCACCTTGCCAGGCGCCAATACCATGACACTTGGCTTTCTACTATACCTCTATGGTCATGACTAGAGCCTCCTGTGATTAGGGCAGTTGTGGCTGACTACAACAGGAGCATTTCCCAACACACCTAGCTCTGAAACGGACTCTGGTGAGCATCTGCACATCATACAGCAGCATGCTCATGATGCTCTTCTAGATGTAAGAACTACATTGACTATGATACATTATTAAGATTTTAAAATTTGATTATTTACAATTGACAGGTCATATGTTCTTCTCTTGGCAAACTTGGTACTTCTCCTGGTCCACTCTTGTATTAGTCCTCATTTTTATATCTTTGTCTACATCTAAATGACCCAGGATCTCTGACAGACCGCCCCCCCCCCCCCACGTGATGGTAACTTCTCCTAGCCATAGCCTCTGGCCCTCTATGCCTTTCCAGGGTTGTATTCATTATGGGTAATTTTAACATCCCCTTTGAAAGCCCTTTATGTCCTCATGATAAATCATTAGTTCGTTTTGCATCAGACCATGATTTCCAGCAGCACATACAGTTCCCCAAAACATACCCTGGATCTTGCCATGACACTTGGTGGTTCCCCCATCTCTCCCTCCCATCTCTATAAGATTGTTCTTCCATGGAACAATCACTATCTTATATGTTTTGATCTTCCGCTACCACCCTGCTTATCTACACCTTTAGTAGCCTCAGACTGCCCAGCTCTCATTGGAAGCGCTCCACCATTGTACTCTCACAATTTCCCTCAGCAGACTTTCTCTTTCCATCTGATTTTGAATTATTATCCATAGATCATCAAGCATCCCTTTGGCACCCAAATCTCCTCCAGGCTTTAGATTCTCAGGCCCTGAAAGAAAATTGCCTATCTTGCCAACACCCAAGCACCCCTAGTTCCATCATGGCCTGGTTCTCTCGAGACACCAGATGAGAAGGGCTGAAAGGATCTGGTAAAAGAGCCCCCAGCCATCCATAATGAGCAATGGTAGAAGTGCCACGCTGTTGCACTCCTTCATGTATGTCTATTAATATTGATATGCACTAATACCAGTTTTTGGAAACTTGGTAATTTGTGGATGGTTTATTGCAGTGGTTCTCAACCCAGTCCTTTGGGACCCCCAGGCCAGTCAGGTTTTCAGGATATTCATAATGAAGATGCATGAGATAGATCTGCATGAACTGCTTCCATTGTATGCAGATCTATCCCATGCATATTCATTGTGGATATCCTGAAAACCTGACTGGCCTGGGAGTCCCAGAGGAGTGGGTTGAGAACCACTGGATTATTGGTATCTTTTTGTGTGAGTTTTTAATGTGGAGTGGATGAGCAGAAATTAACACCTGGACTTTTTATATGTAATTATATCCATTTACAATGTTGCCTAGAATACTGGAGTAAGGGTGTTTAATCTGAAAATTTTACCAAGGTACTTTCTCATTCCCCCTGCTTTTTGGTTGTTGTCCTTTTATCTGGCCATCTAAAGTTTCTCCCCTGAACAAGACATTCCAGCAATTGTTGAACCAGGCTGTTATGGTTACCCATATACATGGTTAGATAATCATTTGAGAGGTAGGCAGCCATTGCTATTAGTATACATTCCATTACAGCACTTGAATAATTTAATGCTTGATACTGAGCTTGAATGCTTATATTTTAATGTATGTTCAATTAATAGCAAGTGAGCTTCTGTTTATGATTTGATTTTAGATCAGTCACCATCTTTGGTTTTAATTAAAGAGACATGACTTACAAATTTAGTAGTGCCAGTTCTACATGATTTATGGCTATCAGGCTTTATTATTTCCCATGCGTGTAGGATATGAAAAAAGAAGTGGGAGGAATTGCAAAGTTCTAAATAAAATACTTGTCTATGTCCTTGATTAATCTCCAGCAACTTTCCAGTTTTGATCTGCGGCTCATAAAACTTGGACTACAAAAGCCTATTGTGACTTTGTTGGTCTATTATTTGTCTAGTTATCTGAGTTAGATTTAGATGAATGTATTGTTTTTTAATCCAGTTTGATCTTGGATTACATCCTGCTGATAATTACTGATTATTTTAATTGACACATGGAAATTACTAATGATTCTTTGGCTCGATATTTATAGCATCCATGATCTCACTAGGACATTATATAGTAAACTTTTAAATTAGCTCCTCTTAGAGGGAACAATCATCCTCAGATCACAAACTGGGATGATTCCCCATTGGTTTGGTATGATCATTTGTGTTTTATTATTAAACTTCAGTATCTTAAAAAATATATCAAATTTATTTATTTAGCAACAAGGTGCCTTCTAATGTGCCCTATAGGGTACTTTATAGGGCACCTTATAGGGCGCTTTATAAGGCGCCTTATGAGGCACCTTAAGGTTACAGCACTGTGAGGGTGCATTTTGCTGGCAGCACTGATTTAAATTAAAAGGAAAAGTCTCAGACAGCAGTATTAAATAACACCACTGTGGGACCAAACCCATGACCTCTGCCTCTACAGTCATTGAAGTAACCAGTGGGCTACATCTCTATAGCTACTAACACATCCCTGGCTGGCTACAGAAAGACTGCAGATCACCACACACACTGTCTGCTGTGGTTCCCGGGTTAGGGTAAACCACCCATACCCATGATGCACTGCACATACAGATCAGCAGTCTACAGCTGAACACAAGATGGGGGTATGCACCCCCACAGCACATCGGCCTGGTAGGGGGAACTGACCTTGTGTGTTACTGGCACAGAGTAGCTACAGACCAGTGTCATTGTGCGGGTCCTGTGCTCACTCTGAGGGTGAGGTGGGGCACCCAGCACCAGGTCCGCAGCACCTGGGTTGGTTGAGACAGGCTATGCTACAGGTCCCCATCAGTGCCAGTGTGTGATAGGTAGTCCTTCTCCATCTGTATTTCCCAGTCACGTCTAGTCCTTGTGGACTATAATGCACCCAGAATAGTGCATATCCTGTGTGGGTGCCATGGTCACACGTTATAAGTGAAGGGGGGTGTTTCGACCCAAAGGTAGATTATGTAGTAATGTGGTAGGCTATGGCCTATATAATAGCCTGTACATGTATGAGAGGTCTGCAAGCTAGGCCTGAGTCCCCACCCCCACTTAGAAGTAGTAGTGCTGAGAAAGATCAAAGTCAGTGAAGATCTGAGGAACTGCCTTAAACCGCTCTAAACTGCTTTTGATAAGTTTGTGTTAATCCTTTATTCACTTCTTTTATGCTGATGATAGATATGTTCCAGTGTTTTGCATTCTCACATTCTCTGAGCCTAGCAATGACCTTGTAGTAGGAATGTATTTATGTCTAGAAACAGAGCCTTTGTTAGAATAGCCTGAGAAGGGGGAACAGGGTGTTAGGCCCAGTGAGGGTCCCCGATTGGATAGATGCAGGGGGCGTTGGGACCAATAGAAAGTCTGCCTGTATCAAACTGTGAAACTTGTATAGAAGGAAGTTGTTCCGGTTCGCCATTGCTCAGTCCTTTTTGAAGCTTGACTGTCTGGGCCTTGTGCACAATAAATTGGCTTGGATCTTTGAACTGACTCCTTTATCTTTTATCTTTATCTTTATTGAACACTTTATATACTGCCCTTGTCGAAACATGAGGGCGGTTTACAATAAAATATAGATGCTAGCGTCAGAGAAGAAAGGAACTCCATTAAAATAAAGAAAAAGAAGGGCCGAAGGGGCCTTCAAAGACAAACAGTAAATCAAAGACAATAATCAAACAAATCAGTAAGTCAACAGAAGACAAACAAACGAAAGACTATACAGGATGTCCAGGAGAGAGGTCAAATGCCTGTTGGAATAAGTGGGTTTTTAGTAGTGTTTTGAAATTCTGATAGGAGGGTTCTAACCGGAGGGAGGATGGTAGTGAATTCCAAAGTGAGGGTCCCAGAAAAAAGAAAGCAGCGTGACGTGTCTGTTCTAGATGAGCGTGTGCAGAGGAAGGAAGAGATAGACGATTCGCATGCAAGGTGCGAAGCTGTCGGTAGGGAGTATGGAGAGAGATCAAGTTTGCTAAATAATGAGGGTTGGAGGAATGAATGACTCTATGTGTTAATATGAGGAACTTATATCTGAACCTGAAACGCAGAGGAAGCCAGTGAATGTGATACAGGAGAGGGGTGACATGATTGGATCTACGGGCAAAGGTAACAAGTTCGGAGGAGTCTAATAGACTCCTCCGAACCACAGCCACCATGTATGACTAACACACAATAACTCCATCCCATAGGCATACAATTACTTATTTCAATGTTCCACACATGTAGATAGTTTTCCCTGGTTAGCCAAGTTGATGCTCCTGTTCTTTGTAATGACCTGACTCTTGTTTTTTGTCGGAAACTGTTAGTTCTATGTAAACCGCGCTGATCGCAAATAGTGCGGTATAGAAGAAATGTAAATAAATAAATAAATAAATAAATAAATAAGTCGGGCAGCTGTATTCTGTAAAAGCTGCAAACGTTGAAGCTGGTAGGCTGGAAGATTTGCGTAGACCACGTTGCAATAATCCAGTCTTGACATGACCAAAGCAAGTACAAGGGTGATAAGTGAATCAGTGGGCAAAATAGAACGGACTGATCGGAGCTGTCGTAATACAAAGAACGAATGTCTTGGTGCATTTGCCGGGAAGTGTGGGTAGTGTGATTGTATTCAAGTAAAAATACCGCGACTTCTCGCCTCAAAGGTTTGGGTCCGGCCGGAGCCGCACCTGACTGATCGCAGGGGAGCCTCCGGCGCCACCGTTCCTCTTGTATCAGGGAGGGCTCCTCCTTGCCTCCGCAGGTTGTTGGTTCTGGCTGGCCCACACCTCCGGACCCGAGGGGAGTCCAGGATCCAACCCATGTACTGGTTTGGTATCGGGAACCGGATCCGGTGAGTAGATATTTACTGCTAATCAGTCAGTCTGTCAGTCGGGATTCTGGAATAAGCGCTTGAGAGTCTGATCACCTCTCGGGGCGGTCCTAGTAAGTCTCAGAAGTCTTAAAGGTATAAGCAGAGACTGAAACCACCAACCCCTCACCCAGTCAGTCAGTCCGTTTTTTTGGGACTGTTCGGGATTTTATTCTGTCTTGAATGTCTGCTTTTGTGAATGAGAGGTCTTGAATACAGACCAAGCGAGGTCACGTTTGGTGTTTGTCTCCCCCATTGTTCCATTGTCCTTGTTTGTATCTGATTTTTGTTATCTGTTGAAACCGCAGGTTTCCCTTCTGGTATAATGTAAGATTATTCTGTTGGTGAAACAGTTTACCGATTAGGGAATAGTATTAAAGAAGGAAGAGGGGAAGAAACAACTCTTCTAAGTACAAAGACAGCTGTCTCACTGATTACAGGTTTTTTTTTCAACACAGCGCGAGTCTCTGGCAAGCAGAGAGAGAAAGGAATGTTTAGTACCCTTTAACTCTGAGGGTTTACTTTCAATGTATTCTACGTTCTGCAGCTGGTTTAATTTGTGCATATTTCAGGAAATTTGTACCTGTTTTATCTAATATGTTCTAATAGTGATGTTCCTTCTGCTATGGTATTGTGTATCATTTGATAGGAGTGTTTAGTCAGAATTTTGGATCCCGACAGTTTTGGGCTCAGCCTGGAAAGGGTTAAGTTCTCCCCTTTCGAGTTCCTCAACTGTACTTGTACGGACAGCAAACACTGTAATGGTTCAAACAGAAATGATAGAGAAATTAAGGAAGCTGCTTTTGTTTTTCCTTTGACCTTCAAAGTAGAGGTTAAGAGCCCTGACAGGACAATGAAGCACCCTGAGCCAGTAGTTACCAGATTGCAACTTAAAAAATGAAAGAGGAAAGAGACCTACTGTTTATTTTGTTAAGATAATGCCTGTCTTTCCCGAACTGTAAGATGTGTTGGTGTACAGAGAAACAATGTACTGTGTTTTGAAAGGCCTTTTAAAATCTCAGTTTCAGAAGTACAGTCTTAGACAGTTGTTATCTAGAATGAGCACACACATCCATTATGTTTAGTCCACAGGAAAATGCAGCCTGACTGCCCGCCCCCTCTGTCTGTTGTCAAGTATGTCATCATGTGGGGGAAGGGGTCGGAGTCCACGCAGATTCTGTTGAAATGTATGACTAGGAATTTTAGCAAGGGCTTGCTGGAGACTACGGACTTAAAATGTCTCCGTCCCGATTAGAAATGCTCTGTGAAAGGGAGTGGTCAGTGTTGGCTACTTCATGGCCCGTGAGGGCACCTTTGATATTAGATGTTGCAGATATTAGATATCTGCAATATCATTAGATCGTTCATCTGCAACATCATTAGATCGTTCAACGTGAGTTGTATGTTATATGCCGATGACGTACTGTTATACATGCCAATTTCACTTGACTGCCCAGACCTTACCCCTCTAACTGCATGCTTCAACACCATATCCGATTGGCTACTATCACAAAATTTAAGAATTCAACACAAGAAAACTGAGGTGCTTTTCATCTCGAGAAACCCCAATTTCACACCACCCAGTTGCGTGAAGGTAAACAATGCCGAGCTACAAGTGAAATCAACTATACGGTACCTTGGGGTGACGTTGGACCAACATCTTGACATGAAGCAACACATAGCGAACACTGTTAGAGCGATCTACTTTAAAATCAGATCCCTCAGACACTTACGCCCGTTACTCGAACCAGATGATTTCCGCACCATTTACCAAGCCCTCATCATTCCTCATTTCGATTATTCAAACGCCATCCTACAAGGACTCCCCCGAGCAACCTTAAACCTCCTGCAACTGGCCATGAACAGTGCAGCGCGGATACTATTCGGAGCCTCCAGAAGAGAACATATCACACCCCTCCTGAAACAGCTGCACTGGCTCCCCATTCAATCAGTTTTAAGACCTTGTTGATGACGTTCAAAGCTATCAAGGGGCTCTCCTCCCCCTCTCTGTCTGACGTCATACAACCACTTGCACCCAGCAGACTAAGAAGAACCGCAGAGACCAATATGTTATCTATACCGAAGGAAACGACAAACTGCACCAAAACAACATCCAACCGAGCCTTTAGTATTTGCGCCCCAAGTCTATGGAACACCCTACCACCACACATCAGAGCAATCCCCAACCTGAGCCAGTTCAGGAAGGCCCTGAAACATTTCCTCTTTATCAAATATCTCACTTACAGCCCTGAACCCCAGCCACTCTCGTATAGTTCGTCCCCAAAAATGTAAATCACCAAACAGGAGCCTTTCCTATTGAACTTCTTATGTATATAGTTTATCTTTGTTCTCCAAGTTACATTCCCTGTTCAATGTAAGGACCAGACATATGTATATTGTCGGACGTTTTTGTTCTATGTAAACCGCGCTGATTGCAAATAGTGCGGTATATAAGATTGTAAATAAATAAATAAAAATAAATTAGTGCAGTTTCCCGTGTTCATCAGATTGTACAGAAAGTGTTCCCTGATCAATTCCCCTATATAGATTCCTGGATAAGTGTTTGTGAAGGGAAAAAGCCCTCCTGGATAAAGCATTGCTATGAGAAACAGTGTGGGGGATTAGTAGCAACCACAAGGGGGGGGGGGTCCGGAAGTCTGGCTCTTTAGAAAGAAAAATCAAAGCTGCCCGTTTATTCTGGACACCTCCCTGCAGATGTACCCCAAGTAGTTCACCAGCCACCTCCGCAGCAGGAAGACGCGTACCCCCTCTTGACCGGAAGCCCTGGCTCAGTTCAGAAGTGCCTCCAAGTGTGCCACAGTCCACCGATGACACTACAAGCAGGGATTCATTTGCCAGTTCAGGGTCACTCACAGCCAGCGCCCGAGAACGTGAAGTGGAACCCAGACAGTCCCGATTGCCGTATACCTTCAGAAGTACAACTACCAGTTGCGCCAGGTCCAGGGCCTACCCACCCTTAATACCAAAAGCCAGCCGACCAGCCTTGTTTATGTGCCTTTCTCCGCCACTGATTTACTATGCCTCCTACACTGAGAAGCCTTAGGATTTGATTGAACTAATGAACAGTATTATGCAGACCCATCAGCCTTGATGGCCCCAAGTGGGATCCAAGTAGTGCAGGTGGCCCTCACTATATACCCCATGCGATCCAGCAGCCCAGGAGAATTTGCGTACACAGCTTTTGTCAGTCAGTCCCAGAGAGATATAAGATGAAAATTACAGAAAATGGATGGATTTGCGGGCATGAATACAGCACAGTTAATGGAAGTGTTTGTGCATCGTGAAAATGAATGTGACAGAGAAAGTGAACGTAAGATGAAGAAGAAAGCAGATCTTCTTGCTGCTGCTTTAGTTGAACGATGTAGAGGAGGTTTTCCTAGCCGAAGGAGCAGAGGACGTGGAAGGGGCAGTGGAAGTAGCTGGCCACCACTGGGTGCAAATCAGTGTGCCCACTGTAGAGAAGAAGGACATTGAAAAAGTGAATGCCCATATTTTGACTCCACCCCCAGGAGGGGAGGAGGGAGTACTTGGAGAACAGGAGGTGGAAGAATAAACTGAGCACAGTTTCAGCAAGAGAGGGAAGAAGCTATTGAGGGAGTGGCAGTTGCAACGGGCTATTACATGGATGAAATGGATGAAGACTAGGCCAGACCGGGCTCCAAGTTCACCCTGGGTCCCCAGGAGCCTATGGTCAATTTGAAAATAGGGGACCAATATATGGACTTTATGGTGGATACAGGAGCAGAAAACTCAGTGGTGGCAAAGCCAGTAGCCCCTTTGTCTTCTCGATGCATCACCATTGTCAGAGCTACTGGGCCACTAGCCTTTCCTGCAGAACCGCATGTGTGAACTAGGAGGAAAGAAAATAGCGCACCAGTTCCTGTATATGCCTGAATGCCCTATTCCACTTTTGGGCCGAGATATGCTTGCTAAGCTTCAGGCACAAATATCTTTCGCTGAAGGAGGAGAAATGCAAATGACTGCGAATTCAAAGCCTGCTGGATTGATGGTGCTGACTGTCCCCCGAGAAGAAGAATGGTGATTCTATAATGTATCTCCAACCAAGCCAGCTAGTTCCTGTATACCCCGCCCGAAGATAATCCACCTGGCCTAGCGAAGAACATAGCCCCTGTCATTGTCGCCCTCAAGCCAGGAGCGGAACCGGTGCATGTGAAGCAGTATCCTCTTCTTCGACCAGCTATTGAAGGTATCCACTGCCATCTGATGAAACTACTGAAGTATGGACTTCTCAAGGAGTACCCCCCTTCTCACAGTCAAGAAACCTGGGACGGGGGATTACCGCCCAGTACAAGATCTGAGGCGGGTAAATGGTGCAGCTGAAACTATACACCCAGTGGTACCAAATCCTTATACTCTCTTGGGACTGATCCCCGCTGAGGCTACTCATTTCACTGTCCTGGACCTGAAAAATGCCTTCTGCATACGCCTAGCCCCCACCAGTCAACTTTTGTTCGCTTTTGAATGGCAAGACCCCACAACAGGAAGGTGGGGCCAACTCACCTGGACTTGATTACCCCAAGAATTCCAGAATTCACCTACTCTCTTCAGTGCTGCTTAAATCAAGATCGCTCAAGCTACTCAGTGAACCCAGGACACATGGTTCTTCTTCAGTATGTGGACGACCTGCTCATAGCCACAAATTCAGAAAGTGAATATCTACAAGCCACCAGTGAACTCTTGCACCTTCTAAATGAGGCTGGATACAAAGTCTCAAGAGCCAAGACGCAATTATGTTACACTGAAGTTAAATATCTAGGATTCCAGTTGACCAGCAGAATACGACGCTTGGGACTGGAACGCAAAGAAGCTGTGTGCAGTAATCCCACCAGGAGGCAAGTGAGAGCCTTCTTGGGGACTGCAGGGTATATGGATCCCCAATTTCGCTCTGTTGGCAAAACCATTGTATCAAGCTACCACAGAAATGGAAAATTCTCCATGGGGACCTGAACAGGATGCAGCCACGCTGTTGTCATCACCAGTTCTGGGCCTGCCAGATGTCCAGAAACCTTTGCGCCTCTATATTCATGAGTCACAAGGAAATGCTTTGGGAGTGCTCAATCTCTTGACTCAATCTCTGTTGCAGCTACAGCCCTCCTAGGGAGCGAAGCAGACAAGCTCACTCTGGGACAGAATCTTCCAGTTACTGAACCACATTCTGTTCTGACCCTCTGGCTCACAAATTCACAAATGTTGAAGTATCAGAGTATGCTGTGTGAAAACCTCCAGATACAATTGAAGGTCAGTCAAGCTTTAAATCCTGCTACGTTGTTACCTAGCCCCCCTGATCATGACTGTCTGGAAATTATGGACACTGTATTCTCAAGTCGCCCAGCTCTGACTGATGTCCCTTTGGAGGACCCTGCACGGACTTTCTTTGTGGATGGGAGCAGTCTCGTCATCAATGGACATCGTTGTGCCGGGTGTGCAGTAGTGACCCTTGATCTGGTAGTGGAGACCTCAGCTTTGCACCCAGGAACTTCAGCACAGAAAGCTGAATTGATAGCTCTCACTAGAGCACTGACAATAGGAAAAGGGCTCTGTCTAAATGTGTACCCAGATTCCAAGTATGCCCTTACAACCTTGCATGCACATGGGGCCCTGTACAAAGAATGAGGGTGGATAACCTCAGGAAGCAAGTCCATTAAGTATGGCCCCGAGATATTGACGTTATCAGATGCATACTGCCTACAGACCTTAGGAAAAGTAGACCATATGAATAGAACCCTTGAATCTCAGTTATCTAATCTTTGTCAAGCGATTCCCTGAAGTGGCCCCAGTTCTGAGTTCTTCCTATAGCCCTTCTCAGGATATGCTTAGCCCCTACTAAGTCTTTAGGAGTTTCCCCTTTTGAGATTCTGTATAGGCGACCCCGCCTACTGTACAAGGAATAAAAGGAGATATGAAACAGATTGGATCTGAAATTACTAGACAAGAACTATCGGTTTTAAGTTCTGTTTTGCAGAGTCATCAGCTGCCCATCAACCTCTGCATCCTCTCAAGCCTGGAGTCTCGGTGTGGATTAAAGAGTGGAGTAAGACATCGTTGATACCGCATTGGAAGGGACCTTATGTTGTCATCTTAATAACCCCAACAGCAGTTAAAGCAGAGCTTGAACCCTTGATTCATCACAGTCGAGTAAAGCCAGCAGCCATTGATAGCACTGTTGAAAGGAAGGCAGCTACAAAAGTGTTAGCTATGTGGCAATATTACCCTATACCCCAAGATGATGCTTTTACACAAATATAATATGTGATTTAATTCCCATCCTTTCTAACTTGCGGGTGAGAATAATCAAAGGGGGGAATGTGGTAGGCTATGGCCTATATAATAGCCTGTACATGTATGAGAAGCCTGCAAGCTAGGCCTGAGTCCCCACCCCCACTTAGAAGTAGTAGTGCTGAGAAAGATCAAAGTCAGTGAAGGTCTGAGGAACTGCCTTAAACCGCTCTAAACTGCTTTTGATAAGTTTGTGTTAATCCTTTATTCACTTCTTTTATGCTGATGATAGATATGTTCCAGTGTTTTGCATTCTCACATTCTCTGAGCCTAGCAATGACCTTGTAGTAGGAATGTATTTATGTCTAGAAACAGAGCCTTTGTTAGAATAGCCTGAGAAGGGGGAACAGGGTGTTAGGCCCAGTGAGGGTCCCCGATTGGATAGATGCAGGGGACGTTGGGACCAATAGAAAGTCTGCCTGTATCAAACTGTGAAACTTGTATATAAGGAAGTTGTTCCTGTTCGCCATTGCTCAGTCCTTTTTGAAGTTTGACTGTCTGGGCCTTGTGCACAATAAATTGGCTTGGATCTTTGAACTGACTCCTGGTATTATTTATTGCATGCTTATCAGCTGACACAGTACCACCCAACCCGCCCTCTGTGGCTTAGAGTGGGGGACAGGATCTCCCACCAACAGATCCACATTCTATACCTCTGCAATGGTGGCAGTAGAGGGGACCATCAACCCCAGTCCTTGCTAACTGCAGACAGTCTGCTAGCTAGTACATAGTGCATGTTACTGGAGGAGCTGTGTGAACCCAAAAATGGGATGTGAGCACACACACCAAGCAGGTAAGTCAGTGATTGGGCCCCAGAAAAAGGAACCCATAAATATCACTTGAGAAAAATACTGTATAGCACTATGGGGGAACCTAGGTGGTGGTCGGCCACTACAATGTCCCAGCCATTGCCCTATGCCCTGTGCAGATGCATCCTGCAGAGACCACCCTGTCTGGACCATACCCACAGAACCTTGCTCCTCATTATGCACATTGGCAGGCTAACACTGGAAACAGTGCAAGCAGTGTGGGCTCAGTAAGGTGTAGGCAGCCACAACACACTGGATTGACCAGGGGTTCTCAACCCTGTCCTCGGGACCCACCTAGCCAGTTGGGTTTTCAGGATAACGACAATGAATATGCATGGGAGATATTTGCATATAATGAAGGCAGTGTATGCAAATCTCTCTCATACATTTTCATTGTGGTTATCCTGAAAACCTGTCTGGCTAGGTGGGTCCTGAGGACAGGGTTGAGAACCCCTGGGATAGACAGACACACACTCCCACACCTATGCCAGCATTGTGCAAATATAAAGGTTTGTGGCAGCCCTGGCCGCCACACCAGTCCTGGGCACAGTGCAGGCATTGCTATGGTACACAAAACTGTTGGGGTCACTCCTCAGGGTGGTAAACACTGTCAGAATCAATAACTGAAACACACTCCACAGATATCAGAAAGGTTGCTATGATGAATCTCTATCAACAAATCGTGTTTAACTTAGGATTTGTTATCTGACATTAATCATAGCAACCTTTTGATATATGTGGAACGTGTTCCCAAGTTTAGGACGGCATTGCTGAGGTATGTAGGTGCCTGTATTGGGAGATGCTGCTCCGCACAGGGCCCAACAGCCTGACTCTCCATGAGGCATTGGATAGTGGAGCCTGTGGGTGTGGGTGTTTGTACCCCTGTTGGCCTCTGCTCTAGGGCTAGGTTTCCCAACTCTGGTCCTGGTGGGCCAAACACTGTTCAGGTTTTCATGCTGTCCCTAATGAATATTGTGGCGCCGCGGTTCCTCCTAGGCGGCTGCCTAGTGGGGGCGACCGGTCATCACACTTGATTCTATGCTTCAACGTAGTAGCTGAGGCCCTTATAGTGTAATTGTGGGCTTATTATTAAAGCAGTCCGAGTGGACGAGGCTGACACAGGAAAATTTGTTATATTTTTTTTTTTATTTTTTCTTTGCAGCGTCAAATTGGCAACAGGCCTTGATAAAGGTTCCCAAAACAGCAGACAGAAAGAAGGATAATTTCTCCAACAAAAACTTTCCAAAAGAGACATTCAACTGCTCTAGCAAAGCAGTTTCTTCACTCTTTGCTTCTTAACTTGAATTCTTCTTCACTTAAGCAAAACACTCTAAACTCTGTTACATGCACAGTCCAGCAATCTTCTCAGCTTCTCCCAGCTGCTACAAACCAGCGTGTGATTATGTGCTGCTTCTTAGCTTAGAAACAAACAGCATTTTAACACAGCTCCAGCATTAGTAAAAATGGCTGCTTTTAAAGCATGAGGTTTTCTACCTTTTTATCTGCCCTTCTCAATGGCTTTACTTAGCACCAGCACTTCTTATATTTTCACACAGCCTTCAATAAAACTTCTAAGCATTGCTTGTACAAAAACCACATTCCATAGATTCATCAGAGGACACTGGATTATCTTGATAAGACCCAATTTCCATCTCCTCCTCTGTGCTGTAAGGCTCAGGGCTTGGGACACGTTCTGGAACGTTTAGCTGCACTTTCTTTAAAAGTTTAAAAAGCTTTTCCCACTTTAGATTCCTTCTCCCCTTTGGAACTGGGTCAGAACCTCTTGCCCTTCTTCCCCTTACTGAATCAATTTCAGGAAATGTTTGGTTTACCTGGCTTGCAGAAACCCTTCCTTTACAAGGCTTTCTGTATTGTTTGGTTAGGGGCTCAGAGCTTGAGCTGCTGTCTTCAGAGTCAGAAATGTAGTTCTGAATCTTTCCCCAGCTCCTTTCTTCCCTCTGGCCCTGACACTTGCCTTGGCAGTTATGGCTGGTCCCTTTAGAATCACCAGGTCTCACAGCCCTGCAGTGCTGTCTCCTCTCCTGGCTTCTCTGGACTCCTGGAATTCCTTCAATTCTCTGCTTTCCTCTGCCTCTGTCCGTCTCTCTCTGGACTCTCTGCCTCTCCTCGTGGCTTTCTTCCTGCTCTCTCCCACTTGCTGAGTGACGCAGTTTAAATGCCTTGTAGCCTGCTTCCTTCTCTGGCCCCACCCTCTCTCTCCCTGCAGCTGCTCTGGAGACTGGGTGTGGCTTCAGGCTAGCTCTGCAAGTGTGTGTTTTAGTTTCACTTTCTCTCTGGGACCTATGCTTAGGTGAGCCCATCCCCCACTTATGGAAAAAAACCTCTTTTTTCTCTCTTTCAGAGGGCTGTGCTGCACCCGCATCACCACAATATGCATGAGATGCATTTGCATACAATGGGGGTGGTGCATACAAATGCAGCACAGGCATTTTTATTAGGGACAGCATGAAATCTGAATGGTGTTTGGCCCTCCAGGACTGCAGCTGGGAAAATCTGCTCTAGGGATTGCACATGTTTATGGTGTTTGTGCTCTGTAGGGTAAAATATAGGCTTTTCAGGCATGTTTATTTTATTTGCTATAAAGGTTCCACCTTTATTACCATGGTTTAGTACTGGGTAAACTAGGGGGCCAGGTTTGGCAGGAGCCACAGCTGGGACTTGAACTTGTGACCTTCTGTTCCTAAACACATTGGCTGTGTGTACTGCACCAAACTTGCCGCAGGGGCAGATCATTCCCTGGGGATACCATGACTATTTGTCAGACAGACTTTGTCTGTTACAGTGGAACGCATCCACCTAAATGGGGCTTGGCTGTGGTCTGCTGTGGGCAGATGCCACTGCCCCCTCCGCCACCAGCACCCCTCCGCCACCATGCTGACATGCCATTATGCCTGTGGTGCACAGTCCCAGGCCATCCATTGTGCCAGTAGGCAGCTGCCTATGGTGTGGGTTCTCGGGTAGGGGTCCCTACATGGACATGCGCATTCCCCCCCCCCCCCCCGGCACCGCCTGCCAATGTTATGTGCCCTTGTGGGTACCTGCTGGGTAATATCCCCTGTGACACTGTGGGACACACAATCGTGCCCATGTTGGACCCTCGTCAGTTGCTGTCTTGCTGATTTACAGTTTCGGCATCCCTATGTACCACCTAGGCATCTGCCTAACATGCACTGTGCCCCAGGTGGACCACAGCATGTGCCACCTGCAGCCCCCTGTATCCCATTTACAGCATCAGTACAGTTGCCCTTTCCTACATGCTCACTCTGCTGTTGCTGCACATGTGCACGCCATAACAAACCTGCCCAATATAAACGACAAAAACCCTGATCACCGCTATTTCAATGTGGGATCATTCACTTTGTAGGGGGACAGAGCATAGGCCCTTCAAACATGATATCTTCCTTTTTACGCTTTGTCAGTAGTGTTGCTTTATGTTTATCATTAATATCACTATTGGCCAGCTTGGTTATTGGGATTTCAAATGTGGTTCTGGTCATTTTCTATGTTTATTTGCCTTTTTGGTTCCTGCATATGTATCACTACTATCACTTTTCTGGGTTTACCTGCCTTTGCTGTACATTGCTGACTGAATTGGTTTCTCTCTCCTGCAAATGTGCCTCTAGTGCGAGATTTTCACTGGCGCTAATTTTCAGACCTTCATTTCACAGGGTTAGTGTGCCTTGAGCCTCTCCCCACCCACTCTCCACCCACTGACCCCTATCTCTGCCCTCTGGGGAGCCTTACTCCACCCTTCAGACCCGGCTTTCACAGCATCTTAACGCTGCTGCCGACATTATTGCGCGATGCGTGACGTTATTGCGCGATAGTGTTACGTATCGTGCGATAACGTTGGCGGTGCTATGTTAAGATGGTCTAGTAAACATACCCCTTTATCTTTATTCATTCATTTGATATATATCCAGGCAATAGCATAAGGGCAGTTTATAATAATAATAACGATGCTGAAAGGTCAGAAAGTAGAAAAGAATGCCATATATCAATAGGACAGAGGAGAGACAGTCGAGTCAGTAGAGCTGAGGGGGCAAAAGGTAAGTGGCTGCAGGGTGGTTAGTGTGGGCTTGTGTATGAGATATCAAAAGCCAAATGGAACAGATGAGTCTTCAGATGGGATTGATATGATGGCTCTAGGTGGAGTGTAGAAGGCAGGGAGTTCCAGAGTGCAGGTCTAAGAAAAAATGAAATAGAGTGACGGGTAAGCTCTAAATGAGCTTGTGAAGTTGAAGGTATAGATAGGCGATTTGCGTGGATAGACCGGAGCTGATGATGAGGTGTGTGAAAATGGATAAGATCAGCCAGATATTGGGGGATGGAAGTGTGGAGGACCTTATGGGTCAAGATCGGGAATTTGTAGTGAATTCTATAACAGAAAGGGAGCCAATGGAGATGCATGAGGAGTGACGTGGTCTGAACAATTGGCATATGCAACAATAGGGCAGCAGTATTCTGTAGAAGTTGCAAGTGTTGCAGCTGGTATTGATGGAGATCTGCCAACGTGATGTTGCAGTAATCCAGTCTGCTGATCACTAAGGACAGGAGAAGATTAGTTATAGAGGAAGGGGATAGGAAAGGCCGAACTGCTTGAATTTGATGCAATGAAAAGAAGGAATGGCGGATAAGAGATGAGAGGTGTTTTCCTGGAAAGAGAGTGAAGAATCCAGAATGACACCTAGGTAACAAAGGGAGGACACCATAGGGATAGGAGTGGAGTTGAGCAGAGGGGAAAGGGAAGGGCAGGAAGCACCAAATGTAAGCCAGATAGCTGTGGATTTGGAGATGTAAGTAATTATTTGAGAGCCAAGTAGAGATATGTAAAAGATAAGCATTGAGCTGGCACCAAAACAGGAGTGGAGAGACTGGTGTGATAGAGGAGAATAATGTCATCAGCATAATAGTATGCTGTCACTGTACATTGCTGGATAATGAGAGAAAGATATTTAAGAGAGGGGATAGGATGGAACCTTGTGGGATACCACACAAAAGGGGAACATCAGCTGAAGTAGCAGAGCTAAGAAGCGAGCAGTGAGAAAAAAACGGATGTTGTCATATTCAAGAATTGGGTGATGATGGCCTGAAAGATATTTCTGAAGTCGTCTTCGTCCAGGAGGGGACGAAGCTTTTGGACTGTCCTCATACAGAAGTAAGCTTCTTTAGTGACTTGCTTGATGTGTGCTTGGAAGTTAAGATTCCGATCTAGGACTATGCCAAGGTATTTGACCTGCTCCTTTAATTACAGGGTTAGGTTGGCTAGGTTAATTGTGGGTGGTGGGGAGAATGAAAGGTTTTTGGTTATAACTTCTTGGGATTGATGTGCATGTTGTGATGGTTGAGCCATTGGATAACTGCAGAGAGGCATAGCCCAGTTGAGGAGTAATCAGAGTTGAGGATGGTGAGTGGGGTAATAGATTAAAGTATCATCAGTGTAGAGATAGTAGAGGATGTTGTGGCTTTGAAGTATTGTGCATAGTGGCTGGATAAAGATGTTGAAGAGGATGGAGGATAAAGCTGAGCCCTGGGGTAAGCCAAGAAGAAGTCTGAAAGTGTATGAGGATTCGGTTTCAACTCAGACTTGTTGGCATTGGTCAGTCAGGTAGGATTTGAACCCATTGAATTGTTGAATCCCTGAGGCCAATTGATTGGAGCCATGAAAGGAGGTGATCATGGATGATCGAGTCAAAGGCTGCAGAGATGTCAATGAAAATAAGGATGAAGCCTTCTGATGTTTTTTCTATGCCCTGTATTACTGTGTCTAAAAGTGAGGTAAGGAGGGTTTCTATGCTGTGGTAGGGCTTGAAGCCATGCTGATGTTTGTCCAGGGGAGCTTGGGAGTCTATGAAGTCTTGTATCTAAAGCTGCACTACCTTTTCAATGATTTTGGCAAGAGAGGGGATGCTAGAGATTGATCTATAAGAGGATGATGTGAGTGGGTTAGCTGTAGGGCTTTTTAGAAGGGGTCTGGTGGAAGTGTGCTTGAGGGTGGTTGCATGTAACCTGAGGATAAGGATGTTTGAGCAATATGTAGGATAGTTGGTGAGAGCTCTTTCTTGGATATTTTCATCCAGGAGAAGGGGCAGGGGTCAAGAAGGGAAGTGGTGCAGTTGAGGTTTGTGATGATGTCTTCAACTTGGGATAGGGAGAGCAGGCTGAAAGAGGACCAGGCATGGGTGCTTGCATTGTTGGAGGTGTCAGCGGGAACCCAGGAAGTACTGGTGGTGGAAGATTGTTTGGACTGAAGAAATTGTGCCATGTCAGCTGGGGAAAGGGTGCTATCTGATCTGGTTGTGTTGGGGTCTTTAAGAAACTGTAATGCTATGTCAAAGAATTCTCTAGCTCTGTTGAGAGAGGATCTAATCAGGTTGGTGTGGTATTCCTTCTTCTTCAGGAGGGTGAGTGAGCAGTACTCTTCTTGGGCAGAGGTGTATGCAGAGTAGCTAAGTGAATCCTTGTGATGCCTCCACTTATGTTCTAGTCATCTAAGCTTATATTTGAGAGCCTTGAGTTTGGGGGTAAACCATGGAACGTGGTTGGATCTTGGAATCCTAGCTGTACCGTTGGTTGTGGTGGCATATGAGGAAATGTGGTGGTTCCATTCAGCCATTAAGAAGTCGTTGGTTGGATCGTTATGGTGAATAGGTAGAACTGAAGAGATGTATATATATATATATCTGTCGTAGGTTTGAAATCTGCGTGGGTGTGATGAGGAGGTATGTTGGGTGTAGGAATTGGGGAGGTTTGGCAGGAAAAAGGAGAGCAGATTATGATCAGACCAGGGAACTGGTGTGTTTTGTGTCATAGAGGCTAGGTGCTGGTGCAGCCACATGGCTGTGGTAAAGATTAAGTCGAGGTTCCTCCCCTGGAGTGAGTTGATTGTGAGATTATTTGCTTGAGCTGGAGCACTTCCATTGCTTGTAGGAAAAGTGAGGAGAGTTTGCTGGGTAAGGATGGTAAGTTGATGTCACCAAGAAGGATGAACCATTTGTTATTGTGGTTGTTTCAACAAGCTTCTTTGATAATAGGGGAGAGGTTGTAGGTATGTGCTGATGGAGATCTGTAAGTGAGGCAGATTGACAGGTGGTTGTTGGAGATGGTGATGAGGTCCAATTCACTGGTGGAGTTGGAGCTAATGGTTTTGAATTGGAAGTCCTGCATGGAAATTATGAGTATGCCTCTACCTCTTTTGGATGCCCTAAGGTAGTTGAAGAGTTGGTAAGATGGGAGGGCCAGTTGGTTTAGAAGGACTGTGTTGCATTCATCTAACCATGATTCCGTGATGCACAATATGTCAAGGCAGCTTTCCTTAATGTAGTCAACCAGGATGGGGAGTTTGTTGTGGATAGAGCATGTGTTAATGAGGGCACATTTGAGTGGTTGAGTGGAAGGTATGTGGTTGGGGTCGAGCAGGATGATATGGGTGGAAACTGGCTGGATGTTAATTAGGTTATAGGTGTTTCTGCTTCTTGTGTTGGGGAAGAGGGGCTGAATTCTGCTGTGGTATGAATAGTGTATGATGGGAATGGGGAAGGAGTGGTGAAAGCAAAAGTGTGTGTAGAGTAGGGATGAGATGCCAAGGTATGCAAGGAGCCTAGGTATGTTGATGAGAGTGAGAGTAAGGTTGTTGTGGGACTTCCTGTGGTGTGTATATTAGGGTGGATCTGGTGTGGTTGGTTGAGAATGGAGAGGGTTGTAGGTTGAGTTTGCAGTACTTTGCCTCTTTGTGGCAGCTGGTAGGGAAGCTCACAATTTGTGCTGTTAAGGTTGGCTATAGGTTGAAGTGGTAGTTGATGTCTGATGAGATGCTGGTTGTGGTGATTATATGAGTTTACCGTCGTTAATAATGCTGTGCCTGTAGCTGATCTATATTGATGATTGGAGGAGACAGGAGTCCTCGATTGTAGCATCCGCTGTGTTTGAGGCACGATGGTCACTACAATGGTCTTCGGTGGTGGGTGGGAGATCTTTGTTTGTGTTATGCTGCATTGTCCAAGCCTAAGGGCCATGCCAAAAGGCCCTCTGGTGAGGCCCTCAGACACAGGCATGCCTGAGTGCGTCCTTTGGTTGAATGTAGCAATGGCAGTGGCCTGATTGGTCCGGTGATGGGGAGTGGGGAGAAGCTCACCTTTTCTGAATATTTTCTAGGAGTAGCATTGATTCCCTGGATTTTTTTCAAGGAAAATCCTTGGAATTGGAGGACAAGAAATTTCATATTCAAAATAAGTTGGTTAATGAATAAAAGAAACACATGCAAATAGCAGTAATTAAAGTTGCCCCTATGAAGTTATACTGTACTGTGCAATCCAAATCATGTACCTGACTTTTGCAAGGCTTGTTAGATCTTAAGAAAAATGTACTGATTTGGAATGTACATGGCATAAATCCAAGAATGCAGGATCTTTATTATCTTGTAGAACAAAATTAAAGATATGCAAATATGTAAATTCACAAGCTAAAAACCCCCTTTGTGCTGGGTTAATAATATAGGTAAAAAAATTTCTAAAGAGCTTTTTAAATCTCTTGATTTAAGTGGAGGACATGCAACTTTTTCTTATACAGAGGGCCTCTTTTACTAACACTTAGGGGTATGTTTACTAAACTGCGGTAAACGTACATAACGCGCGTTATGTAACATTAACAATTGTTAGCACATCATAACGCGCGTTATGTAACATTAACGATCGTTAGCGTGTCATAACGCGCATTATGACGCGCTAACGATCGTAATGCTCCGCGGTGCGGTAAAACACCGCAGAAGGTGGAGAGAGGGCGGAGAGAAGGGTGTCAATGGGCGGAGAGTGGCGGGGAGAGGCTCCCCTCACACTAACGCGCTGAATTTCAGGGCTGAATTCCAACGCGAATGAAAACCTGCTGTTAAAGGCACATACAGGGGAGAGAAACCATTTAAGTGTCAGCAATGTACAGCCCAGGCAGGGAAACCAAACAACAGTGATAAGTGTGATACATGTGCACAGAACAAAAGGGCACAGAAACACTGAAAATGACCCCAACAGACTGGAAAAAAACAATAACCAAGCTGGCCAATAGTGGTATCAATGAGAAACATCAACCCCTCCCCCCCCCGAGTAAGCTCCATAGAACAGATATAAATCGTGGAAGGGTCTATACGCCGTCCCCATACAAGGTGAATGAGCCTACAGTGACATAGCGCTGCTCAGGGTTTTCCCCACCATCGGACAGGTGCACATGTCCCGCAACATCAGTGCGGGCATGTCAGAACAGCAACTGGACAGATGCCGGAGAAGGGGATACAGAGGGCCGCAGGCGGCACATGCTGTGGTGGAGCTGGGCCACAGTGCGGACTAGGGTGATGCCTAGGTGGCCCATACGAATGCTGAAACAGCGGAGCAGCCAGACAGCAACTGCTGAAGGTCCAACATGGGCACGAGTGGGTTTCCCAAAGTGTCACAGGGGATAGTACCCAACAGCTACCCCCAAGGGCACGGAACATTGGCAGGCGGGGCTGGGGGGGGAGCATGGACGTCTATGCAGGCACCCCTACCCCAGAACCCGCACCATAGGCAGCTGCCTACCCTCACACTGGATGGCCTGAGACTGCGCACCACCAGCTCCACCAGCAGAAGGGCATGTCAGCATGGTGGCTGAGGGATACTGGTGGTGGAGGGGGCAGTGGCAGCTGCCCAGAGCAGACCGTGGCCTAGCCCTGTGTAGGTGGGAGCCATGCACTGCAACAGACAGGCCCTGTCTGACCAACAGTCATGGTATCACCAGGGAATGCACCATCTCTGTGATAACATGGTGGTGCAGTGCACAAAACCAGTGTATTCAAAAGCAGAAGATCACAGGTTCAAGTCCCAGCTGTGGTTTCCGCCAACCCATTCCTAATATTTTATCCACTACTATAACGTGCTAATACAGACAGAACCTTTCTTGCAGATGACGTAAACATGCCCAAAACACCTACATTTTACCCTACAGAGCACAGACACCATAAACATGCACATTACCTAGAGCAGAGCCTCCCAAATGCAGTCCTGGAGGGCCAGACACCATTCAGGTTCCATGCTGCCTCTGATAAAGATGCCTGTGCTGCATTTCTATGCGCCACCCCCATGGTATGCAGATGTATCTCATGCATATTCATGAGGGACAGCATGAAAACCCAAACAGTGTTTTGCACCGCAGGACTGGAGTTGGGAACCTCTGCCGTAAAGCAGCAGCCAACAGGGGTAGACACACCCGCACCCACAGGCCCCATTATCCAAAGCCTCCTGGAGAGGCAGGACTTTGGGCTCTGCGTGCATCTCCAAATACTAGCACTTGCATACCTTAGTAATGCCACCCTAACCTGGGAATATGGTACACAGCTATCAAAAGGTTGCTATGATTACTGGCAGATAGCAAATTCCTAGGTTAAGTACAATTTTCGGAGTGAGCTGTATCATAGCAACCTTTCTGATGTTTGTGGAGTGTGCTACAGGTCTTGTGTCTGACAGTGTTTACCAATCTGGGGGGTGACTCCTACAGTATTGCGTACCATAGCCATGTCTGCACTGTGCCCAGGACTGGTGTGGTGGCCTGGGCTGCCCAACACCTCTATAGTTGCACAATGCTGGCATAGGTGTGGGGAGTGTGTGTCTGTCTATCCAGTGTGTGGTGGCTGCCAACACCCTCCACAGCCCACACTGCTAGCACTGTTGCCAGTATTGGCCTGCCAATGTGCATAATGAGGAGCAAGGTACTGTGGGAATATCCTGGATAGGGTAGCCTGGCCTGGCCGCATCTGCACAGGGCATAGGGCAATGGCCGGACATTGTAGTGCCCGGTACCACCTGCACAGACAAGGTGGCCATAGCATGTCCTGCTGGGAGGTCACTCTCACCCTGACTGAGCAGTGACCATGGCATGGCTAGGTTCCCCCATAGTGCTATATAGTATTTCTTTTATGTGATATTTATGGGTTTCCTTTTGGTGCCCAATCACTGACTTATCTGCTTGGTGTATATGCTGCTATCCCCGTTCTGGGTACATGCATCTTCTCCAGGACCATGCACTATGGACTAGCTGGCGGACTGTCTGCAGCTAGTATGTGTGTTGCTGGAACACCGTGCAGGGTGCAGTGGTTGGAGGCTTGCTGCTGGAGAATGTCAGATAATGGTGGGGGGCAGCTGAGCATTTCCAGACCTGCGGTCTGTCTGCTATTGCGTTATGGATATGTACTGCTCTGCATTGCCTGCCCTGTAGGGTATTTGATCCCTAGCAGGACTGGGGTGATGGTCCCCTCTACTGCCACCATTGCAGGGGGGTAGAAAGTGGATCTGTGGGCGGGATATCCTGTCCCCCACCCTGAGCTCCAGAGGGTGGGTTGGGTGGTGGTATGTAATCTCCCTGGTAACCACAGCAGAATGTGGGTGTGGTGCTGTACAGTCCTCCTGTAGCCAGCCAGGTGTTTATTAGCAGCTCTAGCCCACTGGTTATTTCCCTGCCTATGGAGCCAGAAGTCATGGGTTCACAACCCACAGTGGGGTTCATCGATAGGGCTGTCTTAGGCATTGTCTATTTTTATTATATATTAGTGCTGCCAGCAGAACCACGCTCAGAGTACTGTCACCTTAGGGTGGCTCATAAGGCACCCTATAGGGCGCCCTATACGTCGCCCTATAGGGCGCCTTATACGTCGCCCTATAGGGCGCCTTATATGGCGCACTATAAAGTGTCTTATAAGGTGCCTTATATGCTGTCCTATAGGGGAAATTATAGGGTGCCTTGGCAGACAGCGCACTTTATAATGTGCCCTATGGAGTGCCTTCTAGGGTGCCTTATGTGGCACCTGAGGTTACGCCACTGTGAGTGTGTGTTTGCTGGCAGCACTATTACAGTACAACTAATCTTCTTCACAGCCCAATACTTAACCCTTTCCAGGCCAAGCCCAAAACTTTCGGGATCCAAACTTTTGCCTAAATATTCCTATCAAATGGTATGTAATACATGACCATGGCAGAGGGAACGTCACTATTGGGACATATTGAATACGACGGGTACAATTTTCCTGACATATGCAAACATTAACCCGGCTGCAGACTGTGGATTAAAATATTATAGTAGGCTTTCAAAGGGTTACACATGACGCCTCAGCCAACCTTATTCATTAGACACACTGGGGAATCGAACCCATGACCCTTGTATCATCGGTCTGTGTAGTAACTATTGTGCTACAGCTCGGTTTCTGTATTTGGGTGTCTTCGCGCCTTCTTATGCTTAACACGCAGTAACGCGCCCTGTAACGATCGTTGCTGTGCGGCGCGTTATAACGCGCGTTATCACTAACGATGTACCGCCCATGTCCTTTTTTGGCATTTCTTCCACTAACGCGGCTCCTAACGCGAATCACACTAACGCAGTTTAGTAAACATACCCCTTACTTAGTGCATACTAACAGAGGTTAATGTGTGTCATCTGCCACTGCACTCATGGGAAAATAATGGGCCATAACTGCAGTTAGTGTAAAGGGCCTGGAGTGTATTAAGCTGTGTTCTTTCTTTTTCTTTCAAACGGTTGAATAAGTAAAGGCTTCTTTACTTTCTGTTGTTCCAGGCTGTACTTTACAACAAACTTTACCACAATTCTCTTCCTGGGATCCGTCTTTTTAACAATATATATTTATATATACACATTTTAAGCAGTGTATCATTAATATATGTATTTTTTATTCTTTTTATTAGAGGCTTTTAAGTTCTTGTTTTTTTTTTTTGGTGCACACTTTTATTGCTGCGATTCTCGTTTACATGAAACACTTTTTACTGGCGTGACCTTAGGGCTTCCTTGTGCTTAAAGTCTCAGTGACCATTCATTCTTGACAGTTCCAGTTGACATCTACGCCTTTGATATGCATGATTCATTTGAGAGGTTTTATCCATGCACAGTAATTTTCCGGTACTTAAAATTTTTTAAATATATTTTTGATACCGTGCTCCGTAGTCTCCAGATGAGATCCGAGTTATTTAAAAGTGGACACGTTTCTAGTTATGAATTAAGATTTTGTGATGCCATCGAAGTTTAAGTGCATGCTCCCCCTTTCTTTTTACCTTTTAGGAAACTGGGCTTTGCACATCCTCGTTTTCCTCTTGGTAAGGTCCACCTTTATTTGTGAGTTGCACTTTAACCCCTGGTTTGGCGCGAAAGTTCCCCTTTTAAATAAACACAGTTTCTCTCTTAGGGGTATGTTTACTAAACTGCGTTAGTGCGATTCGCGTTAGGAGCCGCGGTAGAGACAGAAACCCCAAATAAGGACATGGGAGGTATATCGTTTCTGAGAACGCGCGTTACAAGGCGCCATAAATGAATGAGCGCTACAGGACACGTTACCGCGCGTTAATCTTAAGAAGGCGCGCAGGCATACAAGCACAGCAACAGAGCTGTAGCACAATGGTTACAACACTGACTGATGGTACAAGGGTCATGGGTTCGATTCCCCAGTGGGCCTAGTATATAAGGCTGGCTAAGACAGCACCCTTTACATTTAAGTAGCGATTGTTGAGGCATGTGACGTGTATTTTAAATAGTGCTGCCAGCAAACACATCCTCACGGTGGCATAACCTAAGGTGCCGCATAAGGCACTCCATAGGGCACATTATAAAGTGTACTGTCCGCCAAGGCACCCTATAATGTCCCCTATAGGACACCTTATAAGGATGTGAACAAAGCCCTGGCTGGCTGCAGGACTGCACGTCACCACACAAACTGTCTGCTGTGGTTACCAGGATAGGGGTAACCCACCCATACCCATGATGCACTGCACATGCAAATCAGCAGTCGAGAGATGGGCACAAGATCGGGTATGCACCCCCACAGCACCTCGGCCTTGTAGGGGGAACAGACCGTGTGTGGCACTGCCACAGACAGGCACATTGTGCAGGTACAGTGCCCACCCTGAGGTTGAGGTGGGGCACCCAGCAACAGGTCCACAGCAACTTTCATGGCTGAAATATGCCATGCTGCAGGTCCCCATCAGTGTGTGATAGGTAGTTCAGTTAGACACACCTAGGATACATCTGTGTCCTGCTGTATGTCTCAGTCATGTCTAGTCCCTATGGGCGATGCTGCACCCAGAATAATGCATATCCTGTGTTGGTGCCATCGTTACCTGCTATAGGTGAAGGGGGGGGGGTGTATGGACCCATAGGCAGATTATGTATCACCACACAACCCACCCTCTGGGGCTCAGGGTGGGAAACAGGATCACCCACCAATAGATCCACAGTCTACCTCCCTGCAATGGCAGCAGTAGAGGGGAAGAGACAGAGCGGTACACATCCATAACTCAATAGCAGACAGACAGCAGGCCTGGAAATGCTTAGCTGCCCCCCCACCATTATCTAACATTCTCCAGCAGCTGCACCCTGCAAGGTGTTCCAGCAAGACACATACTAGCTGCAGACAGTCCGCCAGCTAGTCCATAGTGCATGGTCCTAGAGGAGATGCATGTACCCAGAACGGGGATGTCAGCATACACACCAAGCAGATAAGTCAGTGATTGGGCCCCAAAAGGAAACCCATAAATATCACATGAGAAAAACGCTATATAGCACTATGGGAGAACCTAGCCATGCCATGGTCACTGCTCAGTCAGGGTGAGAGTGACCTCCCAGCAGGACATGCTATGGCCACCCTGTCCATGCAGGTGGTGGCCAGGCACTACAATGTCCGAGCCATTGCCCTATGCCGTGTGCAGATGCATCCAGGCCAGGCCACCCTATCCAGGCTATTCCCACAGTACCTTGCTCCTCATTATGCACATTGGCAGGCCAATACTGGCAACACTGCTAGCAGTGTGGGCTGTGGAGGGTGTTGGCAGCCACCACACACTGGATAGACAGACACACACTCCCCACACCTATGCCAGCATTGTGCAACTATAGAGGTGTTGGGCAGCCCAGGCCACCACACAAGTCCTGGGCACAGTGCAGGCATGGCTATGGTACGCAATACTGTAGGAGTCACTCCACAGGTTGGTAAACATTGTCAGACACAAGACCTGTAGCACACTCCACAGACATCAGAAAGGTTGCTATGATGCAGCTCACTCAGAAAAGTGTACTTAACCTAGGAATTGCTATCTGCCAGTACTCATAGCAACCTTTTGATAGATGTGTACCATATTCCCCGGTTTAGGGTGGCATTACTAAGGTATGCAAGTGCTAGTATTGGGAGATGCACGCAGAGCCCAATGTCCTGCCTCCCCAGGAGGCTTTGGATAATGGGGCCTGTGGGTGCGGGTGTGTCTGCCCCTGTTGGCTGCTGCTTTACAGCAGAGGTTCCCAACTCCAGTCCTGCGGTGCCAAACACTGTTTGGGTTTTCATGCTGTCCCTCATGAATATGCATGAGATACATCTGCATACCATGGGGGTGGCGCATAGAAATGCAGCACAGGCATCTTTATCAGAGGCAGCATGGAACCGGAATGGTGTTTGGCCCTCCAGGACTGCATTTGGGAGGCTCTGCTCTAGGTAATGTGCATGTTTATGGTGTCTGTGCTCTGTAGAGTAAAATGTAGGTGTCTTGGGTATGTTTACGTCATCTGCAATACAGGTGCTGTCTGTATTAGCACGTTGTAGTAGTGGGTAGAATATGGGGACTGGGTTGGCGGGAACCTCAGCTGGGACTTGAACCTATGACCCTCTGCTTCTGAATACACTGGTTTTGGGCACTGCACCACCTTGTTGTCACAAAGTCAGCACGTTCCTTGGTGATACCATGACTGTTCATCAGACAGGGCCCATCTGTTGCAGTACATGGCACCCACCTACACAGGGCTAGGCCACGGTCTGCTCTGGGCAGCTGCCACTGCCCCCTCCACCACCAGTATCCCTCAGCCACCATGCTGACATGCCCTTCTGCTGGTGGTGCTGGTGGTGCGCAGTCTCAGGCCATCCAGTGTGCAGGTAGGCGGCTGCCTATGGTGCGGGTTCTGGGGTAGGGGTGCCTGCATAGGTGTCCACGATTCCCCCCAGCACTGCCTGCCAATGTTCCGTGCCCTTGGGGGTAGCTGCTGGGTACTATCCCCTGTGACACTGTGGGAAACACAGTCGTGCCCATGTTGGGCCTTCAGCAGTTGCTGTCTGGCTGCTCTGCTGCTTCAGCATTCATATGGGCCACCTAGGCATCGCCCTAGTCTGCACTGTGGCCCAGCTGCACCACAGCATGTGCCGCCTGCGGCCCTCTGTATCCCCTTCTCTGGCATCTGTCCAGTTGCCGTTCCGACATGCCCGCCCTGATGTTGCGGGACATGTGCACGCCATAGGAACCCTGTCCGATGTTGGGGAAAACCCTGAGCAGCGCTATTTCACTGTGGGCTCATTCACCTTGTATGGAGACTGATTATAGACCCTTCCACGATTTATATCTGTTCTATGGAGCTTCCCCGGGGGGGGAGAGGTTGATGTTTCTCATTGATACCACTATTGGCCAGCTTGGTTATGTTTTTTTTCCAGTTTGTTGGGGTCATTTTCAGTGTTTATGTGCCCTTTTGTTCTGTGCACATGTATCACACATATCACTTTTTTTAGGTTTCCCTGCCTGGGCTGTACATTGCTGACACTGAGATGGTTTCTCTCCCCTGTAATGTGCATTTAACGGCAGGTTTTCATTTGCGTTGGAATTGAGCTCTTCAGATCAGCGCGTTAGTGTGAAGGGAGCCTCTCCCCGCCCACTCTCCGCCCTTTGACCCC